>CP025644.1:0-26588 GCA_003576665.1 Ipomoea trifida
GCCATGGTTTTCGCCGGACCTCTTCATTGGATGAAAATGTGCAAGGAAGACCACTGCAAATGGTAAAGGAGATGACCAAAGCATTAAAAGACGAAAATATCTCTATTTTGGACGGTTATTTGACGAAAATTTTAACGGTGGACTAAAAGTGACAAAAACTAAATAAGATTGGCCGTAATGTGGTAAATATTAATGAAGTTGACTAAAATTGATAATGCTCAATAATAGTAGGACCAAAAATGGAAATGACTCTTTAAAAAATAATAACATGTCAAAAAAATTAATGAACTGTTGAGGTTGAGACGTTGAGCATCCGTTTGTTGATAAAAGGATAATTTATGAGCAATGCAATGATGACACGTGGCAGATAATCTTCCACGTCCGCACAACTCCTTCACCCTTCAATCCGCACTAGTTATTAGACAGTGACGTATATTGATATACACCACCACCAAATTCAATTACATGGCGTTTGATTGTGAGGAAGGAAGTAGGGGAGAAAAAAATTCTAATTTGGTGGAATTGTAATTCAATAAATAAAGTAGGCATTGAAATTACAGTGTTTGGTATGCTGAAATAAGAGTACATGGAATTGAAAGGTAAGAAGTGACAAAATGACTAAAATGCTCTTATGTTGTTGTAGTAATAGTAATAGTAGTAGCAGTAATAATAATAATAATGATAATAATAATAATAATTCTTTTAAAAAATATAAATAATAAGTATAATAATAATAATTCATTCAAATAATAATAATAATAATAATTCTTTCAAATTAAAAAAAAAACACAAAGGGTATGGGAGGAAGGGCAAAATTGTCTTTACACAAACAAATTGCCCCTCCTCTCTACCGAATTGCAATTCATGGAGGGTACCCCATGAATTGCAATTCATCATTTGGAGGGAATTGTGCAAACACTGTAGTTTGGGAATTCACTGGATTGCAATTTCCCCCAAACTACATCCAACCGAACAGGCCATTAACCTATATATATAATATTGGAAAAAGGTACAAATAAGTCATCGAAATATTTGTGAATTAGCAATTAAGTTATCGAAATCGAATAAGCTCCAAATATAAGACACTGAACTCGAAAAAATAAAGCAATTAAGCCACTAAATCAAAAAAATAATAACAATTAACATTTTTAACATGTCATTTGCCTAGTAACCGGCTACAACTTTTCCGATCACCGGCGAACATTTCTGACGATCGGCGACGATTCCTTCGTCGTCGGTGGCCGAAAAAATCGTCGTTGGTGACCGGAATAGACAAATGACCGGATAAATATATATATATATATATATATATATATATATATATATATATATATATATAGACTATCATGCTCCACCTACTAGACAATTCATTTTGGACAGATTTTGATTAATATAATAGCTACTAGAATTGTGTTGGCTATCATGAAATAAAACCTTCATACACGAAATTAAGAAAAGAGAAAAGAATGGAGGATGACATGCAGAAGTCTATGGTGACTGGACACACTCATGGCCATTTTCCCGCCAATCCCGCACTGTTGTGGTCAAGGCTCTTCCTCTTCACCCTCCTCCTTCATGCTCCTCTGTTTTTCCGTTTCTCGCACTTCGATCTCGAGTACCATTCCCATCACCGCCCTCTTCAACCGCTGCCGAGAAATCTACACAAACAGGCGCACAAACTGTACGCATTTCTCTTTTCTTTTACATACGAGTACGTGTTTGCGATAATAATGTGATCAATCTCTGTTTCCTGACATGAAAAGCTGATAAATTTCCGCACTTTCAATTCTCTGATGTGAAAACTAGGTTTTTATTTATTTATTTATTTACTATGTTTTAATGTTTATATGTTCACAATCTATGTTTCCTGGCATGCAGAGCTGATGAATTGTTGCACTTTCAATTCTTTGATGTGAATGTGTATATGTGCACAATCTATGTTTCCTGACATGCAGAGCTGATAAATTTGTGCACTTTCAATTATTTATTTATTCTTTGGATTACAAGGGAGCCCGCTGCCATTACCAAATGGTGTGTAAAGGGTAAATCTCGTGATCCTAGCCGGTAAATGACTAGAATGAGGTAAATCACCTTAGGGTTCCCATAGCTGACATGTTTGAACCAATAAGGTCAATAAGTTGTCCTAATGGGAGTCAAACTTGTAAGATTGTGGTTACTAACCCAATTGCCTGAAAAACTTGGAGGGGTTACCCCCCACTTTCAATTATTTGATATGAAAACTAGATGGGTTCTTAAAAAATACTATGTTTTGAATGTGTATATGTGCACAATCTATGTTTCCTGACATGCAAAGCTGATAAATTTGTGCAATTTCAATTCTTTGATTTGAAAACTAGGTGGATTTTTAACAAAAACTATGTTTTGAAGGTGTATATGTGCACGACTTTGTATATCAGTGTATGATGAGGATATATAACTATAGTTCTGACTTTTTATGAACGTGCTATGGATTACTTCCATGTTTTGATCTTTATTTACCTTTACAATGGCATAACTTTTCATGAATGTTCTATTTCAAAAGGGCTCCGTGTGTGTGTTTTAACGAGAATTCGTTCTTGATCTTCAACAGGATTGTTTGGATTGGAATCTCAAGACTATGAAATTTGAAGGCTTTATTGAAGATTTGGGCTAATTATTACTTGTAATTTGAAGAAACAGAATGACCATAAGAAAAATGTGGTGTTCATATCCATTAATGGTTCTTGTTGCATGAATCATGGTGCTTGATGAACACTTGGGGCCAATTTCTATCAATATGGACCTCTGAGGTCTGGCAGCTATGACATGAGCTTAAGAATCGTTTTGGGTGTCAAAGAACATCTTTATATTTGAGAAGTTCGTCTTTATTTTTGATCTGAAAAATATACTAGAAATGGAGATGGATCCGGGGCCACCTCAGCTCTCCCGTGTTGGGGGGTTGCTAAAACAGGCAAGTTCAGCCCCTTTGGAGCGTAGCATTGGTACATCTAAGAGAGCAGTACTTTTGCATGGAGACTTGGACTTGTGGGTTATGGCAGCAAAGTCCCTCCCAAACATGGATCAAGTAAAAGGTCTTGCAAAATTTAAAGATTTCGATACTAGTGATCCTTATGTGTCTGTACGTGTATCAGGAGCCAGTATAGCTCGAACAGCAGTAATTCGCAACTGTGAAAACCCAACGTGGGACGAGCATTTCTGCCTGCCAATAGCCCACCCTATTGAGAAAGTGGAGTTTCATGTCAAGGATAATGATGGAGTCGGGGCAGAAATGATTGGATCAGTGGAGATACCTGTGGAAGATATCCTCGATGGAAATGAAGTCAGTGGTTGGTTCCCCATCCTTGGATCCTCCGGGGGTGCTGTGAAAGCTGGTGCCGAACTGCATCTGTCTATTGAGTACAGGCCAGTTGCAACCAACCCTATATATAAAGACGGTATTGGTATTTTAAAAGACTCTTTAGGATTGCCAAATACTTACTTCCCAATGCGGAGAGGAGGAAGCATTACACTTTATCAGGATGCTCATGTGCCCGATGAAATGCTTCCTGACATTCCACTAGATGACGGGAAAGTTTTTAAGCAAAAGAAATGTTGGGAAGATATATGCCATGCTATTGTGGAGGCAAAACATCTAATCTATGTTGTTGGGTGGTCTGTCTATCACCGGGTAAAACTAGTTAGGGAACCTACTAGGCCGTTGCCTTCTGCAGGGGCAAAATGCCTGGGAGATTTACTGAAGTACAAGTCACAGGAAGGAGTTCGTGTAATTGTGCTCGTCTGGGATGATAAAACATCAAGCCATGACTTCCTTGTCAAAACTGTAATGTTACTCCATTCTCATTCCCAAAGTTTGTTTACTTAACGAGTCCTCCTTTGTTGGGCGGAGGCCAATGAAGGGCCAAGTTCAACACCAAGTGACTAGGGGGGTTTTTGGACAGAGGCCTGAAGGACAAAGTCCAACACCCTGCCTCTCGAAAATGTGGCGGTATAAGGAAATAAAGTTACGCCTTCACTACTAGCTATAGCTTTTTGCGTAGTAGTAAGCGCTAGATCTTAACAAGCTAACAAGTGGTACCAGAGTTTGGTCACGGCTGGCATGTGACTATGTGAGAGGGGGGGGGGGGGGTGCTTGATCCTAACAACCTAACTTCTTTTTCCTGACTTAACCTGTGAAAAGGCATATTTGGGTCTGTATTTTTTAATATGCAAAATGGATAACCATGTTTTATGATGTTCTTTAGATTGAATCGTGACCTTAATTGCAGGAAGGAGTTATGCAAACCCACGACGAAGAAACTAGGAAGTTTTTCAAGCACTCTAGTGTTAATTGTGTGCTTTGTCCTCGTTCTCCCAGCAATAAACTCAGCATTTTCAAACAAAAGGTGGGCGACTTTGCACTATATGAGTATGGAAAAACTTATATTGTCAAATTGCAGTTTGAGATTTCATTTCATTGTTCCAAGAAGAGATCAAGCCAAGGGCATGCCTGGTGATTTTTGAGAATGTCTTCCTATATTTTCATTTTTATTGAAGCAATCACCGTTTTGCCACAGGTTGTTGGAAACCTTTTTACACACCATCAGAAGTGTGTTATTCTTGACACAGCAGCTGCTGGAAATTGTAGAAAACTTACAGCCTTTATCGGTGGCCTGGATTTATGTGATGGACGATATGACACCCCTGAGCATCGGATTTTAACTGATCTTGACACTATCTTTGAAAAGGATATTCACAATCCTACATTTTCAGTGAGTATTTCCATTCACCTCTTGGACTATCAAAATTTGAAGGTCTCTTTAAGTGTGTTAAGTGTTCTACATTGAAAAATAAGAGAAACATATGAGTTTATAAGGTCATGGGTTAAACTAGCTAATTGATTGGATTCATTCTTTTAGTGTGGTTTGGCTCATGTGCATTATAGTCCAGTTGAGTGCGCCATTCCATTATGTTTGGATGTACTAACGAATTTTGTCTTGCTGCTGATTAGGCACACAATTATTGCTGTCTTAACGTAATTGTTCTCTGTGAAATGTTCAGGATTGTTCGTCTGGCCCGAGACAACCGTGGCATGATTTACACTGTAGAATTGATGGTCCTGCCGCATTTGATGTACTAACTAACTTTGAACAGCGATACAAAAAATCCTCAAGGCGCATATATTTAAACATAAAAAAGGTCAGGCATCGGAGTGAAGATTCTTTGCTTAATTTGAAACTAATTCCACACTTTAAGCTTCCTTCTGTGGGTCCTGATGGCGATGATAGTGTTCGTGTTACCAGTGATGAAGATCCAGAGACGTGGCACGTGCAGGTTCCAAGCATTTTAGTTCTATTACTTCAATTCTGTTCCAATAAACAAATTCTTTGAATCAGTTAATTACTGTTTAAGGTTCTTGTCAGGTGTTTCGATCAATTGATTCTGGATCTGTAAAAGGATTTCCAAAGGATGTTAAGGAAGCTGAGGCTAAGGTAGAATTAAGAGATTTGTATGTAGTGATTAGTTTTAGACATTTCTCGCTGGCCAAAATGAGGACGAGATTAGGATAGTTCTGTTTTTAATTTTTATTGCAGAATCTTGTTTGCGGGAAGGCTTTGCGGATAGACAGAAGCATACACACTGCGTATGTGAATGCAATAAGATTCGCCCAGCACTTTGTTTACATCGAGAATCAGTATTTTATTGGCTCTTCATATAATTGGTCTTCGCACAGATATGCAGGTAAACAGTTTCAAAACTCGGCTTTCTCATTGTGGGTTGTGTCGCTAAATTTAGCATATATCAAAGGGATTCTCGCTATTCCTTCACTGTTTACCTTAGAATGATGACATGAAAAACTATATATGTCTACGGTGAATATCTATTCGTGGATTATGACATTTCAAGGTTAAACTTGCTTTTGTTTTGCAGGTGCAAACAACCTTGTGCCTATGGAACTAGCTATGAATATTGCGAGTAAAATAGCAGCATATGAAGATTTTGCGGTGTATATTGTGATTCCAATGTGGCCCGAAGGCGTCACTACCAGTTCTGCTGTCCAGGAAATTCTCTTTTGGCAGGTATAATCCAGCTCCTCATTTATACACTATCTCGCGTTCTGATATTTCTCTTTAGTGATTCTGCTACTTTTTTGTGCTTCGTTTTCGTTTGTATAGTTCGCTTAGAAAGGTATGATTGTCGTGTTTGCATTGTGTTCTTCTTTTGTATCGAACATTGAGAAAACTCGCTTTTTGGACAGTACCAAACAATGTCCATGATGTATAAAGTTGTGGCACGGGCTCTTGAGAATGCAGGCCTCTCTGAACGCCATCCTCAGGACTACTTGAACTTCTATTGCCTCGGGAAGCGAGAAGCTGCAGATCTGGGAAGTCACAGCGAACCGAGTACACCTCCACAGGGCCGCGGACTGGTAAACAAGCTCTATACTATATACAAATAGATGAAAACGAAGTATGACATCTGCTAAATATATATTAGCAGTAGTTACACCGAGCTCAGATAGTTATTGTTTGCCAACTGAAACGAGCGCTTTAGTGTGCCCTTTTAAACTTTTCAAGTTTCAACGCCATTTGGTTTGACAGACATTGGAACACTGAACATGTTTGAGTTGTGAGTTATGCCTGAAGTAGTGAAATCCACCTTCCTTTCTACCCCTTTTTTATGCAGAAATTAGCTCAAAAGTTCCGCAGATTTATGATCTATGTTCATTCCAAAGGCATGATAGTTGACGACGAATATATCTTAATGGGTTCTGCAAATATCAACCAGAGATCCTTGAGTGGTTCCAGGGACACAGAAATCGCGATGGGAGCTTATCAACCACATAACACGTGGGCGAATAAGCAAAGGCTTGCACAAGGCCAGGTCTGAAATTTCTTTCTCGTGTATTTTTCTATTCGATGCATTAACAAGGTGGTAATAACTGTGGATACAGTGACTGTTTTCGTCTGATGTTATAAAACGATAACTTTTCTAGGACAAAACCCTTTGAAGCTATGCGAAAACATGCCTGAGACCTGCAAGAATCCTAGGTAATAACATTGCTGCATTTCGTGATTGCAGGTTTATGGTTACAGAATGTCCCTCTGGGCTGAACATCTTGGGGAGCTGGAGCCGTGTTTCCAGAAGCCGAACAGCATAAAGTGTGTGAGGCGTGTGAACGAGATCGCTAGGTACAACTGGAAAGCGTTTGTGGCTGCCAACTACCATGAAATGAGAGGCCACCTGATGCAGTATCCGGTTCAAGTAAGCAGTGCCGGGGAGGTCACGTGTCTGCCTGGCTTTGAATGCTTCCCCGATGTTGGGGGCAGCATTCTCGGGTCGTCCACCAATCTCCCCGACGCTCTCACCACATAGCGTGCACACCAGATATGCAGCAAACTGTAATTTGGAGACCCCCAATTAACATTTTTGACAGCATAGATGGAATGCCATTGTTTGTTAGTACAAAGGAATGTTTTCTACCTAGTTTTCTCATTGTTTAATGTTGTGTACTTGTGTATATGTTGTATTGTTGTTGTGGTATGGTTTGTAATATTTGCAAAAATTTTATACTCGTCACGTCTTTTTTCTCTACCGTCACTTCCTATTTTTGTGTAGAATGCTGTGTAAGGGGTTTTGACTACGCCAATCAAAGAATCAAAACTTTGTTCATGCTAGTTGCCTAAATTGATAGTCCTATCAAGTCATTTGGTCGTTATTGTTGAGCTGCTCACAACCCTCCATCGTCATATCCTATTTTCGTGTAACTTGTTATGTAGATAAAGTGTTTTGATTATTCCAATCAAAGAATTATAACTTTGTGTATACTAGTTGCCTAGATTGATATTCTTATCGAGTCATTTAGTTGATATTGTTGAGTTTACTAGAACATTTTTTTTTTTCTATTTCTTGAGTTATTGTCGAATGAGCTTACCAGTTAATTGAACTGGGTGTATAACCCCTCAAAAAATAGCTTCTTGTTTGAGTGGATAAAGGTAAAGGCAAAAAGAATTTAAGTATATAAAAAATAAATTTAATATAAAACTAATGGTGTTATAACAAAATTGAGGTAATTTTATCTTAATAAAAATGCTATATACAATATTTTAAATTTACTATACAAACATATTAGTCTTAAATAATTTTCAAAAAATAAAATAAAATATTAGTCTTAAATAAAATACAAATAAAATCCAATGATATAACCTGAATACATAGATATTAATATCATAGGTAGAACTCTGAGTATAGTAATTTTGTCATGTTTAATCCTAAACTTTCGAATTGACTACCTACGATCTTTTGACTTTCGAATTGTTACTATCTGTGGTTTAAGTTTAGGTTCTTCAACTTTCAAATTTAACTAGTCATGGTCATCTTGGAATTACCATGAGTGGTTAAAATTTGATAATTGAAAGAACGTGAATGATTAACTTGGATTAAAGTAATAATTTGAAAGTCAAAATACCGTGATCAATTTAAATGTTTAGAATTAAATATGAATCGCTGATATTAATTAATTAATTATTTATTTATTATTACATGGGTTCCTTCAAAAGTTCAAACTAATTATCAAGAGACCGAAATTAACAAATGCGGGAAACATTTCTAGGCTAGGGTTTATACTCTCACAGTCTCACTCCCCCCTCTCTCTCTCTTCAAGCTTATCGCGCACTGTAAGTAAGCTCCTTCCATCACCAAATCGGGGAAAGGTTCCAGCTCGATATCCTTACGATTTCGTCCAAAGGTAAAATCATCACTGCCGTTTTTCATTGGGTGAAGGGATGCCATTGTCGTGCTGTAATCCTGTACTCTCTGTTTGTGTTTATGAGGGGATTAGAGTTAGTATAACTTCTTCGTTTTTTTCTTTTGGGGACAGGAAATTCATCATAATTACTGTGGTTTTTGAGGACGTGAAGAAATGGCATCTACTGGACAGCCACAATCAATGTCAAAGAGACCTAATTCAGCAATAACAAGAGAAGCAGACCGGCTTATCATTACTCCTTTAGGAGCTGGGAGTGAAGTGGGGCGATCGTGTGTTTACATGTCTTACAAAGGGAAAACAGTTTTGGTAAAGCACAGTGTTCTCTTTTTTATTACTCTGACAACTTGTTAGTCTTTTGATTCTGCTGCTCATTTGTAAATCTTCTGTGCTTTTTGGCAGTTTGACTGTGGGATTCATCCAGCTTACTCTGGCATGGCTGCTTTGCCATACTTTGATGAAATTGATCCTTCAACTATTGATGTTCTTCTAATTACCCAGTATAGTATCTATTCTTTCTTTTACATGGCATGCCAGTATTATCATTGGTTTGTTGTTGCACTGTGTTTTAGTGGTATTGTTTAGTAGCATCTCGTGATTTAGTGTTTGCTTAAATTTTGTGATTTATGGTTTCTTTGTTATTTCTTTTATCAAATTGTAGAGGATGTTGGATTTGGGAGGGGAATAGTTTATTTAGTATATCTTGTTCTTTAAGGGATTTTTTCAGAGTTAACATGCAATATTATTCTCAAATCTGAAGAACAAAATTAAATGAAGTATGATGGTATTCTGGTTGATCTATATGTCTGAAGCTTTATATGCTAGAAGTCTTCTTTTTTCTTGTGTAAAGAATTGAAGAAATCTTTCTCATAATGTAATCAATTTTCTACTTCTTTCAATTCTTGGACTTGATTTAATGACATTAAATGCCTCAAATCTTACCTTGCACCCTAGTTGACCATGTATTTTGATGTTTCTAGTGGTGGTTCCTGATTTTAGGAATGAACATTTATTCTTGCATGGGTCTTTAGTTTAACCCTGTATGCTCGAATTTTTCCTCTCTGCAGTTTTCACTTGGATCATGCTGCTTCCCTCCCATATTTTCTAGAAAAGGTTTGTTGGTTGATTTTTAATATAACAATTTACCACTTATTTTTCTCCACTAATAATCTAATACCAGCTTTTGTTTATCAGACCACATTCAAAGGACGAGTTTTCATGACCCATGCAACAAAGGCGATTTATAAATTGTTATTATCGGATTATGTTAAAGTAAGCAAGGTCTCTGTTGAAGATATGCTATTTGATGAAAAAGACATCAATAAATCCATGGACAAAATTGAGGTATGTATTCCAGCACTGAATGCTTTATTTTCACCCTACTTATCACTTACTCTTGGGCAATAAATAATATTCTTTAAAAATATTATCAGTTAAATAAGGTTGCTATATGCCTATATTTGCATAGTACTGGTTAAGTTACTACTTCTGATCTGTAAGCTGAAACATTTGTGCGCATATACATGTCATAATTGCCAACAAGATGTAATGATAAATGCCAGAAAAGGAATAAGGAGACACCTCTCTGCTGGTGGTTCATAAATTTTGTATTGCATCTGTGGTGTATCCTTTTTCCCAGTGCTCAATAAGGCTATCTCGAACACTTTTATGAAAATGCATATACAGCTTAGTTGTCCTTGCTTTACACCTGATATGTGTGAAATCCATGTTCTGCAGGTTATTGACTTCCACCAGACAATGGAAGTTAATGGTATCCGCTTCTGGTGCTATACTGCTGGTCATGTTCTTGGTGCTGCCATGTTTATGGTCAGCATTGCCGGTGTTCGAGTTCTTTACACTGGAGACTATTCTCGTGAAGAAGACCGACATCTTCGTGCTGCAGAGCTCCCACAGTTTTCTCCAGACATTTGCATTATCGAATCAACATATGGTGTTCAACAACATCAACCCCGACACATACGAGAGAAGCGCTTTACTGAAGTCATACACAACACTATTACTCAAGGTGGTCGTGTTCTAATCCCTGCTTTTGCGCTGGGTCGTGCTCAAGAACTTCTCCTTATACTGGATGAGTATTGGTCAAGCCATCCAGAGCTCCATAAGATCCCCATATATTATGCTTCACCACTTGCAAAAAGATGTATGGCTGTTTATCAAACCTATATAAATTCCATGAATGAGAGGATCCGCAATCAGTTTGTCAGCTCAAACCCCTTCGATTTCAAACACATCTCTCCTCTGAACAGTATTGAGAATTTTCAGGATACAGGACCATGTGTGGTGATGGCAAGTCCAGGTAGTCTTCAGAGTGGGTTGTCAAGGCAGCTGTTTGACAAATGGTGCTCTGATAAGAGAAATGCCTGTGTTATTCCTGGATATGTGGTTGAAGGGACACTTGCGAAGACAATTATCAATGAACCAAAAGAGGTAACACTTACAAATGGCTTGACTGCTCCTCTGCACATGCAGGTTCATTATATTTCATTCTCAGCTCATGCAGACTATGCTCAGACAAGTACATTCTTGAAAGAGCTAATGCCGCCTAACATAATTCTGGTTCATGGAGAAGCTAATGAAATGGGAAGGCTCAAGCAGAAGCTTACCACCCTATTTGCTGATCAGAACACCAAAATTATTACTCCTAAGAACTGCCAATCTGTGGAAATGTACTTCAGCTCTGAGAAAATGGCAAAAACTATTGGAAAACTGGCAGAAAAGACCCCTGAAGTTGGTGAAACTGTCAGTGGTTTACTTGTGAAAAAAGGCTTCACATACCAGATCCTGGCACCTGAAGATCTCCACATCTTCTCGCAGCTTTCAACTGCAAATGTCACTCAGAGAATTACTATCCCATATTCAGGTGCCTTTGCTGTGATTAGACACCGGATCAAACAAGTTTATGAGAGTGTCGAGTCTTCAACAGATGAGGATTCTGGTGTTCCAACACTACGGGTTCATGATAGAGTTCTAGTTAAACAGGAGTCAGAGAATCACCTTTCTGTGCATTGGGCAGCTGATCCTATTAGTGATATGGTCTCAGACTCTGTTGTAGCATTGGTTTTAAATGCAAACAGAGAAATGCCTAAGTTGGTTGTGGAATCAGAACCTGTAGTAAATGAGGAGGAAGATGCAAAGAAAACTGAGAAAATTATTCACACCCTGTTGGTCTCTTTGTTTGGTGATGTAAAACTTGGGGAGAATGGCAAAATCGTTATAAATGTCGATGGGAACATAGCAGAACTTGACAAACAGACTGGCGATGTTGAAAGTGAAAATGATGGCCTCAAGGAACGAGTTAAAACAGCATTTAGGCGAATCACAAGTGCTGTGAAGCCCATCCCTCTCTCAGCACCTTAGATTAAGGTAATTTTCTATTGTGCATTGATTCATTATCATATATTCATATGCTAAATCACATCCTGTAATCCATATTTAGGCATAATATTTTGCATGACATGCAAAATCTAGATTATTTGTACCGAGTAATTTAGTATAATCTGCTAAATTGCACGCAAGTCTTTTTTTTGATGCTCTATTCTATCAACATCCAAATGAACCAAGAGATGAACAACATAAAAATTATATATGTAATTTAACTGTTATTGCAACTGTTTGGAATTTATTAGGAGGAACAAAAACACTTTTCCTTTGTCTCAAATTCTTTTATGCAAACAGCATAGCTACTTGTACAATTCAATAACCCATTCAGTATTCACAGCGCATATGGCTTTCAGAGCAGAAAATCCTGCCTCTTTTGCCAGGGCTTCAAATTCTCTGTGTGTTCTCTCCTTCCCTCCGGGATTCATTGTCATCATGAGTACGTCAGCGTAAAATGCACTACCATACTCGACATCTTTCTCAGGATGTTCCGGCAGAATACTTTCTACTAACACCACCTTACCAGATTCTGGCAAAGCTTTCCAACAGTTCTTCAGCAGCTTCAGGCAATGCTCATCATCCCAATCGTGTAGTATCCACTGCAGTTTTCAGAACAATTTGCTTAGATCTTGTGTATAACAAAGATACCATCATTTTCTTCTTTTTCCGCAAGTTGTCTTTACACTAGTATATTTTACTGAGCAATGAGCACTAACCTTCATGAATATAATCTCTCCACAGGGAACACTCTCAAACATATCTCCTGGAATATGCTCCACACCTAACAATAAGTAAGGCATTTCTTTGTGTTAGTATGTTGAACTTGTTAAAATTTTGTATTTTAACTCTTAAATTGTTCAATTTAAATTTATTACATATAATGTTTTACCTTTTTAATTACATATAATATAACATATTGGGAACAGGAAATCCCATCCCTAGTGAACCTTTGCAGGGATGGGGAATCTCCACCCTATCGGAGGCCTATCCCCTAGGTGTGGGGATGTGGAAAATATATCCCTCAAATGTGCGGCCCAGGACTAGAGTCCATATTCCCTGCCCTATGACCATCCCTAATGATAAGTATATGCAGAAAGCCAGAAACCCTGTAGTACTAAGCAATTTGGAATATATTACAAATACGAACAATTCAAGTTTTAGGGTACATACCTGGAATAGCAGGAGCCTCTTTGATGACATGGGGCAAATCAAAGTTGATGCCCTTGATGTTAGGGTACTTGGAGATAATGCATGACAGTGTTGAACCAAATCCACCACCCACATCTACCACTTCTTTGACTCCCTCAAAACCTTTGTAGCATTCCACTACTCTCTTCATCGCAATTGCACTATGGTCATGCATTGCTTTGTTGAATACCTCATTGAATCTACTGTCTTTGCCAGGGTATTCAAATGCATGCATTCCATGGGTCCTATTGAATGGGACTCCTCCCTCGAGCACTGTATCTTTTAATGCATACCTTCACACAAACCGTGTGAATGTTAAATGAGTAAAACAAGAACCATTGACACGATGATATACCTTTAGTCTTTGAATTATAGAGGTGTAGTAGATTCAATCCTCCAATCCTAGGCACATATACCTTTAGGGTGCATTTACTTCAAGTTATGTAACATTACCTAGGTAACATGAGCATGATAATGTTATATAACTTTGTTTGGTTGAAGTTATATGATTATTTTGATATACCAAACTAATCCAAAATAATTTCACCAGAATTGGATGTATGTGAATTATTATTTGGTTCATTCAAAATTTTTAGATTTTCAAAATTAAAATTAATTATCAGCTGAATTTGATTTCAAAAAGGAAAAATTTCATTTTTAGGTTTCAAGATATTTAATTTTTTAGATAAGCCAGCCTTTCACAAAAGCTAAGGTTAGCTTCGATGTTTTACAGTAATGGAAGTTGCATTATTGTTAAAAAAAGAAGGATGAGGCTCCACCCTATTCCCACTTGAGATATAAGTCAAAGCCGCCATGTGAGTTCACATTACCTTTCCTAGTGCTACCTGCCAAATGATTTGTAACATATTTGACTAGTCTAATTATGAAGTTTTAGGCTTATCTTTCCTAAAATAGTTTTTTTAAAAGGTTTTTTAGGTGACGGGTGAAATTGATGGTGTGAATTGGATAAACCTGACCTTATGCAAGATTACAAGCTAATGTATTGGGTTGTTGAGAACTATGAAAAATGTCATAAAAGTCAAAAGACAAAAGTGAAAAAAGAAAAATCGAGGTAACCCTAGCCAAATTAGTTAGGTTGGTGACTTGGTAACCACAAGATTAGCAACCTATGTTGGTTTATCTTCTTGTGGTCTTTTACCGGTTAGGACCACAAAGCGTGTTTATCCAATGCACACTCTCAGGTAGTGGCTATGTGTTTCCCTGGTCACCTATAGAATAGGTGAAAAAAAGTACTCCATAGTTCACAAAATCTCAAACAACTAAAGGAAGATCAGGAGAAAAGTTCATACCAGGAATTAACAAACACTTTGTCAGTGCCCAATTGTACCAAGGCAGAAAGGGACACCCCATCTTCATTAGGGACAAAGTTCTTGCTGATTGGTGTTAAATTGTATGAACACTGATTATCCTCTGTGAGTGTGCACTTGAGAATGGACTGGTTAGCAAGAAACTTAAGCATCCTGTCCAGCATGACTGGTGCATTAGGGTTCTGTGTGGGAAGACAGTCTGCAATTTGTTTAGCAGAAAGCTTTGCTCCTTCACCAGCCTTTGCAATGATCTCAAACACCCCGAGTTCAATGGCAGCTTTCGAAACCATAATCGCTGCTATCCCACTTGGCAGCCCTATGGCTCTCAAGAACCCCTCTTCTTCACTTTGAGGTATGGCCATTTCTTCCATTGATGATGAACCCATGTTTGATCTTTCTTTGCTTTCTGGTTTTCAGAGATTTGGGTATTGAGCTCTGGAAATGGGTGGAGTTTTATAGGATGTTGTAGTGGGTTGGTGGGTGTTTTTCCCTAAGGTCAGAGTTTTAGTCTTTTATTAATGTGGAGACATAGAGGTAGATGAGTTGAGAACTTCTAATTTTTTTTCCCAAGATGACATGATTAGACTTCCCACCAACCTAAATGAACCAAATTGGCTTAATATTCGGCTTGCTTTCTCTGAATTAAGGGATGCATGATACATGTTTGACATTCCACATCCACCTTGCCCTTATCGAAGTGTGGATAAATGCTAGTCATCGACTTAATTTTGATAAATCTTACAGTTAGAAAATATGGAAAAACGAAATAGAAAAAGAGAGTAGAGTTAATTTCATAAATATACAAACTTTAAAAGTTTGTATATTTATGAAATTGATATGTTCTTTTCCTTATTTTATTGTTATTAATTATTCTAAATGGACTGTTCAAATTAATTCATACTTATTATTATTAGAGTTAATTTTAGGAATAGTCTATTAACTATTGACATTTATTAATTTTTATTTTATTCATGACTTTTAATTAGACTATAAATGATTCCTTGATTATTGATATTTATCAATTTTCATCTCCAAATTTGATTCTCCAGTTAAAATGTTAAATATCCATTTAGTAAACAATAAATTTAATGGTAATAATGTAAAATTTTGGTTCATTCACATTCTCATATGAATTCAATTGCCCATCTCAACAAGCTAATTTTTACATTATTACCTTTAAATTTAATTCTTACTAAATGGATATTCAACTAGATGATCAAAACTAGAACATAATTGTCAATTAGTCATTTATGGTTAAATTGAAAATCGATTTTGAAATTGAAAAATGTCAATAGTTAATGGACCATTTTGAAATTAACTCTTATTATTATTATTATTATTTAAAGCTCCAACGACCAAACAACCATGAACCACCTAACTAAGCACTATAAAAGAAATATTAAGTAACATGCTATGTTTAGAATCTACCATCTTTTTTTTTTTCTTGAAATAATCTGTAAATCACATATATTATTAGGAAAAGCTAAGTAGCTAACACAACAGATATAATGATCGACTAAGATGATATTGACAAGAATTGAACTTGTGACTTAATGTATGAGACTTGGTAAATTATGAGATTTTTGTTTGCAACATATATACACACACAACATTAAACTTTTTTAAAAATGTAAAAAACACACAAAAAAAATTAATATTGTTTAGGTTAAATTATTTGAATATAAAATAATACGGAGTAATATACTACGTAGTATTTTTTTTTTTTGAAGTTAGGCCCGTGAGTCTGCATGAGACGGGTTAGGGTTGCATACTACTGGCTCTATTACAATTTAGCACAAAGAGTCAACAATCCCACACTAGGATTTGGACTTGAGACATCTCATTTAAGAAGCCACAATTATGCCACTCAACTACAGGGCCTTTGGTAATACTGTAGTAGCATTAATATATAATAAATACTAATAAATACTATAGTAGTATATAGTAGTATTTTTTTGACAATATTATATATAGTAGTATTAATATATAATAAATACTAATAAATACTATAGTAGTATTTATTACTCCGTATATATTAATGGAAGATAAGTGGGGCGCGGCATCCCACATGATGGTTAGTTTTGTTGTTTCTTTTAAGTCTCTCCCTCCTTTTGATTTAAAAATATATACTTAGAGAAGTTTAATGATGTAGGCAAAGTTGATTGTTAATTTTAAGAGAAAATATCATTTTTTTAGTCCCTCAATTATGATATATGTATCAATTTTGGTCCTTGACTATTAAAAATTTCAAATTAGGTGCATGACTATTCAATTTGTATCACATTTGGTCCTTGACTATTAAAATTTTCAAATTAGGTGCATGACTATTCATTTTGTATCACATTTGGTCCTGCTATTAAATTTTTCGGCCAAATTTCCGGCGAAGTCACCGGTGACCGACTAATTTATTTAAATTTTATTTTAAAAATTAGTTTAATGCTTTGTAACTTTTAAATAAAAAAAACTTAAAAATAAAAAAAAAAAAAATAATAAAACAGAAAACGTCGGTCACCCCCGATGACTTCGTCGGAAATTTGGCCGCAAAATTTAACGACAGGACCAAATATGATACAAAATGAATAATCATGCACCTAATTTGAAAATATTAATAGTCAAGGACCAAAAGTGATACAAATTGAATAGTCATGGACCTAATTTGAAATTTTTAATAGTCAATGACCAAAATTGATACATGTATTATAGTTGAGGGACTAAAAATGATATTTTCTCTTAATTTTAATAGTGTTAATAATTGTCTTTAATTTATTATTATTAAAAGTATAGTGATTAAATCACATAAAATAAAATTAAAGTATACGAACTAAATTAATCTCACTTCTCATAGTTGCTTTGACCGTGTTAAATTATTAAGTCATATTTATCAAAAAGAAAAAAAAGTATTAAAGCCAAACATGACGAGAAGTCCTTGCCACCGCACTTTTAAATGCCACTTTACCAGCACAACCCAAGTCCACCCTCCACAAGCTATTATTTAATCAAAAACTACTACACAACACCAAACCATAAATCCTTGCCACCGCATTTTAAAATGCCACTATCGTAGCACAACCCAAGTCCACCTCCCCAAGCTATTATTTAATCATAAACTACTACAAAACACCAAACCATCATATATATATATATATATATATATATATATATATATATATATATATATATATATGATCTCATGAGCCCGTAAGGGCAGCCTGAGTGGCAAGACCAAGACGCTCGCGGCCGTGAGGTCCTGAGTTCGAAACCGTCTGCCACCCGGGTTTGAGCCGGTCAGCTATGGGTAACCTAGGCTGGTTAACCTCCTTTTGGTCCTTTGCCGGCTAGGATCACAGGGCGAGGGTTTACTCACATACTCGGAAGAGGAGTGGGGTTTGCCTCGATAAACCCAATATATGATCTCATGACTATAAATCTGGATAAATTTTAAAAAAAAAATCAATAAAAAGCTAAATTTTAAATATAAATCATAAATATTATACCTTAAGCGATATAAAGTGAACCTCTAAACTAAATAAAAAAATTTCAGTCATAAACTCTAAAATTTAAGCCTAAGTGCAATGCATTTTTTACAAGTACAATCTTTCAATACTAAATGTGCATTTTGTAACAACTAAATGTGAAAATTTAAAAATTTCTAAAAAGTGCATATTGTTTGTGTAGTAAAGTTTGTGATAATTATGAAAATGCCACCGCATTTTTTAAAAATCTAATATGATCCGTCTGATTTTTTTAGATGTAAGACTGAGATTGGTTCTTAGTTTACCCTAAGGACTTGTTTTCATATGATCAAATCCTTATATATACTTATGATCCCATGAAAGCACACTCCCAGAAGAAAATTAAGACCCAATCTCAGTCTTACATCTGTAGAAATTTGACGAATATGATCAAAGTAAAAAAAAAAAAATACAGTAGCATTTTTGTAATTTTTGTCAATTTCTCTTTGCAAACTTAAACACTTAAAAATATACATTATGTAACAACTAAATAAGCAAATCCTAGATAAGTTTAAAAAAATCAATGAAAAAGTTAAAAGTTAATTCTGAACAGAAAATCATAGACCTTAAGTAGTAAAAAGTAAACACCTAAACTAAATAAAACAAAAAACTTAGTTTTTTTTTGAAAGAAAAAAAAAAAAACAAAAAGCATAGTTATAAACTCTAAAATTCAAACGCTAAGTGCAATGTACTTTCACATTTTTACAAGTGCAATCTTTTAATACTAAATATGCAATATATTAATACTAAATGTGTAAACCTATGAAGTGCATATTTTTGTGCTCAAGCTTGCATAGTAAAGTTGTGATAATTATAAAAATTTCACCGCTTTTAAAATTTTTGTGATATGATCTATCGATTTTCAATCAAATATGATTTATAGATTTTTCTTATGTAAGACTGAAATTCGTTCATAATTTTCTCATAAAGACTTATTCTCATATGATCTATTGATCTAATATGATGGGATAACGAGGACTTTGTCGATGGAGTTCAAAAGGGTTAACGATACGTATGCGCTTGCAAAGAGACGTTGAGTGAATATATACCTCCTAAATAAGAAAAATGATATATGTACTCCCATGGAGTAAAATTCTCATCATTTCTCATGAATTGATTTATAGGAGATAAAAGAAAATAATAAAAACTGTGATCCACCAATTTTTCTAGATGTAAGCTGGGAGTAAGAAATGGAGTAAAAAATGAGAGTATGTGTAGTATTACTCCCTAAATAAATAAGACACTGAAGAATATAATGGAATTTGTCTGATGATAATCTATTTCTTATTTCTTTTTTAGAGTTAGACTATCACTAGAAATATAACAGTCTTTATTTCTCCCACTTTAAGGGGGCGTTTCGTTCACAGAATGTCATATTACCTTAGGAAATGTTAGATTGCTGGGAATGTTAGATTCATGTGTTTGGTAAAAACTAAGCTTTCGTTCACAGAATGTCATATTACCTTAGGAAATGTTAGATTGCTGGGAATGTTAGATTCATGTGTTTGGTAAAAACTAAGCTATGTAATATAAACCTGTTTGGTTGATGAAGTGTTGTTTATGTTATAATGGTTATTTTACCTTAATACCCTCATGTATTTGAAGAAATAAACAACTAATTGGATTATTAGTACACCCATTGTATATTAATACAGATTATATTAATCCAATAAGATTCATCAAATTAGTAGATATGAAGATTGGAAGTTAAAATTCATTAAATTGCTGCAATATGAAAGAGAAACTAAGTTAACACTTAAAGCATCAATCAATCTAACATTTGGATACCATTTGAAAAAGAACACCATTTTATTAACAGAACCAATTAATATGTACCGTTAATAAAAGATTATGCTCCTTCAAATTAAAATGCTAAAGATTGCAAGGGAATGTTATATTACCTAAGAAGATGAAGGGTATCACATTTCCTTGAAATTAAGGAATATGGGATGTGGAGGAAAAACAACATTCCATTGAAAAATTAAATAACTCTAATCAATCATAAAAATCTTATATAACCAGCCAAATATAACCTTTGTTATCTTATATAACCCAAGCCAAATATAACCTTTGTTATCTTATATAACCCAAACCAAGCCACCCTACAAGTTTTAACTATACACTCGAATAAGAGTATTCAGTTGTATCGTTGAGGCCGTTGGGACATAGGGAGGGAGATGGGGAAGGGCCGATTATCGCTGCGGTGGAGGAAGAAATCGGCGGCAACGGCGGCGGGAGTTTGCTCGCGTCGAGTGCGGGAACGAGCAAGCCCGAGAAGAAGAAGGCGGTTGGGGCCAGGCTGTGAATGAGGTTTGACAGGACGGGGCAATCGGAGCTGATGGAGTGCGATAAAAACTCTATCATCAAGCGCGCC
Source organism: Ipomoea trifida (assembly GCA_003576665.1). Lineage (NCBI taxonomy): Eukaryota > Viridiplantae > Streptophyta > Magnoliopsida > Solanales > Convolvulaceae > Ipomoea > Ipomoea trifida. The sequence continues at coordinate 20,545 of CP025644.1, forward strand.
TCCATTCCTGCTAGGGACTTGAGGATCTTCGGCCCTATATTCTCTCACTCCTCCAGTATCCTTGGTACTCTCTCTCTCTCTCCCTATATATGAATGTCTCTAAATACAATGTGTTTGCACATTTTGATCCAGTGTTTGCTATGAATTTGGTGATGCATGCTTTCCACGAATGAATTCCTGCAATTCTATATGCAAAGTTAGTTAGGTAGGGTTTGATGCTTCACCTACGTAAGAATCTCATAACCAAATTAATTATGCCATCTTGAGTCATTGCTATTGGTGTGTTAGATACAGAACTCATGAATGCACTCATTTCTGTAATAATTGTCTCTATATGTATATACTCTACTACTTCTTTATAATATCACTGTGCTTAGGAAGAGTTAGAAGAGTTGTTTTTGATTGGCTATAGTTATTTACTTAGAGTTTGTAAGAGCTATAATAACTGCTGAAGAACTTTTGCTGCTTGAACCTCTGCGTCAAGAGGTTCTTCTGTTTGTTGATCAGCTGAGGCACCAATTGCCACAGAAGAGTGCATTAGAGGTTGTCTGTATGTATTTCAATTATAGTGTGGCAGAACTTGAGAGAGATGCTTACCCTGTTCTTGATGAATTTGCCATGAGTGTTAGCACGAGGAACCTTTAACACGTGAAAAAAGGCTTCACATACCAGATTGGATCTCGACATCTTCTTGCAGCTTTCAACTGCAAATGTCACTCAGAGAATTACAATCCCATATTCAGGTGCCTTTGCTGTGATTAAACATTTAGACACAGGATATGTTAAAAATTAACATCAATATGAACCAAGAGATGAACAACTTAAAAATTATATATGTTATTTAACTGCTATTGCAACTGTTTGGAATTTATTAGGAGGAGCAATAACAATTTTCCTTTGTCTGGAAGTCTTTTATGCAAACAACTTAGCTACTTGTACAATTCAATAACCCATTCAGTATTCACAGCGCATATGACTTTCAGAGCAGCAAATCCTACCTCTTTTGCCAGGGATTCAAATTCTCTCTGTGTTCTCTCTTTCCCTCCAGGATTCATCGTCATCATGAGTACATCACCGTAATATGGACAACCATACCCAACATCTTTCTCAGGATGTTCTGGTAATATAGCTCCTACTAACACCACCTTACCAGATTCTGGCAAAGCTTTCCAACAGTTCTGCAGCAGCTTCAGGCAATGTTCATCATCCCAATCGTGTAGAATCCACTGCAGTTTTCAGAACAATTTGCTTAGATCTTGTGTATAACAAAGATACCATCATCATTTTTTCTTTCACAGGCTGTCTATACACTAGTATATTTTACTGAGCAATGAGCAGTTGAGCACTAACCTTCATGAATATAATCTCTCCACAGGGAACACTCTCAAACATATCTCCTGGAATATGCTCCACACCTAACAATAGGTAAGACATTATCTTTGTGTTAGTATGTTGAACTTGTTATTTCGTATTTGAACTCTTAAATTGTTTTAAATTTATTACATGTTTTACCTTTTTAATTATATATAATATAAAATATTGGGAACAGGAATTCCCATCCCTTTTGAACTTTTTCAGGGACGGGGAATCTCTGCCCTATCCCCTAGTTGTTGGGATGGGAAAATATATCCCTCAAGTGTGGCGTCAAGGACTAGAGTGCATACTCCCCGCCCTATGACCATCACTAATGATAAGTATATGCAGAAACCCTGTAGTACTAAGAGTTTAGAAATAGAAACAATTCAAGTTTAGGGTACATACCTGGAATAGCAGGAGCCTCTTTGATGACATGGGGCAGATCAAAGTTGATTCCCTTGATGTTAGGGTACTTGGAGATAATGCAGGACAGTGTTGAACCATATCCACCACCCACATCTACCACTTCTTTGGCTCCCTCAAAACCTTTGTAGCATTCCACTACTCTCTTCATCGCAATTGCACTATGGTCATGCATTGCTCTGTTGAATACCTCATTGAATCTACTGTCTTTGCCAGGGTATTCAAATGCATGCATTCCATGGGTCCTATTGAATGGGACTCCTCCCTCGAGCACTGCATCTTTTAATGCATACCTTCACACAAACTCACTTGTGTATGTTAAATGAGTAAATCAAAGCCACCATGTGAGTTCACAATGCCTTTCCTAGTAAGTGTAGCTTTCTACTTTAATGATTTAATGACTAATACTGCTTCCTGCCAAAGTATTTGTAAAATAGTTGACTAGTCTAACTATGACGTTTTAGTCTTATCTTTCCTAAAATAGTTTTTTTGGGGTGACGAGTGAAACTCGTTGCCACAATTCGAGGGTATGATATGGATTAACATGACCATATGTGAGATTGCAAGCTTATGTATTGGAAGATTGGAAATAGTCTAATAGTGAAAAAAAATAGTAGTTGAGAACTATGAAAAATGCCATAAAAGTCATTAGACCAAAAGTGAAAAATTGGGAACAACCTTGGCCAAGTTGATCAGGTTGTTGTCTTAGTATACAAGTTTGATTCCCGGTAGGAGGCCTATTTGCCTTCTTGGTTGTTGATTTATTTCCTTATCACAAGGCAGGTTTACCCAATGCGCACTCTCGGGTAGTGGTTATGGGTTTTCCTAGTCTCTAAAAAAAGGTGAAAAATACTAGTTCACAAAATCTCAAACAATAGAAGGAAGATCAGAGAAAAGTTCATACCAGGAATTAACAAACACTTTGTCAGCAAGCAGCTGTACCATGGCAGAAAGGGACACCCCATCTTCATTAGGGACAAAGTTCTTGCTGATTGGTGTTAAACTGTATGAACATTGATGATCCTCTGTGAGTGTGCATCTGAGAATGGACTGGCTAGCAAGAAACTTAAGCATCCTGTCCAGCATGACTGGTGCATTAGTGTTCTGTGTGGGAAGACAGTCTACAATTTGTTTAGCAGAAAGCTTTGCTCCTTCACCAGCCTTTGCAATGATCTCAAACACCCCGAGTTCAATGGCAGCTTTTGAAACCATCATCACTGCTATCCCACTTGACAGCCCCATGACTCTTAGGAATCCCACTTCTTCTTCACTTGGAAGTTTGGCCATTTCTTCCATTGATGATGAACCCATCTTTAATCTTTCTGTGCTTTCTGGTTCTTAGAGATTTGGGTATTGAGCTCTTGAAATGGGGAGAGTTTTGTAGGATGTTGTAGTGGGTTTGTGGTGGTGGCCGGTTGGGGGGGGGGGGGGGGGGGGAGCATATGTGCTGAGATTTTACACTTCCACCAACATATGAGATGAGATTATGCATTCTTTTTTGCCTTGCATTGATTGAATTGTTCATGTTGACATCATTAGACTTCCCACCAACTTAAAGGAACAAAATAGGCTAATATTCCGCCTGCATTCCCTGAATTAAGGTATCCTTTGACATTCTACATCCACCCACCCTTATATAGAAGTGTGATAAATGCTTGCCATCGATCTGGTATATCTAACAGTTGGAAAATAAGAAAAGAAAAAGAAAAAAAAATATAGTCAATTTTATAAATACTAGTGTTTTACCCGTGCGGTGCACGGAAAAAATTTTGTTATTATGAATTTAAATAAAAAATTTAAAAATATAAATATATTAAAATGTACAATATAATAATATAGTTGAATTTTCATATATTTGGTCAAGTATCTATTATCATAGCATACAAAATTAAAAATTTACATATGATTAATATAATCTCTAATATCATGTACATATTTATATAAATTTATAGAGAAAAATATACATAATTAATGCAATAATGCTTATATTTGTTATTAGTAAAATGTTAAAATCATAATAATGACATATTTTACTTTTAACATTTTTAAACTTTGAAAACCAACATCATTTATGCTGGAAGAAATTTATATATAGTAGTAATAATATTGTAGTTAGTTTTAAAAGTTAGATGAAGTAAATAAATTGACATGCAACAATTTTTTTTGGGTGAACTTTTGACATGCAACAATAATTCAATATGTATATATGTATTATGGTTATTATTTTCTCTTTTTAGCAATATATATAATTTTAATTTTAAAAATTTTAATTAAAATTCAAAATATAAAACAAATGAAATTAAAAATATCTATAATAAAAAAAATACTAAATTGAATAGAAGATTTCAATTTTATCTTATTAGAATAAATTAAATTTGACATAGCTATTTTGATTTAGAATTTTTAAAATTTTAATAGAGTATATATTTTTCTTTTTTATAAATTCTATTTCCATTAAATTATCATATTATTATTATGTAATGACTTTAAAAATGATAGAGATCTATATATATATATATATAATAATATAATAATGGAAAATAGAATTATAAATAACAATGAGATTTATTTTTGTTTTATTTTGAACCGAAGTTTAGTTTTATGCGCATGAAAAGTTTGAAAAAGAATTATTTCAATTGTTGTACGTAATTAGGTCGATTTAATATAATTGTATGTTTATTTAATACATAAAAATAAAAAAATCAATATTGGTGTTATTTAAAAGTTTTAATTAGAACTTTATAATGATATATTTTTTTATATATTTATTTGCGAATATAAAATAAAAAAATTCGCAAGATTAAAATATTTTGAACCATACCATAATTGAATTGCATGGTATATTATCATGAGAGAAATTTAATTACGTACATTAACATATTATAGTAATATTTTTTTTAATAATATAATGTAAATCATATAGTAATTTGATTGTTATTTTTTTAATACTATTGATGGATTTAATTACCCGGGGTATCCCGAATCATTAAATCCAATAATTAAGAACGAATAACTGATATGAGACCTTGGCATTCTCTAGTGGTGTACGGGTCTGCCCCCACTCACTACTTAACGGAAAAGCCTATTATTGGCTTATTGCAAATAAGGTGGTCTGGCCCCTTGAGTTTCACTTTATAATAAAGTAGCAAAATTCGTTATGTACTCATTTTGCTACTATTCAAGGAGGGGAAGAGAGACCAAGATTGGTTATCCTCCAATAGGCTTCGTAGCCGAATCCTCAATAAAAACTCGAAGGCCGACCTCTCGGCGATCACGATTCTTAGCCCACCTCATTTAAGCGGCTAATTCCCTAAGGGCGATACGAGGTCCGACCTCGCCTATCGCCGAACGGGCAAGTCTTTAAGTCTATAAGCCAAAGGTTTCAGCTATTGCCGAACGGAAGAGTCCTAGACGCAAGGCCAAATGACCTCGACTTAGGACGACTAAACACCCTAGGGGCGATACGGGGCCCGACCTCGCTATTGCCGAACGGAAGAGTCTCTAGCGTAAGACCAAATGGACTAAACGATGCGACTTAGAACGACTTACACCCTAGTGAGGGTACGGATTTAACCTCCGAGGATTAATCTCGCCTACCATCGAACGGGTGTGCTAAGGGCTGAGGGTTGAGGTACCTTGGTCTAACGCCAACGCGAAAAGCAAACAATAAGAAAAAGCAAAAGAAAGAAATACAAACACAAAACAAAAACAAAAATATATATACAACATTATGCGAGCAAAAATCTAAGCAACCCCGCGTTGCTCGACGAGAGGACTTAGATCGCAAGGCTGGTGGTGTAGGCTTAAAAGGTCTGTAAGCAAACAAAGTGCTTTCGTTCAAGTTTATCGGAGGCATTCATCCAAGCATAGCGCCCCGAGTGGCTTCAATTGGGCCGGACGTTTACTCTCTTTCGCTGACGACTTCTCGCAGCTCAGAGAGTGGGGGACTGATGATGGATATATTAGAAATGGCCCAATATAATAGAGACCGGGGTTCGGAAGTGCATAACTCGAGGCCCACAATGATGGGCCTTGACTTAGTCTCGGGGCCCACTACATGGGCCTCGACTTAGTCTTGTGGCCGCTCCGCGAATTTAGCCAATTTGGTTGGGATTTCCTTGTATAAAAGGCCATTGTCTTAGCATTACAAGACATCTTCATCATACTTTGTAATAGCCCTACACACTTCTTGTATTCGTCCTAACACGAATTATCAATATAATTTGTCTCCGTGACTTATGTATTATCATTTTGCTATTACATTT
>CP025644.1:46780-63991 GCA_003576665.1 Ipomoea trifida
ACAAATAGCAGGTGCACACGAGAGACAAAACTAGCAACTTGATTGTTGATACTTCAGCAAGGAAAATATGAAAAATAAAAAGGAGCCAACTGAACATTTTTAGCACATTATTTTTCAGAATACCTAAGGAAAAGGCTTGTAGACTCAAACACTGATAGCACCGAACATGCAAAATATGTCCACTGTTACATCAAGGTAGTTTGAGAAAACAACCCACATTCCTAGCATTCAAAAATAAAAACTAATACGGAGTAATAAAATTACAAAATCTTCTTATTAGAATGCTTCATTCGTAGCTTCTTGTGTTTGGCATGTTTTATTGCAGTCATGACATTTTAATGGATCCACAATTTAAATGATGAGTCATAATATCATTACTGTTGGAAATGTAAATCAGCAATAACAACATCCTTCTTTATGATAACAAAGATTAATCAGAAATTCATAATCAGTTAGGCTGGTTGGTTGATTTAGGCAGGTATTGAGCATCCCTCTAACACCGAATTTTAAAGAGAAGTGGCAACCTTCCTAGAAGCACAAGGAATTTTAAAAATAAAAAAAAAAATTCTAAACAGTAAATGCACCATAAAAAATGCAATGAAAGAAAACAGTCTTTCACAAAAGCAACTTTGGCTGTTTTCAGGGGCAGATCTATGCACATTCAAGTGGGCACACTTGCCCCAACTCAACTTTGGAAAATTATACTATATTACACATAGTTGTAACAAATTCAATTAAGCACGGGTAATTTGTGGAAGTTCATCTCCACTAAGTTCTAAGAAAAATATCAATGGAATATAAAAATAAATGTATCCCCACCAAGTCAAAATTCTGGATCTGTTAAGCACATAATGACAACGCATTCCATGTTGTGCAAATGAACTGAATCACTCTACATAGGTAACGAGAATATAAAGAAAATAAAAGTCAAAGCTGTAACAAAAACAATAATAAATATTACCTTCCCCATCGGTGATGTTCGGTACTCCTCAAGTGTCTCAGGGGCTGAAAACAGATGAAGAGCATCTTGAATGGTATGTACAGCTTCATGTGAGATATCAAGGTGGAGTAAAAGGAATGGCTGAACCGTGGCAGAGGCTTTATTTCCTGTCATAGAATGCATGCAAAAGCTATCGATCAAAGGCTGGCTAGAAAAAAAAAATGCTTGTTTTTCAATAAATTTACCAGGAAACAGATATAAAAATGTGTTTTTTTTTTCTCTTTGGAATTGATCAAATGCATTACCTCTAACCTTCACAACACTTCGTAATTGTCCTCCAAAAATTGTACTTAATTGTGAAGGAACAAAGTTTTGCATTCTTGTTACAGCAGACTTGTTCTTTGGGCCAACTGTCTCCCACCCATCATCTTCTTCTAAACAAACAAGAGATGATTTTCCTCCATCTAAATTTGATTGCCCCTCAAGCTTGAGTAGTTCGTCATGCATTTGATGCATAATAAAGCACAGAAATTCTTGTGCATCCTCTTGTCTGTCGAGTAAAACTCATCAAAGCATTAACTTATTGCACTTTATATACGCTGGTACAATCTAAAAGAAATTCCACTAAATCCTCAAACACAAAAAATGCAATGGGGACTTTGGATACAAAGCCATTAGCAAATCTCAATCCCAAATCCCATGTTAGATATCCAGTTAGATGCCAGAGATCTATTTTTAGGTCCTTCCTCAAGAGCAACAGCAGAAAAGAGTCCACTGTGAAGTCGTCATATTCAACTAGAAATGCACCATGTCAATAAAAAATAAATAAATAAATAAAGTTCCAAGTCTTATGTATGCCACCAGAGAGAATAAATAAATAAATAAAGTTCCAAGTCTTATGTATGCCACCAGAGAGCAGGGTGTGGGAGGCAAGGGGAGGAATGAATGGGAGAGGCAGAGATAGCAAAATGAAAAGAAGGAAAATGAAGAATAAATAATTTTTTAAAACTTTCATGCCATTCAAGAATTTGCAATTCCACAGTAAGAGAAGTGACTTAAACTGCAATCAGCAAACAATCACTCAAAGATTTAATAGCAGTAGAAAAGAAAAAATATTGAGAAATACAAGTAATACACACCTTGGCCTGCCTGAGAAAGTAGCTGGCACATCAGGGGTAAAATTCTTCAGAACCATTTCAAACATAGTACGACTAAATGGCATGCCAATTTCAATATCATTCACATCTTTCTTTGTAGCAATTGACGAGCTTGGAATGGTAAAATGAGCAATAAATCCAGAAAATGCAGCTATTGTTGGATACTCAACCTATACATACAATTAAGGTCAAAATTACTTCTTGACCAATGCTGAGTTCATGAAGAGAAGGGCAAATATTGAAAGAGCATACCTTGGAAATATTACGAACCCTCAGCCTTTGCAAAATCTCTACAAATGGAGTGCAGGATAAAAGGGCTTGCACTGTAGCATTAAGGAAACATAAATTCCCTGAGTTGATCAAGCCTCGAGGTAGCAAGTCACCAATATACAGCGGCCCATCAGATGCCTTTAGATCTTCAGAGTGTGGCATCCTTGCTGAATCATTGATCATCCCATTTGAATTTTCTCCATTTGAGCTCAGATCACTGCAGGTTGCTTTATGGAACTGACTGCTTGCTTTATTTTGGTTCTCAGAGATGCACAAACTGGTAATATTGACATTCTTGACCACTGGAGATCCTTCATTTCCATTTGTGATTGCATTGGGAATCCCTCCATTTTGTTGAAGAACCCCTGAAGAGATATCTGCCACTGGCTTAACACCCCTGGCTCTCTCCTCGTGAGTGCTACGGGATTCTTGTCCTTTTGAGGAATCAGGCTTCATGATTGATGCAGTGCTGAAACTGCCAAAAGATAATTCAGGGGCTGATTTTGATGAATCATCCTGTGATACTTTCTTGTCAAAAGTCTTCGTTTCAGTATTTCCAGATGACTGTGTAAACCATGATTTGGTTTCATCCTCAGTAAAGGAACCAAATAAAAGAATCTGCAAAAGGTATTTCACTTCCACATGAATAAAAATACTGAAAGTACCAACAAAAAATTGATGACAGTATAGCAACAGAACAAGAAGAAACAAAAGTGAAAACAGAGTGAATAAGTAATCACCTAATAGACCCATAATAGGTTTAAAATCACATCAGAATAGTCCATGTTGATACTGACAAATTGATGGAACTAAAACGACATCAAGAAGAAATGGGGAAGGAAAAAAACAGTGAATAAACAGTCACCTAATAGATCCACCAGTGGGGTTTAAAACCACATCACAAATTCACAATACAAGAGAACAGTAGATTAGCAGCTTTGAAACTGATTTCCAACAAGATCTTGCTGGATTGATATGTGAACAGACATCAAATTAATATTTCATGTCCAGAGTCCAAACCAAAAGTCAAAGAACAACAATTTAAATACCTCCCCCCCCCCCCCCCCAAATAAAAAGACCTTTCCTTAATCTAAACCAAACTAATTGAAACCAATATTTGTTGCTATGATTTCTCTTAATACACATAGACAGATTTAGTTCAAGTTGCTGTCTAACTCCTCACTGACATTAGCCTATTCCACATACTTGGTGCTATATGCCAACCTTCTGTCTATGCCATCAACTAGTCACATGTACTCTCTTTTACGATTTATTTCTCCTCTCCCTCCTGTTTATATTGCAAGACTCGTAATCTAAATTAAATTGCCATTATCAGAGAAATCAACATTCAACAATTGCATTTGTACATGTAGTTACCTTCTCTACACCCCAAGGTACATAAAATAAGGGCAACCATTCTCTTCAAAAAACTCTCCTTAGTAAACTACCCTCCTCTTGTTTGCCAAAAACACTCGAAGGCAAAGTTCTCAAGTTCTTCAACTTATTAAGTCCATGTTAAATTTCACCTACCAAACTGACTGGCAGTAATCCCATAATGGCTATTACCCAGTACCACCAGTTTTAACATAACAGTAACAGCAAAAACATAGCTATGCATCTGATATAGACAATGTTTTTGCTTCCTAACTTTTCAACACCAAGAGAAATATTATATTAACAAAAAAAATTGTAAGGTTATGGATTAACAAGCATCCTGCATATCAATAAACCATAGGTACCATGTAACAGCCCCCTAAACTAATAAACTATCAATAACACATGGAATCTAAAAGCATACATTTTTGTGGAATAAAAACCATCTCAAGGGAATGAACTTGTTCAAAAATCCACACAATCAAGCAAGAAAAAACAAATCCCCACATCCTTAAAACGCCAAAACCAAGCAGCTTGAGTGCACTAACCTTAGAATCACTCATGTTGCGTATAGAGCCTTGAACTGAACAAACAACAACTTTGATAAATACGATCAGGTAATGAAGACAGGTGCATATAAAAGTGGCGGAAAACTAAAGGTATTTTCTGAAAAGGAGGGCTTGTTGCATAGCCGGTGCTATCAACAGAAGACATGAACTGAAGAGACAGAAACGAGGAGAGTATTGAAGAAATGCTGCTCGGTCGTGGCAGAGATTGTTGGCCGACGATCCGATCGCCAATCGAAGCATCAGCTGCAAAACCCAACCCGATTGAATTCGCAGTTCTGTGCTGCGGCTTGCGGTGGCGTTTATGGAGAGGGAGGCGAGAAAGTTTTCAGCGGCTCGGGTTTAGGTTTGTCATGTAAAAGGATATACTGCTACTATGATGATGATTAGGATTAGGATTCGACTCCCTAGGTTATATTAGGGGGCGTTTGGTAGGGAGTTCAAATCCTATGTAAAATCAATTTTTCTTAGGATTATGGATCTGTTCCAGAGTGTTGAAGCACAAAGAGTCAGAGTCAATTTGTCTAAGACTCGATCTCATGACTTTTTATATGGGGAGTCACTATATATCATTTAAGCACAAGGTGTTTGGCAGAAAGTAGTATTTGTTTTATACTTTTTCTATCTGTTGCAGTTCAAAAAGTCAATACCTCGTCACGGAGGTTCAATCCTGTGATCTTTTCTCAATGAGAGTCACATAAATGTCATCTTAACGCAAGATGCTTGGCTATGTAAAATCACTTAATTTATTGAATCAATAAATTTTGATTAATTATTTTTTAATCAAAATATTTTAGTTTGGTTAATGATACGAATTTTTAAGACAATCAATGATTAATTATGTTCGAAAGTATTCATTACTTGAATTATGTGTGTATATATAGTGCCTATTGATTTTATGTGCTTGAAAGACTTTGAATGAACATCTTTCATAAGTGATATGAGTGGGATGTCAAAGTGTGAGAAGTATAATTCAAGTATTAGAATGTCACAAGTTCAATTATTGTCAATACACTTTCAATTAAGTATATGGCATAAAGTCATCATCATATATATTGTGGTTAGTGGCAGTGGGATGACTTAATCCAATAGAGTTAGACAACATATATATCTGAAAGAAATAGTGTTCGATCAATGGATATTAACAATATGTTATGTGTTGGAGAGAGCATCGTTGTGAAACTTGAGCGTTCAGTGTCTTATGGATGAACCATATTAAAAAATGTAATAGAAAGTGCATTTCAAAAAGAACGAGGGGGCAACCTTAGTATATATGTTGTTCGTGAGATGCCAAGTGCTAGTCTAACAACATGTGTTGGCGTAAAAGAATAAAGTCTTCACTTGTTGATCATTCATGAGTTGAACTTGCTCTCTTGTCATTCCTTTTTCACACACTTGCGTCGAGCTCAATAATTTATTTCTTTTTTTGAACCGTAAACTGGTATATCTTGTCATTACGCGCAAAGAGCGCACCGACCAATATGCGTATTATCATATAGAAACATGTAAAGTGTAGTGATTCGTACTACTACAAAAAATGTTGCTAACCGCCAGGCAGTAAAATCCGTCGATAAGCACAAGCAGTCAAGTAGGCGTTGCGACTTGCGAATACCCAAAACACATCATTAAAATTGCTTCTCTCTCTCTCTCTCTCTATATATATATATATATATATATATATATACACACACACACATACATATATTTAAAAAAACATATTTCAATTTTAGATTTTTTTATTGTATTTAAATATGTTAAAATATAATTTCATTTGATTGAAATTTTATGACATTTTATTTATATATTTACAAAAAAAAACTATTATTTATTACTTTATAGTCAAGCTCATTTGAAGTAAGTTGTAGTAAATTAAAATGTGAAGTAAGTCAAACTCGATACTAGTTTTGAACTTATGTGTACATGTTGAAATTGTTAATAAAAAACACATTATTTAAATCTTTAGAATCTTAGCTTATCTAGCTCAATTAATATTTTAATTGGTTATTGATAAAAGTAATAAGTTTAAACCAAAGAGATTGAAGAAAAAGTAACTTCAATGTTTTTTTTTGTTGTTGTTTTCTTTTTTGTTGTTGTTTTTTTTTTTTTTTTAAAAAATTGTTGTGTTTTGGACCGGCTTGGACCAATATTTTTATTATTTGTTGTTCTAATCCAACCAAACAAATATTTTAACTGGATTAACCTAATATAGTTTAAATGGCAAATGAACAAACAGTGGGTCAAACCCGTTAATGACACCAGTAACATGAGTTACATTGACATAGTAAAATGAGTGTGATATACGAATTCAAAAATATCTTATAAGTAAAAATCTCGGAATGTATTTTTGTCAAATAGGTTTATTTTTTCATGACCAAAATGGGCAATTTTTGTTGATAGCCAAATGTGAAAAAAATTCATAAAACGACTTTCAAAAGTCATTTATTGAGTTTTTAAACAAATTATTGGTTCTTCAATTATCAACTTGATAGCAAATATAATCTCAATATAATCTCTCGAGTCTCAATGATTGAATCAGTTAAACATCATTGACGTTTATACTTGAAGCAACTATAATTTTGAGATATTAGACAACTAACTCTATAAAGATAAGATTTTGAGTAGTTAATCAATTATGTCATTTAGACTATACTAGTAATTGAGGGGGACTAACTGCAATACACACATAATTAATAAAACGAATATGCCATTTTCTCAGTACTAAAAATGTCATTTCTATATTTTTCTCTCGTAGTTTTTATCGCTAATATATATTTTTTGAGTTTATTAATTTATTCTTTTTGTTAGACTACAATGTGTATTGAGCTTACTATATTTATGTGATATAAAATAATAAAGAACTATAATGATATGTTCATATGGCTAGTAATATTAGATAATTTTGTGATTATTTTAATTTAAATATTTTTTAATTATAAAGCATAAAGTCAAGATTATTATTTTTTACCTAGATACATATCCCTACGAAGTGATTAATATTTAATACATACTTGATTACTTGTAATTTATTGTGTACCTACCCTATTCATATTCACTGAAATAATATCTTCATTATCATCATCGTACCTACCCTATTCATATTCACTGAAATAATATCTTCATTATCATCATCGTACTAGCCCTGTTTATTTCCAATGCTATTTTTCATATTTAAAAACTTAGGTACTCTAAATTTCGTTGGATTAATCTTAAATCTACTAGACCTTGCCCTTAGAACTATTGTGAATATAAATCGCGAGTCACATAATTATTCTATCGGCTAAATCATAGTCTTAACGTGCGCATAAAATATTCAATTCAAACCTTACAGCATCATTGAGTCCTTTTTCCATATATATATATTTATAGTGAGTTTTGAACACCCACGCGACTACCTTCTATTATTACCACGTAATTTATATGAAGTATCACTTTTTGTCTTTTTATTACATTCCCATTTATCACGAACTTTTATTTTGCTCCTTTTTTTTTTCCCTAAACTTAATAAATACTCCGCAAATAAATAAATTATTGACTTTCAGCCCAACATATCTAAAGTGTCTTCCCATGAAATCTGGTGAATTTGGTACAAAATTTGTAAAAGATTGTATCTTAAAATACTTTTGATTACAACGGAAAATAATATTTAAAATCGAAACACCAAAATAGAACATTATTAAATGTTTTTTTTTTAGAACATTATTAAATGTTAAACACCAAAATGTGAAAAATTAAAGTCGAATATTATACGATTTCTATTGTTATATACTGATAATTTACTATAGATACTTAGACTGGCACTCGATATAATTATTATACAAAGAAAAGAATTAAAGTAAATGGATTTCTACATATTTTGTGGGGCTACATACCATAGCAAAAAGGGGAAAAAATTGAAAAATTGAGAATGATAATGAAAAACATTTTTATGTATTTATAGTACACCTTAGTGCATATCGATTCATAGTATTAACAACTAAAATATATACACACACTATAGAGTCTATAGCACATTACGCCCATCTCTCTCGGTCTTTCCCCGTCTACCCTGGCGGGTCTCGGCGCTTCTCTCAGGCCTCAACCACCGTCTTCCGCCTCCGCCGCCGCCTCCTTCGCCGCTAAGTTACTTCTCCTCCTCACTCTGCTGCCGCTCTCGCTTGCGCTCTTCGCTTTCGTCCTCCAATGGCGCGGAGGGGGAGTGGACGATCCAATCTCGCGGTGGTCCCTGGAGGAGTCGCGGAAGTTTCCGGGAATGGATACATCGCCTCTGGCCACCGTGGCCCACTTGTCTCAGTCCTCGGATTGTTCCTTGCTTGGGAGTCGGAATTCGGCGACTTTTCCTTACTACAGGGACTGGAAGTTCAATTTCGAATCAGATCTCAAGCCGAAGGTCTCTGATCTTTTGTGCTGTTTTGTTTCGTTGTCGTTTTTTTCGTGGTGCTTTGGGGTTTGAGATTTCTTTGCCTTTAATGGGGGGTTGTTTGTCGTATTGGAACTGAATTGTAGACTAGTAGAGTTGCACATGAGTGTATATACACAAAATTGGAAAATAAGAACACTAATTTTGAGCTCAGGGAAATATAAAAGAACTTGCTGGAGTAATGGAGTATTTACCATTTTACCTTCTGCTTTTTTGGCATCCACTGGTAATTAGTTCTGCTAGGTGTCTTCTGTGCTATTACAAAACTCTCAGATTAGTTATTTAGCATTAAAGAACGGTGGATGGAGTATAACTATGAGTTAAAAGGTAAAACAGTATTTTGCTTTGTTCACACAGCTGTTTGCATCATAAATAAAAGGTACATAGTAGTAACGAAAACATAGGGCTTGGCATTGGCGGCGATTGCTGTGGCAGGCGTGTATCGGAGGTCAAACTTGCTTGTAAATTTTGTTTACTGTTTGTGTATATAAACGTCATATTTTTAAGGTAACATTATTTTAGGGTGTGTTTGGAAACCCGGAAAATGACTTCTGGAAGTCATTTTTCGGGTTTCTCATGTTTGGCACCACTTGGAAAACCCAGTCAACGGAAAATGATTTCCGTTGACTGGGGAAAATGAGGCCAAATTGGCGGAAAATGACTTCCGCCCAAAATGGGCGGAAGTCATTTTCCGCCCCTGGAAAATACAACACAGTTGCCAATGAAATGGTTTCCGGTGGAAACCACATATGGTTTCCGCCGGAAACCAGAGCTGCCGGAAACCAGATTTGATCTGGTTTTTTTTTTTTTTTTTAATTTTGTTATGATTTAAAATATTATTTTTATTTTATTATAATAATTTTAATATTTTAAATAGAATAAAAATATATATATATATTTATACAAAAATATAATGGTCATATTTTTAGGATAACATTTTTTTATTTATTTATAAACATTTGCGTCCTTTCTTGGAAAAAAGTATTCCGTAATTCCGTATGATAGATATGCAAAGACGTTTGCGTACTGGGGTACACACAAATTTGTAAATTTAAATCCATATGGACCACAAAAAAATTAGAATTACGAGGACTAAATGTAAAAGCAAAAATGGTGTGGATTCGTCGTCCTAGCTCATTCCTACGTTCTCCCTGTCCCGTCAATTAGAAGCTCCTGAAATAATATCGGCAGGCGAAGCGATGAGCTCCTTCGCAGTATCTTTGAAGGCCGTTCCTTCATTTGCTCTACCGACGTTGCCTGACGTTGCTAGGGTTTCTGGCTCCCCAACTCTTTCATGGGAGAAGAAGAGGGGGAGACAGAAGAGAACACATCTTGTACGAGCGGCCCTGGTGGAGGTGGGACCCAGACAGGTGCCAGCCATCAGAGATCGGTCGTCTGACAACAGTAATGGTTCTTTGCAATCTCTGCAACGAGGCGAAGTCACTTCCTCCATTCCATCCAGTAGAGATCGAGCCAACGATATGCAAGCTGAAGCTAGGGCAATGGCGCGTGCAGCAAACGCTTCAGTTTATAGCCCACAACTCTTGTCCGCTAAGTATGGCTCTCGACCCATCAAGGTAGCAAGGCTCTCAGAAATTTAACACTTTGAACTGAATGATGATACGTTTATCTCCTTTTTATTTTTGAATCTTTGATAATAGGTGTTGAGCAGAGCTCTCGAGATATTCACTGGGCTTGGTTCTTTCGCCCTTAGACTGTGGCTCGACCAATTGAACGGCCAGCTGGACCAGAATAGAAGATTACGCGCCGTTGAGCTAAGGGAGATTTTCACCAGTTTAGGTCCTACTTTTGTTAAACTTGGTCAGGGATTATCCACCCGACCTGATTTATGTCCGCCGGAATTTCTTGAGGAGCTTTCTAAGTTGCAGGTACTTACAGCACTTCTTTTCCTTCTGGCTCGTCATTTCCGGCGCGTGGCTTGCTGCAAAATATAAATTGATACTCCGTATAATTTATCCCATCCATTTGGGCTCAATGGCAATAGAATGTTCGAAGTAATAATGAAAATTCAGGACAACCTTGGATCCCCGCATGCTCAATGTGACACCTTGTAAATTAGCTCCATGGATAAATTTAATAAGATTACTTGGAGTCTTGAGGGACCATATATCAAGTAGCAAGTCCCTTTTGAATATTTTTCTTCATTTTAATTGAGATGCCTCTGGAGATATGCTGACTTTTCATTAAATTCAGAGTCTTAAATAATTGAACTGTACTAGACTCCTGCTTTCTGATTGTTTCTTGGTTCTGAGTAGGATGCTTTGCCAACTTTTCCTGATGCGGAAGCATTTTCCTGTATTGAGAGGGAGTTGGAACGCCCACTCGATTCTATCTACTCCTCTATATCTGCATATCCCATTGCTGCAGCCAGTCTGGGTCAAGTTTATAAAGCTCAACTGAAGTACTCTGGTCAGATTGTTGCTGTTAAGGTACAACGGCCTGGTATTGAAGAAGCAATAGGATTAGACTTTTACCTTATAAGAGGCTTGGGTTTTCTCATCAACAAGTATGTTGACATAATATCCAGTGATGCTGTTGCTCTTATTGATGAATTTGCTCGTCGAGTTTATCAAGAGCTCAACTATGTTCAGGTTAGCTTTTCGACCACTTGTTTTAGTTATCTTGAACCATATTATATTATATAGTTTCTTTCTTTGTTTGAATTAGAAGAGTTTCAGTTTTAGTAAAACTTCCACAATATTCCTCTGGGTTTGAATGTTAATTTTGGCAGGTCTATGCAGGAAGGACAAAATGCGAGGAGGTTTAAGAAGTTATATGCTGATAGAGAAGATGTTCTTGTCCCAGATATTTTCTGGGACTACACAAGTGGGAAAGTTTTAACAATGGAATGGGTGGAAGGTGTTAAATTGAATGAGCAAGAGGCCATTGAGAGACAAGGGCTAAATGTTTTGGATCTGGTAAACACTGGCATCCAATGTAGTCTCAGACAACTGCTTGAGTATGGGTATTTTCATGCAGATCCTCATCCTGGAAATCTCTTGGCAACTCCTGAGGGGAGGCTTGCATTTCTTGATTTTGGAATGATGAGTGAAACTCCTGAAGAAGCAAGATTTGCCATTATTGGTCATGTTGTTCACATGGTTAATCGGGACTATGAGGCTATGGCTCGTGACTACTATGCCTTAGACTTTTTGTCCCCTGATATAGATGTTTCTCCAATTGTACCAGCACTCCGAAATTTCTTTGACGATGCACTTAACTCAACTGTTAGTGAACTTAACTTTAAGACAATTGTTGATGGCTTGGGTGCTGTGTTGTATCAATACCCCTTTAATGGTAAGCTACTTCATTTTCAAGCATCATTCTTCATATTCTATTGCAAATAAAGCCTGCTAAGTTTTTGAGATTCCATAAGTGAAAAAGTAAACAAGATGGCTTCACTTGTATATAAAGAAATGCCGTCACTTGCATTTTTTCTAACATTTCTGATTCAACTTGTTGAAATTTTTGCAGTTCCAGCTTATTATGCATTGATTCTAAGGTCCCTCACTGTTTTGGAAGGCTTAGCTCTATATGCTGATCCTAAGTTCAAAGTGCTAGCTGCATCATATCCATATTTTGCTAAGAGGCTTCTTACAGATCCGAACCCATATCTTAGAGATGCTCTCATTGAGTTGCTTTTTAAGGATGGAAAGTTCAGGTGCGCAATTTGATGTCCTATTGGTATTGGCTGCTGTTTCCTTCGTAAATACTTGATGGACTTGTACTGTCTACAGAGTAACTCATTAATTCTTTGCATCTTGCCCTGCTGTAGGTGGAATAGACTTGAAAATCTGCTTATCCAGGGAAGGAAAGATCGAGATTTTTCTGCAAGAGATGCCTTACAACCTGTCCTGAAATTATTATTGGGTCCAGATGGTGAGGAGTTGAGGGTTTTGGTGACTAAAGAGGCTATTCGTGTCACTGAAGCTGTCATTCTGGGCTCAATTATTGAATCATATAACTTCATCCCTGGTCCGATGAGGACTATTATCTTCAATGGCAATGCAGCTGGTCCTCTTGTAATGAATCCTGCTGAACAGAAAAGCATGATGGATCTCAGGGCACAAGTATTTAGGATATGGGGTCTTTTGCAATCCTCTGAGAGTTTTGACCCAAGCCTTCTACAACCTATTTTACAGGTAAGCTATTTGCCTATTTCTAGTCTGGTGTCTGGGTTTATTTGCTTTCTGAGTTCTGAATTCTGATAATATAAAGAAGTTGGTTAAGTTATCTTGCCCCTATTTCTGTCCATTGCAGCCCTAATGAAATCCAGAAAACAAATAAGTGGATCTTCTTTGTTATACATCACTCTGAAATAACTATCACAACCTTATTTAACATAGCATGGTCACCTACTATTTAGATGATACAGAATATGCTTTCTCAACAATTGGAACCAGTTATATTAACTTGTGCACTTAGCTCTGTCAGTATTTGCATTCATAAAAACATATGGTATATGAGTTGTGAATGAATTGCCTAGTTGGTGCCTTGCTGACCGGGTTGGTAATGTTAAGAGAACTCTTTAATGGTTCACTTTCATATTATGCTCATTGTTCTACTAAAACTTGCAAACACTCATTTAAAGTCATTCACCCCAGGCAGAGGTTTGGCTTTTAACCTGAAATTTTACTGATCAAATTTCATAAAGCTGTGTCTGGCAGTGTTCACCTAAAGAGCAGATGCATTTCATAACAGTAGGGTAACCCCTATCTGTACTCATATAGTCATATGTCATGGAATGATACCCAAAAAAAGGAAAATACAAGTTACTTTATAGGAGAATAGTTTACTTTGACTATTGTACAAATCTAATGGCTATTTTCCATCTATTAAAAAATGTTCTGTTGCCAGAAAATTTGTGTCGGTAAAGTAGTACTTCAATACTCAATAGGAACTTGTGATTATTTTGAAGCTAACTTTAATACCATTAATAACCAGATACTCCAAGAACCTGAGGCACGCAGCATTGGAGGACGTGTTGTTGGTGGAATAAGCCAACGCCTTGCAGCGCGGTTACTGCAACAAGTTCTTCGAGCTCCTTCTCCAACTGTTAAGTAATTGTATCTCTAAAAAAATTCCTGTTGTAGATTCAAAGGAGAACTAAAATTCTGTCACATGACCTGTGACAATTATGTTCGAATTGCTTTCCGTATCTATGTATGATGGAGAAAATTAACTCAAAGTCTGAATTAATTAACCCAATAACAAAATTAATGATTGACCAAATCTGAGAATAGAGACGATTTTCGAGAGAGTAGTAACGGCATGTTTGGTTCGTGGAATAGGTCGGGAATGGAATACCATTCCCAAGAATACCTATTCCATTGTTTGTTTCGTCATTCTATTCCTGTGAATAGCATTCCCGGGAATGAGCTATTCCCTTTGCAAGGGGAATAGTCATTCCTAGGGGATCCCCTAGTATTAGCTATTCCCAAGTATTTGGGAATAGCTTTTATACTATAATAATACCAAAAATACCCTTTTTATTATATTATTATAATCCTTATATATAATATTTGTTTATTTAAATGTATGTATATATATATATATTAAAAATGTAATTAATAATAATAATACATTTTTTTATTTAAAAAAAACTTGTAACTAAGAGCAATTAAGGCTCATTAAATGAGTTTTTGCTCGTTAAGGCTTCCTCATCTTGTTGTTAATTGTTAATTTCAAAAGAGAAACAATGCTTCTCCTATATAGAGGAGCTCAAATGAGCTCCTCTTCATGAGTTATCAATGTGGGATCAAAAACTCTAATTTGTGTTTTAAAAATTTATTTTATATATAATTTTGTTTTGTATTATTATTATTATTATTATTATTATTATTCCTTTTTTCTTATTATTGTTATTAATATTATTATAAGTTTTATTTTATTATTACATAATAATAATAATATTAATAATAACATGAATGTCATTATTATTATTATTATTATTATTACATATTTTATAAGGGTATTTTTGTCTTTTAAAACATATTTCATTTCTATTCCTTAAACCAATCAAACACTGTAATATAATTCCTAAAGTCCATTCCTTACGCGAACCAAACAATAGAATACAATTCCTATTCTATTCCTTGCCTATTACTTCAAAATTCATCCTGTGAACCAAACGTGTTGTAAATCTTATAAGTGCTAGAAGAGACAAAATGTGCTTTAAACCTCTAACAACCTTTGTGGGAATTGAACGTTTATCATAAGACTTAGGTCTTTGTCCAATAACCGTATCCCACGCTAAAGGAATGGTTACGTATCATAACCTCTTATGTCAACCTATTGTCACCTTGGCATCTTGTCATGAATTTTAGGCATGTATGTACTCCATTACTGATAGGAATGAAAACAATTGTTATACCCTGCACCACGATGCACATAGCAATGTGCACCACGTACGTAAAACGACGTCGTTTTGGTGTTAGTGGACACGGACGCGAATGACTCAGGGAATTCATTATCTATAATACACATAATCATTATCTATAATACACAGAACATTTGCCTAGAATACACAGAATGTTTGCCCAGAATACACAGAATATTGACACAAAATACACAAATGTTAGTGGATGCGAACGCCGACGCGAATGACTCCAAGGAATTCATTATCTATAATACACATAATCATTATATAGAATACACAGAACGTTTGCCTAGAATACACATAATATTTGCCGAGAATACACAGAATATTGACACAAAATACACAGAGAACTCATCCTCCTAACATTCAAATGCACAAACACATCACAACTTGTGTTAATAACATGAATATATACACAGAATATTTACACAAAATACACATAACTCATCCTCCTAAACATTCAAATTCACAAACACATCACAACATGTGTTACTAACATGAAATCACAACATGTGTTACTAACATGAATACACATAACGGTTGCCTATAATACACAGAATGGTTGCCTGGAATACACAAAATGATTGCCTGGAATACACATAATATTAACATAAATACAGACCGCTCGAAACGGGAAACGTGATTTTCAAAAAAAAACAGATGATTAATTTACAATACTCAAAACGACGCCGTTTAGGTACGTGGTGCACATTGCTATGTGCACCATGGTGCACAATATAATTTGCCGAATGAAAATAGGTAAGACTTCTTTGTAAGGGCCTATGACTGGGCTTATTTAATAAATTACGGCAGTCATATTTAATAAATTACGGAGTAATAAATAAGCTAAGCCTAGGCCCGATTTAAAACCTATTTACTAAATAGGCATATGCCTATATGGAAAAGGCTAGGCCTATTATATATATATATATATATGAGTAAATACCCAAAATGGTCCTCGACTATAGCATAATTCACAAATTGGTCATCGACTTATGATTTTAACCAATAACATCCATGACTTTCCAATTTTTACCCAATGTGGTCCTCCGTTAATAAGGGCGTCAACTCGCCGTGAAACAGAATGGCAGTCACGTAAATTCACAGGCTTCCCGCGTTCTCCTTTACCTGTTTCGCTAAGTATAATATGGACGCCAAAATCCCCAAATCAGAAAACCTAATTTGATAAAAGCTCTTCGTCGAAATCCCCAAATGAACAAAACCTAACCTGTTCTGTGTATATCGTCGACATCTCTTGGACTACATGGCGTGGGTAGGAAGCACAAGGTCGTATCAACGATGGAAGCTATTGTCCAGGTATGTTTTCTCTGCGTTGTTCAAATTCGAGATTCTGTAAATGCTTTTGTGAACACTTCAATTTATATATGGTGACTGTCAATGGTGGTTGGGGACTATGGGGACCAGTGGGGGACCAGTTGGTAGTTTTATTGGAGAATGTGATGTTTATATGTGTTCTTTTTGTCTGTAAAGTAGGCTTTAAGCATGGGGACCAGTGGGTAGTCCCATTATTCAAATAAGAATGGCGACCATGCACTTGCTTTCTGAACCTTTTATAAATTGTTTACTGTATGACTTTAATTGTGATGATAGTTGTGTTTGGCTTGTAGTGAGTTATTTAAGTGTTTTACTGTACTGTACTTGACTGTTAGTAGATGGGCATTATTTAAGTGCATTATTTGACTTAATGTTTGGTTATTTTTTATACTAGCAGTAGATGCATACATATTCTGTTTGAAGTTAAGATATGGGGGCAGAATAGAGCAAAGTAACTTAGGCCACCTAGATATCTAGAAGGTAAAGTGAAATGCTTTGGAGGTATGGATTCAGATCAGTGGGGCATGATGACATTAAGGGTGTGTTTGGAAGCCCGGAAAATGACTTCCGGAAATCATTTTCCGGGCTTTGGGTGTTTGGCAAGCATTGGAAAACCCAGTCAATGGAAATCATTTTCCGTTGACTGGGGAAAATATGGCTCATTTGGCGGAAAATGACTTCCGCCAAATTTGGGCGGAAGTCATTTTCCGCCCACAACAACACACACACACATCACCGTTTCCGGCGGAAAC
>CP025644.1:64047-278980 GCA_003576665.1 Ipomoea trifida
TAATTATTATTATAAATTATAAATATTATTCTAAATATTTTAATATTTTAAATAAAGTATTAAAAATATAATTATATATTTCTATCCATTTTCCGGAAAATGAACCAAACACACAAATACAGTTTTCCAGAATGCATCCAAACACTGAAAATTAAACCATTTTCCAGAAAACATTTTCCAGAAGTCATTTTCCTGCTTTCCAAACACACCCTAAAGGAAAAGGTGTATGAACTGGGATATAAGGAGGAAGATAGCATAAGGTTATTTAGTTTGACTGATAATGGGTTAAAGGAGTTGCTTACAGATGAGGATGCATGTGCCCTAGCCAACTATGTTATTAGACCAATGTTAGTAGAGATATGGGTGGTGTTAGGGGTGGTTGGAAATGATGAAGAAAATAATGGTGAAGCTGAAATCAGTGCAGATGAGGGTGATGGTGATTCTGATTGGATGATGGGGGATTCTGCAAATGAGTTATCTGACAGTGAGTTTGAGGTTGAGGAAACTGGAGTAGATGACTCAAACTTTTTCAATTTCATTGATCCAAATGTTGAGTATGGAGGTGATGAGGGTGGTGAGGGTGATGGAATGGATGAACATGCTGAAATTAATCCAAAATATATCAATCCTGAGACCCATTTCTCTGGCAGTGAAGGGGAGGGAAGTGAGGGAAATCTGAGAGGTGAGGAAAATGACAGGGAGTCTGATGAGGGAAATAGGAGGGAGTCTGCTGATCATAGGCCAGTTTTGTCATCTCCATTATGGGTTGGGAAAATTTTTTTGACCAAAAGACAATTTAGAGAAGCTGTCAAGACATATGGTCTACAAGAAGGAAAGGAATTAAAATTCCTGAAGAATGACAAGGTCAGGTGTGTAGCCAAGTGTGTGCAAGAGGGCTGTAACTGGAGGGTGAACTGTAGGAGAGATGCAGATGAGCAGTGTTGGAAAATAACTGTTTTATCTGATGAGCACAATGACTGTCCATGGGTTCATGAAAACAAATTGGTGACTGCATCACTAATTGCAAAAAGGTGGAAAGATCAGATTGCAGGTAATAGTGAATGGAAAACAAGTGAGTTTAGAAAGAAGATATGCACTCAGGATCACCATGGCTTAACTGTTAGGCAAGCATACAAAGCTATGGCTATGGCTAAGAAGGCAATCAAGGGTGAATTAGAAGACAACTTTAACAAAATTTGGGATTACTACATGGAGATACGCAAAACAAATCCAAACACAAGATGTTATACCAAATTATCTGAGTTGACATATGAGGGGGGCAAGAAGAGATTGCTTAGAGTATATGTATGTTGGGAGGCTTGCAAAGAGGGTTTTAAGCACTGTAGGCCACTAGTTGGTGTTGATGGATGTCATCTTAGAGGAAAAGCAGGGGGTATGATGCTTACTGCCATTGGTGTTGATGCTAATGATAGCATATTTCCAATTGCATATGCTATAGTAGAAGGGGAGAATACAGTCTCTTGGTCTTGGTTCTTGGAGCTATTGAAGAAAGATATTGGGATAGTTCACATGGGCCAAGAGAATTACACCTTCATTTCTGACAAGCAAAAAGGACTAACCCAAGCTTTTGATGAGGTTTTACCTTTGGTCAGTCATAGGTACTGTGTAAGACACTTGCATGGAAATATGCAAGTTGCTGGATTTGGTGGGTTACCCATTAATGATGCACTTTGGACAACAGCAAGGGCTACAACTGTCAGCACATTTAGAGATGTTATGAGAGCCTTAAGAGATCTAGACAGTGGGGCTTTTCAATGGTTGCATGAGAAACACCCAAGTGAGTGGTCTAGATCTCATTTTAATACAAATGCCATATCTGATATGCTTGTCAACAACATATGTGAGTCCTTCAATGCTATGATAAAAGATGCAAAGGGACAGTCCATTAATCAATTGCTTGGAGATAGTGAGAAAACAAGTCATGATTAGGCTGTTTGAGTGTAGAAAGCAGGTTGCTCAATGGTCAGGGCCAATCTGTCCAGGTATAGTCAAGAAAATATCAATTTTTGAGAAGCAACCTGGAGGTTATTGGGGGTATCAAAGTGATGAACACTTGTTTGAAGTAACAGGGTCATATGATCAACACCAAGTTGACTTGAGAGCAAGAACATGCTCTTGTAGGAAATGGGATCTCACAGGGATACCTTGTAGGCATGTAATTTGTGCAATTTAGTTGAAAGAAGGAAAGGGGCCTATCTATCACTATGTGCATCCATAGCTTTGGCAGGCAGATTTGAGCAGATTTGGGTATATTTTGATAGATTTTTGGGGCTCTCATTTGGTGTTTTGTGTTTATAAACCAAACTGCAGTGAAAACCAAATTGCAATGAAATTGTTCAGTTACCTTTCATAGCAATTGTCTTTATTTTGTTTAGTTAAAGTCCCCATTTAGGCTCCAAAATATACAAACACTGCATTATTGACATCATAAATTGGCCATTCATTGAAACCAAGTGAACTTGACCATTCATTGAAACTAAGTGCAATTTACCATTCATTGAAACCAAGTTAAATTGAGCATTCATTTATGCAACTAAAGTTACAAATACACAAGTTTTCCAGTGACCATTTTTTCACTTCATCTCTACAAAATGTACATTATCAATACTCTACAATGCCAATGGAACCATCAATTTTCCATGACCTACACTGTTAACATTTGAATTACATAACACCATACCTAAAATTGCAAATCCAACTATGCAAATCATCACCAGCCGAGAAGAACACTTCCATTTTGACTCTCTACACAAACGATCTCCTTCTTCAGTAGCTCTCAACCTTGATTTCAAGTTCTGGATTTCTTCCTCATTCCGATTTATACGCCTTAACAATCCGGGGATGATTGTCTTTGACCTTGAACACATAGGAGGATCATACCACCTAACGAAACCACACCTCCCACCTCCCTTGCCCTATACCCAAAAGCCATTACAGTCTAACATTAAATATTCAACAAATATAAATTGTTAGGTACGTAGTACTCACCTTATTCTGTCCACAATTCCAATACCTTCTACCGGGATTGTCATTCGTCCATGAGGTTCGTAGGTTTAATGATTCACCACAGTGGCAATGCATATTCGAAATTACTTCACCGTGTTGAAATGTCGCGTGGTTGCTTGAGGAACCGTAACTGTCTTGGGTGTAGTTGCCTTGCATCTCTCCGAATTGAAGCAAAGTTTGCAGTGCTATGAACAATGAAGAACAATTAGGGCTTCTTCAACAGCTTATAACGACCGGGTTAAGGGAGAAGAGGGAGGCATGTGAAATTACGTGACTGCCCTTCTGTTTCACGGCGAGTTGACGCCCTTATTAACGGAGGACCACATTGGGTAAAAATTGGAAAGTCATGGATGTTATTGGTTAAAATCATAAGTCGAGGACCAATTTGTGAATTATGCTATAGTCGAGGGACCATTTTGGGTATTTACTCTATATATATATATATATATATATATATATATATATATATATATATATATATATATATATATATATATATATATATGGGTAGGGTTCCAGTGAGACCACTTGCTTAGGTAAGATTGTAAGATCACATCTTGTGCATCCATGTAATACTTTTTAATGGTCTAGATTGATTGACACACACGCACACTTCGTTCCCACACATTTAATCACCGTTCGCACACACTTCAACTTGGAATCTTAATCAATCTAGACCATTAAAAAAATTTTGAGATCAAATCTTGTATATCAATCACCGTTCGCACACATTTAATTACTATTTGCACACATTTAATCACCGTCCGCATGCACTTAATCACCATTCGCACACATTTTATTATCGTTCGCACACACTTAAATCAATATAGACCATTAAATTATTAAATGGATGCACAAGATCTGATCTCACGATCTTACCTAAACAAGTGATCTCATATGATCCTAACTCTCTCTCTCTCTCTCTCTCTCTCTCTATATATATATATATATATATATATATATATATATATATATATATATATGGGAGAGTTCATGTGTAAGAATAGCATGAATGCTCTTTTAAAACAAATTCTAAATTGATACACCTTAAGCTTTTAATTAATCTACACACTTTAAGCTAAATCTGCAAAAATCTTATAAAAATTATTAGTTGTGTTTTGGAATTGCAAAAAAAAAAAAAAGTGTGTTCTCAATTAAAGAACCAAACTATAAAAAAATGACACACATTAAGAAGGAAAGCAATGCACTTTAAGAATGAAAACAAAGCACCTTAAGAAGAAAACTCAAGCATCTAAAGCTTTAGACCGACACACCTATGGAAAACAACGCACCTAAAGCCTTAGACCGACTCACCTTAAGTTTCAACAACTGATGCAACTTAAGCACACAAATCACACACCTTAAGAAAGAAAATCACACACTTAAAGCTTTAGACTGGCACACTTAAGTTTTCAACAAATGACGCACCTTAAGCACACTGCACAAAAATCACGCAGGTTAAAAGTTGACCTAGATGCAAAAAGACCAAATTGCCTACCATATTTTCTTTTAATCATTGTTAATCTTTGACGCTAATTTAGGCAAGATCAATAACTCTCATCTCACCGCATCGGAAACCTATCACTGTATTTTAACGTAATATATATACCTAATATATTTTTATATTTAAAATATAAGCCTAAGTACATAGTTGGCAGCTTTCTTACTCTGTTATTACACACTTTAAATTTCTTTCTCAGCCAAGAATTAGCAGAAAATGCTGTTTCTTGATAGTCTGTCCAAAATAGTGCTAATAGTTTAAAGTAGAGGAATAATCTTAATCTAAATCTAAATCTAAATCTATATACATGATAAGGAAAATTAGAAGGAAAAGTAAGACGAGGAGAGGTAAAAATCAAAAAAGAAAAGAAAGGTCTGGTGAAGTGGGAAAAGGGAGTGACGGTATGCAAGAGTTATTATTTTTATTTTATTTATATTTGATACAAGAAAGGAATATACTCCACCTCGTATTTACTATATTCCGTATATAGCAAGACGCCAGACGGTCGTCATATTCAAAGAAGAAGGGGTCAAATTTAGGGAAGAGAAGAGGAAGAAGAAGAGAAAAGGATTTGAAACATCAAACGCCGATCCGCCCTTCTCTACCGTACATCTCTCGGCTGTGCTGGAAGCCCACCCCCTCCCCCTGTGTTCCCATTTGCCATTTCAGATCTACCCCCCTTTCACTTCTTTCTCTCTCTCTCTCTCTCGCTCGAGCGCATTCACGCATTGCACATACAGACAGCTGGAGAATACAACCCACATCACATGGCCTCCTCCAGTTACTTGACATAGAGAAAGAGGGACCTTAATTTTGGAAGAAAAGCATAAATTGACACAAGTCTCTTTCTCTCTCCACTCCCTTCTTGGAATCATCCTCCATCCCTCACCGTCTTCATCGTAACAGCTTCTATTCCTCGTCTTATTCTTAACCCATTGCATCTATCAAGTTGTTCGGTTCCTCCATTTGAGATCTATTAGAGAATCACCTCCCCCTCCCTCTCTGTAATTTCTGCGTGCGTGGAGGGGCGGATCTTTCCCCATTCTACTTGAGAATATGGAAGCGGAGAAGAAATCTGCCATGGTGTCCGACGTTGGAGCATGGGCGATGAACGTCGTCAGCTCTGTGGGAATCATCTTGGCCAACAAGCAGCTCATGTCCAACAATGGCTACTCTTTCAGCTTTGGTAACTCAATATATCTATCTATCTATCTATGTGGAGTTGCATGCTCACCAGATCTTAACCTCATATTATTTAAATTTTATTTTTCTATGAATGCCATGCTAAATTCGCAGCAAATTATCCCTTTCCTCTCCTTTATTCCACTTCTAAACCAATTTCAATGTTCTAGTCTCACTTCAAATTGTGGTTGTATGCGTGCCTTTTTACCCATATTTCGTGTTACTGCTTCAACGATTTCAGTTTCATGGCGATGCTCTATTGTTAGATTTGGCCGTTTCTGTGATTGATTTTTGGTTTAAGTTGCCAACTTGTGATTAGTGGATAATCTATTAGGGGCGGAACTTGTCCCCTTTTCTTATTTGTGTTTCAGTTTTGAGCTAAGGTGTTTGCCCTGTTCCTTCTTTCTGATTCCAAGGGGCTGCTTCTTATTTCATTTTCTTAAAGTGCCAATGCTGGGGTTGGGGATCTGTAATTTTGGATCACTTCAGTGCATCCAAGAATATCCTTCTTTGTTTAATGTGTAAAATCTGGTTATACTATGCATGTTAAGTGGTAACATTGCCAATAAAAGCTGCAACCTAGAGGGTGTAAGTTTGCAACAGCACTTGGGCACTTGGCACAGTTAACATCACATCATCAAGACATTCAAGAAGTTCAACAAATTTACTATGATATAAACACCATCTTTGTAATGGTAATCATGCATCATCCATATACAATCTTGCAAATATGTGTAATTCTCTTTTCTTAGCCCCTATTTTCCCGTTTGGGAAACAGAGATTATGTTATCTTGATACTAGGCATGTTTGCAAGTGATGTTAGATGATTGAGTGATAGCCTGTAGGGTCCTTTTGGTCTTATGTGTTTAAAGGCATTGATATATATGGTGAATGGTTTAACTTGCATCTGTAATATATCTTCATTATATTTGTTGCTTTTAATTGCAGAATTTTAATTAAAAAACTCAATTGTATGTTCTATTTCTCTTGTATACAGTTAATGAATTGACAAGTGTGCTGTTTTTATTCACTATCCAGCTACGACATTAACTGGATTCCATTTTGCTGTGACGGCACTAGTGGGAATGATTTCGAACGCCGCTGGCCTCTCTTCATCAAAGCATGTTCCTTTGTGGGAGCTTATTTGGTTTTCAATTGTTGCTAATATGTCTATTACAGGGATGAACTTCAGTCTCATGCTCAATTCAGTTGGATTTTATCAGGTAAGATGTTGTTTTTCAAGTCCTTCGTATTATAAAGTACTGTGAATCTGTGATTGGTCTGTGATAGAACTGATGCGGCATTATTACATATATCAAGTTGAAATGTACTACCACATCGCAATGCATTTATATATGATCTGTTATATTTGATAGAAAGCCGGTGGCTGAATTTTGAAGCAAAAGAATCAATTTAATTGTCAATCACACATTCTCTTCTACTTTGCCATTTGCATTCAATTCTTGCTCCAAGTTTTTCCTTAGCAGGAGATGGTGGAATTGTTTATTATTGAGAGAGAGAGAGAGAGAGAAGGGATGATGATCTTTGTTCCCTATCAAAAGAACAAAAGAATGCAGTGTGATGGGTTTGAAACAGCCATGTGCCTAAGCCATGAAGAAATTAGCAAGTCTCTGCAGCTCTCCCAACCCAATATAGTTTTATTTAATGTTCTATCAATGGTGAATTTTCAACTGTTTTAGGATGAGCATTACATGTTATGGGCTTATGGCAGGGTAGGCTTATTTGAATACATGTCCAGTTTTGATAGAAAAAAAAAAAAAAGAAAAAAGCTAGTTGATGACATCTAAACTGTGAATTAGTATTGATGTTTGCACTGGATGGTATGACAAGGGATGAGAAATATTATGTATAATATTAGCTATAACCCTTTATTCATCTTAGCTATGCATAATATTATGTATTATTACTTTCAAGAGTAATTTTTTAATGCATCTAACCCTTAACTTTTTTGGTGTAGATCTCAAAATTGAGTATGATTCCAGTGGTATGTGTAATGGAGTGGATCCTTCATAATAAGCATTATTGCAGGGAGGTTAAAATGGCTGTTGTGGTGGTTGTCATTGGAGTGGGTGTTTGCACTGTGACTGATGTCAAAATTAATGCCAAAGGTTTTATTTGCGCTTGTGTAGCAGTGCTTTCTACCTCATTGCAACAAATTGTGAGTATTACATTCTGTACATTTTCCAAATGGATTAACAGTTAATACAACTTTAAGTTTTTTTTTGGTCAGGGTGTTGCTATCTAGAGTCCTTATTTCACTTTTCACACACCTTCTATCTTAATGAGATAACCCTATAATCTTGACTTCTACAAATACAGATGATATAGACAACCCTAACAACAGACTTTATTCACATATTCTCTTTGTTGAGAGAGGCTAAATAATGCTCCTGCCACATATTCATATCAAATACTACGTAAAAAAAAATCAGTTATAATAATTGTTACCCCGAGGTAATAATGATATTCTTTTGATGCTTTAGACATTAGCATGCAGATTTATGTTTATTGTGTTTAGTTATACTCATTGTGTCCTCTTTCTTGAGTTCTTTCAGCCAAGAACTAAACTAATGAAGCTTTATTGGAATTATAGTATGAATGATAAAAATTTTCTGTTATGATTTTTTCAGAGAGTTCAATATCATCTTTTATTTTCCTTTATGCATGCTTCCATAATACTTTGATGGAATTTGGGTACTGTGTCTGTATAAGTCAAATCATGCCTTCTATGAGTAAATGTTATTGGGTTGCACTATTATACTACAATATAAAAGCTATACTGCAATAACTATTCTTGTTTACTTTAAGACCTCCATGGTTTACTTCCATCTATAAATTGATGAATACATGGAATTTTTAACAAACTTTATGTTGGTGCAGTCCATAGGTTCCTTGCAGAAGAAGTACTCAATTGGATCTTTTGAATTGTTGAGCAAAACAGCTCCAATTCAAGCTGCCTCTCTCCTTGTGCTGGGTCCTTTTGTTGACTATTTTCTTTCTGAAAAACTAATATTAGAATACAAGTATTCTTCTGGTGCTATTGTAAGTCTTTATGAACAGCATAATTCTTTCATTTTGACATCCTCCATCCTATTTCTGAAAAATGAAAGAAAAGCTTTACACACTTTTACACACCTACTGAAAATATACTTGCATGATAAACGTGTATTAGATTACTAACTGATGGCAATTTCTGCAGTTCTTTATACTCCTTTCATGTTCTCTAGCTGTGTTCTGCAACATGAGTCAATATCTTTGCATTGGACGTTTCTCGGCGGTTTCCTTCCAGGTTTTAGGTCACATGAAGACAGTGTGCGTTCTCACTTTGGGGTGGCTGCTCTTTGATTCTGAGCTGACTGTGAAGAATATCTTGGGAATGCTTACTGCAGTTGTTGGCATGGTAATTTATAGTTGGGCTGTGGAGATAGAAAAACAGCAGGCCAATGCAAAGATCGTGCCCAACTCAAAAAACAGCTTGACAGAAGAGGAACTAAGATTACTGAAAGAGGGAGTGGAAAACACTCCCATAAAGGATGTTGATCTTGGTGAATCCAAGGTGTGACTTGGTCTATTTTCAGAAGTGTAGAGATTTCTGATCGATTTATTCTTGCTGGCACCTTGGGTGCATATTCAGTATCCGTTGTTTAGTTTAGATAAGACTGGTTGCATACCTGCGAGGTGTTCTTCATTGTTGTTATTATTATAATTATAATTATTATTATAATTCTAGACTTTCCCCTTCACGCATGAAGGCGTTGGAAATGAACGAGACATAGCGTGTAAAATCTTCATAGTTTTAGTTTGAAGTTATATTTTTATTTCAGCCATATCTCAATTTTATTAGCAGATCTTCTATTACTTTGCTTTATTATTTATTTCACCAGTCATGAGTTCAACCAGAGTTGCAACTTGTGATACCCGTCGGTCGAGGTGTGGTTGGGAAAATTAAGGGTGCGTTTGGTTCGCACATGGGAATCGGAATCGGAATGGGTATCAAATATTTGGTAATGGTAATAGGTTTTGGTGAAAGTATTTAATATGTTTGGTAATTGGGTGGAATGAAAATGATTATTAATAGTTGAGGAAGAAAGAAGGAAGGGAGATGAAACCCTTATTTAATAAGGGTATGGATTTTGTCATTAATGGGGTATTTCAAACCCATAGTAGCATTCACAAAACCTATCAACCAAACACAAACAATCACTTTCATACGTATTCCTTATGCTTAAACCCACCAACCAAACACACCCTAATTTGATTGGATTGGGATTGGGATTAAAATAAAAATGCACTCTAATCTTCATCTTCACCCCGAACTGGCCAACATCTTGGTGTCAACACTGGTCAACTACATTACAGACACGCCAAGGGAAGTCCAAGCCAATAAGGTTGTAACCAAGAAGGTATTGTCCGAGAGGATGATTGACATACAGAGGTACAAATAAAGTGAAGAATTATGAGACAGCAAGCACACACGCGAAAAGGCGGCCGGTGTTGAGTGTTGGAGTTTTGTGCATTACTTAAGCCATTTTGATTTTTGAGACGATGCCAATATGGGGAAGTAGTCAGCTTCAAGGAAATTGGCGGAATTAGAGGAAAACGTAGAACCACCACTTAGCCAGTCAAGTGGTGTACTATGTTTAAGTATCTAAGTTTCACTATTTAGCTTATTTTATTCATAATTTAAATGTTATTTTATCAAAAATAATATTTCAAAAAGAACAATTTACTATAAGTTGTTCCTTTTTTTTTTTCTTTTTTTTTAGGGGAATATTTTGAGTTGTTTCTTATTCAAAGCATACGATAGAATTTGTTTTCTTAAATTGTTTTCCGGCGGTTGAATTAATTAAGTGATACAGTAGTATATATGAGCACATGTCTTGTACAGCATCCCTCCCTCCCGCACACAGAGCTTTTGTCTTTGTTCAACTTTAATTGATTAAAGCAAAGCAAAAGTGCAACATCATATCCCTTCCTCTCCCTCTCCAAGTCCTTTCACACTCTTTATGGTGGAGGTGAGACGAGATCCCTAATCCAGGAATCCCTATCACCGAAACATCAATATATTTGTCTGTATCTTTATCTAGATCTTTCAACTGTCAGTGTCTGATTAAGGAAGAATTTGTTGATAGTTGATTGGGGTTGGCATTCCTCCTCTGTATTTGTTTGTATCTATCTATCTATCTATCTATCTATCTACTGCTAGTCTTCTGAGAAAGATACATAATAATAATAATAATATTGTTATTATTATGTTAGATATGTGTATAAGTACATACATAAATGCCTCCATGATAGTGATAGTAGTCTAGTTGGAGTTGGAGGAGGAGGAGGAGCTGAGAAGGACAAGTGTGTAAGTGTACTCTATTCTCTATCTATTATATGTATATATGCAGGCAAGCTGCGGATAGGATAGGAGAAAGCGGAAAGCATTGGTGAATTACATTAGCAACAGAAACAGAAACAGAAACTACATATTTGTTGTATAAGTATAACCCAACCCGTTGATGGAAGGAAGAGCAGCGGTGTGGTGAACTCTTTTGCACTTGTTGGCCTGCCTGCCTGCCTGTGTTAAAGAAAGGAAATGGGTTCTGAGCAGAATGGATTTCCGCCACCTCACACGCAAGAGCCACCGCCTCCTCCTCCTCGCCCCAGGGTAGGGTATTTCCGTCTCCCAGATCTACTCTGCTATATATGCAATTTTCTCCCCTTCTTCCTTTATTCTACACCAACTATTTCTTGCCTTCTTTATATTTCCATCTTTCCTACTTATCTTCCTTCCATCCCCCCGGATAGATCCATTACTAGCACTTCCTCTCTATCATATGCTCTTGCATTGCTGTGTATCTTGCTTTATTTTGAGGGCTGTTCCTGTTTTGCCATTTAGCTAGCTTGCTAGCTACCTCGCTCTTTTGTCCCCTTTCTCTATGCCAAGTTGATCCTGTGGTAGAGCCAATCTATTGACGCAGATCTCATCTTTGATGACTTGTGCAATGGAATTTCCACGGTAAAACCACTGACCCACCACAAATCATACTGCATCCTTGGTGCTGTGAGGACACAAATCCCTGCATTTCACAGTCTAATTATGCTATTTTCTCCACATTTTGCTCTAGTCTTGAAATTTTTGGATCTTGACTCAAGTCAAAAGAGCCAGCAATTACTTTTCTCCCTGGCCCCTACTTCAAATATACACATTTTACAAGCATGCATATGGATTACACTGATGTCAATGTCTATCTTTCTTTGCTGCTTGTTGGATAGACAATATTATGCTGATTACAAGCTTTCATGCCTGTCTAAGAAAAACAATTGAGATCATGCATGATCAACTTTTGCTTTCTATTAATAGAATTCAGTACCATGCTCACTCATTATTTTTCATTTCTATCTCTAACCATCCACTTTCATATGCACATTGTGTACTTCTACCATTATAATTATTATTATTATTTTAGAACTATATGATTCCATCCCTATTCTCATCAAAGGATGGCTTGCTAGTACCGTATTGTATGGCATTTTAAGATTTTATTTTGGAAAAGGAGAGCTTGAGGTTTGTGGATTGGGGGTGGGGGGTATTTTGCAGAATGTGTAGGGCTTTTGTTCAGAAATAGTCAGATTACCTTCTTTAGTTGCTACTGTTTCCTTGATGGAATGATTCAAATTTTTCCACCAACAGTAGATAATTCCAAGACTTAAACTGTTGTGTCGGGATTGTTGGCCCGCACATGATCTCTACATCTGTGTTTATAACAAGAAGTTTTTTCCATCTCTGCTTGGGACTTAAATACACCTGTGTTTTTTTAAAAACAATCTGTCATCATTCTATGGAGCTTGGAGTCTTAAGATTTATAACTTTAAGCTGAGGGCCTTTGCAATATCAGTCAATGATAATTGTTACTTATGGACACAGATAATGTGCTTTCAATCATTTTTATATTAAACATCCCAGCAATGTGATGAAGCATATTTTTACTCTGCATATACAGATAAGATCTGCAATTATTTACCAACTATTTATTTCTACCTATGCCTGTATGCCTTATTTTTTATCTTCGTTGTTTTAAATGGTATGTGCCCAAAGTCTTCTTTTACAGTTACAGCTGCTTGTTGAAGCATTTGAAGCATTTATATCTACATTTCCTTTAGCCTGCTTACAGGTAGCTAATAGTCTAGTTCTTTGACAGCATAAAAGATGGGTTGGATGTTGGGGTGGATCATCTTGTTTTGGCAAACAAAAAGGTGGAAAACGTATTGTACCTGCTTCTCGTATTCCTGAGGCCAATTCATTAGCAAATCAGCCAAATGGACCCCAAGTTGGTGCCATAAATAATCAGACTACAGGACTCACACTATCTCTTTTAGCTCCACCTTCTTCTCCGGCATCTTTTTCAAACTCAGCAATAGCTTCAACAGCTCAATCACCAAATTGTTTCTTATCTGCCAACTCCCCCGGAGGTCCATCATCCACTATGTTTGCTACAGGTCCATATGCCCATGAGACACAACTTGTATCTCCTCCTGTTTTCTCTACCTTTACAACTGAGCCATCTACCGCTCCTCTAACACCTCCCCCAGAGTTGGCACATCTGACTACTCCCTCTTCTCCAGATGTGCCTTATGCTCAGTTCCTTTCATCTTCTGCAAACCTTAAAACCACAAATAAGTCACAGTATGGCATTACTAATGATCTTCAGTCAGCGTATTTGCTCGATCCAGGAAGTCCTGCTAGTAGTCTTAGATCACCTACTTCAAGGACTGCTGGTGACTGCTTGTCAACATCTTTTACTGACAGTGAGCTTCCTGCTGAATGGGATCCCTCAGTTCCTTCGCAAGAGTTCAAGTATCAGGTGTGTGATTCAGGTGGACTTCATGGAACAGGAACAGCTGAAACCTCCAAGTTGTCCCAAGATTCAAATTTTTTCTGCCCAGCTACATTTGCACAATTCTACATCGATCACTCCTTATTTCCTCATTCTGGTGGGAGGATAAGTGTGTCCAAGGAATCAGATGCATATTCAAATGTGCATCAGAACAAGCAGAACAAAACTTGTAAACAAGACACAGAGGAGATAGAAGCTTACAGAGCATCCTTTGGTTTTAGTGCTGATGAAATTGTCACTACAACGCAGTATGTGGAAATTTCTGATGTCTTAGATGACTCATTTACCATGATGCCTTTTGCCTCCAGTAAGCCTCAAGAGAAAAATATAATGATTGTGTCAACAGATGAGGTGACAAAAGTAGAGAAAAGTCGGAAAAATGTCTCAAGCCCACAATATCTCAAATCAAGTTCATATCATGCTAAGGGGCCTTACAGCAATATAGCAGGTACATATGCTATAGTAGATTTTACAGCCTTTTGTTATTTTGAATCCTATGTGTTCTGCTTGTCAATGTTTAATCAGTTTCTTTTCATTTTTCAAGGTAGTATTTAAGTTGTATAGATTTTTCCACTTTCAAATTCACTGTTAAAATATTATATTTGAGATTGCTATGCAAAGCAAATGTTTCTTGGTAATATGTTTTACTATTTCATCAACAGACCTTCTGAGTTCTGAGGTTTACTATGTGAAGTTAATTGTTATGGCACTAGTAGAACTTGTTATGCAATCCTGATTGCTTGACCCTTTTCTTGTTTTCACAGATCACAGTTTACAGAAGCATTCTAAAGATTTTTTGGGACAAAATGCCCTTAGCAATCATGCTGTCAGTGACGATGAGGATGTCTTCTCCAAGATGGGAAATTCCAGGCATGGTAGGAAACATCCCCCTGGTTTATCTAGCTCTGATGCAGAGATTGATTACAGGAAAGGAAGAAGTTTGAGAGAAGGAAAAAGCTATTTCTGATGGCTCGATTCTTGCATATTTCAACTTGTTTTAGGCTTTCTCTTCCGTGTTTGATTGATCGGTTGAATGTATTCTCTATATTTGAAGTTCCCAAGGTAAGCACATGAAAAGTCTAACTGTATTATAGATGTGGAAATATTACTTTGTGAGATGAAGCATGAGACTCTTTTGTAATGTCTATTTGAATGCTAAAGAGTTTGATTTATTAATATTATTTGCGAACACGTTCACCGTTCATGAACGTGTTCGTTAACGTTAACGAACAAGTTCACGAACGTGCTCACAAACATTAACAAACACGTCATGTTCATTTATGTTCATGAACACTTAATAACCAAACACCTGCACATGTTCATGAACACTTAATAATCTACGTTCACGAACATATATATATATATATATATATATATATATATATATATATTTGTAAACATTATTAAACGAACACTAAACGAGATTGTTCTCGAATATTACTAAACGAACACAAACGAGCTTGTTCGCGAACACTTAGCAAACAAGCTTACTACTGTTCAGACTATATTCGTTTATTAACTAAATCTTATTTGTTAATGTTCGTTTACCATAATAAACGAACATAAACGAACGCTTACCGAGCTCGAACACGAATAGTTTGTCCAAAGCTCTGTTTGCTAACAGTCTTAAGTCTATTACCAGAAATTAGAAAATGTAAATAATGGGAGAGGGAATAAATACCACCGGTTCCTTTTTTGGGTCAATGATTAAAATGGGAAACAAAATATTTGGATTGATAAAAATAAAAAGATTTTGAAACTTGGACTAGAGTGGAAAAGAGCATTAGGGTGATGTGCTTCATGTTAGTAGAAACACATCTCCCACATGCAAGTGCGACTTGCGTACGATGTATTATACATAAGATGCAAATCTCACTTTAGTCTTAAACGCTCTTTTCTCACTTTAGTCTAAGTTTCAAAATCTTCCCATTTTTGTTAACCCAAATATTTGTTTCCCATTTTAATCATTGACCCTCCTTTTTTTAGTGATGCCATATAATATACCTCAAGCTCCAGTCCCCAACCGGACAATGAGGATGAGGGACCGTCCACATCCATGTACAAATATGCGGAAACACGCCGGTAGTAAAACCGCAATAAATTATAAATGCCAAATAAGCCAAAAACTCGGGTGTATTTATAAGAGAGAACAAGAGAAGATAGTAAACTGTTTTCAAAAAAAAAAAAAAAAAAAAGAGAAGATAGTAAACTATATCTTCTCTGCAGAAATTTCACAAGGAAAGGTTAATATCACAGCGCACCATATCCTATATTCTTTCTCTCTCCTCTCACATGATAGCTTGTTAGTTGCTTAATGAACTTCTCAATACTCTCCAGTACCTAGAAGAAGATGGGTTCAAATGGATAGCTTGGAGCATCTGTCTTATAGAATCTGCACAAGGCTCCAATGATGAGTCGTCATAAGTACCACATTGTGAATGTCTTGAAACCAAATGCATTTGGAATAAGAGTTCAGCAGGCTTCATTTCTGCAGGAAATACAAGGCTTCTTAGAGCATAAAAGCAGATAAAGATGGCTCAAAGGATTATAATTATCAAGTCTACCCCATTCTTCTATTTAAGCCTCTCTCTCAAATTTGGGTAGACACCAAATGTCAAATGTTACAAAACATTAGCTAAATATCCAGAGTGGTATCACAATAAATGAGAGATGCTTCTAGCCTCTCAACACACTAATACATCAAATAGAAGTCCTCACCATTGACCATTGTCTCAAATTGTTCAGAGTGTGGCCTCTAAGACCCAAGGTCAGGAGTTCAACCACCAATGACTTGTTGGGACCTTAATGTTTTGGTTTTACCTTATGTTTGTTTCACATTTTAGGACCTTATGACTTTATATATACGTGTATATACACACACACACACACACACGTATATATCGTTCCACTTCGGCTTTAACCAGTGGCTATGTTTAGGGAGTGGTGTCCCCCTTCCTGTGTTAGGTTACTTCACTAAGAATCCTAAACTAATGCACATTTAGAACATCCAAAAGAAATAATCCCACAAACCACCTGTCCACCCCAACAAGACAGAAGAGATAATAGAGCTAAAGTAATACTAACCTGGTGGCCAAGATGACCATTCCTCATGAAGGTTTTTCTCCCACTTTGATTCAGAGCCAAGGCTTGCTTCTGCTTGCGCCAACAATAGTGAGATAAAAGGCATTGGAATTGGAGTAGCATCTTTAGCTTTCTTTAGACTTCTAATTGCATGTGACAGAAACTTTGAATCACAATGCTGCCTGGCAAGCTCCATACAAATAGCACCTGAATTCATATTTAAAAAGACAAACAAACAAACAAACAAAAAAAACACTCCCCTTATAACCTATCAGAGAAAAATGTAAATGAATGCATTAAGAAAAAGAGGGATACTAGACCCCCAAAGGACAGTTGTTAATTTGAAGATCCAGTGTTTTTTATATTAAAAAAAAAATAGTTGTAATTGCTCTCTACAACAAATTTCTTAGCCACAGTTCCAGCTTTATTTAAATCACATAAATGCTGGCTAGGTTACTCCTTGTGTATTTGATCTTTTTTATGTTTCTCTTTTACTGACAAATGAGGCTAATGCAACTAACATTGTGTTTTTGCCTCAACAAGTTCTGCTGTTCCAAATTTTTAAAAAGCCAACATCTCATTTCTAAGCATCAGCATCACAGAAGCTAAACAAGATAGACAGTTCAAATGAATTCAAAGGGCAAATTTTAAATTAAAAATAAAAACCAACACCTAAATTCTAAGCATCAGCTTCAAAGAACCTAAACAAAACGGAGAATTTAGATAAATTCTGAAGACCAATATATATGTGTGTGGGTGTGTGGGCAAAAGTCAGAATTATATGTTGTAGGATGATACCATGACAAAGCAGTAAGCAGCTCTCGTCACAGGCTAACGAGCAAGCTTGTGAAAGATATTCTTCTGCTCTTGTGAAATCTCCTATCCAAATTGCACTTAGACCTTGCACTAAGCTGAATATAGCTAGCCAGACATTCCATGAAGTATTTACATCTTTGGAGCACTCCTCAAATCTTAACGCTAACACAGTGGAATCTGCCTGTATTTTGTACTGAGATTCAAGAAACTTGAGGCAGATCCAACCAATATGGCAACCATTTTTAAGCTCCAAGCATTTTAGATATTCTTCAGACAATTTAACAGGATTATCTCCCACAGCATATGCACGGCATAGAAGTAAGTGGGCAAAGAAGATATAGCGATCGGGTATGGATAGCTCTGAAGCACTTGTAGCATTCTTTATGCAGTTAAAATAATTCCCACATTGCAAACTGACCTCAGCTGCACTAAGTAAGAGCTGGAACTTCTGATACTGAAAAGAAGGGTCCTTTCTTGAATACAATTCATTAGAAAGGGCAACATCTATTAGCCGATCAAGCACAACACATAGATAATGAGGATATCTCTCCTGGCGAGCCCTCTGAAAATAGTTAGTTATGAGCAAGTACCATGTAGTTTGGTTCCATGGCTCTTGATGCAAATGCCTGTTAAATTAGGAAGTAGAATTAAATGATGCATTAATGAAAACAAAAGATGATAGTCTATCAACTATCCATGGCAAAAAAGGATTCAATGATAAATCACTGATAAACATCAAAATTCATCAATCATCAGACAAGCAGTTGGAAACAAAAGAATCATTATACAAATGAAATTCTCAAGATGCAAGGAATTAAAGCAATGTACTTCTGTAACAGCTGCATAGTGTTAC
Organism: Ipomoea trifida; assembly: GCA_003576665.1. Lineage (NCBI taxonomy): Eukaryota > Viridiplantae > Streptophyta > Magnoliopsida > Solanales > Convolvulaceae > Ipomoea > Ipomoea trifida. The sequence continues at coordinate 82,415 of CP025644.1, forward strand.
ATCCAGATGTAGATTTCCCTCTGCAGGTGGCCAGTGATGTTTTGCAGCATTGGAAGGCATGGCAAGCTACTCCCTCTGCACCAAAAATCTCAAGTGCAGATTTTTTATCATCTTCATTCGGATGGTCAGAAGGGTTCACAATAATGCATCTAGTTGAAGCATGAAAATCTTTCCATTGCTTCCTTAATAACAAAAGATAACCAAGAAGATTCCTGTTGACAGTAAGACAAATCTGAGAAATAGAATTGGGAGATGAGACTAAGAAGCATTATAAAAGCCCGTTTTAGAAGGAAATGACACTGTAGCCTTGAGAAGATATCTAAAGTTTCTGAAAATTTCAATAACAAAAAAAAAACACAAACAAACAAACAAAAACAAAAACAAAAGGATAAAGTTGTCCCAATCTCCAAAAGTACAAATATGTGAGCTTGAAAATTACAATTGAGAGCCATTGCCAACTAATCAGCTATTTTGAATTACTCATGACCATCTGGAATATTATGTATATGATCAAATCAAAGAAAAGTGTGTTATATTTGAATGGGTGATACAGTCACAATGTTTAGGGAAAAAAAAACGCGTTCTGTTTAACTATCTTTAGTGAGTTCGTTCTGAAAGAAATTTTGATTAACAGCTTTTAAAAACTTGTACTCTGTGACAAGAAAGTGAAATACGTAATTGTTAATAAGATCAGCTCAGAATATAGATAAACCAAAGCAACTCCCATCCCAACACAGATGGTCTGCAATGCACAACTGACAGACATAACAAGAGGCAGAGTCATAACAATTACCTTATCAAGTGACTATTGGGAGACATGTGAAGTGATTTTCTCAAGTACTCAAGTCCCTTCTTAAACCCAAGGCAACCTTTAGATCCATGTTTCAACTGCAACATGGAAAATAATAATAATAATAAGGGTCCCTAATAATAATAATAATAACAACAACAACAACAACAACAACAACAACAACATTCTTATAAAGCTTGCAAACCCAGATAAAATTAGACATTTCGGCCTAGTTCAATACGAAAGCTTACTAGTTCACCCAGTGCCACTAGAAAATCCATTACAGCTGACCCTTCAGTTGAAGCAATAGAGTTGCGAGCACTTGAAATAACTGAATCAAGCTGATTCTTATGATCTAATGCATGAATAGCAGACGCTACAAGAATAACTTTTGAAGTCTGTGATAATCCCTTGGGGAGTTTCAATATGTTTAAAATGGCAGCATCCTGGCCCGAAATCTGATATTGCAATCTACAGATGAAACTAACAGATGTGGACACCAATGACTGATCCATAGACGAAACATTTGTGGCAAGTTTTCTTGCCACTGATAAAGCCAGATTATTTTTTCCGAGTTTCCATAAGCACAGTGCATAAATCTGCAAACCTTCTACATCAAGAAGACCTGGTGCATCATAAGGAAATATAATCTCAAAGTTGCAGGCATTTCGGTCCAGAAACTATGACTGTATAAATTTATAATCAGTTAGAATAGAGAGAAATAAAAAATTTAAACAGCATTTAAACACTCTGGAACTTATGCACAATTTCTGGTATTAAAACTTCAAAAAGTTTCTGCTTCATGTGCAATCAGTGCATTACAAACACAACAGCAAGTACTCATTCAGGTCTTTTCTTTTCCCCTCTACCAACAAAAAAAATACAAAATTTTATAAGGAGATAAATGCCATAACAGTAAAAACCAACCTCTTTTGTCCAAATCTTCACACTCATCAACAGCATCATTAGCATTCCCAGCCTGTATTGAGTAAAATATTCAAACCAGTGAAATCACAAACTTAGTTACGGGGCATCAAGTACACTGTTCTTGACCTTCCAGACCAACCGAAAAAAGTATAGTAAGCATATTACCCTACAAAGTGATCGGGCTAGGTTAGATGATATACGGTTGAGATAGGTCTTTGATTCTTTTTCATCAAATATGCCAGCTGCATAGCGGGCTAGTCTATATGATGCAATAGCACTTTGATAATCATGTCTTGCCTCACAAACTAGCCCTTTCAAGTTATGAGATTCAGGATAACACGGGGCACGGTGCAATGCTTGCTGGATGGCTCCAAATACCTGGTATAACAATTTCAAATAATCATTTCTTATTTGTTTATTTGATTTTTTGTAATACATTGTAGCTAACAGTTTCCTGCATGCATAAATGTTAGAATGTTAGATAATGATTTCATTCTAAATATATCCTAGTACACTGTTAGGCCCATACCTCTGAAGACTTCAGGTTACCAGAATGTAGAGCAAGCTTTGTCAGACCAGTTTGAAACTCAGCAAGCTGTTTGAGTAAAACAGTTAATCAAGTATATTTCAAAAGAAATTTATGGGTTACTGGGTTACTAGTATAGTATGTGCAATAACTGGAAACACTTGGAACCTGTGTGATAGGTAACATAAACTCTAGGTAGCATTACAACAAAAATGCATAACCATCATGTTGAAACTCTTTCACGAGCAGTAAGCATATGATGATGGCAACATTTGTGAGTTAGTTTTGATATTAACTTTATGGTTTGTCCTCTTAAATGCATTCTACTAACACAACACTAGACAGGGAGAGACAATTATTACAGGAAAAATCTGAACAGCTCGTAGACAGCACTCATATGCCTCATCTTGTTTCAGATTCCTGAAATAGAAGAACATGCACATTCAAAAGATACATAATCATAAATTATGCTGTTTACCATAAAAAGTACAATTTACCTTGTATCAGCATCAGCTGACATGCCAGCCCACGGCAACGGAAGTGAAGGATCAATACTTCTCGCACGATCAAATGCAAGTTGCGCCAATTGTCGTTCACCCTCTTTCCTATACAGCTGTGCATATCAAAGGATAAAGTACATGAAAATTTTATCAGAAGTCAAGTATCACACACCCTCAAGTTAGGGGTGTGAACAAGCAGACTCAAACAAACAAGAGTCTACTCAAGAAACACTCATTTAACTTTCATGGTGTTCAAGCTTGTTCATTTACAAACTAAGCTCAAAGTAGGTTCTTCATTATTTTCTATTTCATGTTTGTTTGAGTTTGGCTCATTTAAATTAAAAAAGCTTGTTTACCAAACATGTTTGTGAACAAGCTCAAAATCATTTATGAACAAATGTATTATAAAAAACCATGTGTATCAGTCACTCAGTTTCAAAGAAAAATGACCGGTATTTCATTGATAGCAACAAATTAAAAACATAAATACATAATCAGAAGTTAAACAAGCACAAAACAAGTCATTGAAGCACGCCAGGTACAGACCCCCGGAGGGCAAAGACATGCGCTATAAGGACATTTTTACAGTGATTATGGAGTCAATTAACCAAAAGGAAATAGTGGGGGATTGTGAACCTGAGATTAAGGGGGAATATAAAATGGGGGATTGGATAAGCAATCTTGTGTTTCCATAAATGTAATAGTGCTGAGAATATAGGGTCAGATTAAACATCCAATCCTGCCTAATCTTGGGTAACTAAACAGCAACTAAGTTCTGAAAATTAACCGGACAAGAAAAATGCTTGGCATCCTATAATAATAAGCCAAGCTATTACCCTTCCCCCCATATCAGTACAGCTTGCATAATAAATCAAAGTATTCTCAGAAAAAAATATGGTGTATTACCTTCCCAAGGTATGCCCATGCAACAGCCAGAGACACATCCAGCTGCAAGCCTCTTATAAAAGCATGTTGTTTCAACACTGCATGATCTGATAAACATCCCAAAGCCACCCAAAACTCATTATTGCTACCCTCAAGCAATAACCCCCCAAGGCACATCTTCTCAGGCAGAGACCTAATAAAATAAGCAAGTAAGATATAAGTGTAATATTTACACACAACAGATCAATAGATGAAACAAAATGCATACCAAGCATTTAAATAATCTTTATCACTCTCCTTGAAAGAGAAACTGAGCTCTGATGCAATAGCAACATCAGTATACATGTTAGCTTGCCAAGGAGCGATATGTAAAGCCCTTTGATAAGAGCGACTGGCTGTCATAGCAGCCACATGGCAGGTTCTCTTCCAGTAATGGACTGAATTAGCGAAAGCTTTCTCATCAGATTGTAAGCTCCATCCTTCATCAATCCATGGGAAACATTTTGCATACATGAGCTAACAAGGGGGAAAACCAACTTCTTTTAGAACAACCAATGTCAGATATACCAATCAATAAAGTATATAACTAAAGGTACGCACAAAGAGTACTATAATAGAAGGTTAAAAATAATTTTAGAGCAACTAAGTAAATACATTTACCTGAATGTCTCCATGCAGCTTCCATATGCATGAAATATTACCAGCTAATGATGTGCATGCTATAGCCACTTTAGATGCCTCCTACACTAGATTAAAATTCACAGTTTAGAAGATTAGTAACATCTGTTAAGGAACAGAGGGGAAAAAAAAAACAAACAAACAAACAGAGGCACCCTTGTGTCTCTGAGAAGCACGTATGACCAACCTCTAATAATGAAGCTCCCCACCTAAATGCGCCTGAACTTACGCACTCCTTTGCCAAACAAAAAAGTGCAGACGCAAGGCCATAATGTGCAGATACATTTAGAGGTGAGATTAGTAAAGCTTGACGGAACTGCTCAACTCCCTACGTTCAGAAGTAAATTATTAGAGTAACAACAGCAATAACAGGAAACAGAAAAAAGTTAGAAGCTGAGCATTTTGTGTAAGCAAAGGGAAAAGAAATAAATTATATAGGGCAAGCAAGCAATGCTATGGTAAAACCAAACTAATGAACAGGTTCAAGGATTTTAAACATATTTTAATCGAAAGTCTAAATCTAGACTACTACAAGCATGCTTTGACAACAAGTTCACTAATACAACTTTTTCTTTTTTTTTTGCAACCGTGCATATTCCTGAAAATGATAAAGACAGTTAAGATGCTTCTGAAAGATGAATTAGAAAAAGCATATCACAATTGGCCAAATAAATAATGAGCTCAATGATTTAGTGCAACGAACAGGTAGAAATCCCAAGATTAGTGCTAATCTCAATCCAACATCCAAACCCACACAGAGGTTCATTCCAAGAGTGCTCACAATATGTGCAGCAAAGTAAAAAAGTCAAACAAACAAAAGGTACAACAGAAATTCTTACTCCAAAAAATGCCAGAGATAGAGAATTTTACCTTCCTAAAGTTGCCAAGTATCAAAAATATATTCCCACTTTCAACCAATGCAAAAACTCTTGATTCATCTAACTCAATAGCTCGTCCATATGACTATTGCAATAAGATTAAGCAAACAATATTAGAAACGCCAATTCTCATCAATCTCTCAAAAAAAGATAAGGATCCATAAATATGAAGTTACATCAATCTTCAAATGATTGGAGTACATACTGATATGTTTTCAACATTTTTCACGTTCAAATTATACTATAGTATTGCACACTTGGTAAAAGATATACAATATTTGATGGAAATTCAAAATTGTACAATAATATATGTTTATTATATTTCAATGTATTCAAAACTATATATATAAGGTCCTATATATATGCACATGACACTAGTTGGTCTAAGCCCACTACTAGAATCCAAGTTTTTTAAAGCAGAAAACACAGCAGAGCAACAAGGCAGTACCCTGCTTTGAAAGGCAAAGTGTAAATTGAAGTGTCGCTTTTGTTCAAAAAGCAACACGGAGTGGAAAACATCAAATTTAATGTTTTAAAAGAATATGTAAATGCCTTGCATACAATTTCAAGCACGTTTGTCCAATCAAATAGTCACAAAGCACCAATACTAGTTAATACGGAGTAGTTAATACTAACACAAGCCTAATCAAGATCCTCCTCCTGAGGAGCTTTAATTTCTTCATCAAAAAACTCCTAATATCAGCAATATCATCATCATGGGTTTCTTCATCATTTTCATCCCAACCAAAATTTTTATTGACTTGAACTTTTATTTTCTTCTTCTTTTCAACATATTATAGATTCGCTAACATGTTCAGGACACTTCATACATTTTGTTACATTGCAATTACCAATAATCAAATGTATTATGTATTCTACCTTCCATAACACACCCACAATAATTACACCTCACATTAGTGTTATCATTCAGTTAAACACGTTCTATGGTCCCATCCCAAATCTTTTTGCTTATAAATTTGAAGAAGCCATATTATTATCTAAATAATAGGAATAATGCATTAATTAAATTGTGCCACATTCAATGTATTATCTAAACAATATATTCATTGCATCAATTAAAGCTAATTTAAAATTATAACTGCACATTTAATACAACAGAATATAAATCATTTAAACAGTACTATCGTCATATTAAAATAAAATAGTTAATAAATTTATTGCCTAATACACTACAAATTTACTGCCTAATTTAGCAAATACACATTTATTACTCCTAGATTCCTAATTCCAAAAGCTTTAAAAAAATAACACTTAGCACATAATGCCCTGCCTACTACCCGCTGCCCAAATGCATATAACCCAGGGATTAAAGGACATAAAAGCAGAGTTACACAGATGAGAATTTGAGATGGAGTGTGAGTCTTCATCTCTGACTCCAATTTATTTATTAAAAAAAATTAAGAAAAACAGTCGCATAAAACACACTAGAATTCAGAATAGAAGGAGGTTGTGACATCCTGCAAAATTGCTGGAAGCCATGGACTCACAGGCTGAGAATAGGCTGGATGACTTGCAGAATTGCTTATGGAGTCACCTATAGGCTGCATTGTCCCTCGTTTGGAACTTCAATGGACAAACCAACAATGTATGTTTTTATCTAAACCCCCAATTTTACATTTTTACCAATCAATGCACGGTTGCTGCCTATAGGACAGCAGTGCACTTTGCTTTGTCAAAAAGCACTTGCACTTCTGTGCTTCCATGTTCAGCCTCGATTTGATGAAGCAGAGTGGCTAAAGGTCGCTCATGCTCACTTTGTTGCTTATGCGACATGGCCAGATTTTAGGGCGTGCAAGATGGGCAACAGCACAGGACCTCAATTTTTAGGGGGCCCAATATTTATTTTTGATCTAGCTATTTAAGAAATTTAAAAAAAAAAAAAAAAAAAAAAAATCTACAATTAATCCTAAACACATCAATTTTATCCCAATCACTTCTCTCTCCTAATAATTAGGACCTAATTAATTGAGTATGGCAAACCCATTATGTTTCCCCAACGGCACAGATGATGTCTCAAGCCTTGAATTTGCAGAGATAACTTGAAGTAAAAATCATATATTTTACGTATTGATTTTAAAGATTTATACTTTTGGTAGGAGCTCATTTATTTATAAGAATGGGGCCACAAAAATCAACTGGCCCTGATATGCGACAAAGCGATCTCTTTCCACTCGTGGGCTACAATCTAGGGTTAGTGTTTAATGTTCAACAAAAAGGATATGTTTATCAGGCACCAACACTTTAACAGCCTGAAACTGAACTCAAATATAATAACACAAGAAAGATAGGTCCAGGGGCAAGAACTTGTGCAACTTAGGGCACATTCATACTAATCATGTTTCCCCTTTACTGTTTTTGCTTTCATGTTCCAAAATAGAGGGGGGAAAGGAGAAAAACATCTTTTGTTTCATGGTTTTGCGTTTCTTAGAGAAGAGGCATTTTAAAGCAAGGCCATGTAGAAACAAAAGAATAAGAACCTGATCCAAATCAAACATGTATATACCCTTAATTTCCTTGTAATAAAACAGAAGCCTGTTTTTGTGTTTAAAGTGTGAAAACAAAATTGTAACAAATAAACCTAGCATGGAACAATGACACAATTTAAATAATTACCTTAACAGCAGCAGTGAACATACCCATCTGCTGGTAGGAAAGACCGAGGGCCTGAAAAGAGAACAGGCAGCAATAAAGCATGGTCAGTGAGTAGAATTAGAAAACACCAGAAGAAAGGGAGAGATGGAAAGAAAATAATAAATGACCTCCCACAAATCAGCACATATGGGATAGCCTCGGATAGCATGCTGAAGACTTGGTATTGCTTCAGTCCATTTTTTTTGATGGACCTGCAACAATACAAGCAGTAAAGAGAATGGAATTCGTTCAGTCAGGAAGGCAGACAACCATAGAATTAATATTCACCAGAAGGTAACCCAATCTTCGGAAAGCCCAAAAGGCACGGGGTGACTTCTCGGTGGCTTCTCGGCAGACAGCTATCCCCAAGTTCTCCTTTCCACTTTCCTCCAGTAGTTCACACATTGCTTCCTGCATTCATATGAGGTTTGTTCATGAATTTCAAAGATTTTTTCAAAATATTAATAAATAGGAGGTAGGAATATTAAAATTTACCCCAGCATCAGAATCATCAGGGTTGAGAGAAATGGCTCGCTGGTAGCACTTCAGAGCCCTCTGCGGGTCACATGAGAAGTTGGCATAATAATGAGCCAGATACTTAAAGGGATCCCCATTCTGAGGGTTGAGTTTTGCAGATATCAGAAATTGCTCGGCAGCTTTCTCCCTGATCTCTTCACCTCCTGTGCTGCTGGCTGCCTTCTCCCATAGAAGGAAACCCAGATCAAAATGGAGACAAGGATTGTCTGGCTGGGACTCTAGACTTTTCTCAAGCTCTAGCTCCCTCTGTTTTGTAGTACTAACAACTTCTTCTCCTCCACTCTGTGACTTGGAAAAGCATAAATTGAGCTAATAAACAACTAACACAATAATTAAAAATAATGTGAATGAGGGCATGAGTAGAGGACCATATTCTCTGATTTCTTGGCTTTCTCCGTTCTGCAACTGAATTACTCTCACCACTGCCAAAAGATAAAACACCCAAGCCTCAAGTGAGATTTCCCTGAGAGTTGGCTGCCTCTCTACAAAGTGGGGACCTGGAGTAACCAACTTCGTTAGCTTTTCAAAAATCAAATCAAATCAAATATAAACATAAAAACAAAAGTGGAATGAGTTGTCCAACTTCTCAGGAGCCCTTTCCCTGACCCCTGTCCCTGTCAGTAAATACTTAAATAGGAAGCCATTCCCTGGGGTAACAATCTACTATTGACAACTTATGTACATGTGGTTTTAAGAATGGAAAATAATATAGCATTTGAGCAACGAACAGAAATCCCTGACCGAGGAATTTCAAGGAGCATATCTTAACACCGGAATTTAAGTACAATGCTCGTGAGTTGTTTGAGTTACCAGAAAACCCCGCCCCGCTCCACCCCACTTCCCCCGCCTAAATAGATTGATTTTGCTTATAATAAAATAAGAATAGGAAGCGAGGAGCTCTAACCGACGATTGAAGCTTTGAATAGAATTGACGACTCCAGCACCCACCGATACCGGCAACGCAACATGCGTCTATCTTTTGCCTTCGCCTCTCAAAATGCATTCAGGGAAACAAGTCCCACTTTGATTTTTTACTTTTTACTTTTTCGTAATTGGACTCTTTTCTTTTTTCTTTTTTTTTTTCAAAATAAAACTTCCCATCTTCCATTAACTATTCTCCATCAGAAGATCATTACTAAGAAAAGGAGGAGAGTGTATCAACCACTCTGAACAGTCAGACATAGGAAGGGATTCCCATATAAATCTATGGGCAATTCTATTCACGGATCGCTTGACAAATTGACCCTAATCATTTTGACTTGGGCTAATTAAATCTTTGACTATAACTTTTTATCTATTTTAGTCCTCCGATATATTAATGCATCAAACCTTCAACAAGTGTAAGGATTTAAATGAGGGACTATTGGGTGTTTACCGGCAAATTATACCATGGACCAAAGTATATCTTGCATTGTGGATCTTGGTCTAAAAATAACTTTCAAATTTTGTACTTGCAATTGACACATTCTGACATTTTGTACATCCAGTTAACCATTTTTGTACGTGTAAACAAATTGAAGACACATCAAATATTAATTACATATACATAACATGATAACTATAGACACTGATATGATATATCAGCCGCTCGCAATACTGTAGATCTACTCGGTATGTACGTCGTATGCCACGTAGGCCTTGTCCCAAGCAGGCCCGACCTCAATAGGGTCCAACCCGACCCGACCCGACCTAAATAGAATAACCGTCAAGACTTTTAAGTTAGTTATCACGCTCGGGACTTAAGTGTCGACTTCGTAAGGTTGGAATGGCCACCCGAGCCGGTAGCCATCGACAATTCAAGAAATTAACCTAAATCGACCGCATCGCCCGACCACATACCAACAATGCATCGGTCACGAATCTCAACACACGTGGACTAATTGAGACCGCCCCCTTCAAGGTCAGTGCATGCGAGACACTTGGCCAACATGTGGAGTTCCAGCACGTGTTCCCTCCAACCCTCTATATGAGGCGCACTTAAAGCCTTGAAGTATGACTTTTGGGATTTTCTCATTGTTAGTACGTCTTAGCTTGGGAACTTCTGACCCACAACCTAAGTTACCCGAGCTCGCCCACATGTTTTGTAGTCAATACATAAGAGTATTTTGTTGATCCCAACGTATTTACCACATCAGACACATAGATTGTTAATTAATGTACATAATATGTTAACTGAATACACATAACATGTTAATCAACATCTCATGTGTTTACTGTTAACATATTATAGTATTAAAGATTTGGTTGTGAAATTAAAGAAACAACATATTGCATAATCCCAAACATGACCAAGATTTGGTTGTGAAATTTTTCGTTCGTAAGTGTCTTTATTTGTGGAACTTTGTAACTGTCTGTTAACGAAATTAAAGAAGAAACATGGAGCTTTGTATTTCATATAACCTATCTAGATTTTGGTTCAGCAATTATAGTTTTAAACTTTTAAACATGGAGCTTTTAAGTTTTCAGAAATTCAGTCTCTAACAATTTAATAAGAAGCTGAAATTAACTAAATTAAAGAAGAAGCGTTCGGAGTCATACCAGGCGGCGGCGGCGGCGGTGGGCGTTCGGCGGAGCGGCGGCACGGCAGGGCAGAGCAGCGGACAGGCACGGTCGATGGTCACGGCAGAGAAGGAAGACAATGGTCGATGCGAGCAGCGGACAGGCAAGGCGGAGCAGTTGGAAGGAAGACGGCGGTCGGCTGTGCTGTCGTCGTTGGGCGGTTGGGCGTCGGAAGGAAGTCGCGTAGGCGGAATTTTGTTTAGGTTTAGACTAAACTTCCGTCCCAATATTCTCAAAAAAAACAAAAAAACAAAAAAAAGGCAATATTAATCTAGCGACGGAAATTGAACTCGTCGTTACATTTAGCGACGAATTAAACTTCTATTGTTATATTCTTAGAAAAAATTCAGCAATATTAATTTAGCGACGAAAATAAAATACATCGCAAGATATACGGATAGATTTCAAATTCGTTGCTAAATTCTACCAAAAATAATTCGTTCATATTAATCTAGCGACGGATATTTGAATCCATCGCTATATTCTTAAAAAAAAAATCAGCCATATTACTCTATCCGTCGTTAATCTATTTAAAAAATTCCGACAATGATGTTTTAGCGGGCGAAATTTGAATCAGTATATAGCGACGGATTTAAATATTCGTCAATATATGTTATTAAAAATGTATATTCCGCGTTTTATAATTAGCGACAAATACTCATTCGCCGCTAAGTAGCAACGAATATCATTTTTCGTCGCTACGTTGTAAAAAAATAAATAGCTGAACCTCACCGACGGATATTTGTTCTGTCGCTAAGCCATAGCAAATAAAATTATTTAATCATCCCGCCAAAAATTTGTCTCAATTTTATGCGCAGAAATTTACCGCTAAATTAGCTACGGATTTAAAGATAAATTTTTTCTGTCGCAAAATACCGTCGTTATTCGGTCGCTAACTTTCGATTTTTTGAAAATAAGTAAATTCGTCGCTATTCCGTCATTAAATTAGCAACGGAATGAATCTGTCGTTATTGTTCGCTTTTTTTTTTTTTAATACTTTTCGAGTTTTTTTTGTAGTGGTAATTAACAATTTATGTGCTGGTAATTATTATATAATGTGCCTTCAATTTGTTTACAAATCAATAAATTATTAATATATAGTCATAGAATGTTTTAAGTGTAGACACATAATTTTTTTAACTAGGATTCACAATACAATATGAACCTTGGGTAATGATATAACAATTGGTGTTTACCTCTGATTTATATTTGATGGTTTTATCGGGACTAGATCCACCATAAATCGGGTTATGATATAGAGTAGGGGTAGGAAAATAATAATCTTTATTGCAGGGGCGTGATGCCCAATAAAATAGATACAAACCCAAGAGTGACGACCCAAAATAATAAGTAGATAATACAAGGGACTAATAAATAAAAAATGCTAAATAATAACCTAAGGATTCGATCTCAGGTGTGCCAACAGGAGGGATGAGACAAGACCACTTAACCAAAGGAGTAATTGTGTTTTATACGGACCAACCTCCCCCCCCTCCCCCCCCCCTTTATACTGTGGCAGTCTAACCTCATCCACCCACATGTAAGCTATCTACACCCTGTCAATTCCAGCTAGACGTGCGTCCCACGTAGTCCCTGTATATCAGTTGCCTCAACCATCCCATCTAGTCGTTAAACGCCACGTTGCACCTTGCCCGAACCCCTTGCGGGCCACCCACGAGGACCAAGACGCACGACGATAGGCGTCCGTGCCCAAAGGGTTATTGTCGCGCCCAAGTGGTGACAGTTGCACCTGGTCGCCCCGGTGACGCGCCACCTTCCACCCGAGGCGACTGGGCACGTTGCGGGGACGATGGTGGGCGCGACCGGTGCCCCCATGGTACCTCAGCCCCGGGCAGCAACCACGCTGGCTTGCGCCCCCCACCGGCGACCGCTGACGCCCTACCTCTCCAGGGTCTTACTTTGCACTTCTTACCTTGCATGACCTCTCCATTGGGTTTTGCCTTGCACTGACTTGCATCCTACCTTCTTGCATCCATGTCATGCTTCCAGCACCCCGTCATGACACGCCTTGCCATGCTAGTCGCTACGCACGCACGCAAGTCGCCGCCCCTAGTCACCACACACAACACTGTGCCCCCCTTCTGGCGGGGCGTTGTTGCCGCACCACGGGGCAACCTAGGCCCGCCAGGGGTGACATGACCTGAGATGGTCGGTGGTGGGGGTTTATTAAATCTGCCAGTTCGCCAATGTAGTAATAAATATAAGACATTGCGCCTAAGTCAACAAGTGATGAAGTTGTCTAGCGGTTTGAGTTTTGCGTGTGCTATGTAGAGGTCATGTTTTCACCTTGGTAAACAAGTGATGTTGTATCTTGCTGGGTTGAGGCTTGCATGCCATTCTTGATGTTTTAGGTTTGATTCTTGCTAACAGGAACATTTTATCCCTTTTAGCATTCCTAGCCTAACAAGATTTGGGTCAACCTCCTCCCTTAACCACCCCCATTTCAGTCAAGACTTTTCCCAATAAAATGGACCCCGAGGTCCAGGGATCCATCATTATTTTTTCAATCCTCTTTTTTTTTTAATCCTAAACCCTAAACCCTAAACCCAGTCAAAACTTCGCAGCTACTATTTAAATGTGTGCAATGGACAAACTCCACTTTGTGACTCTAGACAACAAAAAATTACAATGAGGTAAACCAATTTTGAATGTTCATAGCTTACCAGCCTAATTAATAAATTAAAACTAATAGGTCGTTTTCACTATGAATAGAACTTAGAACCTTGTGATTATGTTCCACATGATACACTATGTATCTCTGATGATTATGTTCGCTAACCCAACTTAATTATACTATCACTTAAGCGTGGTTATATAAAAAAAAATTGGCATTGTTTGGTAAAATAGTTAGTTCATCCCAATTTTGGCATATCTGATCACTATTAGTTGTTTGATTTGGTTAAAAAAATTATAAATGTTTGGTTAATTAGATTTTTGTAATTTCAAAATACTAAAATAACAATTTTTTCAATTAGCTTTTTGAGAAAATAATTTATACTAAACAACTATCAGCTAACCACTAATTTAACAAACACATTTCTACAATCAGCTAATGTTATCCACTAGTTATACCCTCCGATCCAACCCAAGCAACTAACATTCATTTATCAAATATGGCCTTTATATTAGGCAAAAACTTGTGTGAGATCGTCTCACCGTGAGACGAGTCGGGTCGGGTCGGGTCGGGTCGGGTCATGATGTGAATGTAACACTTATACACACAAATGTCATACTTAAATGCTCAAATGTAATACTAATTAGGAATAAAAATTTTGTTACTCCCTCCGTCCCATTTTACCTGTCTTACTTTCCTTTTTAGTTTGTCCCAAAATGTTGTCCTCTTTCTAAAATTGAACATCACCATCATTCTACTTTTCCCAATTTACCCTTAAACTTTTGCTTTCTTTATTGCTTTTATTTCCAAAAGTGAAAAAGTTGGGGGCAAAATTGGAAAGCACACCACATTTACTTTAATTTCTTAAAAAGCGTGCAAAAAGCAAATGAGACATCCAATTCGGGACGGAGGGAGTACTTATAAGGGTAAATGTAATACTTTTATGGGAAAATATAATACTTTTACATTTCGATTTAAAAGTATTACATTTTTCCTCAAAAGTATTATATTTTCCCTTATAAGTAAGAAAAAATTGTCAACATTACTTATTATGAAAAATGTAACACTTTTTCTCTTATAAGTGACAAAAATTGTATTCCTAATTAGTATTATATTTGAGCATATAAGTATAACATTTGCACATATAAGTGTGACATTTGCATGGTGCTTCGACCCGACCTGACCCGTCTCACGAATAAGGATCCGTGAGAAAGTCTCACACAAGTGTGACCCTTTATGTTATTATTATATTAATTAATAGCACTTTTTACTTTTTTTAAAAATCATTTTTTATGTTAATAGTCAACGGTCCAGCTCCCCACCCATACTAATCTACTATACAAAGCTTTATATGAAGGGAATTGAATCAATCGATGATTTGTAAGTAAAGGAAAAGTACATTTCCGCATGTACCCAAATAAAAGAAGTACATTTCCGTAATGAGTTGTATGTCTTTATCTTTCTAAATATTGACAATTAGTTCTGGACAATTTAGTCTTCTGGAATGCGTAACGTTTGACAATTGCGAATCTTATCCATGATAGAGCAAATGAAATGGCTAGCCGTTGTGTTAAAGTCTATTTTTCACACAAATGCATGTAAACTTAGAAATAGATATGTGCGCAGTCACTATTCAATTTAGTCTTTATTATAGTAAGTTTTCTCGATTTAGTTTTAAATGACTTTTTGTGTTTAATTAAGTCATCTATTTTATAGTTTTACTTAATTAAGTCTTCTGTTAAGGTAATTTGATAATTATTTCACATATATTAATACACAATTTAGTTATCGATTATAGTAGTTTTGCCTAATTTAGTCGTCGACTATATATAGTCAATTTTCTCGATTTAGTTATTGATTCTAATAGCCAATGACTCAATTGGATAAACCATACAACGCATGGATCACCGCTCACGTCCTATTGCTAGATATGTGTCAAAGTCTCTCTGGTTGCCTCCTTCAAAATTTCAAGTTCTCTTGCTACTCATCATCTATAAATATGATGCAGTGGTGGGCTAAACTCACGCTTCGAAATTGAGAGCATCCTGAGCAAATTGACTTGCAAAGGACTCTGCACTAAAGCAATTAACATCTCACGCTTACAACTCCGAGTGAAGACTTCCTCCCGATCTTTCGAATTCTTGCATTTTGATATTAATGAGACATGTCAGACACAAACACCCAAAACCTCTCAATGATGAGGTAGAGGTCGTGTATTTCTCGGTTTCCTCCTACGACTCAACAATTTCGTGAGATTGAGGAGTTCTCATAGGATCGTGCTACTTCTCCAAGCGCTCTAGCAGATCAGGCCCAGGCTACAGTGAGGGCGTCCTACCACCAAGTCACGTCAGACTGGGTAATATCTCCAGATTTCTCCTAAAACCCAACCTACGATTTGGGTAATATCTCCGGACTTCTCCTAAAACCCAACCTACGATTTCTCGGGCCACCGTATGTCATTTTGTATCTTCTTCAATCGGTGACCTGTTCAATCAAATCCTAGCCTCCACCTTATCTAAATGGGTGGCACAAATATCTGGACAACACTAATAGACTATTTTGATAATTAACTAAACAAAAAAACAAAAAAAACAAAACAAACATGACATTATGCTTGAGTCTAAGTTGTCATGTTGCGTTTGTTGTGAGAACGAAATTAAATGAAATCAACTCATACTAGAAAAGAAAATTAAAAGCTCTATATTAGCTGCAGAGACGAGAAGAACGAGAAGATGGGATAATACAGCATGTAGTTGTAGTTAATTGTATGTACGACACACTATGTCGTTTACCCTCAAAAATTAATTAAAGTTGCTCTGCAGAACTCAAGCATTCATGCATTGATTAATATATACTCGGTAAATCCTAGAAGGCGCTTCCTCTCACCAAACCGTAACTTTTTACATAGTGGGGGAGTAATAAACCGCCATGATCACCCAAAAAACAAAAAAAAAAAATTAAAGAAAATATTTCCAGTCTTCCAGAGTATATATAAAGAACTAGTAAAATGGACCCAGTACAGATCCTTCGTGAATGGTCATCAGCCTGAGTCTGAAAGAACGAACAGCCATCTTAGCCCTCTGGGACGAGTATCTTTTCAGCTTCCTTGCGGGTCTGGAGCTCATCGGAACTCCTAGTCCCGACGACGCCCCCTTGTTGATATTGCTAATTGTCTCACCACTATGACTGTCATATTGTTGGAGTTGACCATGATCAGATTGGTGGAAGATGACGGGTGAGATCCTAGATTTACTCGTACCAATCTTCTTGCTCCTGCTGCTGCGGCGGCGGCGATTTATGGTCTGAAGGGCGACGCTGGCCTTCACCGCGAGAGCGGCCATGTCGGATGCGCTGAGACGATACTGAAGCTTATTGGTGGGGAGAAGGAAATAGATCTGACCGGCTTCGAGTTCATCCTCCGGGTCCAGAGGGGGTATGTAATCGTCGAAGTAGAGACGGTCGGAGTTGCACATGAAAAAGGGCGGTGCTGCAGAGGAAGCGTGATCGAGAGCCGAAGTGGTCGTCGTCGTCTCGGAGAAAAGAACTTGAGAGACTTTAACCGGAATAGAGAACTGGCGCAGCTCTCCGGTGGACGAAATGACGTTGGCGGAGTTGTGCTTCTCCATTACTGTGTGATCTTTCGTTGTTGAAGATAAACAACTTCCCATCTAGGATTAATCTGCAGGGTGGTGATCGAATTAGAGACGCGGATGGATACGGAGATCGATTTGAAGAGGATTGTGGCCGAGAGCTGTGGATGCGTGTATATATAATTTATAAAGGAAAGGTAACGGAGTGGTACGTGGAAGAGACACTTTCGCCTAACCTTCCGGAGGTGGGGTTCACCTAGCAATATTAATGGGTGGGAGAAATGTGACGGAAGCGACGCCGTCACTCGCTAATGTCTTTTGGTCAGTTTGCTAATACCGTTAGCGCCAACACCAAATATAATGCAAAGAAAAGTCCACATCACGCGGCCATAAGCACTGACGTGGTATACAAACTATTTTATCTTGCGGTGTGTGTGTCAGCTGCTACTAGGCAAATTCCTTCCAATCTCCGCCGTTGCATGACTGACACCTTTACAAAGCCTAGAAACTTGGACCCCAAGCACGACTAACCCGCCCATTTCCACGGACCGTCACCCTTCGGTTCCCATTCCAAGATACCCGCAAATTTTATGTGCTCCAAAAACATAAACAAAGAATTATTTTAATTGTTATTAGTGAACAATATTTACTCATCTATTGCCTCACGTAGGAGTATTAATGCGAGCTAGTTCGTCCCACGTAGGAGTATTAATGCGAGCTAGTTCATCCCACTACATATTATAATTTTTGTGAGTAGGCTACTAAAACCCGCAGGTTAAAATTTTTCAATCATAGCTCGCTTCACGCGGGCTCATAGGTTTCACATGTCAACTTCAAGAATTAATATATATATATATATATATATATAATTTAATATTCTAATATTTAAATTTAAATAGTGTTAGATTATTTCGTGTTTAGAAATTAAAATTTTTTAAATTGTGCTTAGGCTAACATGCGCGAGGCTCGCATTTTCGCTGGTCAAAAGTTTTAGGCCTTAATTCATCCCACTGCGAGCGGTTTAGGGCTCGCTTGCGAGTATCGACATACTTTGATGCCCTTGTCCACATGTGTAGTTCAATGGGTCACAGAGATGAAATATATCATAAGAGATCATATCAGAGATCGAGTCTCACTAGTGGTAATGTGAGAACATCCACTCAAAATGAGGGATTCTTTGTGCACAGTAAGAAAAAGTCTAGCTTCTTTCGATCAATTTGGTCATCATGATTTATCGTTCCACAAACTATTGGATCGGGGTGAAAAAAATTAATATAATGTAAATATTGTAATACTTACATGTGAAGTGTTACTTGTGAAATAAATTGTAATACTTATTGTATAAAATTTAATATCAATTTGAATTAAAAATAAATCGTTACTTATGATAGATATTATAAATGTTTAATTAACACAACCAATTCAACTAGCAAATCTTATTACAAATAAAAGTAAACCGGGGGGGGGGGGGTATAACTCATTTGACATTTATTCATATTTTATTTAGATTAAACTATGAATTAGTAAGAATTACATCAATTATTGGATTCATTCACCCTCACACATAAATGTATTCAAATACAAAGAAAATTTGGGTGTAATTCTTCAAGCCCGTGTTTGAACTTAATTCACGAGTATTAGTCAACAAACTTAAAGTCAAACTTGAGCTTGATGTTATTTTTTTAAAAAATAATTTTCTTATTTGCTTTGAACAAATTAAACAAATCAATCGTTTAATTTGTTTGGTTGAAATTTTATATTAAAAATGGATTAATAATTGATATACAAATTTGAAGGTGGGGAATTAATATATGCTGCAACCAGCACGGGATTTGGGCGGCAAAGAAATCGGAAGTCTAGTATTAAACACCGGCCACCATCGTTGAATATCCATATGGCAACAGACAAATGGTATAAACAGAGAAAAACATGTTTCATTAGGTAGTACAATTAGTTACGTGCAGCAAAACCACATTATTAGTTACAGCACATACTGTTCCCAACATGTCGAACACATGAATCATCACCCATCTTACCCTGCTCATCTCTGACTTTTAATTACCACTTTGAGATGTATTGTCAATCCGCCTTCCCACCAGCAGACGAAACACAAAGTGTTAGAAATCATGTGTTGTTAATTAAGATGCCACCCCTACACGGCTACACAACTTTTCTTATTCTGTTCATCTGTTGTAAACAAAAATTAAAAAATAAAAAAATAAAAAGAAAGAACCGAAATATCGTTTGATTCTTTTTCAAACAGGTCTTCAATGAAAAATATTAAATTCAAAATTTATAAATTTAATATATACACCGTAGTGTTCAATAATAAATTCCACGGGAACTTCTCAAAACTTTAACATGATGTATGGGATTCTCATTATCTAATCTAGAAACAGAATAATATCTTCTGGGGATACATTGTAAAGAGTTCGATTTCTACTTTCTGAAAATAGAATTATTATTCCATTGTTTTTGTGTTAATTATGGTAGTAGAATTATTATTCCATTGTTTTTGTGTTAATTATGGTAGCCGTGAAATTAACAATAATTAAATATTTTTAATAATGCAAAGCTATACCCAAAATGTAATATGTCACAATTGTGTCCAAATTCATGCTACAATCAAAACCCATTCGAATTCTCGTGAATGAAATCAGCCAACCCGATCAAAAACTTTGGCTGTTTGGTAAATGGTTGTTGGCTGATTGGGTTGGCTGTTAGCTGATAGCTGTTTGGTATAATTTTTTTCCTCAAAAAGCTAATTGAAAATACTATTTTGAGTAGCCTTTTAAATTTTAGTATTTTAGAGTTACAAAAAACTTATTAACCAAACAACTAATAGTAATCAAATAAGCCAAAATTGACTGATAGGCTGATTATTTACCAAACAAGGCCTTTGTCTGACCACAAACTCCAAACATTATATGCACCAATGCACCATTCGGCCAAAACAATTAAATTAATTAATCACAACTGAATTTCTTACGCTAGTATTTACCCAAATGGTACTATTGGGCCAGTCATGCAATCAACTTAATTAACCAACCAAATATTTTTTTGACCAAACTAGTCCAATTGATTGAATTTTCCTAATAACCAATTGATTTTTTTTAAAATTAATATCTTTTGTAATTTATGTTTTTATTTAGCAAATTAAAATAAAATTGAGAATATACTTTTTTGAAAACAAAAACGTATTTAATTTTATTTTTTAAAATGGTCCAATTCATTATATTAACTCACTATCATCTGCGAAAGAAGTAGACACAAAAGGCACACAAAGCGTTAAATTAACGATAACCTACACATTTCTTTTAATTAATTTAAGGAAATTGATTGAAACTTTTTTCACTTAAAAGACTTATCTATCACACTATATGATCGGCTTACGATGCTATTTAAACACTTTTTTTTTTTTTTTTTGAGAAAATGCTATTTAAACACTTTTACTCATCTAAAAACATAATATCAAATTGTTGACTGATAACATCAGCGGACAAGTAAGATCAATAAGTTCTGTATCATTTTGGGCTGACAGTAATGGACATGTTTTTCTTTATTTGACACAAAATTTGGGGCCTAAATTGCTACTATGGCTGCCCAGTAGTCGCACTAATATTCTACTAGTCTATTACGGATCGGAGTACTATATTAATAGTTCATCAAAATAGTTGATTAATTTAATCTGCAAATTATTGGTTACTAACGAAGCAGTTCACATAATCAACCTGACTAGTACTCGGCAAATTATGCTGTGGACCCAGGTCCACCTTGCAAGGTGGACCTGGGTCCAAAACTACGTCGTTTTTGTCTTATTTATTTATTTATTTATTTAAATTAGTAAACATATTGCTGAATATAGAGTTGTCCAAAAATGTGTGAATGTAGAGGTTTCAAAATGTGAATGTAGAGTATAGGAATCGTGAATGTACAGTTATGATTGTGTGAATGTAGAGTTGTTCAGAAATGTGTGAATGTGAAGGTTTCAAATTGTGAATATAGAGTACGTATATAAATCGTGAATGTAGAGTTATGCATGTGTGAATCTGTAATAGAGTTAAGAAGCTAAGTTCTAGCAACTTGTAGCCCTGTAATGTGTGAATGTGAAGTTTTCAAGTTGTGAATATGGAGTATAGGACTTGGTAATATAGTTACTAAACATATAATCTTGTAATGTGTAAATGTGGAGTTTACAAAGTGTGAATGTAGAGTATCATATAATCATGTAATGTGTGAATGTAGAGTTTACAAAGTGTGAATGTAGAGTATAGTGTATGTGAATGTGGAGTTTACAAAGTGTGAATGTAGAGTATAGTGTATGTGAATGTGAAGTTTACAAAGTGTGAATGTAGAGTATAGTGTATGTGAATATAGAGTATAGTGTATGTGAATGTAGACCCAGGTCCACCTTACAATTGGGCGTATACAGTAATTCAGTATATACATCAAATGCAACGCAACATGTGAATTGAAGTCTTATTGAAGACATGTAAGGATAAAATGGAGGGCAAAGACGGTAGCTTTAGTATGACAGGAGAAGAGTATATATCACCCAAATTAAAGAAAGAGGTGTGCGCACGCAATTTCCTTTGAATTTAATCTCAGCTAAGATACCATATACATACATATATCTGTCGCTATGTCAGGTCGCCATTTGATATTTGTATCAACAATTAATGGGTGCAAGGCTAATAATGAAAGGGAATCACTTGTACTATAAAGCACAACTTTTCATTGGACATTAATGACACACAAGTCCAAGTGATTGAAATTTATATATCTAAATAAAGATAAAGACATCCACTGCCGCCTACACACATATATATACACGGAGAATTATTCATGCTTTAAGCAATACATTAAAAAAATTATTACTACATATAACGTAAAATTATAGCTATATGTTTTGCTTTCATGCATCCTCTCTCTTAAAAAAAAAAAATAATCTTATAAAGATTTTCATATAATATTTTCCATTGCCGTATGCAAATTCCTTTACAACTCATATCGTAGAAAATAAGGCTTGCTAGACTATATATATATACATGTCTTGTCATTGGATGATTATTATAATTTGGTGAACTACTTTAATTCGTAGAAAAAAGTCCGCAGCATTTTCTTCACCTTTACTTAAAGTATATCAGAATAAGAACCCTCCAAAGCGATTTGATTCTTGTCATGCTGTTGGATGACTAGCTAGGGGGATCGGAGGAAAATAATTGATTAAAGAGAATATATAAGCAGACTTAATTGTTGGAATTTTTAAAATAATGTATGTAAAAATGATGACATTTTCATTTCATCGGCTTTTCTTTACTATTCCATGTAATGCTATTGGGAGTCGGAATAGGTGGGAGGATCATTTTTCTAGGAGAGACTAAAAAAGCAAAGAGCTAAATGTCACAGATTATTTTCTGTAACCCTATTAAAACCTAATAAATAAATAGACCAACTATGGTTAGCTTCCCAAATGAGTAAAAGAGGCATTATTAGTAGCGTTAAGGATTGTTATGCCTAACGTCTAGCCGAGTCAGGCATGCCAAACCGATTAAATTTGGGGAGTTTGTCCCTGGTTTTGGACTTGACTATGAAAGGGAGATTTGAAGGGCACAACTAGTCGAGAGTTATTGTCATTCCCCTGATGAGTCTATGACAGCACGAAACTAGTTTTGCACATATGTAAGGCTAGTCCACGGGGTGAGATGGGCCTCGGGACGCCCCACGGGCATTATGCCATGACTCGGACTTTATGTCCGTGACAAAGTGCTATGAGAGTGGGACATACTTATATTGTTGCGCGCTATGGTGGGGTCCTTAGGGAGAGGACTATGCGAGCACGTGTGGCGCGTAAGGGGCGCACATGCTAATGACGGGTCCACCCTGATGGTCTACAAGGGGCGGATGGGTCCTAGCATGAGACAGGGGACTCGGGTGGCTGCCATCTTAGTCGAGCTACTTTGCGGGAGTAGTCCTGGCGATAAGACGTGTAGGCAATATAGTACGGTGATCTTTGAGCAACGTCTTTTTCTCCTAGCACAGGGGTATGCTAGATTTTGGGTGGGGGAGAAAGTCATAGACTATTTTCTGTGACCGTGTTAAAGACCTAATGAATGACGGGCTTAACTGGTTAGCTTTCTAAATGGGTAATTGGGGCGTCGGTAGCGTTAAGGGTTGTTCTACCTTAGACGTAAGGTCTGGCTAAGTCAAGCATGTCGGCTCGGTTAAGTTTGGGGAGCTTGTCGTTGGTCTTGGACTTGACTTTGAAGGGGACCAATGCAATTCGAAGGGCACAACTGGTCGGGAGCTATTGTCATTCCCCTAATGAGCCCACGACAAACCAAAACCAGTTTGGCACATGTGCTGGTCAAGCTGGCCCGTGGGGTGCCCGAGACGCCGCACAGGCGTCATGCATTGCAGCGGACTCTATGCCCGTGACAAAGTTAGATCAACTTGCTCCTCCCATGCTTTGGCCATCTTGACTGCTCCTAGACTTTCCGTATCTTGAAGTGAGGTAGAGGTGGCCACGAACCAGTTCAAGGTCGAACTAGCCCTGAATTGGCCCGGAAAAAAAAAAAAAAAAGAAAAAGAAAAATGAAGGGCATGAGCTTCACCGGGCCTAAGTCGAACATAGCCCAAACCTGAACCAACTTATAGAGTGCCAGTTTAGGTCCTATAAGAAAATAACTCAAAGCCCAACTCGAAACCGGCCAGGCCCATGTCCCTAATCAGCCCAAACACGGCCCAGACACGAATCTAAACCTGGGCAAAATCTAGCATGGACTTTATAAATTATAATACATTTTATAATATTTATAAGCTATCAAATAATCTTACAAGTCTTATGAAAAGAATTAATAGTACAAGTTCAATGTTATTAAAATCATATTAATTTTTAATTTTGTAAAAAATTATATTAATTTTTTAGTAGTACTCCACTGGAAGGAGATGTCCCCTTTCAATGGAGCTTTGGCTATTCCACTTACTTCCACCTTCCCGGTGGAATTTAGCCATTCCACCCTCTGGTGGAATTCCGGAAGGAGAGGTTAATGTTTTCAAGGTGGAATTACTTCCGGAAGGAGAGGTTAATGTTTTCAATTCAATATTTTTGGGTGTCAGTTTTAGATGCATCGTTTTGGAATATGTTAATTCTAATTTATATTAATTCAAATTTGTTTTTTTTTTTTTTAATTAATGTTGGTAACCGTAATGCTAATTTTCAAATTAAATTATCTATTAGGGAGGCTACAAACTATAATTTTAAATAAGTGTTAATATCATGCTTACTTCTTTTAAGGATGAACCGGCTGAGGGTCGAACCTCCAACCTCTCGATTGTAGGTAGAGCACTCTTACTACTTAAGCTGTCCTTACAAACTAATACCATGCTTACTTGCTAATTTGACAATCTCTCTCTCTCTCTCTCTCTCTCTCTCTCTCTCTCTCTCTCTCTCACACACACACACACACACACACACACACATATATAGTGCGGTTGAACATATGTTTTTTTTATTGCTAATTTACGAACATAGCTACGAAATTATTTTCTCGCCAGAAACTCTTTCTCTAAAACTTACGCTCCTCCTTCCTTAAAATTTATTATGCTATTCCTTGTTCTTGTTTGTTGAACTTTTTTTTTTTTTTTTGAACTTAATAGTTGAGTGTTCATCAACTTTTAAATCATAAATTCATTTTATCCGCTACAATGCTCCTAGCACATTGAGATATAACAAATAAGGTTTTAAGAAGGTGCAAGTGTCACATGACTTGAACTTATTATTAGCCCGAATCTTTCTTGAATTGATTTTTCATAATTACTTTATAATATTCCAACATGAGCTAAGCTACATCAATTTTTTTGACTAAGTAGAAATCTATTATTACAAGCTATACCAAACATTATTTAACTTTAACGTAAAATTATAATTAATTACAAATATTTTTGTTTTATTATATTAATTATCTTTTCCTAATTTCTTATATAATAGTGTACCACATTCTTACTATTTATCTTGTTGATAAACAAATCAAATCATCAAACTTTTTAAAATTACTATAACTTTACTCATATTTTAGCATATTAAATTAAATGCGTATAATCTTAATTTAATACTCCAACATTATATTATTACATCTATATATCCTTTTTTCCGGGCAGAAAGTGTATGCATGGTCCTTATTATTTCTAGCTCGTATATATGCGCTGTGGAGGATTGCATGCCAATTAATATGCATGGAATGCAATTAAATACTCCGATTCGCATTTAATTTTGCATCTATCTATACAGGTAGATTATTTATTTAGGTGCCTGGCCTGCGGCAAGAGATCGAGAATCTAATCTGTATACGCGTTATTTGAAAAATTAAAGAAAAAGGGAATATCTACCAGAGTTTAAATTTAACACACATAAAACATATGGGGTCACAGGGAAACAAGTCTGCGCTCCATCAAATCATTGCATTAATTAATTCGTCAAGATTCTCCACGATTAATTACCTTGGCTTGGAAGTAAATTAAATTAATATACCATCATGCAGTATCTTGAATTGCGCTTTTAATTATACTGATTACATTACCTAACTCACTATTATACGTACGTGCTAAACTTGTATACTGAATATTATTAATTACGCATTTGATTTGTCATAAGTATATATTAATATATTATACTTGTTAATTAAGTTAGATGAAATAATAATATTCTATAGAAAAATCATTGGGCCAGCTAGGACGAAAAAAAAGTTAATTATCTTTCTATATATATATGTTTTGGCAGATGAGATGAAAGCAGCATAAATAATATATCCGATAGATCCTCCTGCAGCTTGGTGTATTAATTGTATAGTTGGATTAAGCGAGCTATATATAATTTTATCCACATACTAGCTATATTCAATATAGTGTTGAATTGGAAGATAAGGAAGTAGTAGATGAGATAGATGTCGGAAGCATCTATAGCCATGAAAAGATTCAGTAGTAATAAAGCTTCATCTTTCCGGGAATTCTCGGCAGCCTACGCCGCTACTTCTGGTTTGTTGCCAGCAATAAGCTGCGGCGGCAGCAACAACAACAACAATAATATTATTATTAATGGTGGTGGGGGCGGCAATGGCAAGCAGCTGCATCGTAGTTCATCTGCAGCAGCAGCTTCTAGACGACTACTACGCAGGTCAGTAGAGTTCCCAACCTCGCCCCAGCCAAACAATGGCGGAGACAACCAAGAGATAGTTCACAGCTCTCACGCAAAACATCCCCTGGTAGAGATGACTCTCCCAGAACTGTTTACCTGCTCAGGGTGCAAAGAGTACGGCGCAGGGAAGAGGTATGCTTGCCAACAATGTAATTTTCAGCTGCATGACTTCTGTGCCCTCTCTCCTCCCTCTCTAAAGACTCATCCCTTGCATGGACAGCACCAGCTCCTTTTCCATGATAAACCCAAACAAGGTACGTACGCACTGGCCGCTACTTTTTTTTTTTTAATAACATATGGGCGGGAATTGATGATTATTATTATATATAGTGAAATCTGGAATTACACGGGCAAAGTGTGATGTATGCGGCAAGTCCACCAAAGGGTTCACGTTCAGATGCAGAGCTTGTAGTTTTCAGATGCATCCTTGCTGCGCTATGCTTTCCACGGAGATAAAGTATCCGCCGCATGCCCACCGCTTAAAGCTCTTACCACCATCCACGTCTTTATTATCATCAGGTCTGGGGAGTCCTGCCGCCGGCGGTGATCAACACGGACACGGTGGATCTGCGGCGCCGGCGGCAGTGTCATGTGGTAAGTGCGGGAAGAAGAGAGCGGGACGGGTGTATGGCTGCACAGCCTGCGATTATCATCTACACGCAGTTTGTGCTAAGGAAATGATCAATGGGCTTCAAGCCAACGGAATCAATCCCCCAGAGAAGCCAAGCGTGCTTGGGACTGCCGTTAAGATTGCGGGTCAGGTGGTTTTCGAGTTCATCGGAGGGCTTATAGATGGAATCGGCGAAGGGGTTGGAGAAGCCATTGTTCAGAATATTTCTGGAGGTAGGGGCAGTGCCAGGATCAGAGCAACGCCTTAAACCTACCTACCTATCTAGCTAACCTTAATTATTTATATATTTACCCCACACCACCATCCAACATACAACTTTTCATTAAAAATAAATAAATATAAGGGGTACGTAAAAAGTTTAAAATAGATAAGTTAAATTTTTATTTTTTAAAAAATATAAAGTGTGGATTCTTTATGAAGGTTGTTTGTGTATATATGTATTTCAGATTGAAATAGCTAGGGAATTCAGCTTCCAGAATAGCTAGGTAGATAGCAAGTGTTGAGGAGTATTACATTATAGATATTGTTGGAGTGAAGAATTACTGGATATGATGTAACAGATTTAATGCCTTAGCTTGTACAGTGCAGCTAGCATGCATGCATATATATTATTATATTGTCTGTCTTGTGATTATAAAATAAAAAGCCTGCTAGCTTAGCCTACAATCATTGATTAATGCGTTTCAACTTCATTCGATCTGCAGCCAACTCCGTACAGACACGTTAAAAGTAAGAAGCCTGCAGCTGCATGCATAAACTACTGGTGCTTCATTTATTTATGCTATCTATCTTACCTTGTTGCCAAATAAATCTTGAATAATAATAATAAAGGCCTTGTTTGGTAAATAATCAGCCTATCAGCCAATTTTAGCTTATTTGACCATTATTAATTGTTTGGTTAATAAGTTTTTTGTAACTCCAAAATGTTAAAATTCAAAAGGCTGCTCAAAGCAGCATTTTCAATTAACTTTTTTGATAAAAGAAATTATACTAAACAATTATCAGCCAACAGCTAATTTATCAAACAACTTTTTACAATCAGCTAATATTATCATCAAATCATACCTTCTAACCCAAACAGCCAAACCAATCAGCCAACAACCATTTACCAAACAGGGCCAAAATATTAATAGAACGAACATCTATAAATTAAATAAATTCTTAACAAATCCAAAGTCTGCCATCCTTTAACGCCCCCTCCCCCCTCCGATCACCCTAGGTAAGTTGGGTAAACAAACAAACTGTACAGTCAATTAAGGACGACATGATTCCTCATATATATATATATATGAAAGCTCAGCTCGATCATATTAGCCGCCAGGCCAAGTAACGAACTTACACAATGCTCTTCTAGCTTGAATAATGATGCACTAGTACAGTAGTAGTTCTCCTTCCATTCCAATAGCAGAATAAAGGATTTTAGCATCTCCAAATTAAATGATCGAGCTGTTACCTCTTTATTCCATCATTTATATATATATGGTACACTACTTCATCCACCACTGCACTGCACCTAATTAAATTGCACCAAAATCCAAGTTTTCCCACTTCAAGGGAGCAACTGAGCCAATATCTGGGGATCCTCGGAAGAAGATACACACACATGCACAAACTGCAGCAATAGCAAGCAATGAATGGATGTATGGACGATACATCAATCCTCGTGGACCCCTCGGCCTGTTATATCTCATTATCGCTGCAGAAGCACATTTGGAGCAAGATTTGGGTTCCTTGTTAACTTGGGAAGCAGCAGCAGCAGCAGGAGGAGGAGGTTTATGCTCCTGCTCTTCCACTTCATTTCCAATCACTAAACATATTTCTTTGCAGTTTTCTCTCACAGAAAGCTTCTGAGACACAAGCTTGTTGTAAGAGTGGTTATTCCTCATTGAAGCATATGCACAAGGAGAGAGTCCATTTTCATCAAGGACAGATTCCCAGCAGTGCAACCCAATCTAAAAACATCAAAACATATATATCTAATTACAAAAGTCAACCAAGGACCTATGTCAAACAAAACGAATAAATGAACATCAAATTATATGATGAGCTAGCCATAAGAGACATGCTTTCACTAGGGATATATATATAAAGATGATATCAATCCAAAATGGATTTAAGGAAAAACTTGAACTATGCCTTGTTTGGTAAATGGCTGTTAGCTTATTGGGTTGGCTGTTTGGGTTAGAACTTAGAAGGTATGATTTGTTGATAAAATTGGCTGATTGTAGAAAGTTGTTTGATAAATTAGCTGTTTGCTTATAGCTGTTTGGTATAATTTCTTCTCTCAAAAAGCTAATTGAAAAGGCTGCTTTGAGTAGCCTTTTGAACTTTAGCATTTTGGAGTTACAAAAAGCTTATTATTTATCAACTACTAGTGGTCAAATAAGCCAAAATTGGCTGATTATTTACTAAACAGGGCCAATCTAACACAGTTACTGTGGACTGGATAACATTTATTCTTGACTGATCAAACAGCTGAGATATATAGTTCTGTAAGCTAGCTAACTACCTAAATACAGTAAAAGGCCGGTAAATTTACCTCCTGTGGGTCACTAGTCAGAGCATCAACAATGTCATCTGAATTCGATGTACAAGCTGCTAAATGCAGAGGTGTAATACCACCAGGCCCAGTAAGATTCGGTGTGAAGATATACTTGATAGAGCTTCCACCAGAAGCACATATAGAGTAGTGAACAAGCAAGTCAACCATCTTCCTACACTTCCTTTTAACAGCCCTGCTCAAAAGCTGAAGTTCAAAAAGAATCTCCAATGATTCCCTACTTGCTTCTCTAACCAAGGTAATCTCCAACAGAATGTCTAAAAGTGTTTTAACCACTGCACAGAAATCATGTTCAACTGAGAACATAAATAGAAATTTGAACCGGCTAATCATAAAATCTGGACCCTCAAACATGGAGGAATTGCCCTTTCTTTGAAACATCCATCCAAGCTCATTTAGAAAATGGACTACTTCTTCCCTTGACCTGGGCATCCAAAAGTCCTGGTTGCCATGTTCTAAAACTGCTTTGGGAACTTTCACAATTTCAATTATTTCAGATTCAAGGCACCTCAATTCTTCACACACAGCATTGTCAGCTATAATAACAGGAAAAGTACTTCCTCCAAAGCCATTTTCAACCTGAATCAGGAAGAAAAGAAACAAATGTACTCAAAGTTCAAACCTAAGTTCCAGAAAACATCATCTTAGTTTACGACAAAACTACCTCAATAAAACAACGACCAAGTAAACTAGGATCTTTATCATCGATTACAAAGTTGCCTAGGATTATCTCCTCACAGGCGTTTTCTTGGCATGCTGATGAAGGAACCGACCTTATTGTGTAACCACCTGCATGTGTGCAATTAATCCTGAAATGATAAACTAAGTAAACCTTCCAAGAAGATAGATGGGAAAAAAGAGAGAGAATGTGGCACACAAAAGACTTGAAATAGTTTACATACTTGGTGCCAGGAAAGTTCAGATTTCTCCCTTTAAGTGTGAGATATATCTCCTGTCCACTGATAATTGCCAAGGGGGAGACATATATCAATTCTGGGGACTTCCACTCTCTCCATAATTTGCATACACGGATATTCCCTGTCCAGTTTATAGCATATAAAAGATAAGATAAATAATCATATAACAGGAAAGCTAATGTATGGAGTCCAAAGAGTGGCACACCTAATTAAATCCATTCTGCTAATTGCTCATAAGAACGCAACACAAACAACTTCAATAACTAACCATACAACAGCAGGGGAGTAACAGTGTGAATCATTGTATTCAGTTATTTTAACAAAATTAACACAGAAACGCTAACCATCTTTGTGTAAAGCCAGTTGCTTGTCTGTTCGAATTAAAAATCTTCCACTAGCCCAAAACTGAGGATCAACTTCTTTAACCAAAGCATTCGCATACTGAAAAAGATCTTCTTCTAGCTACAAATAAAACACATCCCTCGCAAATGGTCAGTCAAACAAATAATCCACATAGAAATAGTAGCAAAATATTTTACAATACTTGACTCACTTGCTCCCAGACAGAAGGTGGCATTGATACATAAAGTGACAGAACAATGCAACCGGGCCTTATATAACTCTCCATGTCTGAAGGACTTTTGGAAAGCCAATTGTAAATCTGGAAGAAATATGTAAGAAAAATCATTACATCATCGGCAGTAACAGAGAAAGATCATCAATAAGCAAAAATTAACCAAATTTCTCACCTGGGTTCTCAGTGTCCCAGGCAAGTGGCTGGGATCTTTATCAAATAGTTTGAATATTATGCGTCCAGTTCGATCCTGTAAAGAAATCAAAGTCAAATTCAGTCCAATTACATATATCTTTAAGTTTTTTGAAAAAATAAAAATAAAAATAACAAGAGCTATTTAAGCACACAGGAGGAATAAAAAGGAGTGTAGATACCCGTGCATCAGAGTTCGTACTAGAAGGTGAATGATCAGACCCATAGGAAGATGTATATCCTGTTCTATAAGCAGGGTTTTGAATAGAGCAAATGTCTGCTCCAGTTATTGAACCTCCAAAAAGCTTTAAAGATGTAATGCAACCACTTTTTTTAGTAGCATTAAGATTCTTATTCTCCTGAGTCTCCTCCATACTAGCAAAAGTACAGTCAGGCTTCACTGTTTCACTTGATATCTGCATGGGGAATAGTTTATGCTCAACATGAGGTGAAGATGAAGGCGACCTCTCTGCTGAAGGATTACTGCTCTCAGAAGAGAAATATTTGCCACAACCTGCAAGTCTTGGTGGGCTATCATCTTCAGTTTGAGAACTAAAAAGCTGTAATGGTAGATGAGAACGAGTCTCATGAACTTGAAAATCTAGATCATCAGTAGATTGGTAACTGGCACTTGTTCTATCCCCTTGAACTGACAAAAGCTCTAGAGGTGGTCTTTCTTGTAAATTGAGCCATTTGACCTTCTCAACACAGGTCAATGTACTTCTCTCAGTGTCACTCCCCTGACTGCTTCGTTGCGATTGAATGTCCACCGCATCAGAAGAACCTGCTGCTGGAGTTGCTGAAAGTGGAGAAAGCAAGTCCAAAGTTGATGGAGAAGAGATGCTCTCATTTGCTTTAAATCCTGGGGGCAATTGGTTGGCACTGGTCTGACTTGAGCTTCCAGAAGCAGGCAACTTGTCCACTAAGTTAGCTGGCAAGGGTAATGACTTAATTTTACTAAGAATCTCCATTATTTGGTCTTTATCAGGTACCAATGGGATATCAGCGCTCCTTGGATCATTATTACCTAGAATTACATGCACATACATTTCAGTAAGTCACTCCTTGTCAAATAAGATTGTTAAGAGTTATATTAGTATGTGAATGCCAAAACTAAAGCATAGCTTTTACCTTTTTCAGAAGCTAGAACTGCTAGCAAATTGACAATGTCCAAGTTACGATTCCCAGAATTGTCATTATTTCCTGGAAGCAACGGCCTTGATGTTGTGTCATCAGGCTGAGTTTTTCTCCTCCTCTTGTTATGACCAGCGAGTCTGCGCCTACAACTCCTCTTACCCTCATCAAACTCCAAAAGCAGGTGAAACCTGGGAAGAAAATAACTGCATTATATCTGCAATTCTAAACAGAATAACACAGTTTAGGAGCTGTGACCTTGCTTAATCAATACATCCTCCAAAAGAGGATGTCCATTTAGTGAGCTAAACATGGAAAGGGGGTGGAAATAAGAAGTCCATTCACACATCACGAACCTGCTACACTGCTGGCAAAATCGTTGCATCTGATCCCGCACCAAAGCTTTGCTAACTTTACTGTGAATCTCACAAACCTTATGCCGCCGGTGATAGTCCTTGGCATTGGTCAAATTTTCTCTACAATTATCAACTTGGCACATCGGATAGTTACCACCATTAGGAGATCCAGATCGGACTCTTTTGTTAGGCTGTAACGCCAGCTCCTCTGCAGCATTCAATTTGCAACCTCCAGTGCCTCCAAGATTCAACCTAAGAGTCTCATCATCTTCAACCACATGTATTGTCTTCTTTGGATCATCCATCTGTTCCTCCCTTCTCTTTGGCTGCACGGGTACAGCTCCATCTCTTCTCAACTGTAATTCTGCCCCAGCACCAGGCTGAAATCCATCATAATCTTTTCGTTTGGCAAGAAACCTGGTGCTATCCCATTCCCAAGCCTTGGGATTCCAGGTGTCCAAAGGGTTCCGTTGTTGTGACATGTTTATAGGCTGAAATGGCAAACTACGCTTCTTGGCCATGGAATGCGGCAAATAGCCGCCAAGTTGTTGATGGTGAATTAGCATTGGAGAAACCACTCCGGCACTCAATTCTTCCATGTTAAATTTTTAACTTGGCAAGATATACCCAAAAATCCTAGAATACAGAATTAAATAGGAAAAAAGATAACAAGAAAATATCAAAACCGCCTGTAGAAAGCTCAAACTTCATTACCAAAACATAATAATGATGAAGGCATAAACAAGATGCAAAGAGTAGTATCAATATTGCAATATGCAGCCGATAAAGAACAAAGATACATACTTTATGCGTTCTAAGAGGACACAAGAATGGGATTTTTACAAGTAAAGTTATAGCATCCATAAAAAAATTCAAACGAAAGCACTAAATCAGTAAAGCACACACCTTTATGGGTTCCTCGATGCGGATGCCATTTATCCTGTTATGCTTAAATCTTTTCTTGTTCAAATCCAGAGCAGAAACAGCTTGGCAAGCCACACAAACTCACAGCAACATGGAGAGATCTGGAACACAAACTCTCCCCTTTCTTTCACCTTCCCTCCATGTTCTGCAACTATATTTCACTTTCTTTTTATTTCTTCAACAAACTGTATTCTTATTTATTTATTTATGTTTTTCTTAAAATGTCTCTAGTCCTCCCACGCACTGTTTCTGTTTGCCCTTTGTTTTTTTTGTTCTTTCCTAATTCCTACCCCTCTCACCACCTCCAGTTCATGAATGGGGGTTGGCTGGCAAAAATTGTACGGGGTAATAAAAAATTGAATAAGCACTTGGGCTAAAGAGTTGTGCCGACCGCCCGCGTACCTACGAAAGAATCCGACGCCTGCCCATATTTTGATCTTTGGGTGTACATTTTTTGGTAGAAAAAATTGACTGTGAGTGTGAGTTGGAAGGTACTGTATGTGTTTAGTGGGCAATACAGTACAGTGGTGTAGTATGTACGATATGAAAATTTGGTGGAAGGAGGTGGTGGGTTAAAAAAAAAGTGAAAGACGGATTTGGATAGGTGGTGTCGCTTTCCTTGTCCACTGGCACACCCGGCCAGGCCATTCACATGCCGACTAATTCACAGGTCCACTTACTTCCGTACGCCTCCTCCAATACTCTTTCCTCCCTTCGCCGCCGCATTTATTACCCGTCCTTTCCTTGCTTTTCTTTGGTTGGACCATGGATGGATAGTGTTGGGTCAACAAATCAACAATCGTACACTCCAGTTGGTGTACCATGACGTTGCCGGTGATACTCCATTTTTTATTGTTTCTTAAACAATAATTACACCAACTAATAACTAATTGCTTAAAAGGTAATCCCCTCTTGTTTTATTATTATATCTATCTATGGAGTATTATCTTTGTTCACAGCCACCACCACGCACCTCAATTGAAGGGGAATTGGATACTTTCAAGAATATTTCATTCTATGAGAATGAAATAGCAATAATTTATGAGAATATATGTAAATAAGCTGAACGACTTTTAACTTACTGCCACTCTTACAGCAATTAAGCAATTAACCAATCAAGAAATTAGAAATCCAGCCCTGGGCTTAGCTTAGTGGCTCCAAATTATGTATCTACACACATACATAATTTACTAATTACATACACATAATTTTGATATAAGATTGATCATGGTTCATAGTATAACAAATTAACCACCACCCCAAGTGGGTCGGCCCAAATCTGCTTTTCTCGCCAATAAAAGCTGACGGCGGTCCAGCCCAAAAAAAATAAATCGGCCTACTGGCCTAGCCCATATTTGAGTGGCTCGAGTTCCACCGCCCAAATATGATCTCATCCCGTCTGAGCCAGAGGAAGAACAGAACACCAAGGACTGAAGGAGAAGGCAACGAGCCAACGATGACTGAGAACGCCGTGTTCTTCAACTACACATCACATTCGGGCTCTATGATTTGGTAAGTAGAATCTAATTCTCAGTTACTATGAATCCAGTATTGCCTTCTTGTACACTTGCTACAATTGCTTGCTGCTGTAGTAGGATCAAAATTCTACGGTTGTTGTGTCGTCGCCGATTTGTTCTCCCAATCATTTTTCCGTTGTAAAAGGATTTCGACACCATTTTACTGAATGTTTATGCATATGCATGTTAATCTGTTTCATGCAACATTGCTCTTCAAATTGGTATTGCAAAGCACTATCTCTTGTGGCGTATCCAGCATGTTTCGAGATACTATATACATTTCTACATCTTCCTTTTTGCTGATTTTTTTTTTTTTTTGTTGATCACTTTCTATCACATGTAGGGTTTTGAATTACACATATCTACAAATTCCTGTTTTACATTACAAGAGATTTCGCCACTGAAGTAGCATCCCTTATTTTTTAACTACTCTCTGTCTTCTATAATATCTGCTTCAGATATCTCTCGAACAACAAAAAGGTTGAGATACTGATTTAAGGTATCATGTCCTAACTCACTTATTGCCTTCGTTACACCCCTGAGCTTAGTGCTAAGCCTCAGTTCCTTTTGGGGAAAATAGATTCCCGAAGATTTGGTGATCATGGTAACCCCCATTGAATTTAATAGAAAATTAAGAATGCAAATTATGGAGGAGAGAGGACCACTTGCATCAGAACGAATTCCAACTACTCAACTAGACAGCAAACAGAGACGTCATTAGGAATAATGTGTGCCTTACCCATGAAAGGATTCTCAGTGATTCAATAAATAGAAGGGCTGCCACCAACTACTGGTAGCAAGGCAGTGAATGAGGTCCTGGCTTTCTTAAAAATCCTCAAAGGGATATGGAGATTGAGAAGTCATTTTATTTGCTCTATAGGTATGGATGGATAATCAAGATGGTGGCTAGTGCTGCTGCCAATGGTGGTGAAGCTTTTGATGACAAGGTTGGTGCAGATTTTGAGTTTGAGGTGAATGAAGACAAGGAAGTAAAAGTGATCATGAATTGTGCTAGTGTTAAGTATTTAGGATGTAGAGCTACTTGTTGACATCAAGAAAGATCTTTCAGGCTTTTTAGCAATTGACTGACTAAAGGCAGAACCATCAATATGAAGGCTGATTGGGGTGCCAACTGGTATTGAATAGACTATTCATGTGATGTAGAATTTGCCATTTGAGGAATCTCCAGAAAGGATCAGACTGTATCATATTGGGGCTGGCGTCAAATGGACTTCTCAACCACTATCCTGGCCTATGCTGCCAGAACTAGACATCCAAGGGTCAAAATTGATGCTGGCAGGATGCATGCCATGACCACACCAAAATACGCTCCATTTGTCAGACAATCAAATGAATGAGAAGCCCATAATGTTTATGTTACTACCAGAGTTATTGTATGAATCATTCTTTATTGGAAGCATCTATACCGCAATTCAAATGCATAATGCATTGATGGTTGATGTTGGACATTTTCAGAAGCAACGGGATGCAATTGATACATTTTATGGACATAGACAGGTCAATGCTACTATTATTTATTTCTATTTTTCTCTTGCCTCTTGTGTTCAAAAGAATTATGCTCTATCCACTCGACCACCTCTTTCGGCTATTAGTTTTATTTGCTGGTATGGGCAGTGGCTTGGAATTGAAAGGGTGACTCTCCAAAGGAAGATGGGTCAGACTTGAATTTCTGGAAGAAAAGGCCTATACATTATGTGCATTTCATAAGTGATTCTCCTAAGAACCTGGAATATGGCTTTACAGTTGAAATCAAGGGGGCAAATAGTGCTGAAGGTGGTAGACAAGAATCTAGTAAAAGAAAGAGGTGTTGAGTGCTAAAAAAGGGGGTGATTGCTTTTGCTTGAATAGATAGTATTATCAAACAAACACAACAATATAGTCAATGTTCATAGATGCGACACATCAGTTTTGGGGTTGTCTTGACAGGACTCAAGGGGATCTTGTTGTTTCTCACTACCTATGGGATATTGTTGTTTCTTACAAGTTACAAGTACACCACCTCTTTCAGCTATTAGTTTTATTTACTGGTATGGACAGTGGCTTGGCATTGAAAAGACTGGTCAGACTTGAATTTCTGGAAGAAAAGGCCTATGCATTATGTGTATTTCATAAGTGATTCTCCTAAGAACCCAGAATATAGCTTTACAATTGAAATCAAGGGGGGCAAATAGTGCTGAAGGTGGTAGAAAAGAATCTAGTAAAAGAACGAGAAGGTGTTGAGTGCTAAAAAAAAGGGGGGCAACTGCTTTTGCTTGAATAGATAGTATTATCAAACAAACACATTTGTTGTGTTACATCAAATATGGTTATAGGGGTGGTGCTACAAGTACAGTGATAAATTAAAATTAAGACAGATGCGGAACCAGTGAGTGCAGAACTGCAACAATATAATCAATGTTCATAGATGCGACACTCATCAGTTTCAGGGTTGTCTTGACAGAAGGACTCGAGGGGATCTTGCTGTTTCTCAAGCTTGAGGCGGAGATCGGCTTTGGCTTGGCTCACCTCTTCCACCTCGTCCCATGCCACCTTGCACTCGTTGGACGTTTCGTCCTCGCCACACACCTCCTTGGCTTCCTTCACCATCTTCTCTATCATCTCCTCCAGCTGCTTCTCCCTCATGTACGTCCCCTTGTACTTAGCTCCTCCGCTCGTAGCTTTCACCCTCCTGATCTCTACTTGCTGCTGCATCACCTTCCTTGGCGGTAGCCCTGATCTGAACAAGCCAGGGCCTTGGGGTCCAGATGGCTTCAGATTCAAACTGAAACCCGTCAAACTCAAAGACCCCATACCTTTCTTCGACGTTCTATGATCTTTTCTCCCTTTTCCTCCTTTTATTGCCACTTATCACGTTGAGGGTTCTCAGCTCCGTCACTTGATCTTTGTGGCTTTGTGTTCACCCTGCTCAATTTGGTCGCTGAATTGGATTAGATTGGATAGCTTTGCTTTTGTAAAAGTTAGGATAAGGAATCTATCTATAATCTACTGTGACTAGGATGAATAATTTGTATCCGACATGGACTTTTTAATATCCCAGAGACAAATACTTGCTTAATACTACTGTTGTTTGCTTCTTTTCTTTTTTTTTTGAGAATACTGTTGTTTGCTTTTTTAAATCGTTAAATTCATTTCTTTCTTTCTTTCATGTAATATGGCCATTTCTAGATCCAAGAAAATTAGTAGACCAATTATATACGGAGTACATTTATTAAAACATTTCATATGATTAATTTCTTTCACCATGGTCTTGTTTGACAAATGGCGGGTAGCTGATAGAGTTGTTAACTAACTGGGTTAGAGGGGTTAACTAACTGGGTTAGAGGGGTTAGAGAGGTATCACTGGTTGATAATATTATTTTATCTGAGAACGTTTATTATTCTAACACGTATGGAGTAAAATTTTTTTAACATCAAACGACGTCGTTTTGTATCATGGCCCACACAACGATCCATACATGCCTTAACCAATAGTTATACCATGGACCCGAATCTACCTTGTAAGGTGAGCTCGTGTTTCAAATTGTAAACATTCAATATATAAATTGTGAATATTCAGTTTGTAAATTGTGTAAGATGGACACGGGTCCACATAATAAGGCAAATTATGTTGTGGATCCGGGTCTATGTTCACAAACTTAAAACTCTCCATTCATAAATTTAGAATTCTATATTTACAATTTTAGAACTCTATATTTATAATTTTATATCTCAATATACAAAATTACATTAGTCAATATTCACAATTTTTTAACTCTATATTCACAATTTTATTATATATATTCAAAATTTGTGTTATACTGTTGAACATAGAGTTATGAAATTGTGAACATAGAGTTATAAAACTACGAATGTAGAGCTATGAAATTGTGAACATGAAATTATGAAATTGTGAACATAATGTTATGAAATTGTGAACATGGACTCGGGTCCGTGACATAACAACCCACATAATAATTTGCCTGCCTCAACTCAGAGACAGCTTTTTGGGCTTGGTCTTTTTGAAAGTAACGGGCTAACCCAACAAACCTCAACGTGATTGGTTCAATCGGCAGTCCATTTGGCTCACGCCCCACGGCTCCAACGGCTATGAAATTGAAACTGTGAATGAATCTTCCGTTGTTATATCCTCATTTCAAATTTTGAAACGCTCGGCAAATTTCTCTCTGCAACTTGGAGGAGGAGAAGAAGAAGATCGACGGAAATGGAGAACGTATTAATGGATCCAGAGACTGAGTTTTTGGCTTCAAAGCAAGAGACGGGCAACGAGTGGGAACTCTTCAAGGAGAACGTCAGGCCTCTCAAGAGAGGCCGTAACATCAGTCTTCTCAACGACGCTCTCAAATCTCACTCTGATTTCCAGCTCAAGAAATCCCTTCTCGATAAGCGAAGGTTTGTGCTAACTAATTCCCTCGTTGATTCAGATCCTGGTTTCATTCTTTTTCCTAAATTTAACCTGCCCCCTTTCATCACCAGGAGGCTGATTGAAGCCGTTGATGAGTACAAAGGCGAAGACCCTCTCCAACCATGGCTCGAGTGAGTAGAGTCCTCATTTGTGATTCACCTTGCTCTTTTTCCTTCCAATTTTGGATCGTTATCATTTGGGCCTAGTTTGCCTTTTTGTTTCCTCTCAAGTACGGAGCAATTAAAGCTATTGCTAGACAGACATACCTAAATTACTTGGTTAAAGGAAAAGTAACTGTACAAACTTCTGAAGGGCACACTGGTTTATACAAGTGAAATAGTCTGTCATAATGTGCTTGCCTCAAGGCCCTCAACTGAGGGGAAATTGATGCTTTTGTCCGAGATTTTATGTTCAGTATGTTAGTGCACTTTCTTTTGATGTTTAATAACGTTATGTTCACTAAAATCCTGTAGGTGTATCAAGTGGGTTCAGGAGTCTTTCCCTCCTGGTGGTGACAGCTCAGGACTTGTTGTGATTTATGAACAATGTGTTCGCACCTTTTGGCATGACGATCGCTACAAAGATGATCTTCGCTACTTGAAAGTGTGGCTAGAATATGTAGGTTCCATTTCCATGTTTTTCCTCCTTTTCTCCACATTATACAGAATTAAGTTTACAAGTGTGATCTTTAGTTGATTAAAAAACTATGCCATAATGGCCATTTCTTATTATGTTTTTATTTGAACTTTTTGGCAGGCTGAAAATTGTGTGGATGCTGAAGTCATCTTTAGTTTTCTGGAGGCAAATAAAATTGGACAGACACACTCTTCCTTCTATGTTGCAAATGCCTTGCACATGGAATCTAAAAATAAAATTAGAACTGCAGATGAAATATTTAATCGTGGGTTATCTATGTAAGTTCTCTTTATTTGATCTAGTTATGATTTCCTGTATGGTTGACTTCTCTGCTGCATTGGTCTTGTTTGAGTTTGGTGTACTATCTAAATTATGTAGGACCCTTTGACTTAGATAACATTGGTATTTTATGTTGCTATGTTGGTTTCTCATGTCTGATGCTTCACATGTTAAACTTGAGGCTTCTCTGTTAGTGTCAATTAAGCCTTCATTCTGAATAAAGTAGTAAATAATTCAAATGCTTACAGTGATTTTTGTTTTGTTTTTTTTGTTTTTGTTTTTGTTTTTGTTTTTGTTTTTTTTTTTTGTTTAAATAATTTTATTAATTCTTTTTCAATCTTCTTACAGTTTTGAATTTTCTTAAATAGCAATTGCTGTTTTTCAACCTTAGCTTATCCTTTGGCTCACAGCTTGATTAAATCCTCTCATACTTTAGGTTAAAATAATGTCCCTAAATACCTTCGAGGCATCATGCAATTGAATATTTATTAACATATTTAACATCCTTCAGGAACCAAATCAAGCATATTACATTTTCCTTGATTCCTATGTTTGCTATCCAATGATAAGTAATACCTTCAGGCTTCAGCCACTAACATTATTATTGTTATCGCTCTTGTTATTGTTTTGGCGTTCCTCTGTTCTAGAAATGCACAGCCAATTGAAAAGTTGAAGGAAGCTTATAGGAAATTTCTTGGACGATCAATGAGGAAATCAAAAGCAGTAGAGGTATGTAAATTGCTCCTTTAGGGTTCCCACCTTTTTGTTGTTTCCTATTTTCCATGAGGTTGTATTAAATATTAATGATGCCTCTTTGCAAATGGTCAGGAAGATTCAACAGAAAACCAATTGCCAGTTCGAAGTTTTGGTACTTTATTGGCTAGGGGAGGCACCGGTAAGTCATATAACCCCATGTTTCTGTTTAAGTCATGAGAATCTTAAATAGTAATATTGTTCTCCTTCCTGTAGGAAATCAAACTACAGAGACTTCTGATTTTTCTAGGAAGAAGTTGAAGCCTGGAAGGTGAGCAAAATGATTTTATCCTTATAGGGTTTCTTGACAGCATGAATTCTTGTTTATCTCTACTCCAGGGTAAAATCATAGGGGCCACTGAATTAACAAGTTCCCTGGGTATAGCAGCAGCTGAAATCTTATTAATGCATATGTTATTATATTTAGGGATTGTACTTTAAATCTTTAAAAAGATGTGAGATTGAATACTTTCTGGGATTTTGAATATCTATGATCCTTTCGAATAACAACATTTGAGGAGCAATAGACAAGACTTGTTCAGGATTGTGTTAGTATTGAATTGAAACTGAAATGCTGATAATGAGATTGCAAGAACAATTTGACAGAGAATGTGGATAGTGTATAATGCATTTCTGAATGAGAATTCACATTTTGCAGGGCTCAAGTTCCATTTCTCCCCATTTATAAAGATAAAAACACTGATATTGCATCAAGCCATCATATAGAGACATCAAAGTTGGACACCAGATCATGGCACTGCCTTGGTGCCAGAGGAGAGAGGAACAAAGAGAATAATGCAATTCCTTCCAAATGGACCTCAAATAAGGTTAGGTTTCATGTGAAGAAAACTTTAACCTTGCAAGAATACCCAATGTTTCGCAATATCTCATACCCAAAGTTCCTTTTTCCAGATTCCTCAAAGAGCAGTACATAGAAACAATGGAGCCACTGCTACTGCATGCATCGAGATTTTTGTGGATGACGAATGTAATGAGTGAGTACACACTGCTATCATTGTTAGACTCATGTATCCTTTTGACTTTATGAAAGTCCAATGGAGAATCAATGCATATATCAATCACTTAGCCACTATTGTATTGTGTTTGAATCTACATGAATGAAGTTTAGAATAGTTAATTAGTTCTTCAGACATGCTGCAGAATGTGGCATTGATGCTGTCTCTGTTTACTCTTGTAGAAAATCTGAAACAGAAAATCGTGGTGAGAAGGTTTCTACTCTGCAGCTCAGACAAGGGGATGGAAAAGACATCATGAAGTGAGTCAATGACTTCTACCTCAGCATTTCTTTCCCCACTTCACTATTCGCCTCAGTTTCACTAATCATTGTGGCGTTAACTTTATGCAGGGAAACGGAATTATTGAGGGAGAATCCACTGCATTACTTCCCTCCAAACTCCTTGCCTAGATGATTAATTCTGGGATTAAAAAATAAATAACTAATGCTTTTTGTAGCATGTTCTTGTTGTAATTTTACTAT
Organism: Ipomoea trifida; assembly: GCA_003576665.1. NCBI lineage: Eukaryota > Viridiplantae > Streptophyta > Magnoliopsida > Solanales > Convolvulaceae > Ipomoea > Ipomoea trifida. Next base: position 125,159 of record CP025644.1, read on the forward strand.
ATTGTGGCTATCATTTACAGACCGTTTGGTTTGATTATGGGAATATGAATTCCATATTTCCATTTACAGACTGTTAGTGTTTGGTTTGAATATGAGAATATGAATTCCATTGGTTTTGATACAGCAAAATACGGAAAACGTACTGTATTATATACGGGTCGGGTACGAAGTACAATACCCTAAGGGGAGACCGAGCTACGTGACAGTGGGTCAGAGGTTCCCGGTCTCTTTAGCTACTGTTAGGTAGAAATAGCCAAAAGTCCCTCTGCCTGCATTAAATGCTTCTTTTATAGTAGTGCTCGACGGTGCTTCCGGTCTTCCGGCATGCGGGACGCGTGGCGGACATGCACCGGTCCCTCTGCCGCTCCAGCGCGCTTCCGTATCGTACGCGCGGGTGTGAGGTCTCAGGTTCGAAACCTCGTGGTCCCTTTCTACAGCCCGGGCCCGGCCTGCCTAGCGGAACGGGCCGGGGCGGCGAGCGTACATCCGTCCATCCCGTTCTGTGAGGAGACCGGGAGGACGATACGGAGACCGGGTTTTATCCCTATCAACTAGCCCCCCAGTCCGGTCTTTTACGACCTCCGGAAGGAAAGTCCGGGCTGTTCAACCGGCCCCGGGTCGCTCCGCTTGATTGTCCGAGGAGTGACGTCAGCGTACGTCAGCCCTAGCACCTGCGTGTCGCGCTCTCGCGGACCTCGGAATTTGGGCCTAGGTTAGGCCTAGGCGGTGGTAACTGAGGCGTCGGCCTTCTCGCTCCGCTTACTATAAATGCCTCACCTCTACGTTCCTTCTCGCTTCTACGGAGAAAATTTAAACGAGAGCTTCCCGAGCCATCAAGACTTCCCGAGCTGAAGAACTGTGAACCCCGACGTGCTCCCGATCTATTTTCGAGAAGGTAATTCTCTTTACCCGTCTTTTCGTACTCTTGTTGTGCAGTTTTGGGCGGTTTCGGGTCCCGGGCTGACCTTAGTAAGACGCTTCCCTGTCCTTGCTAGGTGCAGCCATGAGCGGATCGGATAGCCAAAACCTGTCCTACCACAGCTACGGCGGCTCTGTCGAGATCGGATCTTTCACGGTCTCGACCTACAACTCTAACATCAACGCCATAGAAGTATATTCCGGAGAAACCCAGGGCTCCCCTCGGGCCCGTGAACAACCGATTGCCGAGGATGACGAGGCGGAGTCCCGGCCTGTCACGGAGCCCTTAACCACGGAAGCCGGGCCCTCTGGTCGAGGGAAACCTGTCCCTACCGCTTATGGTAGAGACTGGTTCGCTGGTCTACCGGCCGACTGCAATCCCCCGGAGGCCGCCAGCAGGATCCGCTTGGACAACAGCGGCCTGCGGCGACACACCAGCCTCTTAACGCGCGGTGAGATCGAAGAGATCTCGACCCTGCTGACCGGGGTCGTCAAATTCGACACCCGACGATCACTAGGAAACATTATAGAACGGACGACCGGGGACTGGCTCGGGATGCACTGGGATTCTGTCAAAGCCCCGTTGACGTTCCCGTTCCACCCCTTCCTTCTGGGCTTCATGAGGTACTACGGGGTTCTACCCGGGCAGATCGCCCCGAACGCCCACCGTACCTTAGCATGTTTCCCGCAAATATGCGCACGTCATGGCCTCGCCGCATCGCTGGACCTCTTCCGTTACTTATTTTCGGTCCGGGCTCTATCGCCCAAGCACGGGGGCGGCGTGCTATGCATACAGTCCCGTGAGCATTTCTGTCGGATTCTACACCTACCCGAGAACAACAGAGGGTGGAAAGATCGAATCCTATCGATCAAGTACCCTTGGCCTCTTCCGGTCGACAGAGTGTGGCCGGTCTTCGCAACAGAGCATAAGCGGCCCAAGAAGAGCCGATCCCTCGACGATGCGGCTGTAAAGGTCTCGGCCGAAGAATATGAGTATGAGATCTTCCGATCTCCCGAGGAATACAAGAAGGCGAACTTGGAGCCCCCCAGATACGACCTACCGGAGAAATACACGCCCCAGAGGGCGGCGGTGACGGTAGCCGTCACGGCTCCGCTCCCAGAGACCAGCTCACGAGGTTCGTTGAGGTCGGAGACCTGAGGTCGATGGTCCGGTGAGCGGGAGCTAATTATCTTTGTATCTTTGGTTTTCAGGAACTATGAGGAGTTTTCCCGTCTCCGCCCGTCCTCCGGCCCCGGCAAAGAAGATCAGCCTCGAGTCTAAGAAGACCGAGCCCGTAAAGCCGACGGACCCCAGCGCCGAAGCCCTGATCCCTACCGGGCTACCCTTGGCCGCCACGCACCCCTCCGGCCAGAGCGGCGATCATGGCGACGCCCGGACCACCAAGCGCGGGAAGGAAAAGGAGACCGAGGAGGTCGAGGAGGTCGCGCCGGCGAAGCGCTCTCGCCGTGACGGGTCCGGGTCCACGACCCCGGTGATCGACGTGCTAATGAAGCACGGGGACGAGCCTCCGGCGGCTCTACTGTCCAGGATATGCGCCGCAGCCCCGCCTCCGGAGAAAACGAGCGGGTGGTCGACCGCCTTAGTCGGGGAGCGCATCGCCTGCGACCTGATTCAGGTAAACACGAATTTATTCTACCGTGCTTCTTATCGACCTCAGCTGCTGACCGGTAGCCTTGCAGATGGCCCACTCCATTGTCGGGAAGTAGCGCCCCTCAAGAAGGCGCTTGCCAAGCGGGACCAAAGGGTCAAGGAGCTCGAGGGCAAGCTTAAGACGGCCGAAGAGACCGGAAGGCGGATCCTGGAGCGCGCGGATCTTGGGGAGAAAATCCTCACCGATCCCGTCTTGCTCGCCCGCCACACCTGCCGCGGCCGAGAGACCGGAGAGGCCGTTCTCGCAGCAATCTCTCGAACCCCGATCGGGGAAGACCTGATGTACGAGTTTGGTACTTGGGCCTTCAACAGCGGGCGAAGGGCAATGCAGAACGATGTCAAAACCGCTCTGGAGGTGGCGATGGACGAGGCCGATCTGCCGAACATCCTGGCCGTTCTTCCGGAGGAAGTGCCTGATCCTGGTCCGACCCCGTTCTCCTCAGTCCCGGAGGGGCGTAACTTGCCGGTCCCCGTCGTGGAGGTTTCCGCTGGACCATCGGCGGAGGCCGCAGCGACCACCGGGCCGATGACGGAGTCGAGGATGAGCCCGAGCGCCGGACCATCGGAGGAGGGCGATGCTGAACCCAGGGTCGTTTCGGGGAAAGAGGCGAACTAGACCGTAGACTAGCTGGAACGGGAGCCCGGCCCCGTTGTGTCGGGCACTCCGCTACTTTGACGGCCTTGAGCCGGTTAATAAACACTGTTCTGAAGTATGGACTTATTTTTACTTTAGCGTTTTGCGTTTTTACTTTAGCGTTTTGCGTTTTTACTTTAGCATTTTGCGTTTTCACTTTTTAAGGTCCGAAGACCGGTAACCGGGCACCTTGCTCCCGGGGTGAGCACCTTGCTCTCACCATTAAGGTCCGAAGACCGGTAACCGGGCACCTTGCTCCCGGGGTGAGCACCTTGCTCTCACCATTAAGGTCCGAAGACCGGTAACCGGGCACCTTACTCCCGAGGTCAGCACCTTGCTCTCACCATTAAAGGATCAACCGGGGGGAGGAAACGACCTGTCCGGCCGGCAATACATTCTAGAGGAAAATGGGGCACGCAGGCCTTAGTGCCTATTACAATCTACTAGATCAATCAGAAAACAGGGCGCGCAGGCTCCTTGATCTAAAACAACTACTGGTAGAAATGGACCAAGTGCTGGGAGTTCCAAATACGGTCAACCGGTCTGCCGGTGGTAGTTTCTAACCGGTATGTGCCCGGTCGCACAACTGTCGACACGACGTAAGGCCCTTCCCAGTTCTGGGCCAGCTTCCCGCCCTCAAGCGGCTTGCTGGCTTGTCTTTCTCGTAACACATAGTCTCCGACCTGGAAGTAGCGGGGACGTGTCTTAGGATCCCGGTACGCCTTCAGCTTCTTTTGATATTCTTCAACCCTCCGGGCTGCGGCATCCCTCCTTTCTTCCAGCGAGTCCAGCTCGGTGACCATCATGGAATCGTTGTCGTTCTCATCGTAGTTCCGTTCCCTTGAGGTCGGTATCCATGCTTCCACCGGGAGGCGAGCTTCAGCACCGTAGACCAAAGCGAAAGGAGTCTCTTTCGTGGCCTCCCGAGGCGTAGTCCGGTATGACCATAGGATATACGGGAGCTCGTCCGCCCAGTTACGTCCTGCCGAGTGCAGCTTCTTCTTGAGTCCTTCCAAAATAGTCCTGTTCGCGTTCTCGACCTGTCCGTTCCCTTGCGGGTACGCCACCGAGGACCGGGTTGACTTGGTGCCAACTGTTGCCAAGAAATTCTGAAAATATTCGCTTTCAAACTGCTTCCCGTTGTCGGTCACCAAATGGACGGGCACACCAAAACGGGAGAGCACGTTCCGCCACAAGAAACGGGCACACTATTGGGAGGTGATCGTCGCCAGCGGCTCGGCCTCTACCCACTTGGAGAAGTAGTCCACGGCGACAATGATAAAACGGCGGCGTCCGGACAGCTGTGGAAAAGGTCCCAGAATGTCTACTCCCCACTTAGCGAACGGTACCGCGGTGCTGACCGGATGGTAGAAGGTGGCCGGTCGGCCCGGGACCCGAGCATACAACTGGCACGACTCGCACGACCTGGCAAGCGCCTCGCAGTCGAGCTGGATCGACGGCCAATAATAGCCAATCAACATGATTCTTCTTGCCAAGGCCGGCCCCCTTGATGAGCGGAGCAGAGTCCGGAGTGTAGCTCGGTCATCACCAACTCGGCTTCAAACTGAGAGAGGCAGCGCATTAACGGCCCCCCATATGATCGTGTGTACAGGCGGTCATCTACGATCTGGAATCGTGGCGCTCGCAGCTTCACTTTTCGAGTTCTCTGGCCGTCCTCTGGTAATGCTCCGGTCTCTAGGTACTGCCGGAGGTCAGACATCCATTCGTCAGCGTTCACCTCTATTGGGGCGACGGGCAACACGTCAATACAAGCAGTTGAGAGCTCCTCTACTCGCGCCACTTTAGAAATGTACTCCGGAGCTTCATGCGATAAACGGGACAGCATATCGGCATCGGCGTTTTCGGCCCGCGGGATGTGCTCGGCGACGCACACGTCAAACGACCCCATAATTGATATCGCGTGGTCTCGGTACCGGGCTAGACGCTCCCCCTTCGCCTCAAAGGCGCCCGTCACTTGTCCGACCACCAGGGCTGAGTCGGTGCGGATTCTCACGCATCTAGCCCCCAGAGCACGGGCGCGACACAAGCCGGCCACGAAGGCCTCGTACTCCGCCTCATTGTTGGTCGGCGAGAAAAGCAGCGATAGGGCATAGTAGACCTTGAAGCCTTCTGGGCTGGTGAGGACTATTCCGGCCCCCGCGCCTTGCTTACAGCTCGACCCATCCGTCGCTATTTCCCATTCTGTCGGGGGGAGGTCGGCGGTCGTCGCGGCTTGATCTCTTGCCGAACATTCCACCACGAAGTCCGCTAGGGCTTGTCCCTTGATAGCTGGCCGGGGCGTGTACTCGATCGCGAACTGGGTCAGCATCATCGCCCACTTAATTAACCGGCCAGTAGACGTGGTTGTTCGGAGGATAGCTCCCATGGGCTGGTCGGTTAGAACTCGGATCACCCGGCCTTGGAAATAGGGCGTAAGCTTCCTGGCGGTTGTGTACAGAGCGAATACGATCTTCTCGAGCCGTGAATACCGGAGCTCGGGTCCCTGAAGGACGTGACTGATGTAATATACCGGCCGTTGCACCCCTTCCGGGTCGGTCCGGCATAGGACCGCGCTCACGGCACGATCGGACGCGGAGAGATAAATCTGCAGCTCTTCCCCGGGTTCCGGCCTAGACAGCACAATCGGCGAAGCCAAATACTCCTTTAAGCTCTCAAAGGCCTGTTGACAGTCTTCCGTCCACGCGAAGGCGGACGTTTTCTTCAGCGTCTAAAAGAAAGGGTGAGCCCGTTCCCCGAGTCTCGACAGAAAACGGCTTAGGGCGGCCAGTCGGCCGGTCAACTGCTGTACTTCCCGAACCGTGGCGGGCGGCCTCATGTCCACGATTGCTTTGACTTTCGCGGGGTTCGGCTCGATTCCTCTCCTTGTCATCATGAACCCGAGGAATTTCCCGGTTTGCACGGCGAATGTACACTTGGCCGGGTTAAGCCTCAGCCGGTGACGTCTCATAATCTCAAAGCTCCGCCGTAGGTCAATCGCGTGGTCATCCATGCTTTTGCTTTTGACGAGCATATCGTCAATGTAGGCCTCCATTGTCTTGCCTATTAACTCCCCGAAAAGGGCATTCACCATTCGTTGATACGTAGCTCCCGCGTTGCGTAGACCGAAAGGCATCACCCGGTAGCAGTAGAGGCCATCCGGGGTAATGAATGCCGTCTTCGCCTCATCTTCTTCCGCCATCATCACCTGATGATATCCCTTAAACGCATCCATAAAACTCATCAGCTCGGCGCCCGCGGTCTCATCGACCATCTGGTGGATGCTCGGGAAGGGGAAGGGGTCCAGAGGACAGGCCTTGTTGAGGTCGGTGTAGTCTACGCACATCCTCCAGGCCGGCGGCTTGGGGACTAGCACCACGTTCGCCAACCAGTCGGGGTACTGGACTTCCCTGACGTGCCCGACTTCTACCAGGGATCTGGTTTCTTTTCTTACGAAATCACGCCGGTCGGAAGAGAGATGTCGTTGCTTCTGCTTGACCGACCTGGAGTTTGGCCGGACCGCCAGCCGATGACAGATGGTTCGACGGTCTATCCCCGGCCGAAAATTCTCTGAGGACGGCCACAATTGCCGTTCGTAGATCCGCAGGCAGGGCCGCACCGATCTTCACCGTCCGGTCGGGCTGGTCCGGGGCCAAGGGCACTAGCTCAACATCATCTGAGGGCTCGGGCTGCTCAGACCGGGTTTCATCCTTGTTCTTGCTGATCGTGTTAATCCGGGAAGTGCTGGCATCCTGCTTCTGTACGGCTCGTACATAGCACCTTCGGGCTGACTGAGGGTCTCCTCTCACCGTGCCCACACCCTCCGGCGTCTGAAATTTCATGCACAGGTGCGGCATCGAAATGATCGCGCCGAGCTGGGAGATTCCCGGTCTTCCGAGAATAACGTTATGGACGCACGCGAGATCCACAACGACAAATTCCATCGTGACACGGAGCACCTTTGGGGGCGTCCCGACTTCAACAGGCAGGCGGACTACCCCCTCCGGATGGATCATCGCTCCGGTGAAACCGGAGAGCGGGGTCCGAACGGGCATCAACTGCGACCGGTCCAGCTGGAGCTTTCGGAAGACGTCCAAATACATTACGTTCACGCTCGAGCCCGTGTCGACCATAACCTTTGGACGTCGGCACCATTGATGTCTATAGTCACAACCAACGCCTCGGTCGCACAATCAGAGCTGCTCGGAAGGTCGCGATCGGTGAAAACGATGGGCTCAAGCTTCGTCCTCTTTTCTGGATTGGTTTCTTCGACCAAGGCGACATGCAAATCCCGAGCCCAGTTACGACGGTCCCCGCAGTGTCCCGCCCTCGGCCCTCCGAAAATGACGTGGATCACCTGCTTCTGCGCGGTCGCCGGAGGTTCGCGGTCCAAGTCGGGGTCCTTATCCTTCTTGTCTTTATCCTTCTTGAAATACTTTTTCCACCCTCGTCGGTTCTTCTTTTTCTTCTCGGCGAACTGAGCGAGCTCTCCGGTTTGCAACAAGTCTTTGATCAGGCCCTTTAACACATGACACTCCTCGGTATCGTGCCCCCGGTTACGGTGGTATGCGCAATACTTATCCTTATCCGGGCCGTCTCTTGCCGGGGCGGGCAACTGGATCAGGTTACAACTCTGAGCGAATTGCAGGACCTCCGCTACCGGTCTAGTCAGCGGAGTGTAGACCGGGTTTCCATCACGGTCCTTTTGTCGGGAGTTATTCGGCCGCCGGTCTCGCTGGCTGTTATCCCTCCTTGGCCCCCTATTTCCATCATCCGCTTTGCGGAGTTGGCTTCGGTAGCGGTGGCGTAGGCCACCACTCGACGGACCGTGTCTTCGTAGGAAGCCGCTGGCCGGAGTATGAGATCTTGATATAGGTTCCCCGATCTCAGGGAGTTCAACAGCAGGTTGGTGCGGTCACGTCGTCAACGGGTTCTATCTCTAACATCTCCCTGTTCCACGCTCGCTCGATGAATGCGGAGAGCGCTCACCGTCTAACTGCTTAGCGTTCTCCAGGTGGGAGAAGTGTTTCTTGACGGTCTTAGACATGGCGAAGCGGTCCACAAATTGCCGGCTAGGTCTCGAAATGTCGAGATGGAACCGGGTTCCAAAGTGCGGAACCACTCTGCAGCTCGCCTGGTCAGCGTTGAGTAGAATGCCCTACACATGACGGCCTCAGATACCCCAACCATCAGCATGTTACCATAGTAGAGGTTGACGTGCTGTTCGGATCGGACTTGCCTGCGTAACCCTTGTCTCCAGGAACGCGCAGGTCGATCGGTAAGGCGCGCTCATTATCTCCTGTGTGAAGGGCGTTCGTAACAGATTGCTGGCTCGGTCGTTGGGGCGATCGGCTCCTTCCTCACGCTTCTACCTGTTGAACTCAGCCCGGACCTGGTCGAGAATTCCTCGCGTAAGCCCGGAAGAGCGGGCAGGGTCGCGGTGCCTTCGGTGACGGGTGTCAGAAGAACTGGCCTCGCTGGAGTCGGCCTCAGTTGCCGTTGGCAAATGTAGCGATCTTCGGCCTCGCTCGACCGGGGGGTCAATTCGATCAAGGACGCTGACGCGGGGCGCCTCCTCCCGGGCTGCTGGTTGCCGGGAACCGGACGTACTCAGGCGAGACAACGCCGGGCGACGCGCCGAGGGGGGATCTTGCAACCTGGAGGCTATCGGCCGTCTCTCCGACTGGGCCCATCGCAACGCAGGTGGGGCGTGGCGGCGGCCTCGATCGTCGCGGTATCTGGGTGCGGCACCGGAGGCTGAACCTGTGGCTGAACTGGCGGACGGGCTGAAACGGATAGGAAGGAGCGTATGGCTGCTGATAGAACCGAGGCGAGTTAGCCCACCACTGGGAAGCCGGATCAAACGGGTATGCCGGGTACTGGTATGGTACCGGCCCAACCGGAATAGGGAAGGCCTGTTGGGGGTGGGTTGCGGTGACAGGATCCACGGGTGGTGGATTGATCGTGTTGTTTGGATCACCTCTGGAACTGAGGCGAGTTCGGAGATCAGAGTGTGCCTCCTCTTCCGGATCGGCGGGGGCAAAAAAGTCCATGTAGGGGTACATGGTCGGAGATCGGAGTGTGTAAGACGGTAGGCTTCGAACTTCGATCTCCACAGACGGCGCCAAAATGATACAGCAAAATACGGAAAACGTACTGTATTATATACGGGTCGGGTACGAAGTACAATACCCTAAGGGGAGACCGAGCTACGTGACAGTGGGTCAGAGGTTCCCGGTCTCTTTAGCTACTGTTAGGTAGAAATAGCCAAAAGTCCCTCTGCCTGCATTAAATGCTCCTTTTATAGTAGTGCTCGACGGTGCTTCCGGTCTTCCGGCATGCGGGACGCGTGGCGGACATGCACCGGTCCCTCTGCCGCTCCAGCGCGCTTCTGTATCGTACGCGCGGGTGTGAGGTCTCAGGTTCGAAACCTCGTGGTCCCTTTCTACAGCCCGGGCCCGGCCTGCCTAGCGGAACGGGCCGGGGCGGCGAGCGTACATCCGTCCATCCCGTTCTGTGAGGAGACCGGGAGGACGATACGGAGACCGGGTTTTATCCCTATCAGGTTTGAATCAAGAAACTTGAATATTATTAATCAAAAGTAAGTCAGCAATACAGGAAGGAGGAGGAGTTAAGTCTCATTCTCGTACATGCAAGTATGCAACAGCATAAGAGCTTGTAGTTGGCTCTGACTAAAGTGTGAGCTACCAAGTTTGCCCATCCATACATTTAAACAATAACCCTATCTCCAAAATTACCCCTCAGGCCTGCCCTTGGTTTTTTAGCCAGCCACAAAATGCCCGGCCTCCTTGCTTCGGCTAGCTTAGGGTCGAATACTGTACACTGCAACAAATTAAAATCCCTGTAGGGTTCTCATCATATCGATTACCTTTTAGACCTGTCCATATAAAGCGCATTGCACTTAAATTTTTTTACCCACATGAATTTCAAAAAGAGCGATAAAATACGCGTTTAGAAGGTTCATCACAGTGACAATCTAGCATATTTGTTCACTAAGTCCCTACCTTCATATATGTTTGAGAAATATGTTAATAACAACAACAACAGCATCTACGTACAATTGATATATTGGTCCAGAATATCAAATAGTCTTGTGATCATGAAGATTAAAGCTTGAAGGTTTACGGTTATAGTCTTTTTTACCATGATCATGTAATTATATAAATTGCTTCATATGTACTGATTATTGTGATTATACCTTATCTATTTCTCTATTTTGCTCTACACCTCTACTTCAATTTCATTCACAGTTTCAATTCTTTTTATAATCCATTTCTCTAATGAGCGATACAAACTAAAGAAGACCGCTAGGTAATAGACATGATCTTATTGAGATGAATGTGACTCCTCATGAGTTAAGAGACATGATACATAAAGACCAAATTAGAGCTAGTTTTAGCATAAGATTTTCCGTAACTAGGGAGGGAGAGGTTATCTTGTAATTGGATCCCTGGGTGTTCCCTCTTTTCTTGATCAAGAAAAAGAAGAGGACCGTTAGTCCGTTACCAAGTTTCGTAAATATTACATACAAAATTATACGGAGTAACGGAAGTGGGGCGGCCCGGACTGGATCCAGTTCATCTCACCCGGACTGCAATTAAAGCTCGTTCTATCGTTCACACTTGCCCATTTCATATCAAATTAGGGTTTCGATCTAAAATAAAATCTTCCATTTCTTCTCATAAATCTCAGAATGAGCTCAAAATAAAATCTTTCCAGTTCTGCGATTTGGTTAAGACTCAAAAACCCTACCATACGGATTTAGGCCAGACATGGCGGAGCATTTGGCTTCGATTTTCGGAACCGAGAAGGATCGCGTGAACTGTCCCTTCTACTTCAAGATCGGCGCCTGCCGTCACGGCGACCGGTGCTCTCGTCTCCACAACCGCCCCACCATTTCCCCTACTCTACTTCTCTCCAACATGTACCATCGGCCTGACATGATCACGCCTGGCGTTGACGCCCAGGGCCAACCTATCGATCCCCGCAAGATCCAGGAGCACTTTGAGGATTTCTACGAGGACATCTTCGAAGAGCTGAGCAAGTTCGGTGAGATCGAGAGCCTGAACGTTTGTGACAACCTCGCCGACCACATGATTGGCAACGTTTATGTTCAGTTCAAGGAGGAAGACCACGCCGCAGCTGCCTTGCAGGCGCTGCAGGGTCGATTTTACTCTGGCCGTCCGATCATAGCTGATTTCTCGCCAGTGACAGATTTCCGCGAGGCGACATGCCGCCAATATGAGGAGAATAGCTGCAACCGAGGGGGATACTGTAACTTCATGCATGTAAAGATGATCGGCAGGGAGCTGAGGAGGAAGCTCTTTGGGAGGTACCGCAGGTTTAGAAAAAGTAGGAGCCGTAGCAGGAGCGCGAGCCCGCATAACCGGAGGGACCGTGATAGGCGTGAATATCGTGATTATCGAGAGCGTGACGATTATCGAGCTGGGAGAAGGCAGGGGAGGCATGAGAGTGATAGTGGGAGGAGGAGGCACGAGAATCCAAAGTTAAGCCGGAGTCCAATAAGGGAAGGGAGCGAGGAACGCAGGGCTAGGATTGAGCAATGGAATCGAGAGAGGGAGGAGAGGCAGTCCTGAGGTTCTTAGTCCATTTCTAGTATTGAAACTTTCTTTGCCATTTTCTCCTTTCCTGATTATTTTGGGCTGAAATGCTACCTTTCTCTATGTTTCTGAAGAACTTGGGGATGATCTTCCCCAAACCCAAAATATTGAAAAAGGAAACTGTTTTCTTTGTCGGAGAGTGCTTGCCTTGGTTTTCTGTTTTGAAGGTGGCTGATATTTGCTGTTGTAGTATGGTTCAGTGTTTGTTTGATTTCTTGCTATGCATATATATATGCTCATGTTCATACCCTTTGTTTGTAATGAAATGTAGCACTGTAGCCGCTTAACCCGTCTGTTGTTAGTACTTCCTTCTTTACAAGAACGCAGAGAGAATAGATGTTGTTACTTCTTTTTAAAATTTCAATTGCCTAACATGCAAGAACAGTTTTAGACTATGAAAACTAATCGGGCTTCTAATATGATGGAAGTAAACTTAAATACTGATTTGTTGTAATGTGATCAACTGAAGTTCATATGGTGAGATTTACTATAAAATTTAATTTAGCTGCAGAAGGAACTTTTAAGCTAATATTTTCAAAATCATATTAGACATGGGAAACAAAGCAAAGAACATGCGGGGACGTGTTTTTCACCTCTGAGCAATGAAATGCTGCATGGTATAATTGCTTCCATATTTGTATTCTCAATCTTGCGTTACCCCTGTCCTTAGTGGCCTAATAACTACCATGTCGTGTGCATTCAACAAAGCAGTGCATGAGATGGCCTTTTATCTAATTCTCTTTTACTGTGATGCATGGTTTTCCTTCTAGATTTATTTGTTCCACATGATCTTGTTTATCTGTCTCAGCTTGTAAATCTGGTTTTATTTTACATATATGAGAGCATCAATATTATCAAGTCACCTGCTGGGGAATGCATGCTGGTGAGTAGGCCAAGTAAATAGATGCCAACATAGAGGAATCATTTTTGCACTGCTACATCCAACAGGTATCTAACACTTATTTGAGAGTTACATGTGAAAAAAAGGGAAAATGTTATTGGAGCTCTTTATTGTTTCTAAATTCTAACAAGGAATGGGAATGTGCAGGTTTCATTATATTGTTGTGTTTTGTTTGTTTTATTGAACTTTAGAATATCCATCGTGTTGCTATTACATAGTTTAGGGGGTTGGGCTCTTTTAGGCCGCAATAGAGCTAACCCAAATTGAATTCATAAAGGGCATTGCTTGGTTTGACTAGAAAGGCTTAATCATGGTAAAATATGGTCGGAATATGGAATAAAAAGGGGCACTTGGTTATTGGAGTAACTCAAAAGATGTCTTTTGTTTTGGATAGTGTGAATTTGTTAAAATGTGTGTGTGTGTGTGTGTCTTTTTGTGAGTGATACTTGCTGCCTGTTTTTCTTATCATAAGTATATACTTAATACTTTACAAAATGTGATTCTTTGTAAGGACTGTTGTTATGTTTTGTTTTCCCCCACATAAACTTCCTTCCAGTTTTGCCTTCATGACATAGGGGTTTGGGGATTTGGCGATGGTTGTTCCCTAGTCGTTTTCTTAAATTTATATATAGTCTTGACTCTTGAGTAATTGTTGGTAGGATCAGGACTTAGGAGGGGTTGTAATTGGCGATGAGTGATAGAAGGAAGGAAGGCAGGTGTGGTAATTCAGAGCAGAATGAAGATGTAGTTCCCTGCGTTGACTGAAAATTCAAGCGGAGAAAGTGTGCAAAGATTGTATGTTGATGTAAACCAAAGATTGTATATTGTAAAGATTGAAATAGCTTTTCTACTTGTGATTGCTTCATCTAACTACTTGTTTCAGAGGTCTTTACCATTCCTCCTACTACAGATGCCATTCCTTGATGACTGAAGTTTCTGGTTATTGTTCATATTTTACTGATTCAGTGATTCTATGAGTAGGCTGGTTGAGTGGTTGCTGCTCCAACAAGGAAAGTAGTGTGTGATTTTGTTGGTTTACAATATTGAACTAATCAAGTCGTAGTGTTGAGGCTTGGTAATTCTTCCATAGAACTGAGATTGCTTTTAACCAATGTTTGTTCAATTTTAGTCTTACGTTCACAATAGATTATTATTGTTTCATTTTATGTATTACACATTTAAATCTTTTATTTATAATAATAATAACTTGCCATCCCTATTAATCAACCCATCTTAAAAAAAAAAAAAAAACCTATTTATTAAGAATCATATTTACAAGTGACAAAGTTAATCAACGATGACAGTAAGAAACAAAAATTTCCATATAACATACTACTTATTTTTTTATTGTGTACTACTGACTCTGTTATAATGTAGTATCTGTACATAGCTACTTTCTCAACCTACTGAAGTACAAAGAGTCAACAGTTGTCGGCTCAAACCCACTCCCATCATTCATGTGAGAGTGTTAATCGGGATACCAGGTGACACTAGACCACAAGTTAATATATATTTGCCCATATTAGGGAGGTTAGCGTAAATCTTAACAATTCAATAAGTGCATTCTATAATTATCTAATAATACAGGGGAACTTCTGAATTTACTTGAGCAAATTATTTTTGGTCTTGAATTCTGATTTCTGATTGGTTGGATGACGCAGTCTCCACCACTAAGGAAATGTGTCCGGTTTGCTAAGCACGGACCGGAGGGAAGTCGTAAGGAAAGTGCCTCTCCTTCACCTCGAAGAAAAGCTGTCTTCCCCATCTCCATAAATTGCTCCCCCAAAAATGAATTTTCTCGAAACCCTTTTCGTTATCTATCTATTTTATCCGTACTAGCTCTGCAGTCTTTTGTCTCTTGTCGATGTGCGATGGTTGGTAATGGCGGTATCCCAGGGGAGCAAAACATAGATTTTGATTGGAATCGTCTACTCGATGACGACAATTTCTTGTTTGCAGCAGTGGACGAGGGGTTTTCCAATCTTTCGCCGGATTCGTTACCTCTGTCGATCGGGGACATCGAGGAGATTTTGATGAAGGACGATGATGCTGCTCCTGACGACTTCATCTCAGAAATACTTCTCGATTCCCCAGCTGAGGCGTCGGCTCCTTCTGGGGAGGTGGCTGGGATTGAGGAATCGGATCATTCCGGAGAAGTCGTTGGGACTCCTGATACCAAAGGATCTAGCGGCTCCGAAGTCGAGGACGATGGCAAGGGAAAGGAGAGGGACACAGTGGAAGGGGTTGAACAGTTTCAGCAAAAGGCGGATAACGCTGCCGAGGTCCTCGCCGATGACAATGATGATCCGATCGCAAAGAAACGCAAGCGGTATTCCTCTCCTAAAAAATTCTTGTTTATTCATTGCCAGCTAGCAATTATATGTGTCTTAAACCCAAGAGTTTGCCTTTATATCTTTTCTTGTTAATCTTCCCATTTTGGCCATGAATGTGCTGTCATAATGATCAGTTCTTTTTATTGTTCATTTTACTCTTTCAGACAACTAAGGAATAGGGATGCAGCGGTCCGATCACGAGAGAGGAAAAAAACTTATGTTAGGGATCTTGAATTGAAGAGTAAATACTATGAGTCAGAATGCAGGAGGCTGGGGATAATGCTCCAGTATTGTCTTGCAGAAAATCAAACTTTGCGTCTTTCCTTGCAGAATAGCAAGGCTGTTGGTGCCTCCATGCCAATGCAGGAGTCTGCTGTGCTCCTGTTGGGTAAGCCCATCATACTTGCTTGTTCATTTTGTTCTCTTTTTCTTTTGTGTCTGTAAGTTTTCAACACACCTTTCACCTACCTATACTAATCTTAAATGCACTTGTTGCTTAGCATGTATGCTGTGATTTCCTTATACCCCTGGCTCACTGTTGGTCACTCCTGCTGAAACAGTCCATGTTACATTAAAAATCATTTTTTTATTTGTTTTACTTTCACACACAATATACATATAGCATATTATTCCTTCTCTTTCCCAAATTGGTTCTGCATAATGATCTAATTAAGTTTGAATTCTGCAGAATCCCTGCTGTTGGGTTCCCTGCATTGGTTCCTGGGCATCACATGCCTGCTCATTCTTTTGCCCCTGCTCCAGTCAACTCCACTGCGAGTTGTTCCTCAAGAAGGGCAAGAAAACAAAAATCAAGCAAGTCTAGCCCCAGGAAAGGTGGGAAGTAGGACTAATAGAATTTGGGTCATCCAATCCATGATGGGCAAGAGATACAAGGCTTCAAGATCGAGGATGAAGTCCACTTCTGTTCTTGCACAAGTGCCCACTGTTTGGGTCTGTGGGATGCTGGCCTGGTGATCAATCCTTCTAAGGATCCTTGTCATTTGGTCGAGGATTCTTCTCAGCAGAGCTGCAGCAAGCCAATATATGACTAGATAATGGTTTTCTACAGTTCTATTATCCAGTTAGTGATCATTAAAAACTAAAGAGTAGTGTTGAGTTTCAGAGTTTGTATGGTGTTTTATCTTTGATTCCCTTGTTTAACTTATATCTTTTGAACCAACCCCCTGGTGAACTTATAACTATCAGTTGTGTTATAGCAATAAGATGTTCTTGACCCTAAACATAGGATTCTGTTAATAAGCGTATGGTCATTTCTTAGTGGTTACTGAATATGTGAAGGAAAGCAGGAAGTGCTTTGACACAGTTGCCGCAGCCCGCAGGTATATATGAACATACATAAATAGGGAGAAATTCGTAGTTGTAAATTGTTGGTCCTAGAGGGCAAGTGTTGTGGAGAGCTGGAGTAAGCAAGAAGAATATTGATTAGCTGTGCGGTAGTTATAAAGTTATCCCTAGCTTTTCGTTGCGTGAAGTGGTCACTCACTCTCTAAATAAGACATGTCACCCCTCTTCGAATGTGACTATTAAGGCCTGGTTTGGTACACACGCTTTTAAATCAAGTGATTTCAATAGAATTGGAGTATAATCTCATAATTGTATTGTTACAAATATTTATTTTTAATTATTAACTAATTTTAAAATCTTCGATACAAACAAATCATCAAATATAGAGTAAAAAATATGACTGTGAGACCTCAAAAACAGTAATATAAATACTAACACGAAAGGAAGACATCAAAGTGTTGATGGAAAAAACCAAAATGAAAAAAATGTAGGCACTGGGCAGTGTTGATGGAACAACCCAAAAGGAAAAAAAAGTAGGCAGCGGTAGGTGAGAAGCAGAACAATGCTACACAAACGTGGTACATCCCTAGAGGGAATTTACACAGATATCCCTGAGCATATTCTTGTTCAGATGCTAATTTCTTTTCATCTTTTTGTTTATTCTTTTCATCTTTTTGTTCAGATGCTAATTTCTTTTCATCTTTTTGTTTATGAATTTATCCAAAGTTAACCTGCGGTTATTCAATACATTTTTCATTATATATAAATGACCAAGTACCTTGCGCTTAAATGATACATCTGTGACTCTCCTAATCTTCGTGAGAGAAAGTTACAAGATCGAATAGTAGTGGATATTGACTCTATGTATTATAACAGATAAAAAAGTATAAAACAGATACTACATTATAATATAATGATTCCAAAAAACGATTAAATGAGTTTAAACGAGTACCCTGTTTCGTTGAGAGCAGGTTCAGAATTTCCGGACCTACCTCGTGGCAATAGTGTAATAATATAGATAATTAAGGGCAAATGCTGAAGAGATCCGGAAGGTAAAAGGTTAAGCTAGTGTGGTCGTTGGTTGTATCGCCGCTTCTACCAGGTATATATATATAATAATATATAAGCAGAGTTTTCAAGTGATAGTCACTGTGAGTCAGAAAGAGTGCCCAGCGGCGAGAAAGGTCAAGTGAAAATGGATTCGGACTTCGGACTGGCGAGAGAACTCTCTGATCTGCAAAAGCTCCGATCTCAGTATCGGCCCGAGCTTCCTCCCTGTCTTCAGGTATCTATTCTTCCTTCATATTTTCTCAGTCCTACAGTTTTTATATGCAGCCACTGGATCGTTCTCGATTTACACTGTTTTTTCTTTATCGTGGAATGAGAATTTATGTGCAACAGAGCTGTGCTTACACTATTCCATTTTTGCCTCTATACAGTATTATCGATTTAGTACATTCGTGCTTCACGCATTACCATGAGTCGATCGCTTACTTAGTGATGTTCACATGTTACAGGACTGCTTGGTTTTTTCTAATCATACTTTAGCGTTATCGTGCATCTCTAATGCTAGCGCCCGTTAGAGTAGATCTGAGGCGTTAATGCTTGTAAATTGTTATGTATTTGCTTTTTTATGCAATTTATGTCTTTTCATGTTAGGATTGCCAGTGATTTGATGCCAGATTCAGTCACAGTCTGTTATTAGGCAGTACTGTAGATTTTCTTAGTTTAATTAACCTAGTCTGTGCTGTTTCATTTCTCTCTTAAAAAAAAAAAAAAAATTTAAAGAACTTATACATTGTAGAGACCACTACATTATTTTTGGATGCTTTGATCCGTACATTAAGAATTTCAATATATTTTGCCACACTATTTGGTGGCTTGAGTGAATTACCTGTTTTGATTGGACAATTAACTCTACCTTGACATTTCTGGGATGTTGAGAAGAACACTGTCCTATTGGTTAGGTTATCCTTCCCATGCACCCAGATGGTTTTCTTATTTGAAGTTTCTGTCATGGGGAATAATAATTCTAGAATTAATAAAGATAAGCTAGCTGAAAGCTGTACTAGGGGTTTAATGCTTAATAAAGTTGAACTGAAACAAAATACATGTAGCCCTGCCCAACTAGATTATTAGGTTAATATGTAGAACAGTTGAGCTCAAGTTCGTTGGTGTTGTTGCTATAGACTGTTATTCTTCATTTTCATGTGTTTCCGTACTCCTGGCATGCTGCAAGAGTTGATGTGGGCTTTCTTTTTGACGGTCCTCTATTTCCTATTTGGTTAGTCCCTTGTTTATTTCATGTCAACTCTTGCATTTTTAATAGGGCACTGCTGTCCGTGTGGAGTTTGGTGATGCAACTACTGCTGCAGATCCCTCTGGTGGACATACCATAAGTCGATTGTTTCCTCATACTTTTGGTCAGCCTTTGGCTCATTTTCTGAGGGCAAGTGCCAAGGTCCCAGATGCTCAGATAATTACTGAGCACCCATCAATTAGGTATCAATTTGATGATTATGTCATGCTGTCTTGGCTTCTTGGCCATTCCATTACTTGGATATCATTTTTCTCTCCTCTTACTACCAGGATAATGCAATTCTAAGATTTGGTCATTTCTTTTTCTCCATAGGGTGGGGATCGTTTTCTGTGGTAGACAATCTCCAGGAGGACATAATGCCATATGGGGTCTTTATGATGCTATCAAAGTTCACAATCCTAATAGTACTTTGCTTGGATTTTTGGGTATGGTTTCTTTACTGTAGCTTTAAGAGTGTATGTACTTCTATTGTTGAGAATTTTGCTATATGTGCTTGTTTGTAGTTATGCATGCACATTGCTAAAGCTGATTACAATGATGCCTTCAGGTGGTTCTGAAGGTTTATTTGCCCAGAAAACACTTGAAATCACTGATGATATTCTGGCTACCTATAAAAACCAAGGTATCAATTTTGCTTTCAAGATTTAATATTTAGGCATTTTGGTGTATAGACTAGTCTACAGTTTCTTGATTTTATCTTGTAAAGGTGGCTATGATTTGCTGGGAAGAACAAAGGATCAAATCAGATCAACTGAGCAAGTTAATGCTGCACTGACTGCTTGTACATCTTTGAAATTGGATGGCCTTGTTATTGTTGGAGGTATTCATGATGTGTGCTATTTCTCATGGTCATAATGATGTTTTTAATATACAATTCTTCAATTCTCTAATGTGTTGTCACTTTCTATAGGAGTAACATCAAACACAGATGCTGCTTATCTGGCAGAAGCTTTTGCTGAAGCTAAATGCCCAACAAAAGTATGTCTTGCTTATGGGAATTTTTTTACTCAAAATTTCCTTTGTACATAGTATGTTAACAGTTAATATATGCACAGTTATGCATGTGTGTGCATGTATATACCTGTTCACTGAACTTTATTTATGTTAATGATGACCCCATTCTGTTCTGTAGTTTCTTTTTTGACAGTCTGAAGCTTCATTTACTTGTCTTCTAGTTATACAAGTATCACAGCAATTGATTACTACATTCATTCAGGTTGTTGGAGTTCCAGTCACATTAAATGGAGATCTAAAGAATCAGTTTGTTGAGACAAATGTTGGTTTTGATACTATATGCAAGGTATTAACCTCTAGTTTTGTTAAGTTGAGAGATGATATATATGGAACCATGTTTCACAGAGATGATGATATACATCTTAATGTACTTTTGACCCTTTTCTTTGATATGTTGCATTTTGGATGTTTCCTTGGTTAGAATATTTTATCTGTTGATGACATCTGTAGAAGCATTATGGACAAATATAGTCCCTATGGGCCTCTGTAAACCGAGTTGTGTACATTTTATTTTCCTCTCATTTCCAAAAAAAAAAAAAAACTAATAATAAAATAAATGGAAGTTTGTTTGCATGTACATTTTGTTTTCATCTTTACCCTTTTCCTCTTAGGGCATGTGGAACTGAATGACTTTTCAGGAAGAAAACAAATTAAATTTGTTTTGTGCTTTGATGTTTTTCAGGTTAATTCCCAGCTTATTAGCAATGTCTGCACAGATGCACTCTCAGCAGAGAAGGTAATGGCTGCTTATGTTTTTCTTGTTGCATTGAGTCTGGATTAAAAGCCTGGTTTATGTTCCCTTTCCTGGTTTTCAAAGCCTTGTCACATTTTTGAAAGACTGTCATGACTCATGATGTCTTTTTTTTTAGTAGATGGTTTATATCTTTAATCTATGATTTGCCCATCCTCTGATTTCTAGTTGTGTTTTTTTCCCTTTGCAGTATTATTATTTCATCAGACTAATGGGCCGAAAGGCATCACATGTTGCCTTAGAATGCACTCTACAATCACACCCAAATATGGTTTGTGTTTCATGTCTCTGCAAAATTATCTGCTGCCTTCTCAGTATTTTATGAATTTGCGACCACAAAGCATTTGAAATTTTTTGGCAGGTGATTCTTGCTGAGGAGGTAGCTGCATCAAAGCTTACTCTTTTTGACATCACAAAACAAATTTGTGATGCAGTGCAGGCCAGGGCTGAACAAGGCATGCAGTTATTATTGTTTTGTTATTTTTCTATTTGTGGTTTTTTGTGTCAAACTGTCTGACTTAGATTTCTTGTCCAGATAAATACCATGGTGTTATCCTATTGCCTGAGGGGCTTATTGAAAGTATTCCTGAAGTATATGCTCTGTTAAAGGTAAACCAGGGTCATGAACTTGTTTGCTTGGTTATTGCATTTCTTCCCTAAATCATTAGGGAAATCCCAGGAATATTTGTATTTAATATTTTCTATTTCCAGGAAATTCATGGTTTGCTCAGACAAGGTGTTTCTGCTGATAACATTTTCTCTCAGTTGTCACCATGGGCATCTGCACTTTTTGAATTTATGCCACCCTTCATCAGGAAGCAGGTAAAATGATATGGGTCTCCACAAACCAAGTTGTGTCAATTCCACTCAAACATATAATAGTGCTTACTCTTGAAATGTTGCAATGCTACAGCTCCTTCTGCACCCAGAATCTGATGACTCTGCTCAGCTATCTCAGGTAATCTAAGTTGCCTTGATGGTGCTGTATGATTAACTTGTCTCATGTGATGATGGTTTTGTTTTGCTTTCTCCACAGATTGAGACAGAGAAACTTCTAGCTTTTCTTGTAGAAGAAGAAATGAATAAACGGACGGTGAGAAAGCTGTGTATTTGACTTCAGCATGTGACATACTCCATTCACATATTCTGTATTTGACTGGGAACTTTTTATTTTTTCTTTCTGTTTTTGAAGTTAAGAAAACTTCATCTTGGAAATTATTATTACTGTACAATTTTGTTTTAATGAAAAATTCTATTGATTAGTATTCTTTCTATTTATGTGCCTTGCTTTTTGATGTTTGGTTTCTTCAGAAAGAAGGAAAATACAAGGGGAAGAAATTCAATGCTATTTGCCATTTCTTTGGTTATCAAGCTCGGGGATCACTGCCATCGAAGTTTGATTGTGACTATGCTTATGTGAGTTTTCTTCTGGATAATGTAGTTCATTACTCTTGGTTTGATAGAATTGGACTTTTAACGAAGGTACATTATACTTTCAGGTGCTTGGTCATGTCTGTTATCATATTTTGGCTGCTGGCTTGAATGGTTACTTGGCAACTTTAACTAACCTGAAGAATCCTGTGAATAAGTGGCGTTGTGGTGCTGCTCCAATAACTGTAAGTTTCGTGCTACATTTTATGGGGCAATAGAAACTTTTCTCCCTAATTCTTTTCGCTTAAGTTTTGTACCTATTGTATGCATTGTTTAAGGTTTTGAAAGACCATTTTGTGACTGCAGGCTATGATGACTGTCAGGCGTTATGGTCATGGTCCTGCTGCTGATTCCTTTGGGAAGCCTGCTCTTCATCCTGCTACTGTTGATTTAAGAGGCAAAGCATATGAGTATGTCAATTTCATTTTATGATCCTGTTATTTAAAAGGGTAGAATTTTTGTGGCTGATGTGAAAGGTGTCTTCTTCGCATAGAATTTCAACAAATGAAAGATTGTGTTCAATATTTGATTTGCATTGTTATGGGTTGACTTTGTTGCAGGCTTCTGAGACAGAATGCCACAAAATTCTTGTTGGACGATGTGTACAGGAATCCTGGACCTCTTCAGTTTGATGGCCCAGGTGCTGATGCAAAGGCTTTAACCCTTTGTGTTGAGGACCAGGATTACATGGGCCGGATCAAGGAATTGCAGGAATATCTTGATAAGGTGCTGGCATTTCCTTTCTTCTTATCACCCAAGACATATAATCCTACACTTGGACACATTTGTGCAAAGTTACTTCCCCATCTCTTCTTGCTTGATGCAATTTGATTGTTAATGTGTATATGTTTTTCTTCTTCTAGGTACGCACCATTGTGAAACCAGGTTGCTCACAGGATGTGCTGAAAGCAGCTTTAAGTGCCATGGCTTCTGTAACAAATATTCTCTCAGTTATGTCAAATGGTGGTAACACAAACTTCTAAGCAAGAGCAGACTATTAGTCTATCTGAGAAATTTTGTGGCTCTATTGCTGCTAGACTGCACCTTTGTTGGATATCAATTTAGGTGCAGAACAAGTAGGTTATGGTGTGGAACGTATCTTTAGTTTTAGTTATTGTCTTTTGACCCCTGTAATTTTGAGTTGCGAAGTAATTTCATGAATTGTTACTGCGGGATGAGGAAGGATTCTTATTTTTCTGCTTTAATAAGAGAACTTTTTACTCTTTTTTTTGTTAAAATAATTGGGATGCACTTGATTTGTAAAGAGTTGTTTCATTGCTCTTCTATACCACCAAACTTGTATAGCCAGATTGCGGTGCATTAATTAATTGAACACTCTGCTGTTAATGATTGTTGAAATCTAGGACCCTTCACTCCAGAAGTTGAAGAAGTTTACAGTGTAATCTGTGAAGTTAATTGCTGCAATATTCTCAGCAAGGAGCAGATCCTGTGATTCAGCTTTAGCCATTTTAAGGTTGATCTATGTTGGTTTGTTTTTCTTTTGTCTCAATGTATTTGCAAATATATTTCCTGTGGGTGATGAACTATCTTACGTATGTTGCAGTATAGAAATCTTCGTAGCTGGTACCCAAGGCTTTGCCACAGCCATTTGAAATGTCAGAAAGCGTCTAGAAGAAAGCTTGGGGATATGCGTCGTATTATATGCGTATTTGTCAACTTAAACAAGTCTTTAAGACTATTAATACAATAATACCAGATATTGACATTTGGATAGAAGATTGCAATTTTTAAAGGTAGTAAAATAAATTATTCTTATAGCATCTTTGGCTGTTCCGTCAAAACAATGGATAAGTCCAAAAAATGCTGGCTCTTGTAAACCTATGTCTGGGAAATTTTCTACTCAGAGAGCCTTAGCGAAGGATAGATTGAGCCATGGAAGAAGAGAGAGGTTGTAGAGCTAATGTTCATGTTGTGGTGCTTGCATATCATGGACAAGGCCACATAAACCCTATGGTCCAATTCTCTAAACGTCTAGCCTCCAAGGGAATCAAAATTACTGTGGCTACTACACTCTCTAACACCAAGGCCCTGCAAGTTATTTCTGGTTCTAGCTCTCTTCGATTCCTATCTGTATATGATGATTGCACTGAAGGTGGGGTTGCTGGACTGGGAGGATTTAAAGGATTCCTCGATCGGTTTCAAGTAAGTGGCTCTAAAAACCTTAGCAACTTCATTGCACAGCAGGATAGAAGTGAATATCCGGTGGAGTGCCTTGTATATGATGCTAACATTCCATGGGCTTCAGACATAGCATCCCACTTCAAAATCGCTAGTGCAGCATTTTTCACTCAATCTTGTGCTGCTGCTGCCAGCTACTATCCTATGTATTGTGAAGTATCTGGAACGCCTATGCCAGAATCTGTTTTTCCATTGATTGGATTGCCAAAACTTGGAATTCCAAACCTGCCATCCCTCGGTCCTACTGATGGCCGTTATCCCCCAATAATCATGCACTTACTAAGCCAGTTTGACAACATTCACAAGGCTAATTGGGTCCTGATGAACTCCTTTGATCAGTTGGAAGAAGAGGTGAGGTAAACTATTTGTATGTATACAAAGGAATTATATTATATGTGCCTGAAGATATTCGATTGATCTTGAGTTTTGTTTTCCTTAAACATGCTAAACAATGACACTATCATTTTCCCCTTTTCCTTGGGTAAATTACACTATTGCAGTGCTAGTATATTCAATTGGTGATTCTGATTGCTCATATTCTCAATTCAATATGCGTGCATGCATTCATTCATTATTAAGAATTTTTGCTTCCATGAGCAGGTTGTTGAGTGGATGGCTAAGCTCTGGCCTGTAAAACCTATAGGACCTACTGTGCCATCCTTTCACCTGGACAAACGAGTGGAAAATGACGACGACTATGGCTTCCATACTTATAAGCTAGATTCTCGTGCCTGCATGGAGTGGCTTAGCAGCAAGAAGCCAGGTTCAGTTGTTTATGTGTCGTTTGGAAGTGCTGCACTACTAAGTGCAGAACAAATGTCAGAAATAGCTACTTCTCTGAAGCAGAGTTGCGCCAACTTCCTATGGGTAGTGAAACCTACCGAACAAAGTAAGATACCCCATAATTTTAGTGAAGAAACATCAAGTAAAGGATTCATAGCAAGTTGGTGCCCCCAACTAGAAGTTTTAGCTCATGATGCAGTGGGATGCTTTGTGTCTCATTGTGGTTGGAACTCAACTTTGGAAGCCATATGTTTTGGGGTGCCCATAGTGGGAATGCCCCAATTTTTAGACCAGATGATTAATGCACATTTGGTAGAAAAAGTTTGGAAGGTGGGAATGGGTGCCATAGCAGATGACAAGGGGTTCACTCGGAGTGAGGAAATAAGTAAATGCATTCAAATAGTTTTGGAAGGGGAAAGGGGTAAAGAGATTAAGAAGAATGCTCTTCGTTGGAAGGAGTTGGCTAAGGAAGCAATAGATGAAGGAGGGAGCTCAGACAAACATATTAATGAAATGGTGTCATACTTGATCCAACATTTACATAAAGCCTCCAACTAGACTTCAGCAATGCCACATTGTTCTTGCTCTTCTTTAAGCCCAACACCCGTATTTATAGCAATGTTGTCATCATACTTTAAAAACGGTTACTTTTAAAATTATAATAAATGAATGAATGTAGTACGACTTTATCAATACTTTATTCACAATATATTGCTCATTGTATTGTGTTCAATTCTTTGTATTCACATGTTTTCCTCCATGACCAGTCCTTTTACATTTAATTAGGTTATATGGACACCTAATCTTTGAATAATTTTGTTTTACCATATAAGAATATTATCTATAAATTACTTAAGGTTAAAACAATATTAAATATATACAAATCATAAATTATTTGAGCTTAATAACAAGTACGGAGTAATAAAGTTCATTCTTAATTTGTCTATCTTACATCATTTTGCGTATCTCATATTGTTGGTTTTATTGACTACCGGGTAGTTAGTCGGTAAGGCCAACATAACCGATCGAATAAATAGAAGACAAATATTTGAAGAAAAAAATAAAGAACACAATGATTTTAACGTGGAAACAAAAAAAAAAAGTAAAAATTACGAACCTTTTTGGGCGGTGCCAAACCAAAATTCATTATCTAGTAGAATGGATACAAGATTTATGGTAATTTGAGATCTACATGGCAATTATCTATTTATGGTGAGGTAGGTAATTAATAAGGTTGGAAAATGATTTTATCAAATAGAAGGATAATTTAAGAGGTATGAACTAATTCAGGTTGACCTTGATTGTCTTTCCATAATTGCGTAGTTGTCATGTAATTCCTTCCTTTATCGTCGCGGTTGGCTAATCAAGTTCCAAACAGGGGCTATCTTCAAATAATGTCCCAACTAACTAATGGGCTGATTTAAATTCGTGTCCTATCACATCACATATAATAATTGTTATAAAACTCGAGGATGTACACTAGATAAATATTGTTTATTTGTGCATGATAGATTTGACCAATAAGAAATATAGATAAGAATTAAACTCGTGACATTTTGATAATCACAAAGTTAAAAGATCGACATCTAATGAGAGCGGTTTATTAACCTTCTAAGTTGACTGGTTTATCTTATTGTAGGCCTAACTGGTTCCTTTAAAAACCACGGTGCAAAGACCAAAGTGTCCTAAAAAATATCATCAATTGGGGATAGAAAGTCAAAAAATCAGGGGTAAAGTAGACATTCCATGGGGCAGTGGAGTCCGTCGAGGGTCCAAGGCGTTTTATCGGTAGAGCCGAAGGCGTTGTTTTGAACAAGGGAAAGCGCAGCGGTAGCAGCCGAGAGAGGCTTGCCTCTGTTTCTCTCTTCTGTTCCGGTGTTGTCGTCTTCATCCATCCAAACTACTCCTAACCCATTACCATGCGTTTTCCTTTTTAGTCCCTCCCACCAAATTTCTTTCTTTCTTTCTTTCTTTCTTTCTTTCTTTTTTAACATTTTTTTTCGCACACCGATTTTCTTCTCTGCCGTTCATACACCCACAATTACTTCTACTCCGACTCTCAAACCTGAAATACAAATCAAAATAAAAAAAAAACCCTACACGCCATTGCAGCTCTCCCCTCAACTGATCCAAGCTTTGCTCGACACTCTGGCAAGGTATCTCCTTCTGTTCTTTTTTGCATGTGTGTTTTTATGTCCACATTTGTTTTCATAAATATCTACTGTTTTTCGCTCCGAGTGGTAAGCCGGAGATATGTTTTCTTTCCAAATTCCAATGTTCAATGAGACTCGCGGTGTTGCTGCGCTTAAACGCTAAAGAGTTAAAAAGAAAAACGAAAAACAAAATACAAAACACCAGATTGCTTCGTGTTCGTTCTTCCACCGACCACCGTGTGGAACTAGGGTTTCACTTTCTCAAGATACATTCTCAGTTGTTATTTGTTATGATTTTTTCTTTATTCGCCCCAACTTGCGTGCTTTTTGTTTTTTGGGTCCACGTGTACAAAACTGTTCTCCTTCGCTTGACCTGCATGATCTGGCAGCCTTTTGCATTATTCTGACTTTTATGCGGAGATTCATTTCCTGTCCATATATAAACGTTATGTTTGTTCATATAAATTCTTCATACATCATACATGTAATGTACCTACTGTATGAAAATAGGTATGGGAATGGGTAACAATGATGTAGAAATACAAGACACTGAAATGCAGTCACAGGGTGTTGGAAAAAATGAGCAGGGGCTGGATAAGAAACAAGTTGATGCTGATGTTAAACCTGAGATAGCAGAATTGCCTCCCTCAGCTTCTGTGGATGAACCAAAATCCAGTGGTTTAGAGCAGCAGCATAATGAAATAATTACAGAAGCAGAGGACAAAAAGAATGAACAAGATGGCACCACTGGGGACAGTGATGAAAGTAAGGCAG
The DNA here is from genome assembly GCA_003576665.1 of Ipomoea trifida. NCBI lineage: Eukaryota > Viridiplantae > Streptophyta > Magnoliopsida > Solanales > Convolvulaceae > Ipomoea > Ipomoea trifida. The sequence goes on from CP025644.1 coordinate 152,986, forward strand.
AGAATGAGGAAGGAGACCAATGCAAGGCTAATGTTGAAGGTCAAAGAGAGGCTGGAGATGAGATAGAGCAGAACACTGCAAAGACTGAGATAGAGGACAATTGCTATTTAAAGAATGAGGCAGATGAAAAGAGCAATGCAGGAAATGAGGTAAAGGATCAAACGAATGCAGCCACAGATGACCCAAGTAAACCAAGAGATGACTCAGGGGACCAAAACATTGCTGAAAGTGACTCAAAGGATGTTATAATGGGTGGAAAAGAAGAGCCACATTTAATTGAAAATGGAGAGGACAAAATTCTCACTTGTGAGGCCTTGGAGGACAAAGAAGCTAATGACGATGCTGCAAAGGGAGAAACCCTTAGTGAAAATGCTCAGCTGCCCGATGAACAACTCACAAATCAGGTACCTGAGGACACGAAAGGAGGAATGAGAGGTTTGGCTCATGATGGTGAGAATGACATTCCCCAAAATGGAAATGAGATGATGATTGAAGAAAAGAAGGAACCTGAGGATAAAACTACTTCTGCTAGTGTTATTGATGTTAAAGATGCTAGTCTGGGTGAAGCTTCAGAAACCAAAAAGAAAGTTAATTACATTCCTGTAAATTTGCAAGAACCTGTAACTCCACAAACACTGGTGAAATGTTCAGCAGGAAAATCTGGACAAATTAGTGGGGAAATGTGCAAGAATAAGTTTGGTTATGTCAAGGTATGTATTGCAGTATCTGATTAGTGGGGTAAGTTTGGTAATTCTGGGGAATTTTCTTTTTAATTTTTTTTCCCTTGGGGGAGGGGGGGGGGGGTTTAGAAAATGTCTTGGTAGCTTACATTGTATATTCATGTGGATGTTAAGTGTAAACTACCCTGGGTTTTCATGTTACTATTTTATTACTCTAATTTTTAGATGGATGATGATGCTGATGATGATGACGAGGACGATGGAACTCCAGAAGATCAAGCAGCCTTTATGAGAGAAATTGAAAATTTTTATCGGGAGAGATCACTGGATTTTAAACCACCTAGGTTCTATGGGCAGCCACTGAATTGCCTGAAGTAAGTACCTCTGTGATTGTGCATATTTCTTCTTCTGTTTAAAATAATTTAATGATCTATTTATTCATTTTTGTTCCTGGATTCTAGGTTATGGAAAGCTGTAATCAGGTTGGGTGGCTATGATCGGGTAAGAATGTATCTCATCTTGAGGTGCTTGGCTTTGGATAATCTATGCAATGAGCATTGGGTTTATTCTTCTAGTAAACTGGGCTATCTTACTAGGAATTATGCCTATATTTGTGAATCCTTATTTCACTTTCTTACAGGACTACTAGTACTAATAAAAGCAATAACTAAGAAGTGCTTCACTAAGCTATGTGGACATGGCTATTTTTCATATTATGCATAGCAAACCTTAAAGTTTTCTTCCCTTGGGCGACTTCCCCCCAGAGTGGTTTTATTGGCTGGCACATGGTTATAATCTTGCAACTTTTCTGTTTTGATGCCTTGATTCTTGATATTCAACTGGGTTGAACTTGCTTATGTGTTCTGTTTTGTTGCATGATTGATCTAATTTGTTGAAAGAAGAATTCAAACTTGTGTAAAGTTTTCCTTGAGATGCTATAAAGTTAAAGCACTTAAGCTGCTGTGTCTGGGTTTTGATAGGTGACTGGATCGAAGTTGTGGCGGCAAGTGGGCGAGTCTTTCAACCCCCCCAAGTAAGTACCATTGAGAACTTCAGAGGGAGGCCTCTCAGACCTAGTGTCGGGAGTTCAAACCCCATTCTTTTCTGATGTACTGAACACCAAGTAGCAATTGAAACCTTTTCATATTCATTTGTGTAACCAAATTCTGTGTTGGCTCATTAAATTGTAGAACCTCTTCATGGTCTGGGCTGGAAGCACAGAATAAATAATACAGAGGGTTCCCATCCAAATTTTAATGTTGCCATCATATGTTTGAAAAACAACAAATTCAATTTAGTTTAAATTGGTGGAACAGTTGTGAACCATACGCTAGTCTTATCATTTGTAAGGCTAAAAGTTGTCCAACTTTAGTGTTTTGCTTTGTAGAAGAATTTGGAGTATCATATTTCCAATATATATTTTAATACTAGTGACTGAAAGAGCTTAGAATCTTAGCTTGCTAGTTTATTCAGAATTAACCAATGGTCTAAAGTTTAGCTTTCTATTATTTAGTTTTTTGTTCTTGTTGCATCTTCAAATTTAATGATATCATAATTTTTGTCAAACAGGACTTGCACAACAGTTTCGTGGACATTTCGCATTTTCTATGAGAAGGTAATATGATCAACTTAACTTACCCCTTGAATTCTTAGTTGTTTTTTTGTTTGTTTTTTTTTTGTTTGTTTTTTTTTTTGTTTTGTTTTTGCAAATAAAAAATTCATCTACAAGCATGAATATTGATACAAGTGTTCATTCTAATATAAATCTTCAGTTTTGAATATGCAATTGGTTTGTTGAAAGTTGAAACATGATGAATTGGTGAACTACATAAATAGTAACAGTAGCAGCCAATGTATTTAGTTTGTATCTTTATGTTAATTTCCTTAACCTTTACATTCTTTACCTTCAATGATTTGATTCATATTTTCTACTTGCATCTGATAACTTAAGTCTAGAAATATGAATAGATGAATTTCATGCTCACATTTTGAATCTTTTATTCCACATTCAAAGTATCCATTTTGTTTCTTACTCTGGGCATTTGTGGGAAATCAAATTAGATATTAGAATTGCTGATTTAAATTATTCACATATTGATGTATTAGTTATTTGTATTTTTTATTCATATAGTTTCAATACGTCCAGTCGTCTTATCTTCCCTCTCAATTTAGGCACTTCTAGAATATGAACGGCATAAGATACAAACTGGTGAGCTTCAACTCTCAATTGGTTCTCTCCCTGATCCTTCAGGTGTTGACAATGAGGTAAGGTTCTTCTGACATTTGTTAGCACTGTATTTGGACAATTTCATCAATTGTTGGCAAGCGAGAGCTATGGATATGCTATGTTCAAAGTTTTTTCACTAATTTGAGTTTTTCCCCTGTATCATGAGGAAAACTTCTCTACTTTGAGATGTTCAATAGGAGCAAAAAATTTCTGTGTTTCACCACTATAAACTTGTTTATGGATGTTGGAAACAAGAGATATATTGCAAAAATTAATTCAGATGAGAAAAATAATCCAGTAAACCTTGGCATGACTGCATGAGAATGTATGCACTGTATTATTTATTTATGCCTTTAGTAATGACCAGCTTCACTTTGTTGACATTTTAATAATTTTGCTTGAAATAAGTTGTTTTAAGCCCCCCACCCTTTATCTGCATAAACCTTCTAAACATTTGATCTGCAAATTTACCTTCTTTAGCAAATATTCAGGGAAATGGCCATCAAGCTTCTGGATCAGGCAGAGCACGAAGAGATGCTGCTGCCCGTGCTATGCAAGGATGGCATGAGCAACGCCTTCTTCGTTATGGTGAGGTTGGTGAGCCAATTATAAAGGTATGGTGAAATTCTAAAGGGGGCCTAGAATTCTTTCTTTAATTATTATGATTGTTTTAAAAATTTATTAAATTCTATCCATGTTTGATAACATTTTACCAATTATCATTACTTAATAGGACAAGAACCTAAACAGTATGGCAAAACGTGAAAAGAATCTCAAAAGTATAGGTAAGCTTCTTTCTGGTTAATTATTTTTACAGTCATGGCCTTCTTTCGTTCTATGAAATGTTGATCTGTTCTTGTTAATGTGTTTTTAGCTTTATGTTCAATTCATCAATGCTTTGAGAGTCATGCAAATTTACAAACTCGTCTGCCTGGGCTTTTTAACTCCCAGAAGATCCTGAGCACTTAAGAAATAAGAAGATTGTTACTGGTCTTAGTTAGACAATTCAAAATTACTTGAGCTTCTTTATGATTAATGTTTTTTATGGTTTTGCTTTTCTTTTGTTTTATGAAATATCAAAATTTCCTTGTTAAGATGCTTTTAGCTTCAAGTTCAAGCTTTTAGACTTCTAGTACTAACTCTTCCAGAATGAGAATGGAGATTGATGGTACTTCAGCATCTTTTACTCCTCGTTCAACTGCACAATGGGATTAATCAGAGTTGTAACTCTATGATGTTAAATTGTGAAAAAAAGTGGTAACACAGAACTTTTTCTCGACTTTGAAATTTTATATTTCCTCAGTTATTCACAATGGTCAATGGCTCAAGGTTTTAGGAACTTTTTTTTATAAAAATATCTAGTAAATTAAATACCTAAACTTCTGTTGCCATTGATGCCATGCCACTTTAAAGTGAAATAATGTGAAGTAGGCAAGTAGAGTTATAAATTAGTAACTTCTTTCTAGTTGCCAATCTTGTTGGGACATTTTCAAAGCACGTAGTAAAACAAAATAGGGAGTTATTGGCTAAAAAGTTGAGCCAGCTGTTTCTTTTTTGGTGGTTGTTGTTGTTGTAACATTCAAAGGGTAACAAGTAATTTATAAATATTTCCATTAGAGGAGTGAGATGACCTTATGGGGCAGACAAAAATTGAAAGTAAGACTAGTACCAGAGATAGGAATAGTATCTATCCTCTACATTCTACAATTTGCATTAATTTTTTAAAAATGAAGGTTGGGCTTGGGGTAGCCACCAGATGCTCACTCATTGGCCATTAGGTTGTGCGAAGAATTTATCTAAAACAAAGGCAAGGATATATAAAATCTTCTCTCTGCTGCAGGGATGTGGAAGCCTAAAGCTTTAGGTTTCACCTTTTTCAATTGTTGTGCATGGTATATCTGATTTGTAAATAAGGAGTTGAGAAAAAGATAGCCCAAGATGGTGAAACTGTGAGAAGAATGTCTTGTGGCTCTTTGTGTTTCTATTAGGAGTCCCATTTTGTGTTGAAGGAAAGCACTATATATATACAAGATTTCATGAATTAGTATAATTGCCCAATAAATGTTCTAATTGGTTACCTAATGTATGGTTACACTCAATGTGATCTTTTCCCATTCTCTTGAGAAACCAATATACATTTGAATTGAGCTTTTGGTATAAATGCAGGTTCTCTTAAGCAGAAGAGGCCTAACGAAGTTGAACTCCCTGTGAAAGCAGCACGAACTGAAATGTCTAGGCAGTTAAGTTTATAGTGTCTGGTCTGTTTTGTTTATTTTTCTTTGCCCGAGTTTGGTGTATGGATCAAGCACAGCATGTTTTATGTATTCACTGTAATTGTGATGCGCTCCATAAGTTCATGTCTGCTTTCATCTCAAATGCATGCAGTTGGTAGTTATGACTATTTGAAATTGTACATTGTAAGCAAAATGTTACTCTTTATTTACAGTTGTGCTCATTCTTAGTATTAATCCTTGCAACCAGTTAGATTTTTATGAATTTGTCTGCAGCAAAACAAAAAGTGATGAAAATAGGCCTGCCAACTAACCAAGCTCACTCAAGTGTTTGAGCTCCTTGACTTGGCTTTAAATCAATGATAGCTTGTGTTTTGTGTAGATTTAAAGACAAAAGGTTATCACAAATCACTGTCTCAGTTCAAAAGCATGATTGTTTCCCTCTTATATGTATCCTGGGGATTAATACTGATCAGTGATTGTCCTTGTAAATCACATTCGTATGTCAAATCTTCTAATGCATCCAACTTGATGAAAGCCATTGCACTATTGTTGTGATTTTGATGCAAAATTACCTTTGTCTTTATTGTCACAGATTGGTTACTACAGTTGTTGATGTTGGACCACCTGCTGATTGGGTGAAAATCAATGTGCGGGAAACAGTAAGTTCCTGTTTGGCAGAACAGAAAGTGAATATGTAGTCTCTCTTTTTGTTTCCCTAGGAAGGTCTAACTGTAATTGACATCTAATGAACAGAAAGATTGTTTCGAGGTCTATGCCCTAGTTCCAGGCCTGCTACGTGAGGAGGTGTGTACCCGTGCACTTTGCTTCACAACCGTTTATATGTTTGCATCTCTTCAGATTTATTTTTATTGTCTGCTTCAATGTTTTTTCCTTTTCGCTTGTTTCATTACTAAGCAAACCAATTGGTTCATTATTTAGTATTTTCTTTCCATTTTCTCCCTTTATTTCATTAACTTGCACATCTCAATGGATCTGAATGTGAATTGGATTTGTGCGGGAGGGTATATATTTGTGATTATAGTCGTGACACCCTAACTACTGCGCTGTACATCTATCACTTTCATATTCATATAGATAGAAATACATTTCTCGGCCATCACAGAGTATTCATTCCCATGACTTGATTGTCCTAGGTGCGTGTTCAATCTGATCCAGCTGGACGGCTTGTTATAACTGGTCAACCTGAGCAGCTTGACAATCCTTGGGGAATTACTGCTTTCAAGAAGGTGCAGCATTATTTTTACCTTTGGACTTCAACGTTGGCTTGTTTTGCTCTTATACCATATTATTTGATGTACAAGATGATTGCTATGATAAGGTTTGATACGTAACAGGTATTAAACTAGAAAAAGGTTTTAACCAATAGGCAATAGCCACATAAACTGTCAGTGGATTGAGGTTTCTGATCTCCAAAGTTGATAAAGTAGTTGGTAATTGCATGTTGTTTTACTGAATCAGTTACTAGAGTTAAAAATTCATTTCTTACCTCAGTTTTGTCACAATGGTTAAATATAGAAGTCAATCTTAGCACCAAAACTGAAATTATGTTTTTTGACAATGGTTAAGGTTTTAGAGAAAATGTGACAGATTTATTTGGATTGCAGGTAGTAAGCTTACCTGCTAGAATTGATCCTCTTCAGACTTCTGCTGTTGTAAGCCTGCACGGACGTCTCTTTGTACGAGTCCCATTTGAGCAGTCGAATATGTGAGGCCAAAGTTGTGTGACATATAGCTGAATCTGACAAAGCATAATGAGTTTGTGGATGTTGACTATCATGTATGAACAATCTCAAGGTATTGACTATCGGAACTATTTATGAATTTGTTGAGAGATTAGATGTTAATGTGGTCTGGATAAAAACTAGAAGTTAGTAGCTAGATGGTAGGAAGGGGAGCAGATGGAAGAACTCAGTGGGTCTGTGCTTGGGTGTAGGATTTTTGATGTGTTGTGATGTTAAAAGTAGTGGAGGAGTTTGTTCATTTGCACAGTATAGCTTTTAGGAACGCTTAATTTGTAGCCAGGGACAGGGAAAATACAAATGCAATGCATTGTGTTGCCGTATACTGAGCTTATTAATCTCATTTCATGAATGGCAGCTTCCATAGTGAGTGCACAGGTTTACAAGAAAACGATACGCAAGGGTTACCCTTTGTTGTTTTGGGATGCATATATTCCATTCCATACTTGCCTGTTTTCCCACAGCTCACCAACAAGAAGCATGGTTTTTCGTTTGGTATGTGTTGGTACTAGGCCAAAAAAATGTAGGTTTAGACTTTAGATGAAGGGAAAATGGTCAAATAGGCTTTAGAATTTTACGTCCTTAAACTTTTGAAAGACAGTTAAACACATGAACTCATGATTTTAGGGCATCCCACCACTTTAGCCATAGCCAAGTTAACCTGCCAGTAACCTCTAATAAAATACACCTTGGCGGTTGACTTGTCACATAAGCAAAGTAAAAAAAAAAAAAAAAAAAAAAATCAAATCCATTTGCTCATCACCTCTTTCAAGAGGTGCATGCCGGTTATGCAAAGGTGCGACGGTCTTGAAGCATAGCACACCACTAGGTTGGGTTAACGGCGTAGAAATTGATTGTCGAGTTTTAGTTAGAGGTAACTTTTGGGCTAACGGGGGAGTAGGAGGTGGGATGATGTCATTTGGCGGTGGAGTTTTGGGGGCCCTAGGCTGCTTTTCCCACGGGAAGGGAATTATTATGTCTGGAGTAGATCAGAGGACATGCAATAATAGAAACGAGAGGATTCTTCATCAACTGATGATAGTCTTGAATGGGAAAGGATTTCTTGAGGATAAACCATATCCATCTTCTCCTTGTGGTATGCTATAATATGCTTTGCGATGCTCTTTATTGTAGTATCTGCTCCTTCATCCTATTGTATTATCCATTTATTCGAGGAATAACTCTCTCGTAATTAACATACACACTAACTCACTAGTGTAACTATTCAATATAATGCCAAATGAATATCTATTCAGGTCAGTACTTACAATGCACTGTTTGCATGCTAATACACACACAATCTACAATGACTTCATATAAAAAAAAAATTATGAATACACGCATTGAAACTAGAAATACATAGAAAGAACACGAAAAAAAATCATAATAAGCAGTAAAAAAAAAAAAAGAATACTTAACAAAGTGAAAAAAAGGACTCAAAACACATTATAATAATCTTCTTTAAAAAACACATAATAATCAAGAAGAAGTAAGCATTAAAATTCAGACAACACACCTCTCTAAAGAATATTGACATTGATGGGTATTATATTCAAACAATCAATGGTAATTAATAGACCGATTAAACATATAATCTAGCCCTATACAGTAAACATATCTAAAATTTAGAGAAGCTCAAATTCATTAATCAAAGAGCATAAATGCCATAAGGTGATTTACTTGTTAATTTCTAATTAACTTTCCTGTTTAATTCTTCGAGCTCTTTCTTTTATCCCTCCCACTTAGACTTAGTTCAACCTGCTCAACTATATAAGGCATAATATTAAAGACAATCAACACATCCTTAAGTGATTAATTCCAGACATAAAACAATAGAAACACATGATATAAGAAACCACGTCATTTACCTGCTTACTCAAATCCTTCTTAATATCCTTGACGTAATCCTTCTTAATAGACAAGCCTGCAAGGAATATCAAGTGTTTGATGATAACCACAAGGGTAAAAAAATAATGTATGTTATTGTTGGATATTTATATAGTAATGAAGATTAATATTTCAGATGAACTATCATGAAAGCTTAAATAATATTTGAAGTTTAACATTTACATGCTTTCTCTAATCCTTAATCTAAATATTCTTGGCTGAAGAGTCGTAATGCGAATAATGTCATTGTAGAAATTGACATTTTAAATTTCTGCACTAGTTTTAGTTCTGTTTGTAGAGACTTTTCGTATGTGAGTCTTCTCATTAAGCAATGTCGTTCAATTGCTAGTGACATTGCTTGGGAACGTTGTTGACTTGCTATTCGCCATGTCAAGAAGTCAGGGAATCACGTAACTGATGTGCTTGCATGGGCGAATGGTTCTCCTTTTGTCTAGGGGTTTGGAATTCCTCCCTGCCTTTGTGTATTTATGAATTGGTTGTTATTTATCTAAGGTTGGTTGGTTGTTTTTCAAAAAAAAAAAAAACTAGGCTAGCTAAGCTTGTTGATTCCCGGCCTTGTAATTATATTATTTAAAATTTTATACATAGTACTATTAGTGTGCATGCGTCGTGCATAATGTGTGTTTATACACCTACATACATACTATACATAAATAATTGAATGCTCTCATGTCAACCACTTTTGAAAAAAAAAATAAAAAAAGAAAAAAAAAAAGAGGACTAAATGCTAATATAGTATCTCGTATATTTTTGCTAAGTATGCCCACCAAAAGTAAATATTTTACCTTTGTAGAAAAATAGATTTATAATTTTTTAGTATTTAATTGTTATGTAAATCTTGGTAAGAATACACGCCATTTTTCGCCCAATATAGTAAAATATTTCTGTGAAAAGTTAAGTTTTGGCCCATATAAATTAACTTGGATACAAAATTCGATCCTCATAAATTTATTTGATTAACAAAGTAAGTCGTAATTCAATCGTCTCTTACAGTCTTTTAAAGCATAACTTGCATGCGTTTATTTCTTCTTTTAGATAAGAAATTTGTTATTGTTGTTTCTTATTTTGTCTTTCCATAAATAATTCATCAATAATTTTGATATTTTACACACACACAAAAATAGGAGTTTGAATTAATTATGGAAGAAAAAATTTAGAATCTACACTACTTTGCTAGATTTTTGCTTAGATTTTTATGGTTGTTATGAGTTGATTATTTTTGGGTAATTTTTTTTAATGTCAATTTTGGATTTTGAGATTTTATTTTTGGAAACATAAAACTATAAAAGAGGTCCATAGGCCTTTGTTCGATTAACCTAGTAAGTCCTAATTCAATGCGCTCTTACGGTCTTTAATATCAATTTTGCATTTTGTGATTTTATTTTTGGAAACATAAATCTATAGAAGAGGTCCATAGGTGGAGATATGGATAACAGGAAGAGCCAGGGCATCCGCACAGGAGAAGAGTCGGCGGCGGCCGGAGCGGGTTCACGATTATTTGTGAGTAACATTGATGGAGAAACCATGCGTGCAATGTTCGTGGCATCGTCACCGTTGGCAGCAAGATTACAAGCGGAGTACGAGGAACAAAATCAGTTTTTTAGGAGTGCTAGTCCCGTGATTATAAATTCCAGAGGGAGACTGCCGATGATGTTTGACGGGTCACCGGGATTTCCTGTTCTGAGGCCAATTGCGGTGCCACTGCCACCCCCACCGCCGGCGGCTGCCAACTCGTTTGCAAGACAAAAGGGCAATTGACCTAAAGCTTAAAGCCTAAACCCTAAACACAAGAGACGCAAACAGGTAGTGAAAGTAAAGCAAGTTGATTAGGGTTTTTAAGGTTTAGGGTTTAGGGCCTTAGGGGTGATATGAGTGAGGATACAGGAATTTCAATTTGATTGGTCGGATCATCACCAGTAGGCGTTTCAAACGGATACAATACACACCAATCAATGGACTTAATTGGATTATTAACATAAACTTTTGTCTCCCTTACTTTCTGTCTTTCAATACCTAACTCCGGATTATCGGATCGGTTTATTTCTTGTTTTTATTTTTTTGTTCGTTAGTTGATGTCTATCCGAGAATTAAAGCGCTAACATGTGCATTGCTTTTTGTTCTCGTTGGATTACGAGGCAACTAATGCATGCTTTATGATTCCGCTTTCTCTCTCTTTCACATGCTCCATCGGCTTAATAGGTTTGGCCTACATAGGCCTGCAACTCCCGCGGGCCAAACCCTTATATGTATGTTGTGTGTTGTGTGTGTTATATTAATTTTTAATCTTGCAATAATGTATTTACTGTAATTCTCTTCTTATTCTTGTAAATTAACTTTTTTTATGTTTATTTATGAATCATGATTTTAATAGTTAATTATACTTTTTTCTTAAAAAAAAAAAAAAGAAAAACATATTTGTCTAACCCACGGGTCACCCCCACAGAGCCCACGCAACTCACGTGGGGCAGGTAGGGTTAATTAAACAATAACATGCGAGCCGGTTTACAAAAGCCCACCAAAATGTAAGTTTGTAGTGAGTTAAGTCTAATTGAATGATTCGGTATGTTTTGACAATATTATTATTATTATTATTATTATTATTATTATTATTATTATTATTAACACAATGACATCTAAAAAGTAAATTCAAACATATTATTATTATTTTGAGTGACATAGAAAATCGTAATCATTACTTAATAATTTGCATATAATAAATCCTATAATGATCCATAAAACACACACAACAATTAATATAATTTTTGACATGATGACATATAGTATCAATTATCATTTTAAAAAAAATTATGTAAAAAGTGCATTCGTAATATATACACAATTTCAATATGAATTACAATAAATTCCTACCCCACCAAATAATTCTGATTTGGAATATAGATCCACAGTCAACAAAACCAACTCCATGGTCTAATTTGACCGAATTGTAACGTATTTAATTAAAGCGAATTTTGGCGGTCTTCCTCTCCACGCCATTTCATCCATTTTCTTCCAGGTTAGAATCGAAATTGAAGAAATCACGTACGCCGCCGAATAGCTTTCGTTGGGTCATTAGTGATGGAGAAACCATGCGTGCAATGTACGTGGCATCGTCACCGTTGGCAGCAAGATTACAAGCGGAGTTTGAGCAACTTAATCCCGTGGTTATGAATTCCAGATGGAGACCGCCGGCGATGTTTGACGGGCCGCCGGGAATTCCAATTCCGAGGCCAGTTGCTGTGCCGCTGGCTGCCAATCCCACACCGCCGGCGGCTGCCAACTCGTCTGCAGCAACTCAATCCGGACAAAACCTAGCAGCCCCCCAAGAAACGCAAACAGGTAGTGAAAGTAAAGCAAGTTGATTCATTCTAGCAATCTCAATGATCGTCAACCATTCTAAATTTCTCCCATAATTAATTAGTAGTTCTACTTTAATTTAATAATGTTTTTGTTTTGGGTACGTTGTAGGAGCCGACTTCTCTTTAATGGAAGCGAATGTTGTTTATGTGGAAGCAGGAGAGGTTAGTTACTTGTAATTGAATATACAATTAATTGTTTGTTTGTTTGTTGGCTGTTTATATTGTGCCGCTTAATCTAAGGTTTCTGATTGATCATATCCCTTGATTGTAATAATAGTATTATTATTTGAAATTTCAGGATTTATCAGCCAAGATTATTGATTTTTGTCTTACTAAGCTGCACTCTAAATCTAGATCATCATCTGTTTGTGTGATATTATCGGCAGTGGGAGCCGTTTCTCGTGCTACGGTTCGGAGGAATCCCACCTCCCATCCCAATGGCTTTGAAACCTTTGAGGTTTGTGGTTGGATATATATATATATATACACGATATGTTTAATTAATTATAATGGTTAAATGGCCTGTTTGTTTGTTTTAATTAATTATATTATTATTATACTGCATATATGCATGCTTTGCGGCAGGGGTGGCATGAAATCATGAAGCTGGGTGGACGCTATGACAAGTCGTCATGGCAAGTAGGCGGCCAACGCTCCATAGCTGGCGTATTGCCACCCCTTTATTCAATCTTGTATTCCTGCATATAGAAATTGGAATGTACTTTACTCATTAACCACGTGTTCGATTCCTTTGATCTTCTTACTCTTAGGTGTACAGTTTTGGGTCGTCTTCTCTCTCCTCTTTTTACTTTAATGATTATTATTACCCAAGAATGGGGACCTAGGCTGCGAGAGCCCATAGCTGGGAGGCCTAAGAATATAATCTGGGCAGGGCGAGAAGATGACCAGAACCAAGATAGACAATTCGAACGAAAATAGATGGTCTGGACAGGAAAAGACAACCCTGACCCAATATTGGGGACCCAAGGCCCAAGTTTGGCAACCCGAGGCCAGCTTATGAAGTCATTTTGGTCTTGCGGCCCACCACCATTCTAGGACCATTGTATTGGCCTAAACAAATCATGTCTAATTTCACTGCAACACATTATTTGTAATATTCTTACACCAATCAAGAAAATATTATTAAATTTATTTGCCTTTACTATTTAATCATTTCTATTATGCGAACTTATTGGTGCCTACATACCCAATGACAATTTGTTCCATCATTGATGCTTGGGCGAGAAGATGACTCGGACAAAGATAGATGACTTGGATCGAGATAAATAACTTGGATCGAGATAGATGACCTTGACCCAATATTCGAGATCTAAGTTTGGCAACCCGAGGCCGACCTATGAAGTCGGCCTTGGACGACTAGCCATTCTAGTCCCAGAGCTCACCTCCAGGTCCATAATGGCGGGCTTTGACCCGTTATGGTCTTACGCTCCACCACCATTCTAGGACCATTGTCTTGGTCTAGACAAACCATTCCCAATTTCTCTACAAGACATCCTTTGTAATATTTCAACACCAATCAAGAAAATATTATTAAATTTATTTGCATTTACTATATAACCATTTCTATTATGCAAACTTATTAGGAGCTTAATGTACAACCTCAAGCTTGCTTTCCAATTCAGATTTATGACCATTTAAATTGTGAACATTTAGTTGTGAACATTCATTATATAAATTGTGTGAATAATTTGCCGATAACCATGGTTCTATTTGAATCAAATCAGAACTCAAAAGGTTTTCAATTCCAATTCTTTTTTTTAATACAACTGACCCTATTACATTGTAGTATCTGTTCATCTATACTTTTCTCAACCTGTTGAAGCACAAAGAGTCAATTTCGATATCTCCTCCACTGACGCTCGAACTCATGACCTTTCAATTCAAATTTATTAAAATCGAAAACTTAAACCAATAATTTCAATTCAAAATTGGTCGATTCTGGTTATTTAAAAAAAAAAAAAAAAAAAAGACGGGCGGTTCAAACCGAAACCTTCTGTTCAGGAACCGGATTCCTTAACAGCACCAGGCAACGACTCCAATCCAAGAAGCCAAATCTCTAAATCCGTCTGATTCCTCTCATCGTCTCCGTTGGCCGTCGCTCCAAGCTCTAGGTGACTTCTTGACTCCGGCACTCTCATCGTCTCCGACTAGCGACGCGTGTCTATTACTAGTAATACTAGCGTCTTTACAGGTTTGCCTCTAGGGTTTTACTGCGATATTGAAACTTCTTCTTCAGCTGTCATATTTTTTGTTTTCTACTTTGGACATTGTATTTCATGGAATTAGAACTAGATATTCGTCGGATCCCCATGGTTTAGGTCATTGTGGATTTGTGGTAATTCCTTATGTGCATATAATCTGATGCTACAATAAACCATGCATCTTTTTTTCATGCCGTGTAGTTCAGAAATCAGAATGTAATTTCCACATATTTCCATGAAGAAAGCAGTTGTAGGTGGGTTGCCACATACAAGTGTAATTATTGGTGGTTTTAAGGTTCATTTTTATTAATGGTGCTTTGCTGTAATTTATGTCATATTGGCATATTTGATGTTCTCTTTTGTACATTTGTCCCCAAATTTTAGTGCTTAGCATGCTTGCTATGAATAGTGTTGCAGAATTTTATAACCCCTCTTCTGTTGTCAGTAGGTGAAGAAGTGAAAATTGGAGAGAGATTTCTACACTTCTGATTTGCTGTAAACTTTTCCTCATTTGCTCATTAAAAAAACAATACTGAGCAAGCTCGCCCGTTTAGCCAGCCAGTATTGACAGCTCTACCCTACCTAGGAGTCCATCACTCCCAATAAATTGCTCCATTTTCAGCTTCCGCCATTTCAATCCGTGGTCAACATTACTATTGGTGGCACACGGAGGGTAACTTTTCAAGCCATGGATCTATTATCCTATAATTCTTCTTCTTGTTGTCTTCATTGTTGTTTTTTTTTTTTTTTTCAAAACCTTAGGCCTGGCTGGTCAAGTTGCTAGCAAACCTAGTTATCTCTTATTACATGAACAAGCACCATTCAGTTTTAGGTTATTGATTCAGTATGCAAACTGTTCTGAGTCATTGTAATACAGTTTAAATCGAGACCTTAAAATTGATGACAACACAATCCATCCTGGACTTGGTGTGTTGGGTTAGCATAGTGGATATTGTCAAGAGTTTGCAATTTCTTCATTCTCTTACTTTTAATTCTTGTCCCAGTCAGGGTTTCTTTGTTGGGTCCTTCAGGGATCTGTAAGAACAGTTAAGAAACACTTCTAATTATAGTAGTTGGATCAAAGAAATTCTATAATCTATACATATTAATGTTACTAAAATATCCATTAAAGGGGTGATCACTTGTTAATTGTGATTTGTCCTTTGGAATGGTTTATCTACCTTTTATCTTAGGAACCTCTAAATACATGTACTTCTGTTATAAACTTATAATCTTGAACATGCTTGATGCTACTTTTCCTGGTTTATTGCTCTTCTTAGTTCTTAGTGCTTATGTTTTTGCAATGTGAAAACAAGCTTCCTTCTCTGTTTTATGTCTACGACATGGATTTTATAGAATGCTATCAGCACTTTCTAGAGTAATAATTTGGCAATGTTCTGTATAGGCAGTCTTTATTTGCACTCTTTCTATTAAAAGTTAAAATTTGGGTTTAACATATACACTATTGGAAGGTATTGAGAGATTATAACCTTTTGTCAGGGCTGGGATCATGAGTTCTCATCAATATGCAGAGCTCCCTCAAGTAAAACCACTTGTAACATTAAGTGGTACTGCAAAAGAAGGTGCCATTGGACCGACCCTTGGTTTGATTGACATTGGTGAGAGCGAGTATGCTTACCTTTTCCAAGTTTCCCTTCCTGGAGTAAGAGATAAAGGTCTGTTCTTCTACAATTTCATGTTCGACAATAGGTTATGGTTCAGGCATTCAAATGGATAGGTGCATATAATTCTGATCAGTTGCATGCCAAGATCAGTGTAGACATCATATTCTTATTGTACTTGAAAATGCTTTAATTTGCCTGGTAATCAATCTAGAATATGTTAATCAAATTGAAACGTAAGCTACTGCTTCTACTATTATAATACAATGACTACAGTTAAGGATATTTGAAATAAGACCTATAACATGTGAATATGATTTGTAAGAAATGTAAAATTCTCTGTACTATACCCAGATGTTTTTTATGAGCATATATGGTGGTTGGTATTAAAGTGGAATTGATGCTAGTTGTATAATATCATACAGGTAATTTAAAATGCGAGATACAGAGAGATGGCAAAGTCCAGATAGAAGGTGTGGTCTCAGAGTCTCAGCTTTTAAAGAACGCCTCTGAAGTTTATCAAGTGAATGTACAAGAGCTTTGCCCACCCGGACCATTCACCGTATCATTCAGTTTGCCAGGAGCAGTGGATCCCAGGCTATGTTCTCTAACATTCAGACAAGATGGTATTCTAGAAGTTGTCGTACTGAAGTTTGGATTACCTCGTGTTTCAGCCGAAGGTTTGTCTGAAAATTGGTCCAATGGCTGGTTCCAACCTTCTTAACTGGAATCAGTGTTTAGGTATGTTTTCTTGATTATGGTCATAGGACAATTAATTTAAAAACTGATGAAGTGGTTGTCATCTTTGTAGTGAAGAATGCGATAGAGGTACTAAGGTCAGACTCTCCAAGTCTAAGTTCCACCCTCGCTTCCATATGTTACATTGCTATTTACCAGTCGAATTATGGAAAATTGGATTGTGTACCGCACCATCCCAAATTCCTTTGATTTCGATATCCATATATAGTTGTATTTTTGGTGACTTAACATATGCTTTTTTTGTCTATAAAAAGTTGGTGGAACATGATTCTTGTACTTGAAGGTCACGAGTTTGATTTTTACCAAACATTTTTTTGATTAAGCTTGTTGCATAGTGCTGTAATTTTTAAGTTATTACACAGAAGCAATCAAGGTATCTTACTAAAACTAAGATTTTGATTCTAAGCATCAAAATTATAGTCGGTAGTGTTGTGATAAATACACGGTCAGCATGAATTGTGGTTTACGTTGCAGGTCCAATAGGATTATAGGAGGAATGAATGAATATAATGTTTATGAAACTGGTCAACCTCAACTCTCATTCGACGTATTGTCAATTTTCATAGAATACTTAATGAGTCAAAGTCTTCGTTTGTCTTGTTCGACGAAACTTCTTTCGTTCAACTCATAAGTCATAGTAGCAACGATATACACCACAACTCGATCGATCGATCGATCTCATTTCGTGAGCCAGTTGAGCTAGCAATGGCGTTGAAAGTGCTTTCGGCACTGGACTCCGCAAAAACGCAGTATTATCACTTTAAAGCTATCATCATAGCCGGCATGGGTTTATTCACCGATGCCTATGACCTCTTCTGTATCCCTCCCATCATGAAACTCCTGGCTCACATCCATTATCCGGACAAATGCGAAGTTTCTCCGGCCGTCAACTCAACCATGGTGGGAATAGCCCTCCTTGGAACCGTGATAGGCAAGGTGGGTTTCGGGCGGTTGGGCGATCTGGTGGGGCGACGTCGAGTCTACGGCTTTGCACTGGTGCTCATGATTGTGAGCTCTGTAGGGTGCGGATTCTCTATCTGCACCTCCAGGGCATGCGTCCTCCTCAGCCTGGGTTTCTTCAGGTTCTTGTTGGGAGTGGGGATTGGCGGTGACTACCCTCTGTCCGCCACCATAATGTCGGAGTTTGCTAACAAGAGGACGCGCGGCGCTTTCATTGCGGCCGTGTTTTCCATGCAGGGTTTTGGGATCCTGGTGAGCTCCACCGTCACCATGGTTGTGTGTTCCATCTTTATCCGGGCTGCCAACCTCTCGCCGGAAAATCTTCATACTCCGGCGTCAGCGGACTTGGCCTGGAGAATTATTGTGATGATAGGTGCAGTGCCGGCAGGAATGACGTATTACTGGCGTATGATGATGCCAGAGACCGCCAGGTTTGAAATTTCATTCTCTCATGCTGGCCTGGCATAGATCAAGTCAATACATACATGAATTGCATGTGTTGACTGACTACACTTTCTTCTTATTCCATCTAATTAAGGATTCCATATATAGTAGTGGCAGTTATGTTGGTTAAATTAATTATACCTCGCCTGGCCTAAAAATAATCCCTGAATCATAAAAATAAATTACAATTAACACTACTAATAACTGGTTAATTAACACTTTTCCCCGCACGTACTTTTGAAAATTTAACCTATTAATATAATTGGTTTAAAGTACAATTTTAAACAGATTTACTTTTTTTTTTTGAATACTATTAACTCTATTATGACGTATAATTTGTTCATACATACTTTCTTGAAGCACTTATAGTCCTGTAAGTTAATATAAATAAACTTACAAGATTAAATTTTCAAAAGTAAAACAATTCAGATGCAAATTAAAATTGTGATTTTCCTATAATATTTATGCATATATGGTGCAGATACACAGCTTTGGTGGAGAAAAATTTGTTGCAAGCAGCCAAGGACATGGAAAAGGTGTTGGACGTTTCATTAAGCCCCATAAAGGAGGAGGAAGAGGAGGAGGATATAGATCCAGAATTATCTTCACCCATAACAAACACACATTTCTGTAATAATGACTATTCCTTATTCTCCACAGAATTCTTCCACAGACATGGACGCCACCTCCTTGCTTGTTCCCTCTCATGGTTTCTTGTAGACGTCGTCTTCTACAGCAGCAACCTCTTTCAATCCCACATTTACCACCAATATCTCCCTGAAACCACAAAAAATGCTTTCGTAGAGGCCTTTAACATCGCAAAACTCCAAACCATCATCGCCGTTTGCTCCACAGTTCCGGGCTATTTTTTCACCGTCTACTTCATCGATCGCATTGGCAGAGTCAAAATCCAGATAATGGGGTTCTTTTTCATGGCTATGGGGTTATTCGCCATTGGAATCCCTTACCATAGCTTCTGGGCGGAGAGCAATGCAGGAATTAGGGGTGTGGGGTTTATGTTCCTTTACGGACTCACCTTCTTCTTCTCCAATTTCGGGCCAAACACAACCACTTTCATAGTCCCGGCCGAACTGTTCCCGGCCCGGTTCAGAACAACGTGCCACGGAATATCCGGCGCCGCGGGGAAATTGGGGGCGATTATTGGGGCGGTTGGCTTCTCCTGGGCTTCCCATAAGTACAAGCAGAAAGAACATTCAGCAGCAGGGATTGGAATGACGTCGGCGTTGTTGGTAGTGCTGGGCGGAGTTTGCATCGCCGGAATGATAACCACCTACTTGCTCACGCCGGAGACCAAGGGGCGATCCTTGGAGGACAACGAAAATTTTGAGGAACATCCTCAAACATGTACTTCTGCTTCTATGTGTCTCTCCCACTGTTTCAAAGGCTACACTGCTGTTGAGCCACGATCATCAGCATCGCCTAACAATAATCTTGCTGCTGCTGTTAATTAATAATACTGCTTAATTAATTCATCATCTATTCTTGTGGTCTAGTGGCACCAAGTTGCTCATTTATATGAAATATATAAAGAAAAGAAAAAGTTGTAGTACGGTAGTTGTGTGTAAAAAATAAGCATGAGATCCATAAAAGTACCATTAGTGGAAAATTAGAAAAAGGAGTATTATATTTGTGTATATATAAAGTTACAAAGATTCATAAATGATTTCTGTTATGCACTACACTTATATGATATTGGTCGGAGTCAAAGTCTTGCGGGATGAAACTTCCCCCAACTTTCTCCCACCAATCAAAACATCCATACATGCATTATTAGCTACAAATAAATAAATACATTCACATTGTCCTGTTATCTCCGATCCATCTTTTGAAATTAGATTGCAGAGTTTTATGTAAATATATAACAAGTAACTAACGTAGGTAGCCAAGCTAATGAGAGAGATCGAGATGGCGGCGTTGAAGGTGCTTGCGGCACTGGACTCAGCAAGAACGCAGTATTATCACTACAAAGCTATCATCATAGCCGGCATGGGCTTATTCACCGACGCTTACGACCTTTTTTGCATCCCTCCCATCATGAAACTCCTCGCTCATATCTATTATCCCCACCGCTGCACCGACCACCTTAACTCCTGCAAAGTTTCTCCGGCTGTTAATTCAACCATGGTCGGAATGGCCCTCCTCGGAGCCGTCATAGGAAATCTTATTTTCGGCCGTCTAGGCGACCTAGCCGGCCGACGCCGCGTCTACGGCGCCGCGCTCATCCTCATGCTCATCAGCGCTCTCGCCAGCGGATTTTCAATCTGCACCTCCACCACTTGCGTGCTCCTCACGCTCGGTTTCTTTAGGTTCTTATTGGGCGTGGGGATTGGCGGCGACTACCCTCTCTCCGCCACCATCATGTCCGAGTTCGCCAACAAGAACACGCGCGGCGCTTTCATTGCCGCCGTCTTCTCCATGCAGGGTTTTGGAATCCTGGTCAGCTCCACCGTGACGATGGCCGTTTGCGCCGTTTTTATGCGAGCCGCTAATCTCTCAAAGGACAGTCTCCGTACTCCGATGTCGGCGGACCTGGCCTGGAGGATTATTCTGATGTTAGGTGCAGTGCCGGCAGGGATGACGTATTACTGGCGTATGATGATGCCCGAGACCGCCAGGTTTGAAATTTCTAGGCCTAATAATGCATTATTATTGATTTATATATGCTTCTTTCCAATTGCGCCCGTTGACTTCATTTTAAAAAATTAAACGCCCTCTAAATTGATAGCTATTAGTTTTTTTTTTTTTGAAAGCAGAGTATTAGTTGATAACATTATTACCTAATTTTAGAAAAGTGTTTTGGCCCTGTTTGGTAAATAATCAGCCTATCAGCCAATTTTAGTTTATTTAACCACTATTAGTTGTTTGGTTAATAAATTTTTTTAACTCCAAAATGCTAAAATTCAAAAGGCTACTCAAAGCAGCCTTTTCAATTAGCTTTTTGAAAAAAAGAAATTATACCAAACAGCTATCAGTTAACAACTAATTTATCAAACAACTTTCTACAATCAGCTAATATTATCAACAAATCATACCTTCTAACCCAAACAGCCAACAACCATTTACCAAACATGGCCTTTATCTATTAGCTCGTATAATTTAATATTAACATTTTAGAGTTACAAAAAGTTAATTAAACATTTATATTGACTTTTTAACTTAATCAAACAGTTAATAGTGATTAAATAAATTAAAATTAACTGATTTTCCCAATATAATCACCCTATGAATCTGCAGATATACAGCTTTGGTGGCGAAGAACGAGGTGCAAGCAGCAAAGGACATGGAAAAGGTGTTCGAAGACGTTTCAGTGACTCCGGTGGGAGAAGAGTCACCAACAATAATGAACAGTTTCAGTAATAACAATGACGATGAGTATCCATTGTTCTCCAGAAAATTCTTGTTCAGCAGACATGGGACTCACCTCCTAGCTTGTTCCCTCTCATGGTTCCTACTAGACGTCGTGTTCTACAGCAGCAACCTCTTCCAATCCCATATATACCAACACTACTTGGGCACAACCACAAAAAACGCTTTCCAGGAGGCTTTTGACATCGCAAAACTTCAGGCCATCGTGGCCATTTGTTCCACAATTCCAGGCTACTTTTTCACGGTTTATTTCATCGATCGCATCGGCAGAGTGAAGATCCAAATGATGGGTTTCTTCTTCATGGCGATCTCCTTATTCGCCATTGGAATTCCTTATTACAGCTTCTGGGTGGAGGAGAAAGGCAGAAATAATGCGGGGTTCATGATCCTTTACGGTCTCACCTTCTTCTTCTCCAATTTCGGGCCAAACACAACCACTTTCATAGTGCCGGCCGAGCTGTTCCCGGCCCGGTTCAGAACAACGTGCCACGGCATATCCGGGGCCGCCGGGAAACTGGGGGCGATGATTGGGTCAATTGGCTTTTTCTGGGCTTCCCATAACAAGAAAGAGAACGGATATCCTAAAGGGATGGGAATGACGGCATCGTTGGTGATGTTGGGGGGAGTTTGCATTGCCGGAATGATATGCACTTACTTGTTTACTCCGGAGACCAAGGGAAGATCCTTGGAGGACAACGAGAATTTCCACGAAAATCCTCAACCCGCTGCCGTGTCTCTCTCACGTGGTTTCAAAGGCTACGCTGCTGTCCAGCCACAATCGCTGCCTAACAATAACGCGGTTGTTTCATAAATTATATTCCTGTTGATTATATTGTTGAATGTTTTATATATGTTCCTACCAATTTCCTCTCTGTACGTGTATATATATAGTCAATTATATATGAATTTACAGCACCAGCAGCTCAGTTGATTCTGGCCTATTAGATTATGAATTTACAATACAAGCAGCTCAGTTGATTCTAGCTTATTAGTGAATTTTACTCTTTCATCATTTGTCCTTTGGAACAAGGAAATTTTGTTTTGAATGGGTAAATTATATATGCATTTATAGATTAGATTCCATCTTTTCATTATATATATTGTGGACACAAATGGTTGACTCAAATAATTAATTCATTTATTCATATCACCCCATATTAAATAAAATTTTGAATAGACTAAATTACATTTTTTCCTATTAATCAATTATTATTAATGACAATGAGAAAAGGTCCAATTAATGACGGGCGTCAAACTCAACTTTCCCATTACGAAATCCCTTTTCATTTAAATGAAAATTATTAATAATTGACATATTTAATCAATCTTAAATTACTAGTTTTAGTAAATAAATGTGACGAATAAAATATCTGGAGGAGAAAACAATAGAGGGCTATGCTTTGTCCACTAATATTATTAATGTTGAGTGTTTTATCTACTCAAGTACAATTATATATTATGGAAGTGATAGATCAAGTAAAATGTACATACATGAATTAGAAGTCGAATATGAATGGGTTTTATGTAAATTTGAAGAATTGGGCGGAAGAAGGACCAGTCCAGCATTATACCTTTAAAAAATGTAGCGATATAAAGAAATATAATTGTGCATTCATTACGAGCTATGACTTTTCATGTAATGATAACTGATTGATTCTAACAAATGGTATCTGGGTCAAATGTTTGACTTACTATTAATAGTGAGAAGGGTGGGAATTGTTGGGCCTAAAAAATGTGGCGAATTAAATATTGGAGACAACACTAATATTCCATTGCTTGTATACTACACACGTACATGCATTTCCCATAATTAATGCGGAGAACAACCCATTTTAGCATAGAAAGAATGAATATGGGAAAACATACATTTGAAGCATGCATGTTTTTGTAAGGGAAATATGATTTCATAGCCGTTAGCAGTTAGGAGTATGTGTAGGGTAAATGGGTGGTAGTGGTGCTAGACGGTCGGGTCGCAAATGAGAGATCTGTCCTCCACCGTCGTGGCAGGCAGGGAAAATGAATACACAATCAGGGAGTTGGGCCGTCGGTCCATTAATAAGGGCCCACACTCGAGGGCCCCTTTCCTTTCCACTTGCAACACAGTAAATAAATATTTTAAATATTCAAATGGGTTGGGCCCCTGCCTTAAGTAAATTCCACAACAGCGACTCATTATTGCACAACGATAAGACAAATAAAGATAAATGTCAAGTGGCTCAATAAATTTGGCTTACGTCAAAAAATAAATGTTGATCACTTATAAATTTGGCTTTCAAGGTAAATTATGGTAACTCAGTTGAACACAAATACTAGATATTTACTTACTGTGTGTACAAGGTGTCCCTCACTTAGATTGCTCTTATAATGTCCCTGGTGAGACACGTTCTCTGGTTTTTCTTCCTAAATTAAATTTCATCTTTATGATCAATTGTTGAACTGCACATGCGAGTTTAACTCTTAACCTCTTTTATCATATTGTGATTCTACACATCTTCCCAACTATTCTAATTTACACTACCATTTTTTATTTTTTATTTTTAGTAATGTGATGGTTGAATGGCAATTTTTATTTTTTATTTTTAAAGTATGACTTGTATTGCAATATAATCCCATGTAACCATCCTAATCCTAGTTTAAATCAAACAACAAATGAAATGGGTGGATGATTGGAAACCACGTCAGTTGTCAAAATTAGGACCCCCATTCTACATATATTGATGCAGGATGAGACATTAATTCTCACAAACAAATTAAATTGGTCGGGGAGATCGAAGTAGTACACAACATAATACTAACAGTATATATATGTCAATTAAGTATCTTGTCATCGATGATATAACTATTACCATTCTAAATAGAAAGACATTGTCATGTATGTTGAACAAATACTATATATTTTTTTAAAAATGAGAGTTTTTTTCTTTGTCACGAATAAAACTCATAACTATTATTTTAAGGTATGTATTAAGTAAATTTTATTTTTATATAATATAATAGATAAAAATAATAATTTTCGAAAAATACTAGCATAGTATCATATCATAGAAATAACAAGTGGTGTGGAGACCCTTTTCAGCTGTGCTGTGTACTATGTAGTATGTACCCCAGACCCTTCTGATGATGGGCAGCTAAGCTAAGCTAAGCTATCACCCATAGGCCATATCCAACAGCTTCTCACGTGTGCGTCCACAACCTTTTCTACCAAAGTCAAGGGTAATAATTATTAATAATGTGATCAAATTGTATTTTATTGCATCCGATGTAACGTAAAAATATAAAGTTATTACACGTATTTATTATGATATATATAGTGGTCTAGTTTATTCAATATATATAGTCCCTTAATAAGCTAAGCTTAATTAGCTTGTAACGCCACTTGACTATTTTCATTGAATTGTTATCTCTGAATACCAACTAAAGCATACCACACAGAATTATATTGAATAACTGGTCACAATCAATGCAATAAGTCCGACCAGGCAGGCATGATATAAGTTTAGTAATAAGGCGGCGCCAAATATATATGGAGTAATAATTTATCATATATATACTACTACATATATATGCAACGTAACCTAGGTCCACTTTCATCAATGAAATGAAGCATACATACCTACAATTGTATTTATCAATTATTGTATTAAATACAATAGTATAAATGTCGATGTTCATCTAATTAATACTCCGTAAAATTAAATAATAATTATTAATGCAGAAAATGAGTAAACAAGATAAGGTTTACATCATATATAGAGGGGCGGTGAGGTAGCATGCAGTACGTGCGCACTGCACTGCAGTGCACAGTGCACAGAACAGCAGTGCAGGTGGTAGGATGGATGGATTACTATTTTTTATCTTCTGTGGTGACTATCTTTTACGTGATTTCATTTCTATGACACATTTCCAGCTTCTTTAATCATGTTTTTTCGAGTCTCATCTTTTAACTAAACTCCCTACCTAATCCTATCTATCATTGCTTACGTTTACCTACGTCTCTGCTGACGCCCGCACCACTATCGGAATAAATGAATAATTACATATATTTGAGAAAAAACTAAACTTTACTCAAAAAAGTTAATTAGACACTTAAATTTTTAAAAGTTGTAATTAAATTTATAAACATTATTTTGAAGCATTGAAGTCCAAAAAATCGATTTATAATATGTAATTATAGATTATCTAGGATTCTGACGATCTTTTTATCATTTTCGGATCACAATCATGGTGATCGGTGGCGACGACCAAACTATTTGGTTGCCTTATGCGACAAAAGAAAAGGCAGACCAATTGGTTGTCTTTTCCGGCAATTGGAGAAGGAAACCAACCTCTTTGCCGGAGAAGGTAGGGTTTAGGGTTGGAGAAGGGCGGGGATAATCATGTATGCACTCCCCCCAACCCCCACCCCTCAAACCAACATCCTCCATGTAAGGAGTAACAAGGTAGGCATGCATGGATTGGATAGAGGCGGGAGATTGAAGTGCAATGAGAAGGTAGGTCGTTGAATTAGTAATAACTATACTAATTACAAATTAAACAAAGGTTAAGAATTCAAATTCAAGAAATAGGCAAGGCCAAGTGAATATACCTAGCTACAAACCTGGAGAATTAAGTGAGTTTGATAAAAAAGAAACAGAGCGATTATTTTGACTTTATAGAAAAATACATATGCATGTAAATAAGTTAAGCCTAATAACACTACTAATCATTATCATTGTTATTTTCATTTCTCATTGTTGGGAATGATTAAATATGATTGTGTAAGAGCAACTCCAAGGGACACCAAATCAGCAAAAAAAAAAAACATCATCCCACCATTCCACCAAATTTTGCTCCTCCAATGTGTTGCACCATCTCACCAAAACACCAAAAAATTTGGTGTTCATGAACAGTGCCACACTAAATTTGGTGTGGCACTGTTCATCATCTGCAAAAATAGGGAGGGAAGGCTTTTACCATTTTGCCCTTGTTTCTTTTTATAATTCCAAATGTATCCTTTACTTGTTTATATAGAATTTTATTATTTTGTAAAATATGTATATTTAAAGTTTGTATTATTAAATATAAATTATATCATTTTGGAGATCTAATTAAGACGATTGAAACAAGACTAATATTGAATATATATTAATTAAAATTTTATTTAATGTTATAAAAAAAAATAATGTTATAAAAAAATAAAAATGTTAATAAAAATTATTATTTATATCACATGTTATATTTTATATTAAACTAATTAAGTTAGAACTAAATTATATTAAACTAATTAAATTCGAACTAATAATTGAGAAATCAAATTATTTTAGTGTAGAAATTTGGTGTTTTGGTGTAAATGGGTTGGAGATGAATAAAATTTGGTGTGAGAATATTCCTTTTGATGTGACATTTGGTGTAAAAATTTGGTGTTTTGGTGTTGGGATGGTTGGAGTTGCTCTAAGATATGATATTCCATATGTGCATATACATACAAAGTACATAAAATAATATAAAAAATATATATAGATGTATGTTCACACACACACGCATAAATCTGTGCAACCCAACCAAACCAAACCTAACTTGGCATTTACTAGCCCCCTACCCCCTGTCCATCAATTCCCTAGTTTTCCCAAATTATTATTATTTAAATATTAATATAGGCAAACCCTTTTCAGGTGGGGCATTTTAGGTTCTGTCGCAAGCTATCTAGCCTTTATGAACCCAAATCTATGCATTGCCACCCCGCCTCAATACAATACACTCACTATCCCTACAATACATACACACACTCTCTCTTAGCTAGCTCTCTGATCCTGCCTCGATTCCTCTGCTTTTCCCCCTTCCCACATATAAATTCCACCCCACGTTTCGCATTCTTCTCTTCTGTACATCTATACAACTTCAAGTGTTGCTGAGAGAGAGAGAGAGAGAGAGAGAGATGTTGGGTATAGAAGAGATACTGTGCGAGCTGAATAGAGATGAGGATAACGAGCAGGGTTTGCCCCCTGGTTTTAGGTTTCATCCCACCGACGAAGAGCTCATCACCTTCTACCTCGCCTCCAAGGTCTTCCATGGCACCTTCTCCGGCATCCACATCGTAGAAGTCGACCTTAATCGCTGCGAACCTTGGGAGCTCCCAGGTACCCCCCACATCTTATGTTTCCAACTAACATATATAAATTCAAGAAACGTACGGCGTATTTCACATTTTCACGTAGCTAGGTTCGTTCTATCCATGCAAACAAATATTAGAATGTTCTCATTCTATGGGCACTGTGGATCTATCATCTATAAATTAGAATGTTCATTAGTAACTTTTTGTTAAGTGGAAATGAGGTAGCGAGCGAAGAGATTGCATGATTACTGTGCCAAGTACATACGCACAAAAATTAAAGGCCAAATAAACGAACTGTTGTGCGGCTACAGTGTTGGGTTCAGGAGGCCAGGAAAGCTCAAAATGATAACATTTTCTGAACAGTACACATTTTGAACCAAATTAAAACTCCAGACTTGTCTCTTCTTGGGTTACCAGTTACCACCACCTTTTAATTTAATTAATCTCACCTACGCTCCACTAAGGCTTTAATGTTAGCGTTGAATAGGATGAGTAGTGAAGCATGCAATTAATGAAGAGTGTTATATACTCCCTCCGTCCCATTTTATGTGTCGGGTTCGGTTAACCAGGCTTGACTGAAGTGATTTTTAATTCAATTTTTCATAATATTAAATTTAGTATTAATATACAAAATTTATATATTTAGAAACTACATTAAAAGTACTATTAAACACAAAAAATCAAATTTAAAAATAAGTAAAAAATAATAAAGAAAATAAACAAAGAAGAAAAAATTGGTTTGACCAATGAATAGTAAGTATGACAGATAAAATGGGACAGAGGGAGTACATATATAGTACCTACGTACGCAGTCGTCATAGCTGCGCTAATGGATGGGTATTTAATATAATGATGGAGGTGGGTATGTATGTATGTATGTGCAGATGTGGCAAAGATGGGAGAGAGAGAATGGTACTTCTTTAGCCTCCGGGACCGCAAGTATCCGACCGGGTTGAGAACCAACCGGGCGACGGGAGCCGGGTACTGGAAGGCCACCGGAAAAGACAGGGAGGTTTACAGTGCATCCAGCGGGGCACTTCTGGGCATGAAAAAGACACTCGTTTTTTACCGAGGACGAGCCCCTCGCGGTGAGAAAACCAAATGGGTCATGCACGAATATCGCCTTGACGGTCATTTTTCTTGCCGTCACACTTGTAAGGTCAGCTTCATTTCTTTCTCTCTCTCTCTCCATTGTTTCTTTTCAAATTACTCACATATATTACCAAGAAATAAATAATTAATACACCGTACTCCGACCTACACTCCGTAGTAGTAATGTATAATAATACTCCGTATATAGATAGAGAAATAACATGCATAGTTGCAGCGAGCAATGTTTGTCCTTTTAGGGTTGACTTATAATGTTTTGTCTGATCTGATGATCAAGTGTGGACGAAATGCTTTGTAGATTTGATCGAAATGAAAGATTGATGGATGGATGGAGGGGTTCAGTATAATATAATGCATGTTCCTGAAAATAGTTTACATTAGTTTTCTTTATTAGAGCATATATGTATATATATTTTATGTTCTATGACTATAGACAAGCTAATATTACATGTCCGAATCAATAAATGAAATTGTAACCAATTAAGATTATTAGAAAATTTTGCTAGTTTAGTGATGTTGTATAGTTGGCTGGCAGGAGGAATGGGTGATATGCAGAATTTATCATAAGATAGGGGAGAAGAGAAATGCAATAATGGTGCAGGCTGCAGGAGGAGGACAAAGCTACCCTACCTTAAAGACATTGACATCATCGGCCAACGTAGCCTTACCTCCATTTCCTGAAATGCAGTCTCAGAATCCAATGCAGCATCATCATCATCATCACAAGTCCATTGTATTTCATCACCAAGAAAATGACCTCAAATCAATAAACCACCACCACCCTCTACTTCCTCAAACCAACCTCCTAGGCCTCCCCTCCATAAATGGTGTCCTTTCCTCCTCTTTTTCTGCCATCACTTCTAATAAAACAACACCAACCACCTCAAAAGCCAACACAGACAAATACAACATGTTAGATTGTAACAACACAATCTTGTTACCCTCTTCTTCATCATCATCATCCATCCTATTCAAATCTCAAACCGGATCATCCAAATCCAACGCCATTGCTACTACTGCTGCAAACTGCAAAATTTCTCCGTGCCATCTTTCTGAAACCGAAAAATACCAGAACAACCCGCTCTTTTATGGAATGGGGATGGGCGCTAGTCCCGTCACAGGATTTGGATTCGAGACGATGATGCCATCGGCTGCTGCTACTTTTGATGGCATGTCTACTTCCCCTGAAGGTTTCACCAGGACCTGTTCTCAGATGGTGGATCCCCCTATTCAACTCACTGCAGATTCTTGGCCTATGGATCTCTAACTTTATATACCCACTTCATATATCATATATATATAGGGAGAATGTGCATGATGCAGAGCTTTACACATTCTTGTGCTCTCAATGTAGAAACATATGTTTATTAGAGATTCATCTGGTTGTAGCTAGCTAGGAAGCATTACATTATCCTAAATTTAGATTCCATATTTCCTTCCAGTCTAGAAACAGTGCTTGCAAAACTTGAAACAGAGATTTGAAGGGAGGATTTTACTCACACAGGGAGGGTGGTGGGATTTTCGGTGTGATGTGACGACTATGATAAGATGGAAGCTGTATATGTATAGCTTGATGTCATCGTCAAGAAAATCTATTGATGATTGACAATGGGATTTGGGGACCCGACCCTCTCTGCCTCACTGTGCCACCCCAATCAACTATGTGGCTCCAGTTGTAGGATCTTAACAGAGAATCTGTATGATGGTATGAACATGAAATCATGGATACTGAGATCCCCATACTCAAAATACAGCAAATTACTGAATAATCTAATACACAGTGCAATAGCTGAGCAAGAAATTTGAGAGTGAGAATCTTTGATAATGAGTTCAAATCACTTTGTTGAATATAAGAGGATAGTTCAGGGTGGATATCAGTATTTTCAGGATATAGATGAATATGTGATGCTGATGATAATTCCAATCACATGAAACAAAACTCAATTGTCACATCACACATCATAGTACTGGATGGTAATATAGAGAGAAAAACAAAAAACCTGTTCATGTTTCCTTTTAAAGTTATTTGTGGGGAATTTGCCTAGTTTTATT
Source organism: Ipomoea trifida (assembly GCA_003576665.1). NCBI lineage: Eukaryota > Viridiplantae > Streptophyta > Magnoliopsida > Solanales > Convolvulaceae > Ipomoea > Ipomoea trifida. The sequence continues at coordinate 183,798 of CP025644.1, forward strand.
ATGGTGCACTTTGTTCTTCCTCCTGCATTACATCATACTGTCCTCCCATGACATGATTTCCCTGTGGAGAAGAAAATATTTTATACAGCAGCCTAAACCAGATCATTCTGAAAATTTGCATCCACAGAATCTCAGGAATATTATTACAGAATTGAGCTGCCACAGTATTACTACATATTACTTACTGTTGGGAAACAGAAATCTTGAAAGTCGCATCCCTGCCCTGCATCAAGAATAATTAACAAGTTAGTTGCAACAATAATCAAAGCTACTGATTATGAAGATCAGTGATCAGGAGTCCATCAACATAGAATAAATACTTAACAGTGTTTTCAATAATTTTTCATGAAAGCGGAAATAGCATTTGGTATCAGATAACCTCAGTAAGAAAAGCCAAAGCTCACAATGCAATGCCACAAGCAATTTAACATACATATTTGTTTTGTTTATACCCCAACCCCATGGAGAATCCTAAAGCTTTTCAGATTGGCACAGTGGTTGAGATAGTTCGCATAAACCTGAGGATCTCGATCTGTAGTAAAAAAACTAAACAATTTCAAAAATCCTTTCGGAAACAAGCATATGTTCCTACTCTCCTTGCAATCACATTAAAGGAACCATAAATATGCAGAAAGAAAAACAAAAACATTTTAGCTGCAACTAACCACATTGAGTGTCAGACTAGGGATTTAATAGCACACAATTAACTTTAACATTGTCAGTGTATTTACAGCTAAACTCAGGATTAAGTAGCCTAAACAAACTCAGAATCACATGGTATCTTAAACAAAGAAAGATGATATCACAAACCGAAGTGTACTCCAAAAAAGCCAGCCAGCCAGCAAATTGACAATATGCGAAAGAATAAAGGTAGCAAAGGAATAGTGGAATTGAAATACCGAGCAGCAAAATCAGATACGACAAGGCATTATTATAGGAGAGACAAACCTAAGAAGTAGAAGAGGATGATGGTTTAGGTTTAGGTTTTGGAATAAGAAAATCGGGAGGAGAGTAGATCACAGCGGCGGCCATAACTCCCGGCAACACCGCGTACTTAGCCAGCATGGCCAGCTTCGACACCAGCGCCTCTCCGCTCATCCATGCCATCTTTCAATTCGCCTACTTTGCGAAATGGATCCCGACCCGATTGCCGGTCTTTTCCGGTAAACCGATACAAATTTGAATATAAGTTATTAAAATACTTGTAAAGGATTGTTCTCAATAGAAATTAAGTATGAAATCAAATTTTAAACTTTAAAAAAATATATATATTACTGGTATCCAATAGATTAGAATATACAGCTTCTTAAAAAATCAAAATTATTATTATAAAAAAAAAAATATCACTCATTGCTTGTCAAACAAATGGATTAGGAACTTCTGCAACATAGCCAACCAGACCTGCATCCTAAATAAACATTAAAACAATGAAAGAACAAAAAAAAACACATGAATGAGGATGACAAAACACTCAAAAAAGCTCATCAACGGCCGGCATATATATTACATTTGATTCCTTCTCCTTCTCTGGTACCCACTTATTAGTTGTGTTAGTGCAGTCATGAATCTTTGGCTCCCCGACCCGCCATTGCCATACCACATTCTATCATTCATCCTCAAAAGTCAAATCTATTGGGAGATTGAGAGTCCCTCCTCATCATCTGTACAATATCTTGCACAACTTCCGACATGGGTGGCCTGAACTCCGGCTCCGGCTGCTCACATTAAGAAATTAAAACCAACAAATTAAACCCAAGTGGCAGCTAAACAACAATAGTAAGCTTCATTGTCTGTATTGTACGAGGTTCACCTGAATGCAGCGGGAAATTATGTCAGCAAAGTGTGATAACGATTTGACTGAGTATTTCCCGCCAAGAGAAGAATCAGCCATTCTTGTCAAGGCATCGATATCATGGAGCTGAGGTATTGCCCATCTCACCAGCAATTGCTCTCCTCGCCTCCTACTCCTAATCAAATGTATGATTCAGAGGTACTGAAAAATATAATAATGTTGCTAAAACTGCAAAAAAACACAATTTTGTTTGCATGGTTCCTTTAATTTTACCTGTCATATGACATTCTGCCTGTTAGGAGTTCCAACATCACCACTCCGAAACTGTAAACATCACTTTTCGAGGTATATATTCCTGACTCCAGTTCCGGGGCGCCATAACCATAGCTTGCAAGAAGCTCAAGCTGTCCTGACAACTGGACAAGCCGTGATTGTTCGTTACATATGGGAGTTCGTTCTCAATCACTTTAATTACCAATTATTACCTAAATAAATCTTTCTGAATACGAAACTACCTGATTCACAGTTGCTGATGATAACAATGGAGCCAAACCACAATCAGAAATATGAACACCCAGTTCATCATCAAGGAGAACATTGGCAGATTTGAAGTTTCTGTGAATAACTGGTGGCTCACAAACCTCGTGCAGATACCTTCAACATATAAATTAAACAACAATCAGTTGATTGTACGTAATTTACATAAAAAAAGTAAATGGTGCAACAAACTCCCTCATTTGTTATTTTATTATCCCCGGCCTAGTATTACTAACAGCTGATTACTAGTAGAATGCGTGAAAAATTCCTTAGTCACTACTTACTCCAAGGCTCTTGCAGCTTCAAGAGCCATCCTGATTCGCACATTCCATGAAAGCTTTTTCTTGAATTCATCGTTGGAGTGTAGGGCATCCTGCAGTGTCCCGTTACTGTAATACTCATAGATCAGGAGCCTTTGGCCATGCTCCACACAGTAACCCGTGATTTCAACAACATTAGCGTGATGAATCTTATGGATGTTGTTTACAAGATCAACAAACTCGTTGTCCTTGTGTTGATTGGTGACTCTATTGTCAAGTTTCTTAACAGCAAACAACTACAGAACAATAAGGCAACTGTCAAAGGATGTTGAATGACACAAATAGAATCAACGAAGAAAATAAGAAAGGATTAGCAAGTTATGATTATTAACTCAAATGTGAGTTTACTAGGCAATTCAGATTTCAGGGAGACCGGAAATTACCCTGCCATCTGGAAGCTCTGCTTTATACACAGTGCCCAAAGTTCCAGCTCCAACAAGATTATCTTGAGAAAAGCTATTGGTGTATTGCTGAAGAGATGCAACTGTGAAAGATTTCACTGAAGTTGGTGAAAGTGAGCTTTTTGGATGCTTCATTATGGTTTCCTCCCTAGGAGGAATTGGTTTTACAATAACTCGTTCTTCTGTGGGAGGCATCACTGGAGGAGGAGGAGGTGGCAACATAAAATCAATATCTAATCTGCTCAGGCTAATCACATGGCTGTCCTTTTGAGTAGCAGTCAAGTTTTCTGTAATCAGAGCCTTCTCATTCCGTGGCATTTGGATGGAAGCCGGTTTTCTTGGTTGGAAATCTTCATTTGGCTTCAAGACTAGGGGAGCTGTTAATGCATTTAAGAAAGACATTCATCACAGAAGGGCAGAACCTACTAAGCCGATACCCTGGCCTATTAACAATGTATATAACATGCTTTCAAACTTTACAGTACCTTTCTCTTTATCATGACCTGGTTGGACCAAGGAATCATTATCCCCCGGGTTATCTCTGGGTCTCATATATGGAGCTAATTCGTGTAGCTTAGGACCTCTGCAAGTTTCCTGCATTTCCTTAAGGCACTTTGGCAAACAAAGCAGGAATGCTAAAACCAATATTATGAATGACCAAGCCACTGTAATTGATATCCAAACTATCCTTTTAGCAGATGGTCTGTTGCTACTATTGGAATTTGATTCCCCGGCAAATGATGGCCCATCAGTCTGATTCCCAGGTTTTCTTTCAGTAATTGGCGGTAACTTTCCTGAAGTCGGAGGCCCAAGAAATGGCAGTGCCGGAGATGGTGTTGTGGATGATGACGATGGAGGAAAAGGAGCAGTAATAATACTGTTGAAAGGGTTTCCACCATTTCTGCAGGAATTTTTGTTTTTATTTCCTTGTTTAAAGCAATCAGAGACAGTGTGTGTTTACATTAGTGTTGTTTATAACTTTATCCTACCTAGTAGCTTTTCCAATTGACACAAATAGATACGGCTGGGGCTCTTAACAGCCAACTTCAAACATTTCTATTGGTTTACTGTTTACATTAGTTTCAAAGCTTTTCATAATTGTTAAGCTAAATTGAAACTCCTTCCTTCGAGGAACTTACCTGAAAACAGGAATATCCAAGAGCTTCTGAGGTATTAGCCCTGAAAACAGGTTATTTTCTATGTTTCTGGAGGGATGCAGGGAAGAATAAGAAATAAGTTAGATGAATGCTCAAATGGTTGTCTAGAAATAAACATGTAACCGAAAGAAATATAGTTCAGAAGACTACAAATCTCTGAGGGGAAGATTTTGTAAAACATCAAGGGTTCCAGAAAGCTGATTATTCTGCAAACGGCTGGTGATCAAGAAGTTAGCTTTATGACCAATAATCGTTTGAATCAAACTGAAACATCTGAAACTTCAATACTCACAGAGTCATGATGGATAAATTTCCTAGTGATGATGGCAAAACCCCACTTAAATTGTTATTAGATAAATCTCTGCAAGATAATTTGACCAAATAAGATAGTTTAAAGAAATTGCAATAAAGAATGCTTTAATTATGGCATCATACAGATTGGCCAAATGCACAAGGCCTTGGAAGGAATCGGGGATTTCTCCAGCCAAATTGTTGTCATTCAGAGATCTGAAACACATGCAGAATTATCTCTTAGCAAAATAACAAATTATGAAAGGGATCGGAACAATTTTCGAGAACAAATTAAATGGCGAGCAAAACTTACATTGCTGATAGTTGACTCACAGAGGACAAAGAATCGGGAATACTTCCAGTAAACTCATTAGCTGAAAGAAAACTGCAACAAGTAAAGATTATTATGTGTTTTCCCCGTCAGCTATAACATTAACGCTTTCTTTATCTCTAATCTTTCCCGTGGAAAATGACAATACATACAGGCTCTGCAAAGTAACTGGTAGATTGGATGGTATAGCGCCCCCAATATGGTTGTTACTAAGATCACTGCCATAAAACATTTGATCCTTGTTACTACATGAAACAAAACAGATGATCGAGGCATCCAAATGACAATAACAGAGACAGGGAAACCCACACATAAACAAATTTGTTTTTCACTTACATTGTTTTGATAGAAGAAAATGTTCCTAATTTTTCCCCCAATTCACCTCCCAAATTGGCACTATTAATTGTACTGCAGATCGAGAATATGATGACAACAATTAACATCTTGCTTTAATAAACCCGCAGAATAATGCAGTAATAGAAGGAACAAGGCTCATACATTGATACTATATTTGTATCCTCACACACAACACCTTGCCATTTACCATTACACGGGTCCGCATCAACGCCCCATCCAGGAAGAGGAGGGGATCCCAAAGCAGCATATAATGTATAAATTGCATCCACTACACCATTTCAAAAAAGTTATATCAATACTAAAGACGAAGAGCATCAATCCTCACACAAGTGATTACAGAAGTTGCAGACCAACTAGATTGGCATTGCAGGAAACACTGCTCGCGATCAATTCTTTAGGCAATTAAAGCAAAAGGATTAAGACTTACCATCTCCAGGGTTGGCTCCATCAGACAAAATCAGGAGAAACCCCAACAAGATCTTCAAATTCAAACACCAAAGTGCCCATCTCTTCCCATCCATTAATCCAAACTATCAACTTTTCCCACAATCTACTCTCCTTTGAAGAAAACCATTGCAAAGACAATGCATAAAACCTCTCCTATCTGCAAAAGCAGCTAAAAAGTACAAATTAACTATCCTACAATGTCGGTTTGTCATCAAGTTCCTAACTTTAACAACTTCTTCTACTCCCAAACTCAAATAAAATAAATCAACACTAGAATGATACAAATGGGTATCTATATGTGCATTAATAAGAAGCAAAGACAAAACTTTGAAAGAAAAACAAGAAAAGTGAACCTTAAGCAACCTAAAAAAAAAAACAAATGAAGGGGGGGGACAGAGAAAGATTCAAAGAATAATTGAATATAACAAAATGCTAATGAATTATGAGAAAATAATGCAGTAAGAAGCATGATTCCAAATAAAGCAGAGATTTTTACAGTGGATGATGAGCAAAAAAATCTAAGAGCCCAGTTAATAATGCATTTTAGACAAATCTGAAGAGAGCTCTTACAGGGCAATGGCTGGAATCCTGGAGGAGGAAAAGGTGAAAAAAGCTATGAAATGTGGAAAGTTGCATTAGAGAATTCTTTGTTCTTCCTACTCTCTCTAAAAAAGAACAAAGGACAGAGTGCTTGTGAGTGCAAGGCAAATATACATACCTGCTTTAAGTCACTTTGAGGAAGTGGAGTTATAATACCACTCACAGAGGCGGCGCGTGGTGTGCCGTTCTTTAGTGGAGGTGGAGCGTGGTAATTCGTTGAGCATATGGTGCGTCAGGACTTGTGATTAGTAAAGCGTCGTTGTTACACTTGGACATTTTCAGACAATTATGAGACAATAACAAACAGCCTCCAATCTAGGTTTGCAGATTCGTACAAACAACAAACGTGCACTATAAATTAAAATGCTAAATATTTTATGTCCGGTTAAGTACCGACTCTGTTTCAATGTAGCAACTTAATAAAACAACTCATAACCTTTTAGTTGGAGACTCACTCCGTGTCACTAAATCATAAGGTCATTGGCAAGTTACAAAGAATTTGGTACAATGCATTAGACATTTCAAACTGATGCCATGGCAAGGCATAAGCATGTGGCATGGTTTAGTAACAAACTTACGTCGAAGTGTAACAATGGTAGAATATAAATGTTTATGGCTTTTTTTTTTTTTTTTTCTAACCTTATGAATTGAGATAAAGACAAATGAAAATACATGCATATATATGTAACACACTATGTTTTCAATATTGCAAACCATGAACAAATGTGAATACATGTTGGAGAGCAATAACAACACCTACATGAACCATTAATTATAGACCGAACTATACAATTTATGATTACAAACTTTTATATTATAATAGATAATACTTTTAAAATTAACGCTTACATACAAAATTACAAAGTTTAAAATTATAAAATTGAACATATTCATTTAATTTATTTTCACTTTTATTTTAAATTAAAATTCAAATAAATTTTTTTTTTTTTAATTTCAACCTTTTACATTACCAACCCTTTGAGTCTCCGCCCTTCTTCATTTTCAACTTTCTGCCAGGCTGCCACATAACCCTTTAATTCCTTATTCAAATTATAATCCGTTTCAGCAATCATCCCATCGTCTTCGCTTATGTGATTGATCGAGTTTGGAGCTTTTCCTTTTCTACAATGAAGAGGTTAATTGATTTTGGGAGAAAAGCTTTGTTCTACGTTAGGGTTCTGTCGGGCTATGAAGAGCGAAGAATCCGGTCTTATCGCCTACAGATTCAGCAGCGTCTTCAGCAGGTCCCCTTTCATTCACTTTCGTTTTCCTTTCTTCTTCCCGCAAGCAATATGTGAATATTCGGTGAAGCTTTGCTAACTACGATTTGCTATGTCTTCATGAATTGCTGCTCTGAATTACTTTGAGATATAGTTTGGATTTTTGATACTGAACTGGTTTAGGTTTTCGAAACAGTTTTTGCTCAAACTTTCGTTATTATAATTGCACTATTGGTTATGTTTCTTGTTCTTTCATGTTTAAGTAGAAAAGTTTGAGCTCAACTTGGCTGAAAAGAACATCTGATTGGAACAATCAAAACTAAAAAGATACTGCATTGTATGGGAATCCAGTTTGTGATGGTTAATGCACACCGGACTCCTCGGCAATCAATTATATATGTGTGTGTGTGTTTGAATGAGTGTGTGTGTGTGTGTGTGTGTGTCTGTATATATATATATATATATATATATATATATATATAGAGAGAGAGAGAGAGAGAGAGAGAGAGAGAGAGATTAATTATCAAATGAGAACCACCCCTTAAGTGAGAACTTGAGAAACAACATGAATGCAAACAATCTATTAGATGATTGCACACAATCTACTCCAAGGTATATTGTGTGCATTGTGTGTCTGGAATATTAGACTGTGTGCATTTATGTAGTAGTTCGCACGTTCTCACCTAAGGGGTAGTTCTCACTTAAATGCAAGCCTATATATATGTGTGTGTGTGTGTGTATGGGAGGATGAATACATTTTTGGTTTAGATATCAAAAAGATGTCAAGTGTTTCAACACATTTTCTCAATGGAAAAACTTGATGGCTAATTCGATGCTGATAGAAAATACAGTTCTAGTGGATTTTATTAATTGCATGTTTTAACAGTACACATTCTGACATATTTCGTTCTTTCCTCCCCCTTTGGTGGTATTTGATAACATTGTCAATAATTTTTGCTAAATTATTGACATATTATTTAGTGTTTCTTTGCCTGTATTCTCATTATGTGTTTGTTGGTGTCAGGCAGAAGAGCGGAAGGCAGCAATAAAGAAAGTGCCAGAACAGATAATTTTAACGGAGGTTCGTAACATGGTGGAAGAGATGCAAGCTTTGAATAAGAAGCTAGAAGAAACTGTGAGTTCCGACTTTCCCTTTATTATTTGTTAGTAGTTATTCTAAAGACTTCTATTAAGATTCAAGTATTAGAAGAATACACATTGCAGCTGTAAGGCTCCAACTTTACCTTGATGGTTAGCTAACAATGACCTTAAACAATCTGTGATGTCTGTGGGCTCTTCACTTTCATTAGATTAATTTGGATGCCTTGCGAAATGGCAATAGAACTTTTCCAGACATTTGTAACTTGTGGTCTGTTACCAGTTCTTCCTCCTGAGTTGAGACTAATCATTCAGCTAGATGCTTCCTTCTTTTTTTTTGGATGACAAGGGAAACCCCACAACTCTTTCGAGTGTGAGTAAACCCCGCCTTGTGACCCTAGCCGGGAAAGGACCACAAGGAAGTAAACTAGCCTAGGTTACCCATAGCTGACCAGCTCAAACCAAGGGGGTCTGAGGGTGAGGACTCAAACTCGTGACCTTGTGGTTACAAGCGTGGATCTCTTGCCATCTTGGCTGGGGTTACCCCCGAGCTAGATGCTTCCTTGATATGGAGAAAGCTTGTAGCAAACAAGGAATATATCATTCATATGAAACATGGCCTTGACTTATTAAAGGAGACATGAATTGGATGCTAACCTGCAAGAACTCCTTTGGAAAAGAATTGGAAGCACAATGTCACCAAGAATGATCTTCTAGTAGACTGGGAACAATTCCAGTGGTTAATAGGACATTCAATATATTTTATACTTACCTAACCTGAAATTTCCTTCAGTGTGAGTGTGATAAATCAATTCATGCATTTTCCCGCCATTTAGAGGCAGCTAATTGATGTGCCAAAATATGTCTAGGCAATTCTAGATAAGGAAAACTGCAATACTGTCATTCTATCCATCATCACTATGGAGGAAAAGGGAATAAAAAAGAAATTGAAATGAGGATCTAGCCCAATCGGAGAGGAGCTTTGGAAGAGAGAAATGGTCCCCAAAAAAAGATGAAGAGATGAAACAGTTTTTGAGAGTTGGAGAGAGAGAGAACAGCTAAAGATCAGGAATTGAGATTGTAGGACCAAAGGGAGTTTTGTGGTTGGTTCTGCGAGGGTAGATAGGTGAGTCATGAGTGAAGTGTAAAATCTACTAGTTCAATGTCAATCATCAATGTGTATTGTTTTCTGAGCATGCTAAAAAGTTGAGCCTATTTTCTACTTGACTCAGCTTGTTTATTTGGGAATGTGATTAAAGATATCCATTTTGCTCAACAATGTAACTTCAGTGAAGTGATCAAACTGTATTTTAAGTCAATCTAAGTGGAACCCTGAGTTTTCTCCTGTATGAGTATGACAGACCTTTATTAGGGTGTTATGCAGAGCTAGGTCAAATAAATGGGATGGACTGTTCTATTAAGAACTTAGTTAATTAGCACATTGTATTTTTGGTTTTACTCGCTTTCATTGGTCAGCTCTTTCTTCCTGTTACTGGTCAAGTCATGAGCCTTGGTGACTGAGCAAATTGGTTAATATGTACAGGAGGGTGCAATCAATGAATATTTCAAGCCAATTGAAAAGGAAGCAGAAGTTGTAATGCAGATGCAGCTTGAAAGAGAGGCAACTACAATGACAGATATGATGACAGAAATGCACAGACAGGCTTTGCTCGAACAAGTCGAGGCAGAGAAAAAAATGGCCATGCAAAATCTGGAGAAGAACAAGCAGTTGCAAGAGAGCGCACCCGGGACCACTTCTCAACCAGAAAGATGACTTTGTCGTTAATATTATGAAGTCATTCTGAAGCAGACAGTAAAAGTGCGCATTCAAGCAGCTCTTCTATAAACCATTATGTAGTGTTACATTTGGTATGATTTTTGTAAGAAAAATAGAAAACTTCATGTCCCTTCAATAAGCATTTTTGGTTGTTCTAAACCTTTCATCTTCTATGAAACACTGTTAACATTCCCTTCCACATTCCAGTATAGTAGCCAAGGATTTGTTTAGTCATCAAACTTAAGTAATTCGCGAATATCTTGATTTGTTTACACACAGTTACCCACTATTCTTTAAATAGTGTGTCGATGTAAATGTTGAACCCTATTTGAAATTCCTATTTAGTAATTATAATAATAAGGTTCTTTAAATAGTGTGTTGATGTAAATGTTGAGTGAATTTAGTAACCCTATTTGAAAATCCTAATTAGTAATGATAATAATAAGGTAAATGTAAACTTCATATTTAATGCATGGACAATAATTAAGAAAAAATTCTCCTTGTTGGTCCCGAGTGGATTAGGGTACAAGTCTATAGAAGTACTTAATCCAGTGGCATCAAACCCTTCCCTGTATACGGGAGGTGGTGGGTTCGAGCCTCAGTGGAGGCGTTGCTGTCTCTTTGTTCTTCAGTAGGTTGAGAAAGTAGTTTATAAACAGATACTACACTGTAATAGAGTCGGTAGCATTCAAAAAAAAAAAATCATTTTGTACTGCATGTATCAAATAGACAAATACTGACACGTTGTCACTCGTCACTCACATCGAACCAACGCAATACGTTAGGACGCACACAACACCCAATGACACTCACACAGATCACCAACCAATTATTTGCACACTACTTACCACCAACATGCACATGGAAACACACTCGGTCGCACACCACCAACATGATAAATTTTAAAACAACTTATATGTGACCGCGATTCAATTTAACTAAAGCTTCAAAATCAAACCATATATGTGTAATATGTGTGGGTCTATCAAAAACTATAACAATAAAAATGTTAAGGTTAAGGCTTACATCGGATAGACAATAATTAATAAATCGAACCATTGATTGACGAATCATGAACCATTGATTATAGATCGAAAATACTTTTAAAATTAACGCTTACATACAAATTTTATTTAAAAATATAAAATTGAACATGCTCATTCAATTTATTTTCAATCTTTTATTTTAAATTAAAATTCAAATAAAAATAATTTTTTTTTCAACCTTTTGTATTTCCAACCCCGGGTCTCCGTCCTTCTTCATATTCAACTTTCTGCCTTTAATTCGTTATTCAAATAATCCGTTTTCAGCAATCATCCCATCGTCTTCGCTTAACTGTTGCACCTCGCCTCCGCGCATTGCGGCACCTCGCAAGATCGTTGAGCCAGCAACCAGTAGCCATCTTCCGTCTTCGTCTCGGTCAGCAGCTACACCGGCGACGATTGTCGATTTCTTCTCCGTTCTTTCACCGTCGTTCGCCAACAACTTGCAGCTGCTCAGGTTCCTCTTCAACCTAGTTATCCCTAATTTCATACATCATAAATCCTAAATATTTTATGTTCTTATTATATTTATCAAAACTATATTTGTGACATTTATTTAGAATTAGAATACATTTTCTGTAATTGTAATTATAAATTGTGAATGTAATGTGAGATCGCACGATAGCTATCCTATGTTGAAAAGCTCTTGATCCACTATTGTGATTGAGCGGGAATTGTTTTTGCAAAGTGAATTTGTTTTTCTCTGATTGGATGCATTGCATGTTTAATCTTTTAACATTGTATCTTTTTGTTTAAATTCTGTAAAATGCATCTTACCTGTCTGATTTCCTGTGATAGCATCATGAAAAACTTCTGTCAAATTATAATTGTCATCTCCATTTCATCTTAACCTCTATCTCTAATTAGTGTGTATCAACCAATGACTTTATCATATACCTTTCCTGTTATTTTTTGCATTACATAGACAAATGATAGCCTAATGATTGAGATATGCCTTTCTTGTAATTCTTATTAATTGAAGCAGCCATATAAGTAAAATTGTATGTTGCCGCAGCTAGTTTGGTGTAAGTATGTCAGGCACAGAGGAGGAGGTCAAAGAGCAATCAGATGAAGCTGCTTTGGAAAACACTGAAAAACCCATGCCATCATCCCAAGGGGAGGTTGTGTTCACATCAAACTTTTGAAACCTATGTTGTACTATTTATGCTTCACCAAATTTTTATTGGCATTTTTCTTCTTTTGTTTCCTTAGGAGGAAACTATTAAGAAAAGATATGGAGGAATCATGCCCAAGAAGCCACCATTGATTTCAAAGGTAATTTTTATTTAATTCTGTTGCACTCCACAGATAGTGTTGTATTTTATGCTCATGATGTGAGAAGCATGAGAGCATTAGTTTACTATTCTTTTAAATTTATTTTTTATGAAGGGCTTTGTTTTACTGTCAGGACCATGAACGGGCTTATTTTGATTCTGCTGATTGGGCTCTTGGAAAGGTAGTATTCTTGCATTAATTGTTCTTATCTTAAAATTAGCTAACTTGTAGCATTATGATCATAGCAAGGAGGTGTAGAGAAGCCCAAAGGTCCACTGGAGGCACTTCGGCCGAAGTTACAGGTAGTGTATTATGCAGCTGATTATTATTTTCTAGAACTTGCTGTACCTGTCTACCTGGTTTGTTGTTTTTATGGTTTTCTCACTCTCTCTTAAATAATTTTCACAAAATTGTTGTCCTGCAAATATGTGCCTTAGTCTGCCTATGACTTCCCTACTATTATCTGGGGGAAGAGAACTAGTTATATTGGTGGTTGACTGGTTGTGTTAATGAACTTTAAGTGGAGATGGTGGGTGAGCAGACATCTAGCTAAAAATAGGTAGAATCCTTTCTGTGTTTACAATGCACCAAAGAAGGGGAAAGTGCTGAAGATGATTCTCAGGCTGCAGCCAATCCAAATCTAGAAAGGAAGACAATTGTAGGACATACATGGCTGAGAATGTATATATGATGAATGTGTCTGAACTAGAGGAACAGGAAGGGGCTTAGCTTGAACTCTTTCCTTATATTTTTGAGGGGTGATTGGGTTTGTGTTTTCCTTTCTTTAATTGAATGGGTAGAACATAGAACTAGTAAATTATTAGTTATTCAACATTTTTGCATCTGGACTCAAGTTTTATTTTGGTATTTCCTCATTCATCCCTTGCATCTCCCCCTCTCTCTTGAACATTGTTTTTAAGACACCTGATTCCCTTTCTTCTTTGAACTTTTCTGTTCTAGCCAACACAACAGCAAACTCGATACCGCAAATCTCCTTATGCCCCAGCAGAAGGTGAAGGTATGCAGGATGATTGATTTCATCATGCAATCACTTACATTATTTCCAATTATTATAACTTGCCATCGGCATGGACCATGCTGTCAAGACACGGCTTTCACCCTTTCTATTCTTACTGTTGAGGGATTTTTTTTAAAGATCTACTCCCTCACCTTTCATTATTCTTTATTGCATAGATGGAAGCAATGCCCCGCCAGAGGATTAACTCCAAATGAATGATGAAAGAAATGCTATCTTTTGATCCCTGGATGGTGCTGATTTAGTTAGTTACCAGTACTTGTGTAATTTTCTTGCTTATGATTTTTTTTTTTTAAGAATAAGACAAAAAGTTATTGTCCTTGTTGAGGGGAAAGTAAAATCATTTAATGCAGGCTCTGATTGTGAGATTTTCCCGTCTTCCATCGATGTAACAATTCTGCTGAGTTATATGTAATGCAAAACAGACTTATATATTTTGAGATATATTTTGAGATATATATGGTTGGCGGGCCAGTTTCTTTTCAGTATGTTCATGGTTCATGGTTAGTTAAATGCTGTTGGGTTGCAACAATATGATCTCTCTTGGATTCAAAGTTTTATGTTTGAATTATGGAAAAGAAGTTCTAAAGTTGTGTTTGATCAATGATAAAAACAGGTAGGTATATAATCAAAGGATACAAAAGAACTGATACTCCATATGTTAATTTACACCCTAACATAGATGAAGAAAATAGCAGCACTACACTAGTACATTCTTATGATGGGAAAATTTTCAGAGTTCATAAGCTGGAAATCTAGCATTGTTGGGATGTACCAAGTCCAGAAAAAGATATGACATACCCCCAACACCTTCAAACAGTGAATACGGGCGATCACCTCTGTGCATCTCTCCTGTTGATATGAGTTTGTGAGCTCTATCAAGTAGAAAGCACCCGAAAGCTTTGGCTCTATATAAATACTCTGCATTTCCTGTGAGTCGATAGAGAGAAAGGAAAGTGTAGGCATTTCCACTGATGCCATGGCAAATCCCAACGCGTTTCAGAAGGCCACGGTTCCATACTACCTCTGCAGCATCTACTGCAGCTTTAAGAAACTCATTTTCTCCAAAAACCTGCACTTTTTACAAACGGATCAACATGTGACAAAAATATAGAACCACATCTCACGCTCATGCATATATAAAAGCTCAGAATACAGCCATCAAATGGCAATGCTTACTGATTACAGCCATAAAGATTACCTCTGCTGCCTTGACTAGTGTAAGGGAAATTCCTGGAGCTCCGTGACACCAGTGCACAAGAACATCTCTCTTATCTTCTTCGCTTGCAGGGTAATTACCACTCGGGAACTTGTTCTCTATCATGTACTTTAAAGTTCCCTTTACGAGTTCAGCCTCATCCTGCTTAAGTTCGAAATGCATCAACACGTGCATGATCCCAGCTATTCCATGGGCTGAACCCCAGTACATCTCTCCATACCATTCATACATTAGAGGACTTTTTCCTCTTCCACCCAATCTCTTCCCATTCTCAATAACCTTGGCAACAACAGCACCCTACAGTGAATTAAAAGACTCCTCTTATCTTTAGTCACAACCTCACCTCTTCTAATTGACTAATTCAGCAAATATGTTAATCAATCAGTGTGATATGAACATATGAATATGCAAATACCGTTAAGGTGGAAGGGATTGTTCCTTTGCCGAGGTGCTTGTTTATGAATAAGCAAGCCCATAAGAAGCCAACTCTACCATACAGTAACTCATCCGGGACTTCTTTAGTAATCTTAATCTGTTGTCAAACAGTAACCTTAATCTGTTCTCAAAATCTTAGGAATACACACACACACCACATGAACATCAAGCAAAACTCAACAACTAACCTCTTGAAACTGGCTTAAATAGTAATTAACCAACTGATCATTGCCCATGTACTTTGCAACCACAGCACCAAGTGCACATACACCACCTCTCCCACATATAAAGGTAACATCCCTAAAAAAAAACCCAATGATTATCAAATGCTGATTAAAAAAGTTTTATCTTTCAATAATTTCAATCTAATTAGAAAGTCCATCAAAATTATAACCATACACATGCCAAAAATTCAATCTTTTGTTTTCTGTCTCCCATTAGTTCCTAGTAAAGCATAGAGAGTGAATACCTGGAGCTTAGAGTAACAGAGTCACAAGCTTTTACTATCTGGGAGCAGAGATTTAGGTCATTTGTATTGTTGGTGACTTGGTAGGACTTAAAGAGCAAAAGGGCAGTCCCAAGTGGCCCAGTGTAGAGTGTAAAATCTGATACTTGTTGCCTTGTGGCACCCCATGTCTCCAGCACTATCTGCAAATTCATTCAACAACTTCAATTACATTTTCAAGAGAGAAAATAGGTTGAAGAATGCGTGGGAGGGTTACAGTTTCTTTCAGGTCAAGAGCGGCCCGTTTAAGCTTCTCGGCAAGAGAGTGGAACGGTGTAGCCAGAAGCTTCAATAGAGACTCATTGGTGCCTTGCGAAATCGGGCGTTGAACTTCTCCCCCCTCAATGTTTGGATTTTCTGCTACAAAATCAGGCATTAGATTCGGATAAAACCGATCCGCCATGGCTGCAATCTCCAAATTTCAGCCCAGAAAGAGAGGCTTAAGCCTCTATCTACTCTTTGGGATCGCTGGTATAGTGACACGTTACAGTACTCTCTCCACGTGGCCCAAAAAATGAGGTAAGCACAGTAATAATAATATACTCCGTATTTAGAAAAATTAATGAAACACTAATACTGTAATATTTTTTTTTTAATGTTATCCCAATCGACTCCTATCTCCATAGCTTCATCTCCCATCGTTTCAATTCTTCAAATTGATGTTGAAAAAGTAGCAGAAGCCCGAAAGATGAATGCAATTGTGGTGCGTGGACTTACAGTATGCATATCATCCGCAAAGCTTATACGAGAGTCTCGCAACCATGCTTTCAATTTTAAGTTTTTGAGTTCCAGAAGGACCAGAACAGCTCATAAGTGTAATTTCGTGAAGAAGGAGAAAACCCAGAATTCCTTTGAGGTTCTTTCACTTTTTTTTTTTTTTTTTTTTTTTTTTTTTTTTTTTTTTTTTTTTTTTTTTTTTATTACCTCTCATCTGTATAAGCTCGATTGTTAGCAATCTTCGAAGCAAAGATTTCAACTTTCTGCAATTATATGATGTCTCTCTACTAGAAAATGGCTCATCTGGGAATAGGTTCTTTGAGGGTGATTGATAGGATGCTTAGTAGCATCTCTTTGCCCTTCTATTAAGAGTTCTATAACAGCCAATAATGGCTGTTCACCAAGGAGGAAATGGCTCTACCTTTTACATATCTCATAATGTCATTTTGAAGAAGTTAACAAGCTCCATTGGGGGACACTCTGAAATTTTTAGGATAAGGAAACATGAAGAGAAGAGAATGGATGTTTTGACTGCCAGTTTGACATTAAATCTAATGAGTGAACATCATTTCTTAGTTTAGACCAGCTTTTAAAATGCTTCTCAAACATAAACAAAACCATAGATACAAACTCATCCTGGCATGCATAAATGTGCATTTGGAAAGAGAATGGAACATATGAATGTATACATACACTGTGAAAGTTTGTAGCAAGTTTCTGTGAACATGTACTGCTGCTGCTGCTTTTTTTTTTTTTTTTCCTGTGATGTTATCATCAAGAGACATTTGAATATGGAGTAATGTTTTCCCAATAATAGGAATTCTCAGTCCTTAAATCCGATATTCCATGTGATAGTGGGAGTTTGTGGAGTGGTATGGCTTTGTATGTGTTCAGCTTTCATGTTCCTTTGAGTTTTGGAGGGCTGTCTGCTATCAGCAACGTATTGCATCGTCCTGTCCTTGATCCAGAGACTGAGGTGAGCTATGATGGTTAAAGAAAACATTGGCGGTAAGAGTTCAAATTATCTTGAGTTGCAGCTTGATATAGGGCGATCTTTTCTCTTTTCCAGAACAGGCAATATCCTTGTTAGTTATTCAAACTTTGGAGCTCATCGGAGTTCTGCTGCTCTTAAGATTTCCCATGAAACCTCAGAGTAGCATTCTTGAATTCTTTCGAGCAAAGCAGGTATCAAAAGAAAGGAACTGGTTGCTTGCATCAGCTATTGGCTTTGGCCTTCTTGTTTTCTTGGTTTTTCTCACATCCTTCATCTCCTACAGATTGGTAGGGCCAAAAGTAAGTTTAATACTTTTTTCCCTCTTTCCTAAATTTATCCAAAGCATTATCAGTCTCTGATCAAATTTGCCTCACGATAACTAATGGCGATTAATTTACCATCTTGATCTGCAGGATGTTAACAATCCAATCGTGAAGGAAATCCTCGCAAGCAGCTCCATCTCTTTAACTGCATGCGTTCTTGTCTATTGTGTCGTCACCCCCTTTCTAGAAGAAATTGTTTACAGGCGGTTTTTCTTGACAGCTCTTTCCTCTACAATGAAATGGCAGCAAGCAGTCATCATAAGCTCGATAGTTTTCAGCGCAGTTCATTTCTCGGCTGAGAATTTCATACCATTGTTCATCATTGGCTCCATCCTCGGAGGGTCTTACTGCTGGTCTGGTAACCTGTGTTCTTCTTTTGTGATACATTCATTGTACAATGCACTCACATTACTTATAACCTACATGTCATAACTTAATATTTCCACAATATACTTTTAAGAAATATAGGGGGTAATTTCAATTCTATTGTGCCCACGCTCATACATCATGAACTGTAAGAAAATATTCACATTAGATGGCTTAAAAATGCAATGGGTGAGTGGAAGACAGGAATGGCTGGATGTGATCAATTGTGTGGACTTTGTGTTGTTTGGGGGTATCAGTGATAGACTGATTAGCCAATGAATTTGTAGATGAGTGGAAGACATTAAAGATATATTTCATGTGATTTATATGGAATTGGTGTCATAGAAAGTATATATGACTTTTGGACTTCATTTTCCAATTTTTTTTTGGCAATGAGAAAAGTCGCAGTGACTAAAATAATAACAGAAGTAAATCACTCGAGAGTGTTGACAACCTGAATATAATAACAAAAGCAAAACACTTAAGGGTGGTGACAACCTGAAGATAATAATAACAGAAGTAAATCACTCGATGGTGTTAACCAGAATTGAACAAGTAATTTAGGAGAAGAAAAATTAAGGTGACTTAACTACTCTTTTAACTTTATTCATGTTGATTTTGGACCACAATAAACACTAACTTTAAGTGTATCATGTTTTTAGCAATCAAATCAAAATATTATAACTGCTACTTCAACTACGTCGTCATTGCATACGCATATACACACAATATTTGATTAAAGAACTAAGCAGCAACCAAGTTTGACTAGTGTAGGCATCACTAAGTGCTTATCAATGGCAGAACATGCATCTCCTGGGGCTGTCGATTATCACTACGAAAAAGAAAAAGGGTAATGACTGTAGGAGTCGTCATCAGATGACGTCGACGGAGACGAGTAAATGCCAAAACAAAATATTATCATAATATATGTGTCCTATGTGGAAGCTTCTCCTCCTCCGATAAGATCCGCCGCCTCGGTGTCTGCTACCTCGGCCGCCATGCACCATGCAAACGTGTCATCCGCAGATCGAGTGAATGAGAATGACCCCTTGTTCAACCCTCGTGCTCTCTTGACTTTGAACAATCATTGTTGCCCTTCTCATCTGTAATTGCTAAAAGGCCGGCAATTTAATTTTTTATTACAGTTTCACATAGTTTACTGATTGTGTTGACCTGTTTTTTAGTGATTGTGTTGACCTGTTTTTCTAGTGTTTAGAGAAATCTGCCGTGACACTATTCAAGAGTAATTTGCCGTGATTATTCAAGAGTATGTAATTAGGTTGTCATTTTAACAAGGAGTAATTTGCCGTGATTATTCAAGAGTATGTAATTAGGTTGTCATTTTAACAAGGACTATAAGAAGGCAAATTAATCTGAATTGTTTGTTTATAATTGATCGATTCAAATCAAGAAAGTTAATAAGTTGGGAGTTGAACTTGACATGTTTTGTTCCGAGGATATTTGATTGAAAGTTGAGAAATACGTTGAACCAAGATGCAAGGGCTCCCATATGTTACATTGATCTCATGGTATACAGAGAAGGGGATTTTTTTTTTACAAAGTTACAAGGAGCAGCAGAAGGGTATATATGGTGATCACTGTACTGATCAGAACAAGAGGAGACACAATACTAAGCAACAGCAAAGGAAAAAACATATTCTGCTGAGTGATCTATCAGCATTCATCATTTGCCTTCTCATCCTTAAATTACTGCTACCAGATAGATTATAGGAGTTTGGATATGAGTACAAGGTTGTCTCAGCCGAGTTCCCAAACA
The DNA here is from genome assembly GCA_003576665.1 of Ipomoea trifida. Taxonomy (NCBI): domain Eukaryota; kingdom Viridiplantae; phylum Streptophyta; class Magnoliopsida; order Solanales; family Convolvulaceae; genus Ipomoea; species Ipomoea trifida. The sequence goes on from CP025644.1 coordinate 203,816, forward strand.
TCCTCGTGTAAACCATTTCACCAAACATCCCGGTCATTGGATCCCTCAATGCATTCGCTGGTGTCCCACCGAGGTTCAGCATGGGCGGTTCAATATAGGTGTTAGGATGACGACTTTGACGGCGAGGGGTGGTTGTGGTTGGTAACAGAGCGGGCCCATCACATCTCGGGCTTTGAGGCCTCTGAGGTATGGTGATGCCAAGATTTGCAGCCTTGCAATCTGATGGTTTGGCTGCTAGGCCGCGACCATAGAGTGGAATCAAGGTTTTCTCCGAAACCTCAGCCTTGCAGACAGGGCACTGTGGGTGTTTATGTTCTTCTTCAGTATCCTGTTCAGTTTGGGAATGAATCCATTTGTATATGCAAGGCCAACAATAGAGATGACCACAGAATGTAACCACCGGATCCTGCACTGGATCTAGGCAAATGTGACAGTCAAAACCTTCAATCGGATTGTTTTCAGCCTCGTCCATTGCAGATGATAAGGATTTCCACTTCTCCAAACAAATACCATGTTCACCAAATGGAATTTGACCAATTTCTTGTTGGATATGCTGCTCCATCTAAACGTAATAATCTTGATTATTGGTTTGCCCGCAATATCTGAAACAACAACCACAGAAAATCATCAAAAACTTGAGCATATTCTTAACCATGGAAAAAGCAAGAAACAGAAACTATTTACATTAAAGAATCAAAGAATTGAAGGCCCCATTTTTGGTGTTCATGTACTGTCCATCTTTACCAGCAACTAAATGCAGCTTTAATTGCATATAGCTAGGGAGCAATTCAAGTACTTGATGGATATATGATGGTGAATTGGCAATCAATTTCCAACTATCTCTACCTTTATCTTTACGTACTCTAATTAAAGAAATCACAGACTAATTATATTGACAACTACCAACCACACTTGAAGAACACATAAACCAAATCAGTAAGAGAGAAGACAGACAACAAATGGAAATGATACATCAAAATTATTAAGAAAACCCTATATTATTATTATTATTATATATATATATATGCTTAGCTTCTTCAGTTCATTCTAATGTAAATTTATTTTGCACATATAATCAATCTTTCTCCCTATAAAAACTAACAATAGCGTTCAAACACCCCCAAAGCTGGATCATTATAGAACACAAAAACCAGAGCTCAACAGGCAGGAGGCCGGAGATCTATATATACTTGAAGAAACTTTCATTAAAAGCAATCAAGCTAAGGACAAAAGTGAAAATCAAACTGGGATATGTGCACAAAGAATAAAACTTGAACAGTTTTGCATAATTCCCATTCGATCATACATATATATGAAGAAAAGTATAGCAATAATGTAAGAGTGGATCGAAGAAGAGACATACCAAGATAGATATATATATATATATTCGTAGAGTAAAGTTGAGGTCTGGATTGCAGAGGAATTATGAGCAGAGGTGATAAACGAAAGCAGAGAAGAGAGTTAAAGATCGAGATGAAAGGATAATTGATGAAAGAAGCGGGCGGTTTGAGTTAGCTTATATACAGGGAAGAAAGAGAGGCAAATTAAAGGATAACGGTGTATGTGCTTCAGGTCCACGTATAAACGTATTCGATCGTATGTATGAATGTATAATATCAACAACGTAAACAATAACCGACACGCTGTATTCCGACGTGGCACCTACGGCAAGGAGATTATATATGTTTTTCCTTCCTAGTTCCTACTATTCTCCGCCACCGCGTGCCAAACCTCTTGCCAAATTTGCACCTATTGATCTATTCAGTATTCAACACCATTTTTACTCATCATATGCTACCATCTATCATCCCTCATCATATACTATTAATTGTTATTAATGATAAATATTGTAATAAAATTGTAATTATATTTTTAAAATAATTATTCCAAGTTCGTCATTATGCTTCTTTGATTATTTAAATTAAAAATAACTTTAATTTTTAAAAGGCAAACTGTAAATTACACATGAGAGGTAAATCACATTGACGCGACGTATTTGATAAAAAAGAAAGTAATTATCAAAATATGAGAATCATGTACTACCTACTCGATCACCCTTCTCGAAACAGCTAAAAGTTTTTTATTATGGAGTTTGTATTTGTTTTCAAAAAGAAAAAAATATCATTAATTCATTATAGAATTGAAGATAGTAATTCATTAATAAGGAAGTGTAAACATTAGAAAAACGTGTCGAATGAACTCACCACTGCACGTATAAACAGGAGGGATGTACTTCAGTTCAATTTATATAATAATCATATCAAACCACAGTATTATATTAAGTTAGGCTTCATAATTTTGTAGTTTTCTTTAATGTTTGGTTGGCTTCTTTTGCACCATTCATCGACTATTAAAAAACACTTCAGGGTTAGCAATTTGTACACTATCCCCGCTCGCTTTGGAAGGCACGGGAGCTAGCACAGGGGAATTGAACCCAGGTTCTCTTCCAAAATTATTCCTTACAAATAGAGTTTACTTGTCACTTAAACTACCCCATTGGGTTATTATTGTTATACTAATAATAAATAGAGAATAAATCATTTTTATCAAATATTTTATTATCTAATAAGACTTTACATTATTTTGTTTGGATCAGCATTCAGCAGGCCGGAGAGGTGGACGCAACTGGTCCATTTATTTTTTTAAAAAAAATAAAAAATAATTAAATATTGAAATTTTAATTACCGAAATGCCACCGCGTCACTTTACGCGTCCGGAGTTTCAACTCCGGACGCAAATTGTCCTATATTTTTGATCAATTTTGTACTAGTGTATTAGCGTTCGTTACTCTACGATTCCTCACAATGCCCATAATATAATGTCTTTATGAGAAAGAACTTGACTTTGTCCGGCGGTTGATCAAAGAATATTGTCACATTCTTCTTTGTTACATTAATTTGTAATAAGATCAATAAATTGTATAAGTAAAAATAATAATTAAGTTCAATTTTCAGCACGAGCGACCTATTGGCCTTTTTTATTTAAATCGGTCAGCTATGAATAACCTAAGCCGATTTACTTCCTTAATTGTGATTCTTTGCCAAGTAGTTTCGTAGCTCAAGGGTTTCCCTCCTCACCTAAAATAATAATAATAATAAATTTATCATAAGCTTACAAATTCCGAATTAATAATAATTATGATAAATTGTTCCACTAAGCAATATAATAATCAGAGTTAAGTTGTGCAAAAATTGTGGCGGCTATCCAAAAAAAAAATCACCAAAATTAAAAGAATACATATTTATATATGGAGGTCGTTTTCGTAATTAAATTTATTTATTAAATGTCATTTTCATTCTTTAAATAAAAAATGATGTATAGTCTCTACCACTAAAAGTGATGTATGAATGTATGATTTCTAACAAGTCGGTCGAACTATTGACCTATTAATTTGAATTTATTGAGGTCATGATTAATTCCATAAATTTAGTGTTAAAAGACTTAATTAATTATTATATTGAGAAGGCATGTGGAAATTAAACTCTTGCATATTTTTAATTTAATATAGTTCACTTTGATAAGTCCACCTACTCCCGAACTCTAATTGTTCACACAAGTCAAACAAAATAAGAAAGGATGCTTATATACGCCATCTAAGATTTAATACTATATTTGTGTGTACACACATATACATGCACCAAAAATTTCATGTGTTGCACGGGAAAAGATAATTGAGTTAATTAAACTTTATTCTTGTATAAAAAAATATAACGTATTTTTCTTGTCATCATAAAAAATTCTTGTAAATTACAAAAAAAAGAAAAAAAAATCACCCTTGGACCTATTCCAATGAGGTCGGTGTGCTTTTTCGGTATGCTATTCGCGCCCTAACCCAACTCATAGTTCAAGCCTAATTTCTTGAAGTATTCATTCCCAACATTAATCTTCAATTTTATGTCGTAAAACTATTCACACCATGTAAAAGTGGGTGATATGTGATTGAAAGATAAATTTTACATTACATTTTTTTTTTTGAAAATAAAATTTTACATTACATAATTTGTAATAAATTAACGTTGTTAATATATATATATGTGATTTACTACCAACGACCTAGAGGATGGGAAAAAAAAGATGATGAGGTAAATTTACAGAAGATATATATTAGTAGTTTAGTACATGTACTTAAATCAGCACGAGTAAGATGTCTATATTCATTTATAGATATGTACATAATATAAATACATATTCCATGAGCCGATAAGGCCAAGCACTACATATTGACGTGTATAATATATATATATTTTTTAAGTAAAAAAAAAATATTGCCGACACATGCATATGCGTGACTTATATATCATTAAATAGAATAGTGGCTGGATTAGTTCATCGAAATTATCAATTAATATCACATATGGAATTAAGAAACTTACCAACAAAAACATCACATGTACCAAATAGACCAAACATGCATGCAATGTATAATATAAGTAATGCATAATGGGTGAATTATGTCTGGCTTACCTACGTTGATAGTACAGTGTATATTCAGTAAACAATGTAAGTTATCCATACAATTTAATCATTGCTTAATGATTTTTTAGATCAAAACAGTAAATATTAACAAATATTTTTTAATAAAATCAATTTTAAACCGTTATAACTCCCCGTACAACTCTCCATGATATTGATATTCTATAGTTCATTAAATTTTAATATACATCATTTTTAAAAGTAATGAACGCAACAAGTGAATATTTATTTAAAATGCCTCCATTATTATTATATCATTTAACTTCCTCCATTTTAAAGTTCAAATAAAGGTTTATCCACGTTAGTTTGTGAAGTAATGAGAGGCAGCAGTGCAGCACGGTCCCATTGAGTGTACCAATTTATAATATAAACATATAAAATTCAAAGTTTTCTATATATTAAACTCGAAATGGGTTACGACATGAGTGTCAATATAAACTGATTACAAGATTGTCAAATAAAGTGTATGACAAGATCTGAATGGCCTTCGGAACTCAAGTTGCTTGATCTTTAAATAATGACTTATATGTATAGCTAATCATATATATGGTTGGGAGGGAATTTTTTAGAAGGTTTTATTTTTAGGATCAAGCTTTAAGCTTTTCTAGATCTTTCCACGGTATTTTCAGGATGTTCCTATGATGAATTCTATGATGGATGAGAGCTCCTATTTAATTATAGTTGTAAGATAAGAAGAGTTTTGATAAGTTCAAACTCTTTTTATATTATACAATTAAACAAATTAGATAATATCAATATTATCCAAATATACTCAAATATTTTAATCAAAATTTCAGTGCCTTGATACTACAAAAAGATATAACGCCGTTTCAACTTGTGCTAATTAAGGAGCACCTTAAAAGATATGTGGTCATTTCAACTCGTGCCAATGAGCATAAACGATATGAGACAGTTTCGAGCATAAACAAAATGGGGTCATTTCAACTTGTGTCAAGGAGCCTTGAAGGATATGAGACATTTTTGACTCGTGCGAAGGAGCTTTGAATGATATGAGGCCGTTTCGACTCGTGCCAAAGAGCATAAATGATGAGGCTGTTTCAACTCGTGCCAAGGAGCTTTGAATGATATGAGGCCATTTCGACTCGTGCCAAGGAGCATAAGTCTTGAAAGATATGAGACCGCTTTAACTCGTGCCAAGGAGTCTTGAACTTAGGAAAATAAAACCGTTTCAACTTGTGTCAAGAAGTATCATATCATTAAAAGATCGATAATCTCTCACAGATTCCTATTAAATGAAAAATATGTCAACATATATGTGTTAATAAGGTAGGTAAAGGACTAAAGGTAAGTGTGAGAAAAATCAAGGAACGTTAGAAGCTTCTTAATTATGATTATTATGCATGAGTTGAAGGGTGGCGTGCATGATAGATAGAGTCGTGGTCCATTTCGTTTTTGCAAACAACATACCCGCACTAATCACAAATTGTGTGATCATTATTAGTTGTTGCAATAACAAGACAACTTTAATTATGGTTTTCTAGAAGTTTAATGATAACAGTCTATAGTAAAAGAATTTGACCTAAAGCTATAGAAATTTCTTTGAAAAAGAAACGCACCCACTGCACTCCATCCACACACATTTGTTTTGCGTACGTTATTTGTTGAATTAAAATGAAAAACTCTCCTTTGGTTTGGTCCACTCACTTCGTTGCTACATCTAGAAGGGAAAATTATGCCACCTTCGCCATGGATGCAACTTGCAAGCCTCCCAACTAGAGAACAACCTTTGATTGTGGTGGTAGATTGAGAAGGATAAAAAAAATCCTTGAGGTACTCTTGACGAGACAAATTTCGTTTGACGTGATATGTTTTGATAAGATTTTGGTCTATCGACGAGTTCTTATTTGGTTAGTTAAAAACAAGAATTAAAAAAAAAAAAAAAATCTTGACCCGTGTATTTTTTTAATCAATAGGATGGAATACTCAAAAGAAAAAACAAAATTATCTATGCCAATTGAAAACCATTCATAGACGAGAAATGTCAAACCGATCTTCAAATAAACTTAAGATCTTATTATAAAATTCTAGAAGACTCCACTCAATCACTGCTTTCGAAGCTTCCGCAATAAAATTTATTATCACTATAAGAAATGTGTGTAGTATTGTAGGGCCGATAGATTTGTTTCAATTTTGTCTGTTCAATTATTATGTATAACACTATACGGCCTCCGAATTGATAAGATTGAAATTGGACTCATTAAATCCCCCATGCAAAATACTGGGCTTTAGTTTTCTATGCAGCCCGCCCACCATTTCGTTTCTTGGAATATTACATCTTTAGTATGAATTACAATTAGGCCTTGTTTTAAGTAAGAAGTTTATAAATGATTAGCTCTCTATTATATTTCCTTGCTATGCTAAGCCAATAAATACAATCGTTATACCCTGCACCACGGTGCACATAGCAATATGCACCACGTACGTAAACGATGTCGTTTCGATGTTAGTGAACGCGGACGCGAATGACTATAGGGAATTCATTATTTATAATACACATAATTATTATCTAGAATACACAGAACGTTTGCCTAGAATACACATAATGTTTGCCCAGAATACACATAATATTGACACAAAATACATAGATATTAGTGGACGCGGACGCGAATGACTCCAGTGAATTCATTATCTATAATACACACAATCATTATCTATAATACACAGAACGTTTGCCTATAATACACAAAATGTTTGCCCAGAATACACAAAATATTGACACAAAATATACAGAACTCATCCTCCTAACATTTGAATGCACAAACACATCACAACATACGTTAATAACATGAATACACAGAATATTGACACAAAATACACAGAACTTATCCTCCTAAACATTCGAATGCACAAACATATCACAACATGTGTTACTAACATGAATACACAGAATGGTTGCCTCGAATACACAGAACGGTTGCCTAGAATACACAGAATGATTGCCTGGAATACACAGAATATTAACATAAATACAGAGATCGGCCGAAACTGGAAACGTGATTTCCAAAACGGACGGTTAGTTTACAATGCTCAAAACGACGTCGTTTACGTACGTGGTGCACGGTATAATTTGCCCAATAAATATATAAGAGAGAGTGTGAAAAATTATCTTCTTCCTTTTTTTTTTTTTTTTTTTTTTTTGACCGAATAGTATTTTTTAGTACTATTGACTCGTTTACAATATAGTATTTGTTTATAACAACTTTCTCAACCTATTTACTGAGGTTCGAACTACCTACTAACCCATTTAGAAGAGTCAATTTGTGCTACTAGACCACAAGGTCATTCAAATATTATTTATTATTGACATTTTTAATTGAAAAAAACTACGGACAAAAAATAGTCTCATTGTTATTTATTTAGTAAGTTACTTTTAATTTGTAGTGATATTCTAAATTTCTAATGATTAAGTGACACTAAACAGGTAAATTATACCCTAAACTATTTTTTAGACAACCATTGGTTGAATTAAAGAAGACAATTATTGTCTTACTCTATATCAAACAATCGTGATTATTAATAAGGCTATCTAATGAATTGAAGATATGACTATGATTATTTCATATGTGAGTGGTTTAGATATGGACTCTAAGAAAGCAGCCCTCTAGATAGCTACCTTTGCTGTTTAGACAAGACATAAATTAGACAATTCTTCAACCAAAAAAGTGATTGTGTAACTACATATGATTTTTTTTTCCAGATATTTTTGTCATACTGCCCTGCTCAACCTATAGTTTCCACAGTTTTCACGTTAAACCCACCCATAAGTACAGTAATAGATAATATAATATAATACTTCGTGTAATGAAATGTACTCCGTATTTTATTTGACAATAATAATGTAAAAATACAGCTAAAATGAAGTGTTATTATACGCTTCTTCCTCTTTGGCAATTGGCCTGCGAAGAAGTTAGCTAAAACAAAAATAGTCCGTACGATCTCTCTCTCTCTCTCTCTCTCCACTGTTTATATCTGGAAGTACTCGCAATTGCAATCTCCATAAACCCCTAATTGCTTCTCGATTTGTGTGTCATGGCTTCCGGAGCATCGAGTCGGGCCAACAATCCGGGTTCTAAAGCCTTTGATTTCGCGTCAGATGATATTCTTTGTTCCTACGATGACTTTGCCAATCAGGACAACACTAATGGAAATCACTCTGATCCAGTGATTGCTTCCAACTCCGCGAAGGTACTCCCTTTCTCTTATCAGTTATCACCCTGTCTCCTGTTTAAATTTATTTGGCTTTTCGTGTTTATATCTGTGATTCTTAGCTAGGGTTTTTTTTGAATAGTGGGTAAAGTTTCGCAGTTTACTCAGTAATCGTTTCATTAATCTAGAGAATAACAGGAATTGAAAGAGCAATTGAACGTGCTCAACTCATCTTTTTTCCAGGAACTTCCATTAATATCAATGCTCGTCTTTTCCTTCATTGTCTCCTTAACTCATTTCTCGGGATCTTTTACTGTCTCTTTCTACAAAGATAGAATCTGGACTTGGTGCAAAAATTTGATAAGAATCATAGTCCACATTCTCTTTGTGCAACTCTAATGAATTTGCATATTGTTATCTGGTTAGAATCATAGTCCACATTCAGCTGATATTTGAAAGATTAAAGATACAAAATTCTGATTCACCTAATTTATTAGTTTTGATTTCTTAAATAAAGCTATACCCTTTATATTTAGCAGGAATTTCACAAAAACAGAATGACAAGAACAGCTATGTTTCCTGCTCCAGCTTATAGTCCGCCTGAGGAATCTTCAGTTCATCAAGATGTTGGGGCTATTGTTGAGAAGACTGTGAAGAAATATGCTGACAATCTGATGCGTTTCCTTGAGGGAATAAGTTCACGGCTGTCTCAGCTGGAATTATATTGTTACAATCTTGATAAATCCATAGGAGAAATGCATTCTGATTTGGTAAGGGATCATGGAGAGGCAGATACCAAGCTCAAGTCTCTTGAGAAGAATCTCCAAGAGGTACATATCTATATTTATCATAGTAGAAGTTTTTCTTACTCTTCTGTGATATAACTGCTGTATCTCATCTATTCCTCTCTGAAGTAGATTTTGAAATATACTTCATAATGCTCTATATTTGTTGGCATGCTTTTCGATGGAGTTGAAGTTTGAAATTTTCACAGTAAATATGATAATGATAATTTTTTTTTTCTGCTAGATTAAATATTATTAATAAAAACTGTGCTAAACTAACTTTTAGCAGCCTTATGGCCCAGAGCATGAAATCCTTTCAACCACCATTGTTGTCATCACAAGCAGGTTTAGGGGTCTATTGGATGAGTTTCCACCAAGTAATATTGCCATTAGAAGTTAAATTGTGTGTGCTAGTGCCATCTATTACATTACTTGAAAATTGTGCACTTCCCATCTGGCAAAAGGTAGAGAAATAGAGATTGTACAACTTTAATTGTGTGTCTGATTGATTTTATTTCTTTGTAGGTGCACAGGTCTGTTCAGATTCTGAGAGATAAGCAAGAACTTGTTGAAGCTCAGAAAGAACTGGCCAAGCTTCAGCTTGCTCAGAAGGATTCATCAGGTAGCAATTCCCAAGAGAATGAGGAGAGAAATAAACAGCCTCCAGATACCAGAAGGAGTGATAATGAAGTACATGAGCAACAACTGGCACTTGCACTACCACATCAGATAACACCACAGGCTTCACATACTACCCGACCTGTGGAGCAGCAGCAACAGCAACAGCAACCTGTCCAAGCTCCCCCACCAATTCCATCCCAAGGTGCCGCACAATCGCCGGGGTACTATTTACCTCAACCTCAGATGCCACAAGCTCCTAATCAATTGTCTCAAAGTCAATACATGCCATCTGACTCTCAGTACAGGACTTCACAAGCACAAGACTTTTCAAGGTTGCCACCACAACCTGTGCAATCTCAATTAAATCAGACCCCACAAACTCAGGCAGTACCTCCATATCAGCAGCAGTGGGTGCCCCAGCTACCCCAGCAAGTTCAACAACCACAGCCACAACAGCAGCCACAGCCACAGCCACAACAGCAGCCACAGCCACAGCCACCGTCTATGCAACAGCAAGCTAGACCATCATCACCTGCTGTTTATCCCTCTTATCTGCCCGGTCAATCAAACCCTACTCCGGAGATGGTTCCTAGTACTGTTTCTATGCAAGTGCCTTTTTCTGGGATTTCTCAAACGGTTGCTAGCCGCCCTGAGGGAATGCCTTATGGGTATGGGGGGCATGGTAGGCCAGTTCAACCACAGGCTCCTGCTCAGCATGTGAGGCCCACATTTGGTGCAACTGGTGATGGGTATGGAGTTGGTGGGTCCCACCCATCACTTGCCCCAGGAAATGCTTATGTAATGTATGATGGGGAAGGAGCAAGGACTCATCCAACCCAACAACCTCACTTCTCACATGGTGGTTATCCTCCATCCAGCTTTCCTATGCATAACCCACAGCCGGCTGCTAACACTAGTGTAATGGCTCGTCCGCCACAGATGATGCGCAACCATCCCTACAATGAATTGATTGAGAAACTGGTGAGTATGGGTTACAGGGGTGATCATGTCATTGCTGTGATACAAAGACTGGAGGAGAGTGGTCAGGCTGTTGATTTCAATGCCATACTTGATAGACTGAATGGGCATTCCTCTGGGGGCTCCCAGAGAGGATGGCAAGGGTAAATCACCACCGGAACCTGTCCAGTTGACATTCTTCTTGGAGGAATCACTAAGAGGATAGTTGAGACATGCAACTATCTCCCCACCCCTGTTAAGTGAGACAATCACCGTAATGGTTTTAATCTACATGACAATGAATAAAATGTAGTATGAATAGCTTGGAAATTTGGTATATATAAAATGAAGAGATGCACTGTATTATTTGGTCGTGGTCTCATTCCTTGCTTATGTTGTTGTAATGTTTAAATGCTTTGTTATTATTGCGGTGCAGACATGTGTTGGATATCATCTTACATGATATGCCAACTTTGGAGTAGATAGAGTGCTTTAAGGTTCTCTAGTAGTGTTGTCCAAATTCATGTTCAAGGGGACATCTATACCATGGAGCAATATTGAAAAATCTTTGCATCCTTGTAAAGATTCAGCTAAAATGTTTGTTTGCATATTAAGATATGCAATGCAGTTGCAGTAGCAGTAGAAGATCATATTCTACCTACTACTCTACACAGTTGAGGGAGAGTACATCAAGTAGCATTACAAATTGCAAACTATGAACTTTAAACGACCCTAATCAGAATAATGCTCCTCCTATCTATCAGTACATCAAGTAGCACTACAAATTGCAAACTATGAACTTTAAACGACCCTAATCAGAATAATGCTCCTCCTATTCCTATCTATCAGCTGGCCAGTCTGAACTTCTCACAGTCCTTGGCACCTTTTTTAGTGAAATTTGAAATAAGGCCATTCATCATTTTAGATACATCTTCCTTTAATTTTGCTGAGCCACCACTTCCATCATTGCCCTGGATTTCTCCCTTGACTACAGAACCAACTGCAGCACCCTCCATGTAGGCTTTACATGCTGACAGGATATCATGTGCATGCGTCTGAAAGTGACCAATAACAAGGTCTTCGAAATTCTGAAACAGTATGGAGTAATAATCAAAACAATGGAGATTAAAAAAAAGTTGTTGCAAACCACAGGTCAAAGCAGATGTCTGATGGGAATGCAAAAAACATACTAATAAAAAGCTAGAGCATAAATACACAGCTGCCAATAGTATAGAAGATCATACCCTTGGGGGCCTTCGAAGCGTATACATCATTGTTTTCAAGGAGAGGACAACTGCATCTTCATTGTATTCCTTGGACTTTTCCTCCCCCTTAACACCAAGATAACTACTTTCATACCCAGGCTCATTAAAGAATGGCTTCGCGTTTAGAATTAAAGCTTGTATAGATACTAAAATTTGCAGCATGGTTGATTGTTTTGGCTGCCAGATCTCAGTAGCTTGACCAGTCCAAGTGTTCAGAAGGCTGAGGCAGACTTTTCCAGAGTCGTACAGATTAGGATTCAGTCTCAAGCCACCAGAGTAATAGTAAAGCATCTGTCAAAACTCAAAATACAAATCTGTTTAACAAAATACACAAGACAATAATAAGCACAATTGAACAAATACGTACTGGTGGTTTATCAGGATATGCGTCAGGGAAAAAGGCATCAAACACAAAAAGACCATCATGATAGGGAGTTCCTTGTGGTCCAACAATGACCGCTCTTAGAAGATCCATCCTTTTTTCATATACTCTCACATATATGGAATCTGTGGAACAGAGAAAAGAGATTAAGCTCTGGAAATAGCAATCCATATCTAAGGCTTCAAGGTGGAGCAAAAATAATATGCCATTCCATTTATCTCTTTGCAAGGGAAAGCGAAAGTCTAACGTATTAGGTATCTAGTCATGCCTATACATGTAGTCATAAAAATGAAAAAAAGGAATAAATTGCAAAATCGAAGTCAGCAAAATTTTACAGACATTTTATTGTCACAAACTTAAAAGCAGAGTACTTTCGCTGCAATGCTCAAAATAATAAGCCTAACCCTAATTCCATGTCTCTCAACAAAGCGGAATACATAAGAACACTTTCATATCTAAATCTAAATATGATTTGAAGATTAGTTATAACAATCAACAAAAATGGTAAGAAAAGCTGACTTTAATGGCTTCTCTTAATTATATGAACCTAATTTCAATGTATTGAAAACAACTAATTCAAGTTACAAAATTGTGCAGGCATGATGCACAAAAAATGTTCCAATCTTTAAAAATGATAAATAATGGTTCAAACAGAAGTATCAATACTTCTTCAATGAAAGGCCAAATATTTTGTAGGAGGATAAGAAACTTTATAAGCAAATTAAAGGTAAATTATACAGTACTTTTTTTTTTTTTTTTTTTGGTTGTCACTTTCTAGGCATTCTAGGAAATTCCATTGTTGTGAAACAAAGTTATCTGTAAGCTCCAGAAATTAGGAAAAATTGGCGGGTAAATCACTCTTCAAGGAAAAATTGGCGGGTAAACAAAGTTATCTGTAAGCTAATTGTCCTTACCCAACAGTATTTCTACTTTATCTAGGAGATAGTGACTCACCGGGTAAATCACTCTTCAAAATCTTCCAATCGTCCTGAATTTTCTTCAACCATGCCTTCGGCTGTTAAGAAATACACAACCAGAGGTTAACATAATCATATACACAGATGACGAAAATTTTACATAGTAGCCAAGAAAATTATGGTGCAGAACACCCAAGCCAGCCTAAGGGGCAGAGCAAAGGTGATGGTATTTCTTACCCGCTGCCCCTTGACGTCCATATTGTAGTAGTGGTGGTCTGAGGAATCATCAACAAGATCAAAATGTTTAAAATGTTGATATTTTCTTATGACTTCATTACCATCACCATCTTGATCATCACACTTCCCACTGGAAGTCTGTCCTGCAGAACTGCTTGAAGCGGAAGACTCAATGTTTGTTCCAACAGGTTGAGATGTGAAGTCCGCAGATGTCCCTACACCAGCAGGTTGACCTGAAGAGCAATCTTGGGGTGCAGAAACAGAAGTGGCAACAGTTGAGCTAGGAGTAGGTTTGTTCAACCAAGGCACAGACGCCTCTACCCCAGCAGGCAAATCAACACTGTCAAATTGAGCTTGCATTCTCAGGTAATCAGAATCATCATCATCGTTGTCATCATCATTGTCATAGGCAAATGCATAGTCACCCTCTTCATCACTGTATTCACTCTCACAAACCACATCGTCCTCGCTCAATAAATCCTCACAAACCCCATCATTTTCATCCTCAATACATGAGGAATTGTAACCATTATTATCCGGGGACTCATTAGCAGACGCAGGCACACTGGCAGAACCCTCAACATCCTTAGTGTTGGAAGAAACACAAGCTGAATTAGCCAAACAATACAAACTCCAATATATAATCAAACTTGTAAATGCCAGCTGTTTTAATGATTTAATCACAGTAATTTCCTGAAGTAGCATTAACTAATTCCACAAGTCTTAAAGAGACAAAGCTACAGAAAATGAAAATCAGGGGGGAAACTTTGAACAAACACAAAAACACCAAAGCAAAAGATCAAGAAAAATGCACCGGCGATTACAGTTAGAAAGAAAGAAAGAAAGAAAAGGTTACACACTCGAACTAATGACATAGTCAATTAAATGGAGGCATCACAACACATCATCAAGAAATGGCGCCAAACAACCAAGAAACACAGAGAAGAGAAATTCTAAAACGATCATAGCCAATTCAACTATACTCGTTCCAAGAAGTGAAACAGATACCGCAGAAACACTCATAATTCATCTCGGGAACACCGATACCTCATTGTGCATGAACTTATCCACCGCGAAATCGTCGGGGTGTTGCAAAGCCAAGCGTTCACGTTCCACCATCTCCATTCTTCCGATCGCGAACCCTAACAGCTAAATCCCGCAGAGACGATGGCGTGCACAGTATGTACGTACACACCCCGATTGAAGTGATGAGAGAGAGAGAGAGAGAGGGAAATTCTAAGCACTGCAGAGATGACTGAATAGCGATGAGAGAGAGATGAAAGAATAGAAGAGTTGCGCCTTAAATAACGCCTTGTCGGGTAAAGCTTCTCTACGGTGAGTGCGCAGCAGGGGAAAACCAGTGGTTGCCACGCGGACGCGGACTCCACCACCTCATCACTCTTTCCACCTAAGACTTCTGAATTCCCCGATTTACCCTCCACCTCATCACTAGTTAGTTAGACAGTTAGATTCGATTTTGTAAATATTCAATATGGGCTTTCATACATTTAAAGGCCCAACCCAACAACCATTTGGAAGTCCGGCCGATATACCTCGGCGCAAAGCCCAGTCCAAATAACAGTCTTCAGTGGCGCCCTAAGATTCAAAAAGCGCGCGGTAAACTTTGCCGCCATGCTTTCCCGCCAGATCAGTTGAGTCATATCTTTTATATTTCTTACGGAGTATTATATATACAAACATCTCCCCTGCATTTCTAATATACCTTTTTTCTATTCTTTTCTTTACTGAATTACTGTTATAGGAATCAGTTGTAGAGAATCGCCGCCATGGTTGTAGCGTTAGGTCCGGGCAAATTCTACGGCAAGAGCCTTCCAAGGCCACGGATCTACACCGACGTGAAGTTCAACGAGGAGCGGGTCGACCCGCCGGTGCCCGTCTTCGATCCTCTGATGTCGTGGGCCGAGGAGGCGCACTGGTCCATGGGTGGCCTCAGCTTCAAGCGCCACCGCCTCCAGGGCCGGATCGAGGGCAAAATCAGCAAGTTACGGGCGGAGCACGAGAAGCAGGTTAAGAAGCTCAAGAAGAATTCCCCCTCTAAATCTTCTTCCCCCGCCACTGGCTTCTACACCCCCTCACCTCCTCCTGCTCCCATCGCCGTGAAGCGAAAGCGGCGTTTGATTGACGAGGAGGAGGAAGAAGGGAGTGACGAAGCTCGGAGAGGATGGCCGGCCAGGAAACTCGGCGATGATTTTGATAGGGTTGCGTATGAAAGCGGGTTGATAGACAGTGACGCGGAGGAGACGATTGCTGCGCGGACGAGGCGCCAGAAGGCGGAGAAAGCGGCGGTGGAGGCGGAGGTTGTTACAAAGGTTAAGTCTAAGGGCTTGAAGAGGCTGAAGAAGGGCGTGAAAAAAAGCGTGAACAGATCTTCACCGAGATTGGCTAAGCGTGAGTCGCCTTGAAACTGTTTGCTCATTTGTCTCAGAGGCAGCAGTACAAAACCTAAAACTTTTAATCTATTCCCCTTGTGTGATGCCTTGTGTTTATCGACATTGTAATGTAAGCGTTTAATCTCTCAAGCTATGGAATTCTGTAATCATGATGTTAAAGTGGGATTTCACCTTGACAAAAATAATCACAACATAGCTAGGTTGCTGAAGATGTATCTTGAAAAGATAATGTTCTCAAATCTTGTTGTAAGTGTTTGGCGATTACAACAATGAGGTTTTTGTCTTGCAAACCCACCAACCCAAAATTGCACATTTATCAATGGCAGATCGCCAACTGTCATCTCACCTTCTACCCGTGAATCCAGCGTTTAGGTTCCCTTTGTCCCCCTTCTGAGTTCCAACTGGTCTGGCTCTCTATTGTGCCTGGCACTAACAACTCCAGCTCTTTGTCTGTTCAGAGTAGCACAAATTTCTACCTATAAAATTCAAGAATCTTCATCTATACCACATTGCCAAGAGTTTGGAGCTTCAATTTCCAAGGCTTTACCTTGATAGTTTACTTTGGTGAATTGCTTGGTTTAGGTAGGGGTGTTTGATAAAATCATTTGAGGGTGGTTGGTGAATGGATTCATCTTGTTTTTTCATAATCTGCATTCTGCATTCATTGGTAGCTACAACTTCTGGTGCTCTCATCATGTTTTACCTCAATGAAATCTCGGTTTTGGGACATGGTGCTGAGACAGCAAGGAAGCTGTTGGGATCAACCCCACATGATCAGTTGTTGATAAAGACATCTGATTCCTTTGTGGGGTTGCTGTTGTGTGTGATTGGGTTCTTGTTGTTCATGGTGTCTTTTATTAAGGATAGAGACTTCCAGAGCTTTTTTGCCAAGGGTTGTATTCTTCTTCACATACTAATGGCAGTATGGAGGTTGTATTTTGAGAGGAAGCTTGAAGCTTTGGCTCATGATTGGCCTAGACAACTTATTGGGGACTTTGTGCTGGCACTTTCTTGGGTCCTTTTTCTGGTTTGCACATGGACAGAAAAGTATGATTGAAGGCATACTAATACTTGAATCTCACTGGAAGAGCTTGTAGTTGCAGGGTCTTTTATTCTTTATTTAAAAAAAAATTGGGGTGAAATTTTTCACATATGCTCTTCTGATTCTGTAACAACATTGGTATACCATTGAACATTTCCTGTAATTGTTTCCTTGGTAATATGAAATGACAAAAAGAGAGACTTGTGCAGGTATGTGAAGCTGTAATGATATTTCTTCTGATTCTGGGTTTGACACCATTGTTTCTGAAGTTACAATGATGTTTCTTCTCTTGTTTTCTGTGGGCTTTTCACATGCTATATTACTTGCTTCTCAAGTGCTAAAAACACAGGAGTATTGCAGGGTGGAAAGGTGGAAAACATGAGCTGTAAACATGCTTTTACTGTTTATGTTCTAGATTCCATATTGTGTGCCATGCAGTCATTTTCTGATGCTTTCTCCTCACCTTCACCCCCACCATTATACCATTACAAAAGATTTACTCAAATGTAAATTATTACACTGTTAATAATTGACCTCACCCCAAATAAGAAGCAGGTGGGATCAAAATTGATATTCCTAATAAGTACAATGAACAGTATATTTTGATACAGGATTGATTTGAGAATGTGCAATAGTCAAAACATCGATCATAGACTCATAGTCCTTATAAATGTGGAAACACATATCTTAACAAGATGGATTATGTTTGAGAACATGTCATGTTGGCTATTGTTTTCCAACAAATTTATCCACTCCCTCAACTTACACTTCAGTCACCTACCACTCATTTCTCTCACATTTCAATTCCGGCCTTCAAAAAATTTTATTTTAAGATAACCAAATTTAAAGGAAATAAAAAGTTACTGTATTTGTATTGGTCATAGAAAGGCGTACCAATTTAGAGGATTAAAGCTAAAATTATGGAGAAAATGGAAGGAAAAATAATAAATGATGTAAACTAGGAAATGGTGCACCTAATGTTCCCATGGGGTGAAATCTTGAAGGTCTAATTTGTCAGTTAATGACAGTATGATGGTTGATTCTTTGGTTGAGCATCCTTATCAGTTGGGGTTTATTCTCCAGTTTTTTGTGGGCCCCAGCTTCCACCTCATCATCCACTATCTCATTCAATCACAATAACTCTTCTCCACACTAGTTTGAGTTATTTCTTAATTTTTTGTGGACCCACCATTTTATCACACTATATTTTAATTATTTCTTTATCTATTTTGTTTATAAATTTATAATTGTATTAAAAATAATTAAACAATACGTTATAATTGTAAAGTTGAAATTAATTAATAAAAAAATAATTATAATTTATGCTTAACACCTAATTAATTAAAATATGCTCCACGCTAGGATGACTTAAAATGATATTGTTATTAATTCTTTTATTTTTTTATTTTTAAAGTAGCAGTTGCCAGGCAACGGCAAGGCCAAAAAAATGAAATTGAGAGTGGCCCCCGCTGGTGTGCGTCTCACCCATATATATAAAAATATTTTTTTTTAAACTTTACTGACAATATCCAAGTGTTTGCAGGGGTATGCTTTTGCCCATTATCCCATCTTCACATCAGTTATGGTTCAACACATTGCATCATCACTGTTTCAATATCTCCCTTTGATTCATTGATAGGAATGCTCTTAGATTAATTAACAAGTAGGGGATCGAATGGCCAGCAGCTAGCACATGATGATGATGGAGATAGTTACAATGTAGAAGAAGCTTTAGGGAACAATAAAACAAATCGTCACCAAAAAAAGAAATTAGAAATCATGGCAAAACCAAAATTTCAGATCTAATTATGGGGGCAATGTAAAATGTAAAACAACATCCCACCACATCATAAAAAAGACCCAAACTTCATCTTCATTTCTAGATTTCACCTGATTTTCTGCTGTTTCTTTCTGATGGGTACATGTTAGGTGTGCCATTTTGCTTTCTCTGAACCTTTTACCTTTCCCCCCCATTTATTCATTCCCACATACATTCTCTCTGCCCATCCCTTGTATTTGTGTATATCAAGGAGGGGGATACAAAGCACAGACACAGAACCACCAATTAGCTGGCTTTTGAAGATTCATTGATGTTTTCTTGGACTTTTGGCTACCTTTCAATCCTAAATAGATCCAAGGTAAGGAGTAAGCATAAAAGACTCAATCTTGGAATTCCATCTTCATCACTTTCTGCATTTTGTCATGTTTTTTGGGTCCAACAAAATGGTGGTGAAATCGCCTAGAAGCAAAATGGTGATAGGGAATAGCCTGTTTTACCCAATTGTTGGGTTTGCATCATTTGCTGTTTTCATATACATGTCTTTTGGGGACCTGTGGATGAATTTCCATGGAGAAACAAAGCTGAGCTTTGTGGAGAGGAATGGGACTCAGTTCTTGGTGGAGGGTCAAGTTTTCTATGTTAATGGCTGGAATTCTTACTGGCTAATGGACCATGCTGTGGATGAGAATAGAAGGCCAAGGATAAAAGCCATCCTGCAAGCTGGTGCCAAGATGGGGCTCACTGTGTGCAGAGCCTGGGCTTTCAATGATGGTGCATATAATGCCTTGCAGATTTCACCTGGGAAATTTGATGAAAAAGTATTCACAGTAAGAATAATTAATGTTTATATCTTTCATCATGCCTTTCACTTTAATAGTAAGTCATTGAAATGTTTACTGTTTCCTCATATTATAACCCACACAATCTTAAAGCTGTCGAAAAACATTATAGACATCAAAATGTGCTTGTCAATTTACTTTAGTACACATCATAGATCTGAGGAAGGCGTATGGTTTTGTGGCAGGCCTTGGACCATGTAATTGCTGAAGCGAGAAAATATCGAATTAGGCTGTTACTGAGCTTGGTTAATAATTTGCACGCGTATGGTGGAAAAACTCAGTATGTGAAGTGGGCGTGGGAAGAGGGTGTTGGTGTGAGCTCTTCTAACGACTCGTTCTTTTATGATCCAACTACTCGCCTTTATTTCAAGAACTATGTGAAGGTATGTAATTCTTTGAATTGAAGTTGTTCCATCTGATCTAGTCCTTGTTTTATGATACCTGATGAAGTTTTGGACTAATTAAGCATAAGCATAGGTTTATGTATGTGTTCTTATTCACCCCGGCCTATATTAAGCTCTGAAGTCTTTAATCTTCCTCTCTGATCTTCTGCTGCAGACAGTGCTAACAAGGAAGAACACGTTTACCGGGATTGAGTACAGAGATGATCCCACTATCTTTGCCTGGGAATTGATTAACGAACCTCGTTGCTTGACCGATCCTTCAGGTGACACCCTCCAAGTAAGTTTTTGTCTCTTTATCCCTATCCCTGTTGAGTTTTCAATACATAAAGAAGATTTAAGCATCTGAATTACATATTAGAGTACAGACAGGGAAGCTTTTTTTTTTTTTTTTTTGCTTTATCCTTAGTTGGATTTTATTAATCAGAAGTCATAGAATTGCAGGATTGGATAGAAGAAATGTCAACTTTTATAAAATCAATTGACAGGAATCATTTGCTAACTGTGGGGCTTGAAGGATTTTATGGTCCAAAAAGTTCAAAAAGTGTGACTGTGAACCCAGAATTTTGGGCTGCTGATCTTGGAGCAGACTTCATTCGCAATTCTGAGATCCCAACCGTCGATTTTGCCTCTGTTCATGTATATCCAGATCAATGGTAAGCTCTCCTTAACCTACACACACCTTACAATTTCCCAGATTAACAAACTGATTTATGAAATCTTAGGAATCAAAACACTTCTGTTTTAATTTAACTACTTTTTTCTTCATTTTCTGTTGTTTTCTTTAATAAGTTGCTGTCCTATACTAGGCAGTTAAGGTTAGAACAAGCTAGCATTAGTAGCTATGGCATAGAAACACAAAGACATAACAAGAAACTGGGAATAATGCGATGTTTCCTTTTGATAGGTTACGCAATCAGAGCTTTGAAGAAAAAGTTCAGTTTGTGAGGAAATGGTTACTGTCTCATATCCACGACGGTGACAAGGTACTGAGAAAGCCAGTCATGTTCACTGAATTCGGGTTATCAACCGAGAACAAAGAGTTTGATCCAGAGAAGCGAGACAAATTCTTCAAGGTTATCCTCGACATCATATACAAGTCTGCAAGGCGAAACCTGTCTGGTGCAGGATCATTCTTCTGGCAGTTTTTGGTCGAAGGGATGGAAGAGTACAACGACGATTTTGGGATTGTTCCCTGGGAGAGGCCATCAACATATCAGCTGATTACCGAGCACTCGTGCAGGCTAGCCAAACTTCATGGTGCCCTCTCAACCCAGAAGGTCTACTTGAAAAGCTTGTGCTCATCACATAGCTAGGCGATAATCATATCGCCCTCAACAGGCCAAAAATTTTGTCTATATGATCGAGACCATGCATGCATAACAGTGCAGTTGAAATGTGATTGTGTTGTATCAGTTTGAGATGTGTAATGGGGGGAAAATATATGCTATATGCTATAAAATATGCCATAGGTTTATACCACACACAACTGAAATGGCTAACCTGTAAAACTTGCATCTTTTTTGGAGTTTAGGCCTATATACTATACTGTCTCTATGGACCACTGACAAGACTAAATGACCGAGTAAATATGCTCTTTTTTTTTTTGAACAAGAGTAAATATGCTTTAATTGCTAAAAAGTGACACTCAGAAGAAGTGAACAGTTTGATTTATACTTTTAGTGTCTTAACCTTTTCTTGAACCTTTATGAGAGATTAGATATTTAGATCGCTTTTGCACGTGAATTTAGTTGGAAACCATTCAATATCGGGCTTTCACTTTAACTTGTTGAAGGATTTGTGTGATGGATATCTTATAAATCGGACCACGGAGCACCGATCTGAAACAACAAAACAAGAGTGACGTGGAGGGGCCTGGGACTCTGAGGTGGAGCCCCGTGCTGAACTCGGGGCCCAAAGGCCAAGACCGAGCACAAGCTGGGGTGCTCGACCGAGGCCTTGGGGGGCTCGGCCAAGGCCCAAGGGGCTTGACTGAGGCCTAGGGGGGCTCGACTCAAGGCCCAAGGGGCTCGGGTAGGGGTGCTCGACTCAAGGCCTAAGTTGTTATAACCACTCTTCCTTCTAGCGGGGGCGGTTAAGCAGCTGCTAGTATAAAAGCAAGATCCTTTGTCTTATTTGGACATTGTAAAACACTTGTAATAGCTTGACATACTCCTTGTAATCATCTTACAGCCTTTTAATACAAATTTATCTCCGTGATATACACATTCTTTGTCACTTTTACTACATTATTTGTCCCTAAAAAAGCAAACTATAAATTGGGTGTGGAAGGAATTATGAGTGGGAACATGCAAGTAATTAAGTTGTACGTAGAAAGCATGGACGGCGAACACTGACAAACAGAGGGGAGTTACATATACGCTGTTTCCTATGCAATTTCCTTTTTGTTTTTCGGCTGCGCTTACGTCGTTTTCACTTAGTTTAATTTCTGCACTGCACACATATGCTGTGTCTATAAATAGCTGCAACCTAACCACCACATAATTAAAAACCATCTTTATTTCCATCCCCAATCCCTCCAACCCGGCTTCGAATATAAGAATGAGGATGCAGTCACGAAGATCATCAGCAAATACTGCTGCAAATGCAGAAATGCCACCAAAACTGGAGAGGAAGGACGTGGAGAAGAAGCGGAGGGAAAACTTGAAGTTCCTCTATAACCATCTCTTCTCTCTTCTCCCAACTCATCATATTTCTCCGGGAACAATGGCCTTGCCAGATCAAGTAGACGAAGCCGTGAATTACATAAAAACTTTGCAGAATCAACTGGAGAAAAGCAAGCAGAAGAAACAAGAATTATTATCGGAGCAGCAGATCATTCGAATTCGAAACACTACAATTCCCAGAAAAAGACCTCACTATTACTCTTCCTCCTCCTCCTCATCATCTTCTTGCAGTAATTCAACCAGCAAACAACCTCTGATCCAAATTCTCGACATCGGACCGGACATTGACGTTGTTCTGATCGATGGTCTGGAAGACATAGCTGCGTTTCACAACATCATCAGAACACTCCACGAACACGGCCTTGAAGTTGCCACTGCCATTTTTCAACCCCGCGGAAACTCCACTCTGCAGATTCTCCACCAACAAGGATTCGGAGGTACTAAGACAGTGTACGAGAAACTAAAACAAGCAGCGGTTAATGGATCCTCCGGCAGTGAACCAGAATCATTAGATTCCTGGGATTTCGACATTTGGGGATTCCCTATACTAGAATGAAACATCCCAAGAACAGCTTCAGAATCCACCACCTTATTGCCCGCATAGATAATTCAACTGGTCATGAGTAAAATTTGAGAAAAGAAACAGTCCAGTCTAGCCTCAGGTTCAGCTATATGGACACTTGGCAAGACAGCCTCCACATTTATGCAGATATTTACAGGTATAGTAGGCGTTCATGAGTCATGACAGCCTGGCCTCCAATATATGGGCCTAGCTAAGGCCCAGAATGAGATGAAGAAAAAATATATGGTAGTTCATTGGAAGAATGAAGATAGTTAGTTGGGCTTATTGAATATTATATTGATTTATCTTTTTTGGATGAAATGAAATTTATATTATATTATATTGGCCGCAACTGTTTTAACTTCCGGGCCGCATGCATGCATAATCACTACTGTACGTAGGTTGTCTGAGGTCCATTTGGTTAGAAGAAAATTTCACATCATATACAACAGTGTTTTATTAGAATAGATATTTTTGGTACGTCTAAGGTGTCGTTGTTGTTATAATTAATGTCTTTGGTCGTATATTTTCGAAAATAGTATTGGTTATGTAGGGTCCAAATAATTTATACTGATGATTTAATGTTGGACTGGAAGATGATGCCATTTGAGCCTGCGCGTATTGTGCAATTGTTATACCATGGATCAGGTTCATATTGAATTTGTGAACCTTAATATAAAAATTTTGTACCTTCAATTAACATATTCTGTACTGGATATGTAAACAAATAACTTGATAATTGCTGACACATAATATGATAGCTACAAGTATATAAATTATCAACTGTAAGTATAGAATGTGTCAAACTATAGATACCGGATCTAAATGTTATTTTTGAATCATGGTCTATAATGCAAGGTAGTCCATTGGTTCATGGTATAATTTGTCCGTATTCGTGAGGTTGCAATTATTCAAATGCGTTCAATGCGCTGACATTTGGGGTCCCGTGATCGAAATATATTTTACGTTCATTCATCGGCTACTATGTTAATGCATTAGCACACTTAAGTACATAATTAACTATTTATTAAAATTACCACGGAAATTCTTGTAAATATTAGGCGAAGATATTTTTTTTTTCTGTTGATAAAGAAGTTTGGACCAATCGTATCAAATGCGTAATAGGAGAAGTCTTGACTAATGAAAAATACATGTGACAAACACAAGTTGACAAACACATTTTTTCTAGAAATTTCTGTTTCTAAGCATGTGAGACAAATGAGCCAGTTACTTGTTAATGTTGGTCCCCGTGAAGCGAAAAAAAAAAATCTTGTCAGGACTGAATAATTCTTTTTTTTTTTTTTTAAATTTTCACTTAAATTAGTAGAGAAATTAAATATCAGGTGAATCTAAGAAAGTTGAGAATTATAAGCTAACTATTTGATTGATATGTTACGTAACTCAACTGATTTTAAAGTTTAGGCTCGTGGAAG
Source organism: Ipomoea trifida (assembly GCA_003576665.1). NCBI lineage: Eukaryota > Viridiplantae > Streptophyta > Magnoliopsida > Solanales > Convolvulaceae > Ipomoea > Ipomoea trifida. Next base: position 228,775 of record CP025644.1, read on the forward strand.
TCCTGTCTTGTTTGATCGTACAAGCTATCCAATTGATTTTAGTACTTAGAAAATACATGTTAGAAAATTTTAAGCAGATAAAAACAATCGTACAAGTAAGATATTGATGTATAAAATATCTTTAAAAAATTAAAAGAAAAACACTCAAAAATGTATGATTTAACGAACAATGTAATCCCTCATATATAATTCACTCTTCTTCTATTGATTTCCCCGAAGAAGAATTCTCAAATTAAATATTAATGCAATAACTACATACAATCTTTCTATTGGTCATTGCCTCTTCTAATCTCAATTGTTGATGATACATCTTTCACCTGAATACCTGATTATAGTCTTTTATGATATTTAATATGGTATGAGCCTAGCTTGCTCTATCTTAAGTGGTCCATTCATGTGAGTGATGTGACCATACATGTCCTAAAATTGTTCAAGTGTTTTGAGTTATTATTTGATCTGAACAAATTTTTTTACCTTTAATTTACAACTCTATTGAAAATTTAAAGTCTAGCTAGATGTAAGGCATCGGAATTTAAATTCCTATTATGCATTATCAAAATCTATAATTACAATTACATGCTTTCAAGAAAAAAAATCTAAATTACAATTATTAGATACAATATCAAAATAAGTTCATATGTTTTTTTTTTTTGAAACCAGTTCATAAGATGTTATTTTGCTAGCAGTAGCATGCTTCATGGTTTAAATCTTATCAATGATTAAAAAAATGTGGTATGAATTTGACCTTGTTGTGAACAAGTATATAAACATTTGAGAATATATAGTCTAATGACACTGCAATTTACCTCTTCTACCAGTTTTTTGAACAAGAGCATTGAAATGCTTTCAAACTTAATAAATGAATTAATTCCATTTTTTGTTCTAGATTTATTTGTGTGTCAGTCCACTTTTAGTTGTTTTAAATTTTTTATCATAACATCCTCATTTGGTTCTAGTATTATTGTGGTATGACCATTTTTTTTATCATTCGTCGACAAAATCATTGAAACGCAGTTAAATACAATGACATTTCGATTTTTTTTATTATAAAAAGCAAGTTGACCCACTATATTTTTTTGAAAAAAATTCATAATTAAAGACCGAAATATCATTGTATTTTAACAAAATCTAAACTATTTTGTTGATAGATGATAAAAAAAAATGGTCATGTTACAATAATACTAGGACCAAATGTAAATTTTTCTTTTAAGAAAAGGACTAAAAGTTAATTGCCACTTATAAATTTTAAATATAAAATGAAATTAACACTTAATAAATATGATGGATATCTTAGCTATAATTTTGTTGTGACGTATATACGGTAGAAGAAAAGTTATAATTTATGGCAGTTTGAACTTGACATGTGTTAGTTAGAACGTTACCAATTAAAATGCGGTTGAGAGTTTTAATGTAACGCGGGGAGAGGGCTCCGCATGCAATCCCTATTCCCTTCAATTTGGGAAACCAAACGGTCTACCCATTACCAAACGAGTAGGAATAATAGTCCTATAAATTACTAAATTCTTGTTATATCCACGTAAATTATAATATGAACCAGGGTACACATTGCATTGTAACTCCTTATTTAAAATAACATTAAGATGATGTATTTTCATTAACATATTATGTGTTTGCAGTTAACACATTGTATGACTGTAAATAAATTGAAGACATATATATATATATATATTTTTTGAGAATAGACATATATTAATTATAGACATATAATATGTTAATTGTAATATTGTAAGATGTTGTTAATATATGATATGTCTACACTTAACATATCATGTGTCATGTCATATGAACCTGAAACTTGTTAAATGTTAACTAAACATGTCTAACTCATTTAAAAATCATATTTGTGTTTAGAATTCTAACACAATAATCTTAATGAGCCATATTTAGATTTTTTACATTCATATTATAATCATGTCAACCTATTTACACGAACAATAGTTATATTGTGGAGTGTGAACAATTGTAATAAGGTGAATAGGTGGCATAAATAATATTTATTTTTAGTATATTAAAAATTTATTTTTAATGTATCACACGTTGATTTTCAATATTATACCTACAAATAAACTTATAATATATTAAAAATAAATGTTTAATATGACATTGATCCACCGTAAGATTTGTCTTGCACGAATTATCAGGCATTAGTCATCAAATATCACATTAATGTGAGGTTTGGGCATGAGGGTACAATTGGGCCAGTGATAGGACACAAATCAGAGTAGGGTTGAGTCAGGATAACTCTTTAATTGCGGGCACGTCGGCAATATTAAATACAGAGTAATATACTGTTTAATAACCGTATGGTTAATTTTTGAGTAATTTTAAGGCTTGTATGGTAAATGATAGATCTTTCAAAATTTTAATAAAATTTTAACAAATTTATCATTTTGACGTCTTAACCTTGATCAAAATGTCAAATTAAGTGTGCTAAGAGTAGCGTTTGTCTTTTGACTTTTTGAGAAAAGTTTATTATTTCGCTAAAAGACTATTTATACTGGAAAAAAAAAAACAAGGGGAATTTTGTAGGGTTTAGCCATCACGCCCAGCTTGCCCATCAACAGATGGGCAAACATTTGAGGATTTAAACTCCCTGTCACTTCTCCCACCGATGTGAGAGCCGTAGCTCCCCTTATGTTTTTTTAAAAAAAATCTTTTATAATAATAATAATAATATTAATTGTTGTTTTTTGTTATTATTATTATTATTAATTGTTGTTTGTTTGTTGTTGTTGTTGTTGTTATTATGTCCTTATAAGTCATTTTACATGGTAACAGCTAACGTTAAACAACTAATTTTATCAAATATCTTTTTACAAGTCGTTGATATAATTTGTTGGTCAAACCCGCTAACCACTGATTGCCAAACAAAGCTTAGGTGTTATGTTCTGATTGATCTAAAAAGATAGTTAGTCACGATCTTTATTAATTACTTTTTTTTTTTACGTAATAAAATTTGTACACCTAAAGTTACATCCAATGAGAATACATTATACATCTATCATTTTTCATTTTATTTTACATGTGTTGTTTACTATTTAATTTATCCGTTTTATGTGTTAAAGTTAATTTTGAAATTACTAATTTGACTTCATTTTGAGTAATTGAATCAACAAATTCATATATAATTAATGAATATAACCAATCATATACGGAGTAATAATATTATTATTATGAGCTGAGTGTAAACTTAAACACAAACAAATTAAGAGCAATTATCAATTTTCAAATATTTTTACTACCTATTCTAAAGGAATGTAGCAGCTTGCTTAGAGACATGGTTATTTTTGACTTTTGAGTTAAGATGTAAAGAGATTAACATTATTACACGGTTGAGGGGTGGGTCAAATTAGGAGCGAACACCTTCCTCATTGTTAAGTTATGCTCTTAAATTGGTGGAGACATGCAAGCGAATTGAAAATTATTCTTCAAATACAGATTGACGTATTGTAATTTTCAATCTATTGTTAGATTTTACTCCTCGGAGTGAATAAAAAATATTAAAAAGACTATGAAAATCTGAATCTATTGCATACTTTTTGTAGTAATTAAGTGTATTCATACTATATGAATGGTTGTTGTTGTTGTTGTTTCTAATAACCAGAAGGTGGCTAATGACGTCCCATTTCATTGTGGTAGGTCCACATAGTCATAAACATCCAATTAGGACATTTGAAGAAAATCCCTCATAGTAAGAGTTTACGTAGAAGACAGGGCAAGGGTCATTAACAGGAATAGGCAAATATTGAATATGATAGAACAAAAATAAACATTAATCTTTAAAATTTCAATGAAAATAGGTTTAAAAAATTATTTGCTAAATGCTTTTCAGGAGAGGAGAAGGTAAGAAATGTATACGATTAACTAAATTTATATTTTGTTAAATTTTTTCATAGCAAAAATGGGATTTTAAATTGACTATTTTTTAATATAAATATATGTGGAGTCCGCATGACTTGTGGGTAGATGGTTTCTTGTTGGTTTTGAACATATCAAAATTTTGTTGATTTTCCTTAGCTTTCCTCTCTCATACGTAAATCATTTTTCCTACGAATTTCTGCTAACATTTTTGATAAAATTTTGAAGTGCTCGCTCGTCTGTTGTTCTAGTTCGTCGAGAATAATATAGCTTGAATGCTCAACTATATTACTGTCCCAGTTATTTATATATTTTTTATATAAATTTATTTTATCAACTTATTCAACACCTAAACATTTTTACCAAGGATACAAATAATTTTCAAAAATAAGCGAAGATGCATTTCATATATCGAGACTGGGTTATTAAAAGAAAAATTGTTTATTTTCATTTACGAAATTAAAAATGTCTATTTCTTGTCACTATCCCCATTTATGTAGTGTGGGTCAAGTTCTTTCTTTTTCATTTTTTTTCAACTTATTTGACCATAAAAATGTTTTGATTCACTGCACTGTTTGAGGATTGGATTTCGACAGTAAAGTTCCTGGTTGTTCTAGATAAGCACGACTTATGGTTTAATTTGTTTTGAATTGAATGGGTCTATTATTGTAATCAAATTTAAACCTGAATTGTACTAACAGTTTAAATTTAGATTTAGAATAAGAACCTATATATCTAAAAGATTCTAATTCAAGTTTCTAAAACTATGAAATGAGGGTATGCCAAGTTAATGTGGGTTTTTAAATCAATGCTCAAATTAAAATCTCTCAATTTCTTATTTGGAAATAATATAATTCTACACTGTCGTAAGGCTTTATTATATTTAGTATCATGGATAACAGTGCATAGATTGTGTTTGTTATGAGCTCCGCAAATATGCAAGGTGACCAGTGTTATAAAAATCAATCTAGAAAGCTGCTTAGGTACTCCTAGGCCGAGCTGATTTCTGTCTAATGTGGCTTTTAGTCGAGCGATTAGGCGTCGACTCGGCAGAGTTAAGCTTCAAACTCGGCCAAGTTGAGCACCTAACTCGGTTGAATCGGGTGCCTAACTCGACTGAGTCGGTTCCCAACTCGACTGAGTGATTTTTTTGTCTGCTACTCCTCTTCTATATTTTTCCAACCATGTACTCAACTAATCATTTAACATATGCAGATGACTAGTTTGAGAGATTATAATAGTCTAACAACTCCTAATCTTGAGTGGAAAAAGTAGAGACGATATACTCGAGTTACTCCTTTGTCTAGGCACTCTAGACGCTAGACGCCCCGAGCCCCCGAGCCTAGCACCTTCTGCAACATTGATGGTGATTCATACATTCTTACTACTTACTAGAGCTATAGACTTTAAATTTGGTCGTAAACTTTGTCTCCGGCTTCTTTCACGTAGTGCGTGGCAAAGGGCTGCCAAGAAAAGGGTCGTTTAATTTCATGTGCAATAATGTGGTGATTTGTAGAATTGAAGTCAAAGTAAATGGAAAATTTTGCAACTTCGTTTTCAAGTGGTTAAATTGCCACAGAATAACATAATAAATTGCTCCTACTATACCTGCAGCGCGCATCCTTAGCTTATTTCTTGACCTCAAGTTTATAGTGTGGCTATAAAACCCCGCCCCATCTTGTCCACACAACCATCCATCATTTCACTTGCAACTTGCTTAATCTTCTGGTGTTTTAGTGATCCATATAAAATGGGCAGAGAAAAGGGTCAGTCCTCAAGACTAACCATCACCACAAAAACCACACCTCCCAAATTGGAAAGGAAGTATATAGAGAAGAATAGAAGGAATCACTTGAAGAGCCTCTACACAGACCTCTTTTCCCTTCTCCCCACTCCCCAGGTCTTCCTCCATCTGTCTGTCTCGACTAAAAGTTTAAACTGCATCTATGTTTATATTTTATATATATACATTATGCTCAACGTCGTGTTCAGATGCAGGAGAGGATGTCTTTGCCGGACCAGCTGGACGAAACGGCGAAGTATATAAAATGTTTGGAGCAGCAGTTGGAGAAGAGCAGGCAGAAGAAGGAAGAGTTGGTTAAGAAGGAGAGCAGAAAGAGACCAAATAATTCTTCATGTCGTAACTACATGGCGGGCGGAGAGCAGAGCGAGGCGCCGCATATACAAGTTCTTGATACTAGTCCGGGCATGTCGGTTGTTTTGATCAACGGACTGGAAAGTATCTCTCAGTTTCATAGCATCATCCGAGTACTCCATAAACAACAAGGCCTCGAAGTTACTAATGCCACTTTCCAAATCCACGGCAATTCCACTTTGCAAATTGTCCATGAACAGGTTAGTTGGTTGGTTACGGATAGTCTTTTTTTCTTTTTTTTTTATCGGATGACGCGAATATTTGAACCATGATTTTTGACATGGCTTTTATACCAAATTAAAGTCTAAATTGATAGTTACGTTGGTCTAAACTGATAATTTGATTGCATATTTATATTTATATTATATACTCAACAGTGTCTTCTGAAATTTGTCTCATTTGACTAAACGCATGCATGTTGTGCAAAACCTGGATGGGTTTCAGGTTGGCAAGTTGGAGATGGGAATGATCTGTGAGAGACTAAAACAGGTGATTAAAGGGTGTCCCGGTGGGGAAGCAATAGAATCATCAGAACCGCTAAATTCATGGGATTATGACATAGAACATGACAACCTGGGATTCCCGATATTAGAACAGTTCCTGGTACAATGTCAGAACCCGCCACCCAGTTTCTTTTGGACAGCGGGAAACAACGAGTATTATTGCGCCCAAAATTAGTACTCTTAATTAATTAGACAAGAAAAAAGTAGGTGTACATTGGACAGGAGGAAAGGGCAAGCTGCAGCCATACTTGTATTTCATTTAACTTAGTTAGTTGTTGCATGTATATTTGTAATACTCTCCGTATATAATTTTCAAAAGTACTTAGTACAATCATGTATGACAATACATGATTGTTTTGAGTACATAGACATTTTTAATACCGTTTTAAAATCGAATATAGATAGGTGCAAGTGTTGCATGTATGTGTTATGAGTTGTGAAATAATATAACACCATATTAAACTACACAACAATATATGCCCGACCCCGCTGTAGGAGTCACCTTTAAGCTCATACTATACTCAAATTAAACTTTAAGAATTCGAGTCACCTTTAAGCCCATACTATACTCAAACTTTAATAATCCTTGTTCTCACTGAGCTGACTTAATTAATAGACAAAGTGCTAACTAGATTAGAGGGCATTCAAACTCCAACCTCTCTTAAGGGACAGGCGAGAATGTACAACTATTTTGACCAACCAAGCTGGTTAGTAAGGCACTTATTTTCTTCCATCATTAACCCACCACTCATTTTCACTTAAAGAACTCGGACCCACACGGGTCATGCACAACTGTACAAGCGAATATAGATACATTGCATGCATGCATGCCAATTGGGGCAGTCAGCAGTAGTGAAATCGATCAATATCATGGAAGAAATGTGGAGCTTTCTTTCCTATTAAACTGTCTAATTTGACGGCTTGATCTTGAAATGAATGCGGACGATTTTATTATTATAAAAAAATGGCAATCTAATTGTGTGAAAGCCAATGGGATGCCGGATGCCAATTAAGGGTATTTTAATTTCTTTATAAAATAACCCTATAGTAATAGTATAAAAAATAATAATAATAAAGCGGGGCCGGGCCACGGCCCACCCCCATTGCCCCCTGCTGCCTCCCACAAATTATACTGTGGACCATGGTCTACAATGCATTGTGGACTATGGTCATGGCTGATACTGCAGTTGGGTTACTGTAGTTGTGTTGAAAGGAAAATTGTAGGTGTGCGGAATAGTGGTCGTTCATCTGTTCAACACAACTGTAGTATCCGTTCAACACAACTGCAGTTCCAGACAAATGAAACGGTCTCTGTTTCGCGTAACTGCAGTATTAGTTCAACCACAACTGTAGTATCAGTCATGACCCATGGTCCAGAATGTATTGTGGGCCATGGTCCACGGTATAATGACTCGCTACCTCCACAGACAATTAATTATTAAGATGTATAACACTTCATGAAATAATATAGTTATTTAAATTGAAGGTATCACGTGATAATGTGAAATATTTAATCTCAATTCAATTATTTTTATTTTTTTTTAGTATTATTGACACTATTATCTGCCCATATATATTTTTTTGGTTCAAATTTGTGACTTCCCATTTGAGGGAGTCACAATTATCTCGATCTATTTTAAGGTGTGTTTGGTTGACAGGTTTAACTAATGAGTATCAAAGTCATTGTTATTGTTTGATTGACAGGTTTTAGAACACAACTATGAGTTTTGGTTACACTCTTAATTGCAAAATTAAACTCATTCCTTACAAAATAAAGGTTTCAATGTGTCATCCCCTTCCTCCTCAACCGTTTCTCCAACTATTAATAATCATTCTCATTCCACCCTACTATGCAAAATACTTTCACAAAAACTCATTACCATTACTAAATATTTGATACCGATTTCGTTTCTCATGTGCGAACCAAACACAGTCTTAGTGTCTTTATATGTTTATCCCTTAGCTTTCTTAAAGGGAGAGTTAGTTCACCAAGAAATATGAAACAGTACAGTTATGCACGCATTGTATGATTGTTGAAAACAGGGAAACAAAAGCAATATAATAATAGGTTGTAGAATTTGGGAATTGGTTCATGATTTTGTTGAATTTCCATGTTTCTTGTACTATTGGTACATCCTTGTGAAGGATATTTTTGACATTATTTAATGAGATTCCCTCAGTCTTAGTAAGCATTTTGAACATACAGAACGAGGAACACGAGGAGATCAAATGTACATGCAAAACAACACTACACCTCCGCAGACAACGATGGATTGTTGTCTGCTCCAATCAATCTCTCAATATGCTTTACCACATTTTCTTTTCCAAACTTAATTCACAACCACATCATCTTACGCAAAAACCACTATGTCCTGCAATTTCAAAGTAAACAAAAAAAAATAATAAATAATAAATAAATACATTTGTCTTTTAATTTTTCCATCACGTGGTGCTAAATGCACGGTCAGCCGGTCAAACTTAATCAATTGAAAATCCGACTTTGCAGCTCAGCTGACGTTTCACTTTACACGTCATTCAACCCAATAATTCATTGTTTAAAACCCCCATGCTTCTAGGACATCATTATTCTACTCGAAGCTAGCTTGCCTGGAGAATTGAAGGAAGAAAATGGCGTCAAGATTGCCAAAAACAGCTCCAAAACTGGAAAGGAAGTACGTAGAGAAGAACCGGAGGAATCACTTGAAGAACCTCTACAAACACCTCTTCTCTTTGCTCCCACCTCATCTCTCTCAGGTTCTCCTTCAATCCATTCCTTTTTCTATTACTAACGAGGAAAATTTGTAACTATTAATCGAGAAGGCTAATAGGCTGTTCTAACCGAGAGTCGAACTTGTAACCTTAATGCTTAACAAATTAACAATTTGACCTAGAAGACTAATAGGTTGTTTCAATTGGTGTCGAATGTGTAACCTTAATGGTTAACTACAAGTTAACAATCTGACCAATTTGATTGATCTGAGGTGGTTTAACATGAATCTTAGCTTGGTTGTTTGCAGGAAGGGATAGCATTGCATGATCAAGTGGACGAGACGGTGAAGTACATAAGATGGTTGCAAAACGAAATAGAGAAGAGCAAACACAAGAAAGAAGAGTTGCAGAAGAAGAAGATGATGATGAGCAGCAGCAGAAAAAGACATCATTCATCTTCATGCGATGACGGCAACAAATCCTCACCATTGGTCCAAGTTCTTGATATCAGCCCGGGCATCCACGTTGTACTCGTGAATGACTTGGAAGGCGTAGCTGCGTTCCACAACATCATTCGAATCCTCCACCAAAACGGCCTCGAAGTTGCCAACGCCACGTTCCAACAACACGGGAACTCCATGTTGCAGGTTGTCCATCAACAAGGATTCGGAGATACGATGTTGTCGGACAAACTAAAGCAAGTGCTTTATGGATCGTCTTCCAATTCCTGCCCTGAGGAAACGGAGCAACCATCACCGGATTATTCCTGGGATAATAATAATTATGACATCTGGGGATTCCATTCACTGGAACCATTTCAACAACTTCAGTATCCACCCCCATACTGAATACTAGGATTGCCACTCTAGTGTTTCAACAACTTCTGTACTGTATGTTCATTTATTTAAGCTAAGGCTATTTTTATTCAGCATTATATTTTATCATGAACAGAGTAGATTCAAGTAAACAGAGAACATTGGAAGCCTATACCATGATCCCAGAAAATCATCAACATCAGAAACAACATTATCTTTTCTCATACACTACAACATTTGGCATAACAGTACATGTACCCGAGTGAAAGCTCAAATCCAACATCTTTTAAATCCAATTGTGGTACTGAATATGCCCATCACCGGAATCTCCAGCTCCCCCAGGCTCTGCCTCAGCATTATTAGCCCCGGCTTGTATTGCTGCATTAATTTCTCTCATTCGGCGCCCGCCCCTAGCCGGTCCACCCCTCAAGTGTTCACGTTCTCGTCGTCCATCCCTACGACGAGCCTGAACAATATCACCAGCACCCGCACTAGCACCAGCACCAGCACGACCATGATAGGCCTCATTAGGCATATCCAATACATACTCATAGTCCGATCTGGTTAATTGAGCCTGTGCAGCATCAAAAATATGCTTCAAGGCCCTAGCTGGGCACATGCTCCCACCTTCCAATGCATCCCGCGAGGTCAAAAATATATCACGCAATGTATTCACCTAAACAGTATTACATAAAACTAAATAATTAATAACATTTAACTAAATATTATTCGTGAATTGTAGAAGTAATAAAAGTAATAATATACGAACCATTTCATGTACACTCGAAGCAGATTCGACATAACCTTCATGCGACTCATGAGCTGGGTTACCAATAACTCGTCTACCATACCGATGAAACCACACTTGGTAACGTGCTGTGATCCCAGATTGTTGGTTTGGTGCCATTGCAACTACAAGATTGTCAAGATTGTGTCGATCTTCCCACTTTTCGATGTGTATTGCATGCTTTTCACCCCAATCAATGTTTTTGCCCGATCGACCGTCAATAGCATGCATCTTTAGGCTATACTCCACAAATGGCGGGATGTCTTGCAAATAATTGAATTGTCTACAAAAGCGCTCGGGGTACTGATACTCAATGACATAGAAAAACACTAATGGCACTCGTGCTCTCCAAATAAGTGTTCCAGCTCGACAATAATCCGGCAAACTCTCGATGTCATACGGAGTGAACTTAAACTGCAACGTATTACCCATAACAAAGAAAAATAAATTAAATATGTTCTTATATACAATTATATTATATAAAAATTGCAAATACATATAAGAAAATCACCACTTACGTTTTTAGCTTTAACCCGATCAAATTGGTCTCGATAAGCACGGATAACATGTTTCGTCACGGTAGGCCATCTGTGCCGGCACGACCACCTACATTCCAAGTAACCAAGCTAACTAATGAAAATGCGCGCACACACAAAGACAAAAATATTTACTAAACATATTACAACTAACCTCGCTGCATATGGCAAATCACCTAGCTGGTCCAAAGGTAATACTCCACGCGGCCTCACCATAGGCAATCTTTCCCATGCCCATATTTGTAATAAGATAAGACACCCACCCGCTGTTGAGACCTCATAATCTGCTGCTCGACACATTGACCTATAAAGATAGGCTAACACAGCGGATCCCCAACTGTATTGACCACACTCCCCAAAATCCTCCAAAAAATCTAATAAAAATAACTTTACTTGATTCTTTGTTGTGTCAGGAAAAAGAAAACCTCCCAACAAATGAAGAATCAAGATCCGAGTAGCCTGTTGCACTTCCAAATTAGTGCTATCTGCATTCACAGTAGGCACCGATGGTAATGCGGTAGAGTTAATCTTGCTTGGGGTCACAAAAGAATTTTGAGGGCGGTATCCCAATAATCTATGGCATCGAGCAATCCAATCATCAACATCGCGTTTATCTTTACCGGTGACTGCGCGTCCATCTACCTTCAAACCAAATAACACTTCAACGTCTTGAAGTGTTATGCCGACCTCACCGAATGGAAAATGAAAAGCATGAACCTCTGGCCGCCACCTCTCTATAAGCGCCGTGATAAGACCGTGATCAAGATTAATACGGCCCAAATGTGAAACACCGTAAAACCCTGCCGTCCTCAGATATTCAACCATTCTCGACTCTCGAGGTTCAGCAGTAAATGTTTGACTATCATACCTTGATAATCTTAATCGAGCATCGAAATCTTCATCGTTCCATATTAACTTAGATCGATGCTTCGGTTGAAATACAAGAATTGATGAGTCAATTGGTCCGGGGTGAAATTGTGGTGCATCCATAACTGTAATGTAATCATATATTACGGAGTAGTAAAAAACTAAATTGCACTTTAACAGTTGAAACCAAATCAATTCAACTTCTTAAATGAAATTACAAACGTTGATATATAACAAATAAATTTTTTCTAATATTATACACACAAATTACTCAACTATCAAACAATTAACAATACATTAAATTCCTCAATACCCTACGAACCAAAGACAGACGAAAAACCAGTAAATAGTAATAAAACTGGAAACAAGAAGTAGCTATTAACCTCTACGAATTATCAAGATATTATTTTTATCCAAATAAAAATACCACTAATTAATTTATTCAATATATGAACTACATAAATATTAAGTTGGTGTAGTTTGAAATTGTGTGTATTATGTAGAGTTAATTTCTTTCACCAAACTATAAATATAAACTATAAGTAAGTCTACAATCGCATTATCATTATCATGCTGTTTCATAAAACTACTAAAACTACAATCGCATTACCGTATTAACCAAACAAGGCGAACCAAGTAGCCGCCGTTGCCGATCTCCGCCGCAAATCAAACACCTCCAATGTTGACGAAATCACTCCTCTGCCGCTAATCTACGGCGGTCAAACCACTCCGCTGCCGGTCAAACGTACACCTCCGGTGTTGGTCTAAGCTAGCTAGCACGCCGCAGCAGCCGATCTCCGCCGGTCAAAACTAAACCGCTGGGTGAAGAGAATAGGAATTTTGAAAATGGAGATCGAGGAGAGGGGGAGCTGTGGGGAGGAGATGAGAAATAGGAGAGAAAGCTGTGTTCGAAAATGGAAAGGAGAGACAAGCTAGCTAAGCTGTGAAGGTTGCGGCGAAGAGGGAAACAGAGGAGATAAGAGAAGAGAAGAGAAGAGAGGGTAGGGTTTGGCCATTAAAAGGTACTCCCCGTTTCTGACAAGAAGCAGAGTTAAAACGGTAAGGAGAATGCCCTTTTTCACAATATTGTCCACTTTTCAAAATGTTCACAAAATTGTAAACCGTACTGTGCTTGTTTTTGAGAAAAGCGCCGCGGCCGTTGAAATGTTGAATGCTCCCAACAATATACTCCGTAATTAAGAACCTTACCTTGGCATGGCTTTGAAGAACCTAGATATGTTCTGTTCTTAAGTTGCCGGTTGTTGAATAAGTGGACGGTTTTCAATCTTTAATTTGACAGGTAGTCGGAGAGACAATAATATAATCGTCGTAAAATTGTATGGCTTTTCCGGCGGCAAAGTTTGGAACTTGGCGTAGTCCCAACGGTTCACTTTCACGTCCAATAGCAGCTGTGATATCTGCCCCAACTCGACTCAAATATAATACAAGTGTCTCATTTGCAACAACCTCTTGGTGGTTATAGAAATGAAGGAAGGAACCACAGGATTTTCAATGCAAAAGATACACAGCTTATATATGCATTCTAAAGGATTTTTGTGAATTTGAAAGAGAATAAGCTGTGTAGGCAACCAAAACCATCAAGAACCCAGAAAATCATCAAGATCAAAAATAACATTATCTTTTCTCATACACTGCAGCATTTGGCATAACAGTTGTGGGTCTAACAAATTGCTGAGTCAAAGCTCAGTCCAGCATCTTTTAAAGCCAATTCTAGTCCTGAATATGCCCATCTCCCCCGAACTCTTCCTCAGCATTAGCCCCTACTTGTATTGCCGCATTAGTTTCTCTCATTCGGCGCTGTAATCCTGGCCGGTCCACTTCTAAATGTTCACGTTCTCGTCGTCTACCCTTACGACGAGCCTTAACAATATCACCAGCACCACCATTATAGGCCTCATTAGGCATATCCAATACAGACTCATAACCCGATCTGGTTAATTGAGCCTGCTCATGGTCCGATCTGGTTAATTGAGCCCGTGCAACGTTAAAAACATGTGTCAAGGTCACAGCTGGGTCGATGCTCCCATCTTCCAATGCAACCCGCCAAGTAAAAAATATATCACGCAATGTATGCACCTAAATAAGTACGTAGTACATAAAACTAAATAATTAATAACATTTAACTAAATATTCGTGAATTGTAGAGGTAATAAAAGTAATAATATACGAACCATTTCATGTGCACTCGTGCCACTCGAAGCAGATTTGACATACCAATAATGTGGATCATGAGCTGGGTTACCAATAACTCGTCTACCATATCGACGAAACCACACTTTGTAACGTGTTGTGATCCTTGATTGTTGGTTTGGTATCATCGCAACTACAAGATTGTGTCGATCTTCCCACTGTTCAATATGTATTGCATGCTTTTCACCCCAATCAATAATGTTTTTGCCCGATCGAGCGTCAGTATCATGCATCTTTTGGCTATACCGCACAAATGGAGGAATGTCTTGCAAATAATTGAATTGTCTGCAAAAGCGCTCTGGGTAGTAATCCTCAATCACATAGAAAAACACTAATGGCACTCGCGCTCTCCAAATAAGTGTTCCAGCTCGACAATACTCGGGCAAACTCTCAATGTTATAAGGAGTGAACTTAAACTGCAACGTATTAGTATATTACCATTAACAAAGAACAATAAATTATTTTTTCAAAAAAAAAAAAAGAAGAACAATAAATTAAATATGCTCTTATATGCAATTATATTATATAAATATTACAAATAAATATAAGAAAATCACAACTTACGTTTTTAGCTTTAACCCGATCAAATTGGTCACGATAAGCACGGATAACTTGTTTCGACACGGTAGGCCAACTGTGTGGGCACGACCACCTATGTTCCAAGTAACCAAGCTAACTAATGAAAACACACACAAAAAGACAAAAATACTTACTAAACATATTACAACTAACCTCGCTGCATATGGCAAATCACCGAGCTGGTCCAAAGGTAATACTCCACGCGGCCTTACCATAGGCAATCTTTCCCATGCCCATATTTGTAATAAGATAAGACACCCACCCGCTGATGAGACATGATAATCTGTTGCACGACACATTGACCTATAAAGATAGGCTAACACAGCGGATCCCCAACTGTATTGACCACACTCCTCAAAATCCTCCAAAAAATCTAATAAAAATAACTTTAATTGATTCTTCGTTATGTCAGGAAACAGAAAATCTCCAAACAAATGAAGAATTAAGATCCGAGTAGCCTGTTGCACTTCCAAATTAGTGCTATATGCATTCACGGTAGGCACCGATGGTAATGCGGAAAAGTTAATCTTGCTCCGGGTCACAAAAGAATTTTGAGGGCGGTGTCCCAATAATCTGTGGCATCGAGCAATCCAATCATCAACACTGCGTTTATCTTTACCGGTGACTGCACGTCCGTCTACCTTCAAACCAAATAGCACTTCAACGTCTTGAAGTGTTATGCCAACCTCACCGAATGGAAAATGAAAAGCATGAACCTCTGGGCGCCACCTCTCTATAAGTGCCGTGATCAGACCGTGATCAAGATTAATACGGCCCAAATGTGAAACACCGTAAAACCCTGCAACTCTCAGATATTCAACCATTCTCGGTTCTCGAGATTTGGCAGTAAATGCCTGGCTATCATACTTCAATAATCTTAATCGAGAATCGAAATTTTCATTGTTCCATATTGACTGACATCGATGCTTCTGTTGGCATACAAGAAGTGATGAATCAATTGGTCCGGGGTGAAATAGTGGTGGATCCATAACTGTAATGTACAATAATAGGGTCACACTTAGGTGAGACCGTCTCACGGATCCTTGTTCGTGAGACGGGTCGGGTCGGGTCAAAGCACCATGCAAATGTCATACTTATATGTGCAAATGTCATACTTATATGCTTAAATATAACACTTATCAATAATACAATTTTTGTTACTTATAAGAGAAAAAGTAATACATTTTTCATAATAAGTAATGTTGACAAGTGCCTCTTACTTTTAAGGGCAAATATAATACTTTTGAGGACAAATGTAATACTTTTAAATCGAAATGTAAAAGTATTGTATTTTCCCTTAAAAGTGTTACATTTACCCTTATAAGTAACACAAATTTTATTCCTGATTAGTATTACATTTGAGCATATAAGTATGATATTTGTGCATATAAGTGTTACATTTGCATCTTGACCCGACCCGACCCGACTCGTCTCATGGTGAGACGGTCTTACAAAAGTTTTTGCCACAATAATATAATATATTAGTAAATAACTAAATTGCACTTTAACAGTTGAAATCAAATCAATTCAACTTCTTAAATGAAATCACAAGCGTTGATATAACAAATAAAATTTATATATACACGCAAACTACGTAACTATCAAACAATTAAAAATTAACAATACATTAAAATCTTACCATAAAAGCAATTATACAAGTTGTGTGCATAAAAGTTTGTTGTTTTTTCTAATATACATAAACATATATATTTTATTTTTTTTTATATCGTAACGGAGGGGGGGACCCCTGGGGAGTGACATTTAGTCCGACTCCACCACTCTTCTCACGCAAGAAACATGCGCCAAATCATCGAAGTACGCCTCCTCGCTCAACCTCGGGCAGTCAGCAAACGTCACAAAATCCTCACGATACATAGATCCTCCACCCGCAAGACGATCGGCCACCTTGTTCTGCTCTCGATATATCACCTTAAAAGAGATTCTCCAGTCCTTGTCGATCCAACTTTTGATCCTATTCATGTACTCTCTGACCGGTCCATGCCCCGGCGAGCCCTCCCCCATCCATTGAATCACGTTCCTCGCGTCTGACTGCACCTCCATGTCTCGAACTCCTCTATGCCACGCCCACCTAAGGCCTTCCTCCATGGCTTCCGCTTCTACCCAAGCAGGGTCTTTGCATGTGGTACCACGAAAGAAACCCGCCATCCATACACCGTCTCTATTACGCATTACCCCCCCTATGCCTGCTCTGTTGCTGCTTGGTTTTACACTCCCATCGATGTTGAGCGTGACCTGATGATCAACAGAAGCATCCCACCGTAGACGCCTAGTCCTGGTTCGTCCTTTACTGCTCATGTTGCTACCGTGACGGGTGAACACCCGATTAATTTCCTCTTCAGCTTCTCTGATCCGGTTGATCTTGTGATGGATATCCTGCTCACGTTCGTTGAATACTCTGTCGCATCTCCATTTCCACAGCCACCAAACTATGATGGCAAAGCGTGAAGGCCAATGTACGCCATCAATCTCATCTCTCCCATGGGTTATGTTGTACGTGATCCATTGTCGAACGGTAGATTGCCTCCATCTGCTTCGTTGTCCAGCTGATGTGAACGCCACCCACACCTGCTTGGCTGCTGAACAATGTCGTAGTATGTGGTCCGTGGATTCCCGAGTTCCAGAACACCAATCACAGCTATCATCCTCAGCCAGGCCACGCCGCTTACGCTCCCCATTTCCCATGATCCGATCATGAGTAGCAGTCCAAAGGAACGTCTTGAGTTTACTAGGCACTTTTAGTCTCCACAGATTCTTCCATACGCCATCCTGCATGTCATCCAGATCAACATTACTCAGTGCATGAGCCGACGAGACAGAGAACTTACCTGACGCTTCCGGGCTCCAGTATAGCTTGTCGTCGTCCTCCCCCGCTTGTAGTTTGTAATTCTGCAGACGTGTCTTGAGTTGAGTAGGTAGCTGCCCCAAACATTCCCACTTCCATCCCCTCTCTTGATCCCAGAAGTCAGTCACCCGCCCTTGCCCCTGGGTAGTTGGTGCATGATCCGGGATAGTAACAGCTAGGGGTTCATCTAGGATCCACGCATCGCTCCAGAATTGTGTGCTTTTTCCATTCCTCACGTGATGGCGGATTCCTTTGCTGAGTATGGGTAACGCTGCCACTATGCCTCTCCACGCATTCGAGCAGTTTGGCTTTGCACGTATCACCTCAATGCCCGTCCGCCCTTGACCATATTTAGTCATGAGAACTTTAACCCATAAGCTGTCTTTATTGGTCGCGATTTGCCATCCCAATTTTGCCATGAACGCCAAGTTCATATCCTTTGCCGCTCTAATTCCCAATCCTCCAAGATACTTTGGTTTTGTAACCGTTCCCCAGCTAACTAGGTGGCACTTCCTTGTTTCTGGGGTCCCACCCCAAATAAATCTTCGGATTCTCCGATCAATCTCTTCCCAAATTCCAGCCGGCATTAGGATCGTCTGCATTCCATAGTATGGGATTGTTTGCAGTACCGATTGAGCTAGAACTTGTCTCCCCGCTAGAGTTAGGAATTTGGTCTTCCAACCATTTAATCTGTCATCTATCCTATCTAGCATCGGGCCAAACAGATTATTTGTAACTCTCCCGTGGAGGGTTGGGACTCCCAAGTATTTGCCAAGATTGGTAGTCATGGGTATTCCCGCCATAGTTGCTATCTGTTGAGCTTTCTCTTGTGCCACATTTTTAGAAAAGAAAATTTGAGATTTACTCAAACTTACTTTTTGCCCCGAGGCCTGGCTAAATCTTTTTAGACAGTCGGAGATAGTGGCTATTTGATCCTGCGAAGCTTCAGCAAACAAGACAAGATCATCAGCGAAAAAAAGATGGGTGAGGAGAGGACCATACCTTGAAAGGCGAATGCCTTTCCAACTACCTTTATTCACTTCCTTCTTAATGGTATGACTCAATTTTTCCATACACAAGACGAAGAGGTAAGGTGATATAGAGTCTCCCTGCCGTATTCCCCTGGTAGGCATGATCTGGTCAAGGTGATTCCCGTTCCATAACACATTCATTGTTGGGGACTCCACGCAGGCCATGATATTACGCACCCACACTGGCGACATTCCAACATCTTGGAGGGTGTCTCGGATGAAATCCCAGTTTAGCCTATCATAGGCTTTCTCAAGGTCAATTTTTAGAACCATAAAGCCTTTTTGACCTTGTCTATTGCGCATGGAATGCATGACTTCTTGGTAAAGCAAGATATTATCCGTGATTTGACGTCCCGGCACAAAACTACTTTGCTCCATACCAATTAACTTTTTCAGAATGGGCTTCAACCGGTTAGTCATGGCTTTTGTAATGATTTTGTAGATAACATTACAAAGGCTAATCGGTCGGTATTGACTCGGGTTGGTGGGGCAGCTATTTTTCGGAATGAGGGCAATCCAAGTATTGTTCATACCCTCTTCCATCACCCCCGTCTGTAAGAACATGTCCACTTGCCTGACTACCGATGCCCCAACCACTGACCACGCTTTCTGATAGAACATGGCGTGAAATCCATCCGGGCCTGGAGCTTTAAGCGGTCCCATATCGAAAAGAGCTGTTCTAATTTCTTCTGTCGAAAAACTCGCATTGAAAGACTCCCATTCATCCGCCCTAAGAGTCGGGAACAGACCATGGGGAATCTGAGAGACATCTGCTTCTGCATCCTTCGTGAAAATGCCTGTGAAATATTCCTGAATGGCAGTTTGGATTTGGTTGGCGTCTGTCATGGGATTTCCTTCTTTGTCCACGAAATTATAACCCCCTTGCTTAGCCTTCTTACTTCTCGTTGCGGCGTGGTAGTACTTAGTATTACGGTCGCCCGACTCAATCCACTCCTCTCTAGCTTTCTGGAACCAGAAGATCTCCTCTTGATGCAGAACCTCTTCTAACTCTCTTCGAAGCTTCCGTTCCAGCGAAACCAGCCCCGCATGCCGTTGCTGACACAAACGGTTCTGAATACCATCCAAACGTCGCAGCAACCTATCCTTCTTATAGTGAATATTCCCAAAGACTGTGTTGTTCCATTCTTTAAGCTTATCTGCCATCATATCCTTATTCTGCCAGACCGATGCTTCCACATCCCAATTTTGTCTAACATAGTCCATAAAGGAGTAATGAGACGTCCAAGCTCCTTGGAACATGAAGCTATTATTGCGTCGTTGTCTGTTGTTGTCGAACGCCACCAGGATAGGGCAGTGGTCGGACTCGATCGCCGGAAGGTGAGTGACTGTTGTGGTCTGTACAAGATCCATCCATTCAATCGAGCAAAGTGCGCGATCAAGCCTCGCCCCTTTGAATGTCTCTACCTCCTTGCCTCGCCACCACGTAAACTTTTTACCCGAGAAACCCAAATCAACCAAAGCTTCATTAAAAGTCCAATTCTTAAAATCAGCATTCCGGTAGTTTCCCTGGTTAATCGGATTCGAACACTCATCACTGTTGAGAATAGCATTAAAATCACCAATGATCAACCATGGGTAAATGACTTGAACTTTATTCCGAGTCAGAGAGCTCCAAAGCCGACGGCGAAGGTGGAGAGACGGGCTCCCATAGACAGCCGAAAGATTCCACGCTCTGCCGCTGGATTCCCGAACTGTCATGTGAACAAATTGCGGGTGGGATGTCGTAACTTCGATCAGTAGCATGCTCGACCAAAGTACCCATATTCCCCCACTGAAACCGAGAGCTTCCACTCTCGCCCATTTGTCAAACCCAAGCTTCATGCAAATAGCATCCGCGTTGATCCCGGACGTCTTAGTTTCCATCAAGCAGAGAATATCCGGGTGATGCTTATTAATTAACAGCTTTGCAGCCCTAAGGAAGCTCTTAGCAGCTGCACCTTGGCAATTCCAGCTTATGATCTTCATAAAAAACAAGACAAAAAAGAAACAAGCCAAAGCAAAAACACACAACAACAAAAAACGCACAAGCAAAAGCAAAAACACAGAAAGCACAGAAAGAGACCACCTCAGGACTCGACCTCCATGGCCGCAGCATCCGAAGACTCAAGAGACACCTCCCCGCTCAGGGGATCATCACTCATCGCCTCCTCCCACTGTTCATCTTCCGGTGGATCACCATGATGCTCATGCAAGCACGCTGTATCCTCCAGGCATTCTACGCCATTCACATCATTCGTTTCAATGACCTGGACAGTTTGAGGCCCATTCTTATCACCCATGATTAACGTGTGTTCTGATGCAGCTCCCGCTTGGTTCCTTTGCGTATCATGGGCTTGGTTACTCTTATTTCTTCTAGTACTGGGCTCCCCGATTTCGGGCTGACGCTTGTGAGACCCATGTTTGTTATTTCCCACTATTTGCTTTTCTGAAACTTGGGCCGTAGGCCTCTTTCCTCTTGGTTGGCTCATAGGTTTTTTCCCGTTATTCCGGCTCTGAGTTTCCGATTGCACACCCCTGTTCTCCTCCACGCCCGGATCACCTTCCATATCTGTTTGATCTTCCAGACTCGCAAATCTCGACCCAGTCTGCGCCCCTGCTTGCTTTCCTTTTCCCTTCTCCTGCTGATTTCTCTTACCATAAACATATATATTTTATTTTATTTTATTATTGTTTATTACTGATTTTTTGTCACTATCCATATTTAATTATTAGCCTATACTAAAATATTATTATCAAGTAAATTAAAGAATAATATAATATTTAGGTAATTAGAATAATTTATTACGGAGTACTATTTATTCATTTCAATTTTCATTAAATTTATTATAAAATGTTTATATTAATTATATTTATAATTTATTATTTTTAATTCCATATAGAGTTTTTTTTTCCTGTAATTATTATTTAAATAATAACATACATTCTTTTATTACTATTTTCATAATATTAAATTTAGTATTAATATACAAAAATTTATATATTTAGAAAAAATAAAAAACTAAATTAAAATGAAGTAAAAAAAAATATTAAATTTAAAACTGCAGTATTTTGTACCAAGTAGCCGCCGGCGGTGAAACTAGTCCGCCGTAAATGAAGCACCTCCCATGTTGGGCAAATCACTCCTCTGCCGCTAATGTACGGCGGTCAAACACCTCCGATGTTGGTCTAAGCGAGCAAGCACGCCGGTCAAAATTAAACCGTTGGGTGAAGTGGAAAGATTAGGAGCTTTAATTTGTGTTTTGAAAATGGAGATGAGAAATAGGAGAGAAAGCTGTGTTGGAAAATGGAGAGGAGAGACAAGCTAAGCTGTGAATGTTGCGGCGAAGAGGGAAACAGAAGATAAGATAAAAGAGAAGAGAAGAGAAGGTAGGGTTAGGCAATTAAAAGGGCAAGAAAAGGTTGTCCCCGTTTCTGACAAGAAGCAGATGAGAGTCAAAAACGGTAACGAGAATGCCTTTTTTCACAATATTGTAATCCGTGCTGAGCTTGTTTTTTTTTTTTTTCTTCACATCTCAAAAAAAAAAGCGCCGCGGCGGTTGAATGCTCCCAACAATATAATTAAGAGGGAAGCTGGGCATGCAATGGCTTTGAATTGAAGAACCCATATGGATATATATATGTTCTTAAGTTGCCGGCCGGCTGCATTGGTTCATTGGTTGTTAATTGGGTATTTGAATAAGTGGACGGTTTTCCATCTTTACTTTGACAGGTAGTCGGAGAGACAATCATCGTAAAATTGTATGGCTTTCCCAGAATAGCTGTACAAAAACAGGCCGGGAAGAGGTTACTAATAGGGCCATCCAGCTGCTTCCTCGTACACATGCAATGCATGTTCCTTCCTCCACCCGGCCCCTTCATTATATATGTTGTTTCCTCCTAAACTCTTTCCTAACCCTACCTTACCTGGCTTATTATATAGCTAGCTAGCTAGCTAGTACGATATATATTATTATGCATAGAAAAGCAGACATCATTGTTACATTTACGCAGCTCATGCATGACTGCTTTTAAATTAAAATGGCTGAAACTAAAGGTAGAGCCCAAACAAAGAGAAGGCTTGCTTCTATTTCTCATGATCCTCCTAGTATGGAGATCCGATCCGTTCTTGGTCTCTTCGAACTATCTCATGCACCATTGAAGGGATATCCTGCCACTCCCAATCATTGACCATTACAACTTTGCAAGGCTAGCTATCTGCAACTGAGTACGTCCTAAGAGTCCATTTTGATTTCAATATTTCAATTCAAATGCCTTTAATTTGTTCCAAGCCCATTTCATGCCCTTTTGACCTTAAGCTTTCTCGGGCATCAATATTCTTGTTATCCTCTGATAGTATCGCATCCGGTTGATTTGCCATATTTCTTCCATGTTGGAGGTTAGCAAAAACCCTGGCCTATTGATTTCTCTGTTATCAGCTCCGATCCATCTTTCCGTCTCCTTCCTGATAAATGCAACATTGTTCCGCTCCTCCGCCATCTCCATATCCACCACATCATTTATCCCCATGGTTAGAGTTAACTACTCCTTCAGTGTCAATTTGCAGATCGAGGTCCAGACTTGCCATTTTATTTCTGTGTATCACTGCTTAACAACTCTGTCCAAACCATGACACAATCACGGAATTGAAGATATGTTCAATGGTTTCATCAACGTTTAATTTCCACACTTCGAACATCTCGGAGATGATCAGGCTTCTTCTCAACCTTTCGGCATTGTACATGATCCATCTGTGGTACACAAGCCATAAAAATGGGTTATCGAAGTGGTTGCCTTAACCGATGTGTTTGCTAACAAGGAAAAGCCCAAAGGCTGTTCCCATCCCTGTCGGGAGATGCCAACCATGTATGCAATGAAGCTACTATAGGAACCTCATATATAGCAAAAAATGTATCATGTATGCAGTATATTTTATATTTTATATTATGTTCTGTTCTAGATTAATTCATTGATGGGCTTAAATTTATCCAATTTAAACGAACTAATTTGATTCATGAAATTTTATTAATGCCACAAAGTCTCAATAAGCTTGATGATTACAAATGTTTATAATTGTGTATAATTTGCTTGATGCTTCCGGTGTCAATACCACAATCTAGTTCGTTTCTTGATTATTTTTATGTACCAAACAGATGGATTGTAACTAGTTTAGCCTGCTTGGGTTTATCAATTCAAAGGATAATAGCAGAGTCTAATCCCTTCAACTATAGATTGGTGCAAAATCATGAGCAACTGCAGTACAACGTTGTTCATTAGTTAATTGATTATGTCCTTCTAGACTCCAGAGATATGTTCAGGTTCAGGTCTCTGATAGGAGTCTATTTGAAAGAGAAACATAACAAATTTGTAAGCCAGAACTAAGAAAACAATATTTCAAAAATTAATAATCAACTTTAGCTAATTAAAGGATAAAACTTTATACTAAATCCAATTAATCAAAATCTGGGTATTGATTTTTGTGAATTTGAAAGAGAATAGGTTGTAGACAAGGATAAAAAAACAGAGTACTAAAACCATACAAGAAAGAAAGAAAAAGCATCATCAAGATCAGAAAAACATAATCTTTTCTCATACACAGCATTTGGCATTACTGTGTCAGAAGGTGTCCTAAGATTTTTCTGATTTCATCATCCTTGATGACGTATACCATAACCCAAAAAATCCTCAGTGAAATAAACTAGCAATCAAAATCGGAAAACCAAAAACAAAAACAAAAACAAAAACAAAACATGGAAATTAGCAATGAAGGAGGATGAATCAGAAAGAACGTAGCGAAATAGAAGTAGAATGGATCACACGACATGAATCGTCACTCTCTTCTTAATTCATCATTCTTCATCCTCCGTAAAGACTCAATCTTTCATTAATTTTATGCGATTGTAGGGAGTGGGGAAGCAAGATTTGGCAGCTCAAGTTGTTAGGGCAACAGCTAAAATCTGCAGGAAGAAGAGAAGGTTGGGACGCGACATTTTATAGAGTTCCATTGGAGCCCTAATATTCAACATAAGAAGGCCGAGGCCCATAACTGTTGTGCGGCTAAGAAATTGCAAGTTAAAGCTCAGTCCACCATCTTTTAAAGCCAATAGTAGAATAGAAAGCCAAAGCCCATAATAGTTAATAGCCCCATCACAAAATGTCCACAATTTGTGAACAATCAATATATAAATTATAAACATTTAATATGTAAATTATATATTTGGACCTAGATTTACCTTGCAAAGTGAACCTAGGTCTACATAATAATTTGCCGCATTACAAGGCATACCTCCTATGCAAGTTGGCCTTTATACAAGCCAGTTGTTATATCGTGAACCATGGTCCAAAAACGGCACCAGTTCTTTAAGTAAAGAAGCGACTGTTGTCACATTAACGGAGCTCCATAAATGAAACTACAGTTCATCTCAAATGATACAGCCTCACATTTGTTTTTATATTATCAAATGAAACTGTAATTATATCGAAATGATATTGTAGTTGTGTTGAAAGGAAACTGCAGTGTATATAAAATGAAACTGAATAACAATTTCACATATTTGAGTATATAATCTTGAAGAGAAACTGTAGTTATATCGAAAAGAAACTGTAGTTGTGTTGAAAGGAAACTACATTCTATATAAAATGAAACTGAATGACAGTTTCACATATTTGAGTGTATATTGTCCAATGAAACTGTAGTTATATCAAAATGATATTGTAGTTGTGTTGTAATGAAACCATAGTGTATATAAAATGAAACTAAATAACAGTTTAACATGTTTGAGTGTATAATGTCGAATAAAACTGTAATTATATCGAAAAGATACTATAATTGTGTTGAAATGAAACTGCACTGTATATAAAATGAAAGTTTTCTTATTATATACACAGAGTTACTATTTACAGAACGGCGCAGAACAGGTGCCGTTTTTACCGTTTCTTTTCATTTATCAAAACGACTTCGTTTCATAGCTTGTATATATTGGGCTGGATCACTGGAGAGTGATTAATAAGACTATTCATTATTCTCCTGGTATTATTTGTCTTTTTCTTTATCTCATTATATTTTACTACAATTGAGCCATACAAGGAGGATGCATCACAATATTTTTGACTTCTTCATATTATATTTTAAGAGTAGTATAAATAATAGAAGGGCCGGGAAGGTGAATCAAGAAGAGCCAAGTGCTGCTTTAGATATTTCTTCAAAAGCATGGTCAACACAACACTTGAATCTCTCAGCATCTATGAAGTCTTTCTCTACAGACAACGCAATCCTTAGGCTTCCCACGTAGCTCACCATCGTTACACATAAGCTCTGCAAATTATTAAATTAAATACATTTTATAATATATACTCTTTAATTAAAAAAAAAAAAAAAAAAGAAAGAAAGAAACACCTGTGGGATTCCAGCAATGATGAAGTATATCCCTTTAGCAGGATGATTGGCCAAAGACATTCTTTCCATCGGCCCAATCATATTCGATATTCCCATACTAGAATTCTTCGACGTCCCATGAATATACCTTGCTGTCGTCTCGCTGCCCCTAGTTTTCATCAGAGCTTGAAGGAACCAACCGGTGAGATAAACGGACGCAGAATTTCTTTTCCTCTTGATTATCCGGTGAGCCTTTCGAACAAAGCGGAGGGGATCGGAAGCGTTGGCCGGAGTAAGGGCGGGCAGGGAGACCGGCAAGAAGGTGAAATGGTTTCCCCATGGCATTTCTGCGTTTGGTTTTATCATTTCAGTCACGGATTTGTAGCCTCCTATTGCCCTGGTGTTAAACAGTACAAGTGCCGTGCATCTTGCCTTGCTCGATTCTTCTTCAATTTGCTTCATATATAGCCTTGTCCCGTATATAATAATCCCCGTCACCACATCGTTTATTGTCTGTCCATAATTGCAAACAACAAATATAGTCAAACATTGTGTACTAATATATTATACCACCATCTCATTTTGGTTGTCTGATTCGTTTAAAAAGGCTTAATTAAAGTTATTTTTAATCTAATTTTTCATAATATTAAGTTTAATATTAATATATAAAATTTATATATTTAGAAACTATATTAAAAGTATTATTAAACACAAAAAATTAAATTTAAAAATAATTAAAAATTACTAAAGAAAATAAACAACGAAAAAAGAGTTGATTTGACTAATGAATACTAAATAGGACAGGTAAAATATGACAGAGAAAGTATATTTTTTAAGTGAAGAGCCATGAATACTGGCTGATTGGCTCAACTCAAAAAGGTCCATAAGAAACTTCTCAACTGAGAACATGGTTGGTACTAGTCATCAGTCCAGTCGATAGAAGAACGCCTAGTGACTAGGCAAGCGCCTATGGGGATAACTAAAAAATCAATATAATGCACGTGTTTGGATATATATATATATATATATATATATATATATATATATATATATATATATATATATATATATATATATATATATATATATATATATATATATGAAAAATTAGCAAGACCAAGTACGTCCCGGATTAACTCGGTTAATTCAATTGAAATGGACGAGTTAATTATGCAGCCTAGTCGCTAGGCAATCGAGTCAGCCGAAGTAGGCCCTAGGCAATTAGTTGCCTAAGCCGGTGCCTAGGAGGAAAATCAACACTGTCCAGCACATAGGGCCTAGACCGATTTTTGCAAAGAGTCTAACTTGAAATTTTATTATTACCAACTACCAAGCCAGCATCACCCACTAATATATTAATTTTTTTTTTTTGAATACAACTGACCCTATTACATTGTAGTATCTGTTCACTGAGACTCGAACTCATGACCTCCCATCTAAGGGTGGCCACTACATGCCAATTGAGCACAAGGTGCTTGGCGCACTAATATATTAATTGATCTCGTTTATTTATTTTTTAAAAAAAAATTATATTGCATGCATCCTAGGAAAATGAATTGAATGTCGTTTTCAATCATGTATAGCACATATGTTTTAGTGATTATTACCACTTCAAGTTTGTCCTTGATTTGCTTGATTTGATCAAGGGAAAACGACATAGTAGTGGTGGCAATCGGACGGAACTCCACCCCGTGGTCGCCGGAGCGGACCGGAGTCCGGTCATCTTCAACCAAAGTGCTCTTCAAGACGCTCCATCCAAAATCATAAACCGTGTTGAATGCTCCAAACAAGACCCTAGGCATGGCCTTGAAGAACCCACAAATTTTCTTAGAAGCTTTGGACCGGGGAGCGGCGGCGGCGGCGCTCCTTTGCCGGGAAGGAAACGTGAGAGGCAGCGCCGGATTATCGGCCCTCTGAAGGCAAGAAAGAATGGCTCCCATGAGAGAATAGCCGTCTCCGAGCGAATGGTGAAGCTTGAAGATTAAGTTCCCGGCTGCATTGGTTGTTGGGTATTTGAACAAATGGATTTCCCAGAGTGGACGGTTTGGGGGGAAAGCCTCCATTGCCATCTTTGAGAGGTAGTCCGAGAAACAATCATCGTAAAATTCTATGGGTTTTCCGGTCGGAAAGTTTGGAACTTTCACGTGGTCTGAATGGTTTACTTCCACCCTTTTCCATTTCTTCACACCACCATTAGTGCCTTCACTCACCTGTGTGTGTATATATATATATATATATATATAATATTAAGATCAAGAGAAATTAAACTTGAAGAAACTGAAAGTAGTGAAGGCAATTAATTAAGGAAGGAGAGATAGAACGTAACAGACCATTATAGAAGAAAACCTAGGATTAATGGGGACAAAGACATCCTTAAGAAGTGAAATGACGAGAGAATGAGAAGCTTGTATTGGAATCTCACTTTCCAAAACTCCCAGAATAGTGAGCGACAGCACTGAACTGTTCAAGAACTGGGCACTAGGACTAGCAGCTTCCTCATATCCATGTTCCATCATTTCAATTTTTTTTTTATGTTGTTTCCTTGATTATATTGCTACTAAACTCTCCCCTAATCCTAGTTTATATAGTACGACGATGCATGAGAAATTAAAGCAGAGATCATAGTTACACACGAAACTTGGAATTACGCAGCTTTCGTGCCGCATGCATGACTACTGCTCAGAAAAAGCATGAAATGATATATAATGAAAGGAGATTTCTTGAGTTTTGGACAACACAAATCAATTATTTGCAACATGATGGAGTGGCCTCTTTGCGGAAAGGGACGAGCTGAGGCACGTGTTGGGTTGGGATTAGTTCTTCATATATCAAATCATCAATTTTACCTAAAATCAGGGGATTGAGGTTAACAATGAGCTAGCATCCACTGCAAACATATATAGTAATAATAATGCATTTGAGTGATTTAAGGTCTGTGTTTGTAGTTACTTGGGTATGTATATATGTCGTGTTGACCTTTAGTTTGCTAACATTATCCCTTCTTCATGAAGTATATGAGATAGATTTAATCTTTCCATTGAAGCTTGATTGGGACCTCATGTATAGCATGCAAGGGAAGTATCGTGTGGTATATTTTATTTTGTTTTATAATATGTTCTAGATTACTTTATTTTATTGATGGGTTAATTTTAATGGCACAAAATCTTTTAATAACTTTGATGATTTTTTTTGGGTTTAGAAAAATTTACTACCACTATTCAATGGTGTATATATATTAGGCGGCAGGTAGGCTCAACTGAGAAATCCTATATGATATGCTCGACTAAGAGGGTGTTGACCGTAATTGAATATTTTGCAAATTGCACAAGATTAGGAAGACCATGTACTATGAGTTCGATCGAGAATGTATTGGTAAGAACTGAATTCATGACCTTCTCATACGAGAATTATGCTTCACACACTCAGTCACCTCTTTTCGAGACATTGTGTTTCATTTGCTTTATGCTTCTAAGTGTGCCTATACATACAAGACACATTAGGATTTAGGTGATGTATCAAAGAGATTAATAAGATAATCCTATGACCAAATCAAATATTAGTGATCTAAAAAACAAATAAATAAAATTGTGATAATATCATTTAATGTTGTATAATTTTGAAAGAAATTAAAACATATAGATGAGATAATGCACAAAGTTCACCTCTGATCTTTAATTTGTTGGCATATACTTGACTGTAACTTAATTAGATTAAATCAAAGTATTAATTAAATTATTACTTTAAAACGTTTAATTTGAAGCATTTATCACCATAGAAAGAAACAGTATCTTTATCATTTATGTTAAACAACTTTTTGTTATTACTTTATTTTAATGGTAAAAAGAATTCAAACTTTTACAATTATATTGCCATACATTATATTCTATACTTAAATTTGGTAATTTATGGTAAAAAGTGTAATATTAGTGTAATTTTAATTTGTGCAACTTAATCTAAATAAAATAAAAAATTTATTTAGATGTTTTAAGGATTCCAAAGCACAGAACACACCAATATAACATGAAACTACAAACATACAACCCAGGCCAGGCCAATTAATGCAAATTAAAGAGAAACTAAAAACATTACGAGAATTTCCAACTAACAATCTTAAAACTAACGACGATTTTTGAACTCTTAAACTTCGTCAACCCAAGCTCATCATGAAAAGTGGAGCCAACAAGAGTGCGGATCCCCATAACGTGCCAATTGAGGCATGAACCACCGTTGCCGTCGACTTATCCGAGGTGGGGCCGGGGGCCGGAGCCGGGGCCGGGGCGGGAGACGGCGGAGTGACGGAGGTGGGAGAAGGTAGTGGTGGAGGAATAACGGTAGGAGGCTTAGGATGTTGGGGAGACATGACAATAACGATAAGCTTCTGTCCCTTTTCACAATTATCAGCTTGGCCACTTATGAAAAAAAATTCACCTGACCTCGTCAATGTCACACTAGAATTCCCATCTGCTAGGTTGTCCAATGGGCTTGTCTTGTTGCACTGATAATAATCCTTTTTGTTAACCACAAGAACAGAATCCTCCCCTTTATTGTACCTGAAAACTGCCACAACAACAACAATTACTCAACAAACCAAAAACAAAACACAAACATTTTATGTTGACTGTTAGGATGGAGGATTAGTCTTCTGGCTATAGGCTGGAGTGATATCTTTGGGCAACAAAAAAAAAAAAAAAAAAACAATGTAGTAATATATATGACGACTTACTGAGTGTATCGTTGATCTGGAAGCGGTTTTCTCCAGCCCAATGGTTCAACCCATCACAGGGCTGCAGAACCCAACCATCTTTCCCACCAACGTACAACGTATGAGCTTCAGACAAACATACAAATCCCATCGACAACAGATAGCTCACAAAAACAACGTTTGACCCCATCACTCACCCACAACTAACACTCTCAGAATTATTATTATTATTATTATTATATAAATAAAATGGTCTGTGATTCTGTGAATGGAGAAGTGAATGGGCAGGGCAAGGCAGGCTTAAAAAGGGGCAGAGATTAAAGATGGCATTTAAGAGATTGCTGTGACTTTATAGTGGTTTAGTGTGGGACACAATTGTAATCAGATTAGCATAATTCTAGGAATAACGTTCTTCCATATAACAGTTAGAAGTTCAAAAAACATAATAATAATACTACTTAAAGACACAATTTATACCGCGCTTTAATTGTTAAGTAGTCATGGAATTACAAGTTATATTACATGTACTCACAAATTTGATTCGTATTATCTAACACTCTTTCCAGGAATTACTCGCGAAAATTAAACTGATTGTTCAAAGCAACACTGTTTTGGCAAGCACAAACACTTTCAATAATCACTTTGCTGCAACAACTATATATATAGATATAGATATGTACAGGAAAACCATCTGAGATTCTGAGGTCTGACACTACATAACAACATTAATTGTTCAATCTGTGTTGACCATCTGGAATCCTAAACAAAGGGGGAATCAAACAACCACTGGGCAGTTACATTGTTGCCCAACATTATTGAAAGTAAAGGATGGAGCTGAGAAAACCTACACGGGTCGGGTTGTTACTTTCACTTTCGTCATTATCACTCTTCGGGATGGACGATGGATATTAACCACCGCCACCACTTCCGTATTTCTTTCCAAGGACAACGAGCTGCAACTTGTCGTAGCCAGCTAGCACACCAGCACCAGCAACGGCTCGCAGAATGTTTGCTCCGGCTCCCTTGAAAAGTGACTTGGTGCCTTCTTTCTTTATTATCTGAGAAAAGGCGTCCATCGAGCCCTTGTATTTGACAGCCTCTCCGGATGTCATCATCATCCTTCTTCGCACAGTATCAAGCGGGTAAGAGGCCAAGCCTGCACCGATAGTGATAGCCCATCCCAGCAAGAAACTCGCCCAGAAACTGTCCTGTAAAGACACAAAAAGTAGCAATACATTAATAACCCGTAATATGTGACTATAGTAACCGAGCTCTAAGGCATAAGAGCTACTGCTTTGTAGACTACTTTTTAGAACATTCCCAAATTATGAAAGCCGAGAGTCTAAGAGACCACATATTATGATCAGACACAAAAGACTGCAATTAGTATTGCATACCTGCAAGCCACCGACTAGAACCACAGGTTTAAGTGAGTCATACATCCCAAAGTACAGCCCACGATAAACAATAATCCCAACACACGAGACGGTAAATCCACGATAGAGCCCAGCAAGACCATCAGCCTGAATTGTTTTCTTGTAAACATCAAGCAAACCATTAAACTGCCTTTCACCGCCCTTTTTTGCAGCCTTGGCATCATTAGCCAGACGTGTTCTGGCATAATCAAGGGAATACACAAACAGAAGGGACGAGGCACCAGCAGCACCACCTGATGCCAAGTTCCCTGCAAACCACTTCCAATAGCCATCTCTGTCTTTCTTGAAATTAAAGAGTCGCTTAAAGTAATCTTTGAAGGCAAAGTTGAGTGCCTGCAAACATAAATTTGCACAAATTAAAGACATGCCACAAAAAGCAATGATATGACAAGATTATTTATCCAATTCAAATTACTAATACAATTCTCAGGTCCTTCCAGAAAACACAGATATACGAGAGAAACTTAAATAGTGGCACACTTGGATAGCAGGTACAATAAACACAAGAAAGAGTTCCAAATGAACAAAAACAAAGTCCTGAAGGGATTCTCTATTAGATATTCAAATATCCTACCAATAAGATAAACATAATGAAAATGTGAGTGAGCAAAAACCTAACCATAAAGCCAGCTAACCTGAGTGGGGAAGTATCTAATAACATTTGCAGTATTTCCCCTCCAAAGAGAAAGAGCACCTTCATCCTTGATAGTTCTGGCAAAGCAATCAGAAATCCCCTTGTACGGTTCAGAAAGCCGACCAGCTTTTATCATTTCATCCTGATTCTGAATCAAAAGCTTAACCCTCTCGATCGGAGCAGCAGCAGTCTTAGACACAGCAGCAGAAACCCCTCCCATGAGGAAATCCACCATAAAACTCGAAGCTTTCTTTTCAGATGGAGCCTGTATAAGAATCGGAGACTGCAGTGACAAAATCCCCACGCCCGCACCTCGGGTTGCAGGCACCAAACGACTCATCATTACTTCATTCACATATCCACCACTAAAATTGTATGGCCCAACATACTTGGAATGCATGTGGGGAGAAATCTGAGAGAATAGGAAAGACTGCCCATGTATTTTCTGAAATACTTGTGCAGTTTGTGAACCATCTGCCATATTAATCAATATGAAGCAGCCCTGCAAAGAAAAGAATAGGCTTTCTTTGAGGGGAGAAGAAAAATAGCTTAAGACATAATCACATAAGCAAATAGCTTCAAATGGCAGAATTAACAGTGCAATGACTAATAGTTAGTGACTATAACAAAAACACTAACTAAATTAAAGCAAAAGTTTACATCTTTCTGATTCTAAACTAAAAACTAAATACAGACCACTTGATTTAAACATAGAATTGCTTAATTAATCCAAGGAAAAAGAATATCAGAGTTCCAACTCTTTCTCATAGCTAAAATCAACAAACACAAACATAAATTGATACCTGAGAGGGCGGCCACTCCAGATAATCGGAGAGGGTGATTCCTACTTCCTAGTTCCTAGTCGAAGTTGAGAGGAGAGAAGGACACGAACAGTCTGACTTGACTATCATTCAGCACACAGCAACTACCAGAAAGGACTAGGGTTCTGACATATTTACGCATCTGACCCTGCATTCCCGCGAAAATTGTCAAAATGCCATTGACCTTTCGGCCTGGATGATGGGATTGGTTGAGATGGACAAGCTTTCAACAATGGCGTGCTCACTTCACTTACAATGTTCTGTTCTGAGTTTGGATATTACCAAAACATAATGCCAAATAACTTTTCAATATTTACGTTATAAAATGAGACATTTGATTTTTTTTTAAGTGTCACATTCAGTCATTCATCCATCATATAAATCCAGTAATTGCTTATCAATTTTACTCATGCTGATCACTTTACAACGTAACTATTTTTTTTATGTAACTAGTTTGTTTATGCAAAGTTAAAAATTAAGTTTTTTTTTTTAATCTAAAGAGGGTCAAACTCAGTACCTTACAACAGACACCCTTCCGAGATAGTCCTCATAATAGGCAAAGCACTTGCACAAACAAAGGGCAACAACGCATCCTCGACGCTTGAAGGGGGCTCCTCCCAATCCACCCACATGGAGTTTCATGTTTGTTTTGTCATAATATTCGCCACCACATTCTGCTCCCAATAGATATGTTGAAAAGAAACCTCTCAGTGTTTGCATTTCCAACCTTTACACTTTTCAATGATATTTCGCAGAGAGTTTCTAAGAGAAATCCTACCTTCAATCCACTCAATTACCTTCCTTAGTTACTCTGCACAATGACTCTTTTAAGACCCTTATTCCAAGCCCATTCAACTCCCTTAAAAATTAAGCTTATTTGGTATCTATTATACAATCTTTTAAGTTTTTGTTGATGGATGATCGATTAGCCATTTATGATGTGCTCTTCTAATTGCTTGTTTATTCATCAATGGTTGTTCACTATTTGCTATATATTTGACTTATTTGGTATCTTCTGTCACCTATTCCATTCTCCATTGGGATGAAGGACTCGAACTTAGACTTAAGGTGCCCAATTTTGCAAATTTCAAAATTAAAAAGGCATTAGTTTTGAGATAAGTCCATTATATTTGTTAAAAATATTGAACTATTACAATTATATAAAGTACAAAGCAGCTTAAACCCATTTTACATAAAGGTATATAAGACTATCACACAATTTAAAACTGCAAGTTCTGGACACAGTAAGTTACATAACGTCCCTCCCTTCCCCGCGGGGGGTTCAAGGATCCTTGAACAAATTAAAAAAAATTATATCTCTCGCTGCACACATCATCATCACCTCATCTGAGAGGCCGAGCTCGAAGTTGCTGGTGCTGGGGCTGCGAATGGACACAACAACTTTCGCCTCTCTTTTCTTTTAATAAGCTGCAGCCTTGGGGATTTCGCTCTTGTCGTTTGTTTCGATGACTTCTGAGGTAAGAATGGCTGATCAAATTTTGGGACCGGTCTTGCATGCGGCACCAATGTCCTCCTCAGTTGTTTCAGAGCTTTTTCTTCCTCCATCTGCATGCATATCAAGTATAATTAACCATTCAGCTTTCCAGACATTTTTTTTTTAACTGTGGTAGATAGAGAGATTGCTGCTGCTTACCATCTTTTCAGCTTCTGCCTCTTCTCTGTACCTCTTATACACCATCTCTTTCTCCTTGATCTGCATAAACCCAATTAATTTGTGAGGGTTGCTCCGATTTTGTTTGTTATTCAAGGTGTTAGAGAGAAATAACAAATAATAATACCTTCTCATCAAATTTTGCTCTATCTACAGCACGATGTTCCACGTGGAGGTTGAACTCCTGAACTTCAGTGAGGGGCTTACGTGCTTTCTCAGGAACTGGAATTGGGTCCCTGCAATCACAGCTGATAAACAATATAAATATAAACTCCTTTATTACAAGGAATGAAATGTTTGAATACCCCACCAACATTATATTATATAATAGAGTGGGTGGGTTCTTACTCTTTCAGGACTGGTTGTGCCTTGAATACTCTCATCATAGCCTCTTCCTTCTCTAATCTTTGCCTTTCTTCCATTTCCTTTTGTATTTCCTGTTCATGCCTCATCAGACTCTCCAGTTGAAAAGGTTCGGGTTTTGTGCACTGTTTGGGCTCTGGTTTTGGTGGAACCTGCATCAATAATGCTAATTCAGTAAAAGAATGCTTGGGTTGGTTACATGACAGTAACCGAATAATACATGACAATTTCGTACCACAGGATAGTCAGTGGTATAGGGATATGGAGTTGCTTTAGGAACTCTGGCCCTTTCTTCCTCAATCTGTTTATTCAGAAGTTCCATAAACAATCTTCTTTCTTTCTCCGCCCCTCTCTCCTGAATTCGAAAAAAAGAAAAAAAGAAGCAAAGTTGGGAAACCTATATAATTTTCAAAGTTTTAAGTGTAACAGTAACACACATGAAGAATTACATACCTCTGTGTGGAGATGGAAAGGATTTGGTGCGGTATTTCTGGGAACATATTTGTCATTTTGAGGTTCTGAATTCAGTGAGAGCTGAAAATTTCGGGAATAAAATTAAATCAATAAGAAACCTTCCCAGGAAAGGGATAAAATAGTTAAAAAGAAGTCATCTC
This sequence comes from Ipomoea trifida, assembly GCA_003576665.1. NCBI lineage: Eukaryota > Viridiplantae > Streptophyta > Magnoliopsida > Solanales > Convolvulaceae > Ipomoea > Ipomoea trifida. Next base: position 265,324 of record CP025644.1, read on the forward strand.
TGATATATAACCAACCTTGTCAAATATGTCAGCAACATTTGTTGGTGGTGGTGGTGGGATCCTTTCATCTGTAGCAAAGTGAAACTCTTGTGGCACAGTCACCTGCTTCTTTGTGTTGCAGAATATCCCCACATCTCCTTTACTTTCAAATATCTATGTGAATTGGAAAGAAAAAAAAAAATTAACAAACTACTGAAAAACCAGAAAATTCTGTTCAAAGATCTGTATTTAATATCAGAGATCACAGGAGGCAGTACCTTCTTATTCAAAGGCCTAGCTTTGAACTTGGGAAGTTTTTCAAGTTCTTCCTCTTCAAGTTGTACAGAACTTTTGATCTTAGGAGGGCGTGCACGCAGCAAGGTTTGGAGAGTGGGTGATTTGGGTGCTGTAAGATGTGGCCTCCATGGATGACACTGCAGAAAAAACAAGTATGTATTATGGTCCAATAAATGCAACCTAATTTCATAGAATAAGCAGAAATAAGGTCATGCCCTCGAGTTAAAAACAGGTATTGCAGTACCTGATTGGATTCTACTGAAGCCACAGTAGATGTTTCTGCATTTTGGTTGGCCCTTGCCATAGTTTCCAAGTGAAACTCCTGCAGAAGTAAGGATGTTAGCTAAAATATATTCATGGTTTGATTAATGCTAATCAGCGCGCTACACTATTAGCTACCTTAAACTCTGGAGGTTGGGGTGTACTCTTTGGCAGTGGCGGTACACCTGGGGCTTCAAAAATCTGCATCAAGATGATAGAAAAAGAATGCACTTTAGCATGAATACTGAAGCAGTCTCTTAAACTGAGGCAATATGTACACACTCAGGAAAATAATGCGGTCACTTAAAGTGGAGGTACCTTCTTATTTAGAGGGCGAGCCTTAAACTTGGGAATTTTTGCCATCATTTCTTCTTCCAACTCGGCGGAGCTCTTAAGTTTTACTGGACGGTAACGTTGAGCTGTTTCAAGTTCAGGTTCCTTAGGCCTTGTCAGTGTAAGCTTAGGCTTCCTCTGCACTGATCCAGCCATACCATCCTGAAAAATAGTATAAATTTTTAAAGAAAATGTACTAGAAAAATAATAGAACTTTTAAGCAAGTTATCTGTATTTACATGTGACATGGAACAATTCATGCGTGGCATTGACATCTCCCTTGTACTAGATTCGAACTTCTTCATCATTTCTGCCATTGAAATAAATGGGGCTGCTGGTTCTCGAACATAAATCTGAAATAGAGATTTTCACCATGTATTAGATTCAGAAATTAATGTCCATAAATGAAATGCAAGACATTAAAATGCATACTAACCTTTCTGTCTTCTATACGTGTTTTAGCAGTTGAAGTGTACAAGTTGCTGGTAGATTTCCCAGGTCTTGTTTTATGGAGCAAAGTTTGGGGTTTGATGCTAAGGATCTAAGCAAAAGTGAGAACAAATTGAGGAGATCAGATTAAAAATATGTGAAAAATGATACACTTAATTAGGTAAAATTTTTTAGTCAATGAATGACCCACCTGTCTAGCTTTCCCCTCCTCAAGTTTTTGCCTCTTTATAGCTTGATTTTCTTGAGCAAAATTTGGAGTTTCAGATGTAATTTTCATATTTGTGTTCCTGCAATCAATAATTGATAAGAAACATATTGCACAGGTTCCAGCTCACCAAAATAAAGAGATATAGAACAAAACTAGACAAATATGGAAACTAAAAGAAAGATATCTACCTTCTTGCACTAGCAGGATTAATGCTTTTCACTTGTGATTGGGTTTTTGACTTCAATGCAGAGGGGTTCCTGATCATACTTGCTATTTTTTTAGCTGTCTGGTGCTTCTTGGCATCAGTTTGTTGGGCTGTTTTCTGAGAAGTTATTTTAGGTGGCTGAGGGGTGCATGCTCCTGTTAAATAATCTCAGCAGTCAGTGAAACTTAATTGAGGCAAACCAAATAGTATAAACGAAGTTGATATTCACAGAGTGGAGCAAACCTTGGAGTGAGGACAGCTTCTTACAGGATCCTTGAGAACTTAGTGATATTACAGCAGAAACAGAACCATGAACAGCTGACTGCTTGTCACCAGATCCCTGAGAATTTAGCGAAATGTAATAAGAATCATAACCCCCAAAACAACAGTAGAATACTATGCAGATGGAGCAGAACATACCAAATTGGCTTCCCCGTCAGGAGTCACTTCTTCCTTTAGCAGAACAGGTTTGGGCTCAATGGGCTCCGCTGGAGGCCTGGTTTCACACAGGTCACTACATTTAGTCAAAATTTCAGTAGAATTATTTATATGCCAAAGAAATCAAAGCTAATTCCATCATATCCAAGCTAGTTCTATAAGGGAAATTGACCTTGTTTGTTCCTTTGCAACCAATGTTTCATTTGCAGTAGTATATGATGATGCAGTAGCTGACTTTTTTGAATCTTGAGCCTGAATTAATATGAAAGTCAAATTTTCAGTGAATTCTTGAGTTTCCCTCCAAGATATAGCATGCGTAATAGTAATCAATATTGCTACTCATTAGCCATTAGAAAAATAATGAAATGTATAGTTGAAATGCAGAGCTATGGTCTAAGAATCAACATAATATAGTGTGATCACACTACCTTCTGCATCTCCTCGGCTTCACTGAAATCACAGATACTGTCAAGCTTCACTGATCTTCCACTCTTAATCCTTTGCATAAAAGCTGAAATAATTGACACCAGAATCATTCAAACATCAATCCCAACATAAAACGAACAGCAGATGCAAATATGAAAACTAACAGCATTATCATTACTTTGAATCATCACCCTACACTGATTCAGGACCCTAACACAACTTATGACTAGAAACATGAAGGACCAGTTTAGAAAGGTCACAGTCATCACAGAAAAAGACACACCTAACAGCAGATGCAATCATGCAAATATGAAAACTAACAGCATTATCATTAGTTTGAATCATCACCCTCACACAACTTATGACTAGAAACATGAAGGACCAGTTTAGAACGGTCACAGTCATCACAGAAAAAGACATTATTGAAGTTACATAAAAATTCTTTAAGGTCCAATTTTAGTTCCTTGATATGACATAATTTTCAAACCACTGAATGACAGCAGAAACTCACGTATTTATTGTGTATATCAACCCTATCTTTCTACTCCAACTATCACGCAGTGCTCACCACCACGAATTGCAGAAATACTATCCCCCCACCCCTCCCTGGCGACCTCTAACAGTTGCACATGAAGTGGACAGCAGGAGAATAGAATACCAAAAGTTGCTCAAGTCTTTCAGGAATCAAGTTAATTCAATTTCCAATTATCATAAATTAATCAACTCATCTCATCAGAAACATTGAAATTAACCCTATAAATTCCACAAATCATACTCACAAGTCACAAGAATTGAGAACATTAAAATCAGATCAAGCAACTTGAGTAAACCCTATCAAATCAAATTAAACCCTAAGATCACAACTCAAAACCCTAGCATTTGTTTAAACACTTTTTTTCAAGAGATGAAATCCTAAAATAGAAATCGAAGAGACACATAGGAGTTCAATGAAATAAGATGAGTAGTGAACGTACGAGAAGGGCCATAGCTGAGCGCCGTCTCGAACCAGAGCTCAGCCTTGCGCGCATCTTCCTCTGACTCTCCATGAACGAAGTCGTAGAATCTCGGGGCAGAGAACTCGTACACCTCGTCGACCAGCAACGCACTCGGATCATCCTCCGTCGCCATTGAGGACCCGATCGGATCAAACACGGCCGGAGAGTTTGTAGAATGAAGGTAATTAGGAGAAGAAGGAAAGCGAGAGAATCTGTGTTTGCAATGAAGGGGTTTCTGGATTTGGTGAATTGCAATAAAGGAAGAAATACTGGCTATCTAGGAAGGCAATAACGTTCAGATTTCTGGCTAACGGTCATATTTTTTGAATGTGGGAGCTGAGTGCCTGTTTGGACTGTCGCGACTTCGTAACGGCTATAACCAGCGCACATCAACTACTAAGAAGAAACGACACCGTTCTCCACAAGAGTAAAGAATATTTCAGGTTACAAATTTGTCATTAATATTACTCCGTAATATAATTTGATATATTAGATTATTAGATCACAAAAAAGCAATAATATTTTAATGAATTTTCAACTTATTATTCCCTAATTTATTTACGGTTTGAAGCTTAAAATTATTACTTGTATTTGTTTGTTCAAATTCTTAAAAATTTATTATATTTTCTAAATTTTATTTTTATGTATTTAGCAATTTTTAATTTTCTTTCAAAAAAATTTTTTTAATATGATTTTTAAATATATACAAAGTAATTTTTATTTGCTAGTAATAGATTTTTAATACATAAATTTAAGAGCTTGTCTCTTGTGAGATCGTCGATCTCACTCTAATAAAATATGCCATAACAAAATTGCATATATAATTAATACTTTAAGCCTTAATTATATATAATATTTTATATCATAAATATAGTATTTTATAACAAAAGTGTAGTATACATTTTGCATGTACTAAAGTAATAACATAACAAAATTGTATATATCAATATATCATCAATACTTTGTTTTATGTATAATACTTTATAACATAAATGTAATACTTTATAGGAAAACTATAATAAATAATTTACATTAAACAAAGTGTCATAACATATTATAATTGCATATATAATCAATACTTTATGTTTTATATATAATACTTTATAGCAAAACTGTAATAGACAGTTTGTATGAAATAATAATAGTATTAAGTCTAATAGCACAAGACACAAAATCTCCTAAGTCAATGCGTCTCATAATTGAGACTCGTGAGACCTTTTTAGATGAGAATTTACCTAAATTTAAATAGTAAACATTTTGAATCAATTCTTGAATCAATTATATACTATTCCACATTGAATTTTCCTATTTTAAACACAATTTATTATTGTCTTTTTAAAAAAAAAAAATTATCTAATTAAACTTAAATCCACAAAAATTAAATAATGGGCAAAATAAGAAAGAATATTGCATTTTATTTATTAATTTAAAAATCATGTCAAACATAACTAATCCTTCTTACTTTAGATTTATTATAATAATTAAGCTAATAGGTCTTTGGCCATTGTCCTAAGCCAATAACAAGTGTTAAGTCCTTAACCTTTGTCCTAACTAGGTGACAATAGCTAAGTTCACCCAAAATACCATTCTCATCCAAATGATTCGGACCATAACAAAAAATGCTTGTGTTTAGTGTAACACTTATAACTATCTCATTTATCGTTATTTTAGTTAGTAAACATTAATACTTAACCATAATTTGTATTAAATAGTCGACATTTATCAAAACTTTGAAATAGTAAAAGGGAGTACGGTTGAGAAATACATTCTCATCCTTTGCAATATCATCAATTTTCTCACAATCAAGAAGATTTATAAATTTTTTTTATATATTTTAAAAAAGATCTCTACACATACATAAATTGAAAGCTTACTTTTAGTTGACCCTAATAAAAATCAACAACAATAAAATAGTTAGGCTAAAAGCAATTAGGCCACTTATCAAGTTATCATAGAAATTTTAAGTAAACAAGTAAAGGTCCAATAAAAAGAACATTTCTATTTGAACTAGTGGGTCTAATGGCTTCAATCCACTCTAAATATTATGAAAATGTTTCTCTCATTGAATTAAATTAAAATTAGTATTATATAATCATTAAAAATTTAATGTAATATATATATATATATATATATATATATATATATATACACACACACATAGGTTTAGGATCCCATGAGAACACACCGTACTCCCGGAAAAATTGAGAACAAATCATATTAGCTGCGCTTTACATTTGTAAAAATCGGACATATCATATTTTTTTAAAAATTGTAAATTTTAATTTACAAACTTGAACACTTAAATATGCAAATTTGGATAACACTTAAATATGTAAATTTGGATAAATAATCAATGGATACATATTCTAAAAAAATCGTCAACTTCATGCCTTGCAAACTTGAACATTTAAATATGCAAATCTTGATAAATAATCAACGAAAAATGCATCAACTTCACGTTGCAAACTTCAACACTTAAATATGCATATTAAATGAAAAGTGTTCAAGTTTGCATAGTAATAATGCATCTATTAAGGTTAAAAAATGTGACCTCTTATTTGAGAGAACTACCATTATATATATTGCTTGATTACAAGTTGTTTAGCAATAGAGTTGTGAAAGGTTAATTTATGGAGTAATACTACATTTACTCTTATTTTTATTCTATTTTTTCGTTACTAAAATGTCATTCTTTAATTAATTTAAATAATAAAATGAGCCCTTGATTTTATTTATTAAATTTTATTACCCGATAAAATTTTATATAAGTTTGCCTAGAGTTATACTTTATAGATCAGAATATATAATTATATATGGAGTATATCATTTTTCTAGTTTATGAGTCATTGTGCCAAACATTGCAGCAAATGACACGTTATTGAAGTATCTTAAACCTCGACGGGCTGACTCACTCCATCTTCATCCTTCTGATTCATCCGCTTCTGCCATGCATGCACCGCCTCCTTCACCTTTTAAACCCATTCATTTCTCCCTTTTGCATACGTTCATACATCATATCCTACCATTGAGATTTCTACTGTTACGTTCCTAAAGATATAAGCAAGTGAGTGAAAATGGCGTCAGAGCAAGTGAGAAGGGATAATGTTACAAATCTGAGAGAAATCCGTGGAGAAGGCGGGGAGAAAGCGCCCAAAACGGCGGACCGCCGTCATGGTACTTCTGCCGAGAAAATCCACGGCGGCTCCTTCGCCACCGATGTGCACGGACTCCCCGCCGGTACTATTCGCGTTACCGGAACCAATAACACAAGCGGCACTCAGCAGCGTCGCTCTCAAGGCCACCAGCCTGGTAGACTAGACTCTTTAGTATTTTGTTTCTGTTACTTTTATGTGTGTGTTGTAACTGCTTAATTAATATTTTTACATGGTATCAGGGCAATATATTACCAAAATTTTTTCTCACTTCTAATTTACTAGGTGAGCAGAAGAAGAACAATCAAGAAAACTGGCCGTCACTGGAGGAATCCGGGCTACACAGCGGAGCGGCGAAGCAGAACACGGCGGAGGCTCTAAGGGCCGCTGAGGAGCGGTACGAGAAGGCGAAAGAACGTGAACGACAGGCGCTGGACGAGGCAGCAGAGAAGGCTAGAAAAGCCGCCGAAACTAGCTCACAGTATGCAGCCAGAAAGAGAGAAGAAGCCGAGAGAGAGAGAAACGCCGGCGGCGGCGAAGGGCCAAGGGACATACATGGCGGAGTTAAGGCGGAGGAAGGAGGAGGAGGAGGAGGGGTTCTGGGAGCCATTGGTGAAACTATAGTTGAAATAGGAAAGACTGCTCAAGATCTTGTCGGCGGACGTGGGCGGAGCAAGTGAATAATTGCCGGCCGGAACAGATGAGAGAACAGAAGTTGGTCTGGTCATCATAATAAGCTGCCAATCCAGCCATGGAGTGGCCTGGTTATAATAATGTAGTATTTTGTGTATCAATAATTTGATGCGTACGTGAAATAATCAATCTTTCTGTTAGTAATAAGGAGTATAAATCCTTTTCTAATTTTATACTCCGTATAACATTGTTACTAATGTTGTTTACTAATGTTTGAATTATATGTGTCATTCCTTTACTATTTTCTTTACCTTCTAATGTTATATTATAATTTAATATTGGGCTCGGGTCACTCAACTGGGCTATAATGCACATGGGACAAACCACACTTAAAGGGGGTGTATTCAATCATGACTTTTATAGAATTTTAACGACTTTTATCAACTTTAAAAGTTTGGTGGTATTCAATTTAGACTTTTAAAAACTCTTTAAAAGTCTACCGGTATTGGATCCAGACTTTTCAAAACTCTTTAAAAGTATACTGGTATTCGATTCAGACTTTTATAGAGTTTTTAAAAGTCTACTGGTATTCAAAAAGTTATTAACTTTCATAGATTCCATCAGAATAGGATTTTTGTAAACTTTTTCTTCATTAATATAAATAGATGAAATCCAACCCTCCAACCCAAAACTTTTGAACATTCTCTATTGACTTTGTTTTCTTCTATTAAAACCTGACAAACTTTTTATTAATTTCACGGTAAGTTTTAAACCTTTCATAAATACTCACATACTTTACTATGAAAAATTATTTTTTTTAATATTCAGTGAAAAATAATTGTTGCGATAAAAAAAATAAAATAATAATAATAAATAAATGCTGCGATCGCAGCAAAAAAAATTTGCTGCAATCGCAGCAGGTTGCTATGCTGCTGTTCGCAACAAATTTTGCTGCGAACGGCAACAACAACATAAATATTTTTTTTTGTTTCTTTTAATTTACATATATAGTATTACAATTGTATAATTTATATTTTATAATATTTATTTAATTAATATAATTTTATATAATTGTATGATAATTAATTATTAATATGTATTTGTGTTAAGTTGAATTTTTTGAGATATTCTATTTATTTTATAGTAATTATAAATGAGAGATTTTCATCAAGAAAATTATAAATAATGTATTAATAGAAGATTGAATGTTTGTACGGGTGTATTCAATTTAGAGTTTTAATGACTTTTGTTGAATTTTTAATATGAAAGAGTTTTTAAAAGTATATAAATGTTTGTCCTATGGATATTTATAAACTCTTACAAAGTTGATAAAAATTTTAAAAATTCTAGGAAAATCTACAAAAACTCTACAAAAATCAATTAAAATCCATCACTTTAAAAGTATTTGAAAGTTTTTAAAAGTCTTGATTGAATACACCCCCCTAAAAGATTGAATTCAACCAATTAGCTAATCTAACCCATAACCTTATAAACCCATATTTGCTCTCTTATTTTATAAATGTGGGATTCTTAACATCTAACAATACTCTCTCTCTCATACGAGCTCTTAGCAAACGAGCCTACAATTATTCATATTCTGTTCGTTTATGAATCGATTTCTAAAATTTGTTCATTTAAATTTGTTTATTTTAATGAACGAACATAAATAAACTCTTACTAAACACGAACATAGTTACTTTACCAAAAGCTCTGTTTGCCAACCCCATAACCCCAAGCATTGGGTTTGGACCTAGATTTGGGCTCTATTTTGGAGGACCAAGATCAATTCTCTACAGGACTTCTATCTTGCAGATCAACCAAGCTAGCCCGCTACAGGGTGGTCCCAATTTGAGCATGGAATGTCTCAAAGCCAAACCTTGCTAGCCCTGAATAGGCTCATAGGTAGTTTAGTCCTGAATTAAGCTATGATCACCTCTGATTCATACCCAACAAATATATCAATAGGCCAGGGTATAAAACAATAGAAACTCTACATACAATATTTAATATTCTAACAGTGGAAAGTAATACAATATCTTTAGAAAAATCTCAAATAAATTATACTCGCTTTTAATCTATGACGGTAGATTACTTTGACAATTGGTATCCACACATAACAAGAATAACATAAACACAAAAGTGAAAAAAGAAAAAAATAAATAAATACCATTACCAAATATAATTTAATAGGCCAATGACCTTGAGTTCTAGTGGCACGAAGTTACTCCATCAAATAAGAGCGCATGGTTCGAGCTTCAGTGGATGCAGTATTGAGTCTTTGTGTTTTAGTAGATTGAGAAAATCGTTATGAACAAATACTACATTGTAATAGAGTCGTGGATGCAGTATTGAGTCTTTGTGTTTTAGTAGATTGAAAAAATCGTTATGAACAAATACTACATTGTAATAGAGTCAGTAGTACTAAAAAAAATATAATTTAATAGATTATTAGATTCCAATCCAAATATTGTTGCTAACATGGATAAAGACATACCATAGTGGACAACACTACACAATTGCTGACCTTTGTTTTCATTAAATTATTTATTATATTCACAAATCAGAAAATTAACACATCATATACATATATATGCTCCTTTTTTTTTTTTCATTTAATTTCATCCTAAACGTTAGCATCCCATTGCCCAATCCCTTTCTTTCGTAGTTGTCGCCATCGCCAGATTTTGCACCAACTCGATCATTTTATTCTTAATTAATTAATTAGTGTGCCTAATTGTATTATGTTGTCGTCCATATACGAATTACAACATGCTTGTCTGCTAATCTTCTCATTAATTAACCAATATAATGGTTGTCGTCTTGTTTTGTTTTGTTGTGTCCATCATATTGTCTTATCCATATATGCGTATGTATACAGATTTTGAAATACAATCAATCAATTAATTAAACAATTTATTTTTATACTCACGCCGCGTCCCGCGCCTCTACCTCCATCTATAAAGTCATACCTTTTCTTATTTCATTTTAATTTTAATTTTCTCTCACGCAAAAATGATAATTTTATTTCGTCCCGCGTCTCTACCTCCATCTATAAAGTCATTCGTTTTTTTTTTTTTTAATTACATTTTAATTTTAATTTTCTCTACGCAAAAATGATAATTTTATTTCCCTATAAGAAATATGTGTGTTTTCTTATCGGCCAACTTGTTTGAATATTAATCTATTTTAATATATTTTGGATATATTGATATTATATAATTTGTTTAATTGGATAATATGAAAAGAGTTTGGATATATCTCAAAGGGTGTGTTTGGTTCGCACATGGGAATCGGAATTGGTATGTCATATGTGTATCAAATATTTGGTAAGAGTAATGTGTTTTGGTGAAAGTATTTTGCATGTTTAGTAGTATGGTGGAATGGAAATGATTATTAATAGTTGGGAAAGAAATGAGGAAGATAAATGAAACCCTTATTTTTCATTAGGGTATGAGTTTTCAATTAATGGGGTATTCCAAACCTATAGTAGTATTCTAAAACCCACCAACCAAACACACCCTCAATTGTTCCTATTCCAACTATGAAGAGCTTAAAGCTTGTTCTTAATTTGAGGCTATACATATAAGCCCTTTTCTTGAAGATCAAGCGGCTTGAGTTAAGCTTTGGAGGCCGTTTAGAGACATTAGTTGAAGAATCGTAGGATCATTCACTTGCGATTTTATCCAATTGAGATAAATTCTAGCAAAACCACTACAAAGTTCAATTTCTGGTGGTTATGTAACTCAAATTCTCTAAATTACTAATTGTACATCATGATTTGGAGTTTTATATATATAGATATCAGTGAAGAGTCAGAGAACTATACAGAGATTTATACATGCATAGGAGCGAAAAGAAGATAAAATTGAGGTGAACGCCAATCAAATATGGAATACAAGGCCTAGAATAAAATCTATAATTAATTTTACGGAGACTATTGTCTACTAACTCACCTTTTATCACTACATACACTAAATGCTCGGGGCATGTTAATCTATCCTCAACTTGTACGTGCATGGATTGCATGTCAAGAAGAATGTTAACATTAACATACTACGTATATGTTAGTTGTAGAATGATACATTAATGTAGTCTTTGCTTGCATTATATTGTCAGCGACCACCATGGCTGCGGGCCTGCCGCCGGAGCTCCACGGCGGATCGGAGAAGAATAGCTCGCGGCCTCATGCATGCATCATAATAAAGATCTTTATTCTTCTCCGATCTTTATTATTTATTTATGGTTTTGTTATTGAAGTTGACAGTGGACGACGACGGTGGTGGTGTCGTCGGTGATGGCGCGACGGAATGAGGTTAGGATAGGATAGGATTAGAAGCTCCGATCCGATCCTAAGGCGTTGACGATATTTGGAAATGTAATTCTCTTAAAATATGGGTAAATGATAAGTGTTCCGGTTTGGTCCATCAAAATGCATGTTTTCTATTTCGAAAAGAAAGTACGGATTATTAATGAGGTTGACTTAAGTTAGTTATATTTTAATTTTTATATTACTCTGTTTATTATTATTAAAGAAGCATTGTATAGTATTTACTATTTATGTCTTATCTCAACAATTTTGCTAAATTTAAAGTTTATAAGGAAATGAGTAAACTAAAGCTATGATATGATTTAAAATAAACATTACACGTAAAATGAAACAAAAGTACAACAAAATAACATAACATGCATCCATGTTATGTTTTGAAGGGAGAGATCGAACTCGCCATACCTAGTATTACATTTATAAAAACAAAAATGTTACTACTTCTAAATCTTTATACTAAAACTTGTTTTAAATAATACTCATTTGATTAACACATTGCGGGATCTGATATATTCTAGAGATATGATGATAACATATCTTTAAAACGAATCTCAAAATGTGTTAATCAAATTAGCCACACATAGCTAGAGTATCCTTTAAAACAAGATTTGGTACAACATACTTAGGACAAGTAACATTATACCTGGCCTCTGTCCTCGGCATTATTCCAATTCAAAGAAATAAACATACATACTAGGCTTGAGTTTGAACCGCCATGGGAGGCAGACTGTGATTATGGTGAGGATCTGGTCCACCCGGAGCAACTCTATCAGTGCCGGCGTTCAATGATCTTCTTTTATATTCCTTAATTTCAAAGGGGCTAAACCCTATCTTACTTAAAATCAAGTCAACTTGATTGTCGGCTAGAACAATAATATTGTTAGGAGCTTGAACATGGTTTAGGATGCGTGCCTCGGAGAGTCCCAAGAACATGAAAACTGCAAAAACCAATACTACTTTTGAGCAAGAAGTTGCCATTTGATGGAATGGAATTGAAGAAGCTAAGATTAGAACGAAGAAGAAGATAAAAGAGCGAGCAAATGAAATGGTGAAGATCAGAGCAGGTGGAGTTACATGGACAACCAATTTGGGTATTTATAGACTACGTGTAGAGGTTTATTTGTTAAAAAGCTTAATGGGGAGAATGTGAGATTTGTATTTTCTAACAAAAACGACAAACATTCCAACATGGATTGTCTAGCTCATAGCCCGGCCTATAAAGATGTTAATCTTTTGTGTTTTAAATTGCAATAATATTATATATATATGATGTTTTTGTTTTTCTGACCTGACATTACTTGTACAATATAGGATGCAGTAAAGGCACTTGTGATCTATACGTGAATTATTAATGAATTACATTGAACAAATGTTGATAATTTATGTATTAGTCAGGGTGTGTTAGTTGGGCCTTAAAGAGGAAAGGAATCTGCTTATCCAAACAAAATCCTAACCATTACACGTCTAAAGCCACCGATATAGTGCTTATCATAATTCATGCCTATATTATTTAACTAACTTTATCTACTAGTCTTCTCGTGTGTGTATTATATATATATACACATATACACACACTCACGCATAAACACACTTTATGCCATTCACATCCCTTAATAAGTTATTGCCCTGTTTGGTAAATAATCAGTCTATCAGCCAATTTTGGCTTATTTGACCACTATTAATTGTTTGGTTAATAATCTTTTTGTAACTCCAAAATGCTAAAATTCAAAAGGCTACTCAAAACAGTCTTTTCAATTAGCTTTTTGATAAAAGAAATTATACCAAATTCCGACTTTCTTTCAACTCAATACGACAATACTCCATCACAATAATCAATTAAACACCTACCCTGTTTGGTAAATGGCTGTTGGCTGATTGGTTTGGCTCTTTGGATTAGAAGGTATGATTTGTTGATAATATTAGCTGATTGGAGAAAATTTGTTTGATAAATAGTTG
>CP025644.1:285252-388997 GCA_003576665.1 Ipomoea trifida
AAAAAAAAAAAAAAAAAAAAAAAAAAAAAAAAAAAAATGCATCGGCCGACCTCCGCGCAGCCGACCTCAACGAAGGTCGGCGGTGGCCGAGGTCGGCGGTGGTCGAGGTCGGCGGCGGTCGCCAGTGACCATGGTCGGCGGTGGCTTCGCCGACCTCGGCAAGTTTAGGGCGTGAGGCCCTGCGCCTCACTCGACCCCATTCATGAGGCACTGTCTCAACCCACAAGTCACAAAATATACGAAGGGCAGAAAAGGAGAAGGAGATACAACAAGGGGAGAAGATATGCAAAATAGAATCAAACGCTGCTGCATGCAGACGGTTCATCATAATAAAGCTAAGTGCGAGGAAGATGTTTAACATACATCACCAAAATAAGATAGCAAGGTGTTCATAACACACCATCAACACAAAAGCAAAGCAGGAAAACTATCTAAGGGTCGCAAGAGGGACCCGCAACCTGACCATCCGTGTCCATCTGTGCGAGGTCGTCCATACCCTCGGGGATGTCAATCTGATCCAATGGCACATTGAGGGCAGCCGACGACGATAGTCCAAGTGAAAGAACAGGGAGATCATCAGCAAACTGTGAAGGGGAAAGAGTGGCCGACCGGGGAGGCGAAGCAGATCGTCGCTCAACGGCAGCGGCATCCATCAACTGCGCGGGCTCGGCCCCAACTGCAACCTCGGCCCCAACCTCGGGGTCAGGGTTGTCAAGCACCTCCGGCAGGCCCCAAGTCACCGGATCAAAAGTCCCATCGCGGCGGCGAAGTGCTGCATAGATATCGCGCTGCATGGTGTAGCGGCCCATGTCATTCATGAGAAGACCCTCCATGGCGATGCGATCTCTCCCCTCGGGGGTGGCTGCCAAATCGTCGAAGAGCTCCTCCATATGCTCAGCAAGAAACCCCTTGGCATCAACCTCGAAGGCATCTGAGCGCTTGTAGCTCAACACCGCCGAACCAAGCGCCCTCTCGTGCTCCTCAGCCTCCTGGACGCGGAGCGCCTCCAAGGTCTGGCGCGCCTCTCCCGCAGCCTGAAGCGCCTCCTTGGCCTTCTTAAGCTCCTCCTCCAGGGCCGTCACTCTGGAATCCGACCTCAGCCGCGCACTCCTCTCAACCTCCAGGCTCGTACGGGTCGCCGCCAAGGTGTCTCTCAAGCCACGGTAGTGAATGAACGCCTGCAACAACTACGGTGAATACCAAACGAAATACAACATTCTAACCACAGCAAAGATAGAAGGATAACGCACCTCAAGCCAAAGGCGGTCGCCGGGAGCATCCTCGCACAAGGCGAGGTCACGGGGGAGAACAAGGCTGCTCAACACATCACCCAAGGGTAGATCGCCGCGCAGGAGTGATGCCGAAGGGGGGAGATGTACACTCCACTGATGAGTGGCAGCAGAAGCAGGCACGGGAGGTGGCGCTGGCGCCCTCGGTGGCCCAACCGTGCGGGGGGCTGGTGGACCAACGGCGGCAGAATCTGCGCTAGGCCGAGGATCGCGGCTACGCAATGCACGGCGCGCCGGTGGCTGGGCTGGCGCGCGGCTGTTCCCTGTGGTCCTCTGTCTCTTGGAGGCAGGTGCGCGGCTACGCAGACGCTCGATCATGGCCTCGTACGACTCAGACATCCCTGCGAATGAGAGGACAAGGGTTACACATACGACTTAGAAAAATTTGTTGTGCGAGTCGAAGAGTATAAGTAAGCTATCAAACCCGGGCGCGGGTCGGCCGGGGTAGAGGGGTCGGCCCCTCGGAGGTCGGCTGGTGCGAGGTCGTCGGGCCCGAGGTCGGCCGACGCGAGGTCGGCGGGCCGGAGGTCGGCACTGTAGTCGGGGTCGTCCGCGCTCTCGTCTGACTCATCCTCATCCGCATCCTCGCCGGACGATGAAACTAACTCGGTCACCACCGCTCTGGGAGGAGAGTCGGGAGCGACATGCCGCGTGAAGCCAAGGTCGGCCAACGTCTGCTCCGTCACAAGCACCGCAGTATCCGTCAACCCGTCGGTACGATCAGAATTTATCAGAAGGGAACCCTGGTCTCCGAGCTCATCCGAGGCTGGGGGGAGGGGGCGCTTATAAAAAAAGCCACCCCAAGGCACGTGGAAGGGAAGGGAAGGCCCGGTAGATACGAATACGAATTTGGGCTTCCAGAATTTGTTAGAGGACTTTGGCTCGTGGAAAAGTTTTCTGTGGGGTCGGGCAGCAAAGGAGGCGAACCCCTTGCTCAGGTTGGCGGGGGCGCAGGTGATGTGGAAGTAGGTATGAAAGAGGTCCAAGGTGGGAGAGACGCCGACCTGGGCACATCTAACCATGAAGGCGGCTAGAAGGCGGTGGGAATTGGGCACTAGTTGCCCAGGAGCAATGCCGTGCGAATTTAGGACATCTACCACGAAGGGCTTGAGAGGAAAACGAAGGCCCATCTCAAGGGACCGGAGGTGAACACCGAAATAGTTTGGGGAGGGAGGTTCAAGGATACTACTCCCCGGAGAAGGAATCGCAACCTCCACAGAGGGTCCTAACAAGGACCGGGCACACGCGATCTCATAGTCGGTGAGAAACACGAGGGCCTCACGGGGGGCGCTCGGGTCGAGCTCAGTGTGTAAACTAGGAAGGGAAGGACGTGGGAGTGCGGTTGGCACGAGGGCACGAAGGGGTCGCGCCGCAATGACGGGTCGACCGAATGCCGTGTCAACCTCAATGGGAGGAAGGGGAAATCGGTCTAGAGGGAGAGGCCCATCGTCATCCATGGGCAATTCTAGAATATTAATGGAATCTAATAAACTCGCATAAGGGTCTGGAAGAGTAAATGGCATGCACGGGAGGACCAAAAATGGAACTCTAAAAGGAAAACGCGAAACTACTCACCCGATTCTAGGGAGGGGTGAACGGAAACTTGGGATGACACGAGAGTGACTTAGATGAGCTCGGTGGTCGGAGGGAGTGACGGTGACGGGTGGAGTCGGCGGTCGGCGGCGGCTGAGGTCGGCGACGGCACGGGAGTGGGCGACGACGGTGACGGGCGGAGTCGGCGGACGGCGGTGGCGCGGGGTCGGCAGCCGGCGGTGGTCGGGCTCCCGGAGTTGGCGCTGCACGGTGGCGGTTGCGGTGCGGCAGTGGAGCGTTTCACCCTCGGCAGCCGTCTGGGCGACAAGGTGTCGTCGAGGACCGCGGTTGCGGTTTGTTTCGACGTCGGCAGTCCGCAGCGTGCTCGGCCGGCGTTGGTCGAGTCGGCGCCGGTAGTCACGGCGTCGAGGAGGGGCAGCCTCGGTTCTCGGCGGTAAAACTCGGCGGTTCTTCCTCGGCCGAGTGTGGTGGCGGAGAAAATGGCGGAAGAGAGGAGGCTTTGGCCGGTGGCGTCGACGGGCGGCGGTGGCGTCACGGCAACGGTCGGCGGCGGCAGTCGGCGGCGACAGTCGGCGGCGGTGGCTCCTCCTCTCGGCCGGAAGTTTCTATGGATGTGTGGTAGTGTGAAAAGCTAAATGAAAAGGAGAGGAGGGTTATATAGGAGGAGGGGGAGAAGAAAAAGGGGGGAAAGTGGGAACCATTTTGAAAAAGTTTGAATTTTGGAAGAAAGTCAAAAGGTGAAAGGTGATGGTGATGGTGATGGTGATGGTTGAGTGTAGAAGGGGAAAGGTGAGTGATGGGGGGATGATAGGTTGGTGACAAGACCTTTTATAGGGGTTGGAGTGGAAGAGTTGGGGTAGGAGAAGACTTGTAAGGGATAATGGTAGTTCTAAATTTCGGGATTCATCTGTGTGTGCATTTCCATCGCGATAAAACTTCTGTTCTGCCTAGGATTTTTGGGGGTTCATTTTTAACCGAGGTGGGGAGTATTATTTCGTACATAATTTTAGGAGTGGTACGACGTTCGTACGGCGCGGTCTTGCGAGTCTACTCTCTTTCGCTGACGACTTATCGCAGCTCAGAGAGTGGGGGACTGATGATGGATAAATCATACCCGGACTTGCCACGGTGTTAGCACGGAGCACGGGTCACGGGTCACCCGACCCGGGAGCGCGACTTGGGCCCTTTCGGCCCATGGCCGACCTCCACGAGGTCACTTGGGCCGACTGGGCCGACCTCTCCGGAGGTCGGCTGGGCCGACCTCTCCAGAGGTCGGCTGGGCCGAGCTCCGAGCTCGGCCCAGTGGCCGGGTCGTGGGCTGACGCGGTATTATCGGCGTGGGACGCGGTCCAGGCGCGCTCGAGGGTTTCTCTCCAGTTTGTTAGGCTTACAATTAGTATATAAGCATGTATTATTGTCCTAACAAGACATCTACTACTTCTTTGTCTTAACAACACCTTTGTTCTATATTTACTATTCCTGTAATAGCTTTATTATCCATTCAATATATTCAAGTACCTCCGAGGTGCACTTTGATCCCCACTTGTCATACCCCCTATATTCGTTATCGGGTTTATTGATTCGGGCTACCCGGGTTAATTAAATCCATCATATATATATACATATACACACACTCACGCATAAACACACTTTATGCCATTCACATCCCTTAATAAGTTATTGCCCTGTTTGGTAAATAATCAGTTTATCAGCCAATTTGGCTTATTTGACCACTATTAATTGTTTGGTTAATAATCTTTTTGTAACTCCAAAATGCTAAAATTCAAAAGGCTACTCAAAACAGTCTTTTCAATTAGCTTTTTGATAAAAGAAATTATACCAAACAACTAATTTATCAAACAAATTTTCTCCAATCAGCTAATATTATCAACAAATCATACCTTCTAATCCAAAGAGCCAAACCAATCAGCCAACAGCCATTTACCAAACAGGGTAGGTGTTTAATTGATTATTGTGATGGAGTATTGTCGTATTGATGAGTTGAAAGAAGAGTCGGAGAATAGCTAGATATACCAATGTTTTGAGGTCAGGTTAAGGTATGACGACCCCGGGGATGGATTAGGATAAAGTCAATTGTGTGGAGATTACATACATGCCTACGTTCAAGGATAACAAAATATAGTTTAAATTGAGAAATTACTTACACAGTAATATATAAATTTAACTCACCCAAACTTATAATAAGTTTTGAGGCCCATTAGATAAGTGTAGGAGAAGGGGCAATTAACCACAATAAATCCTCCTGGGAAATCGGAAATCCTATAACAAAAGCATGGATTGGTTGGACGGTTTGTTTGGCAGTTGGCTCAACCAACGGCTACCTGACAAGCAGTTGCAAACCGACAAAACTCGCACCGCGCCCGGCTACGTTGTCAATAAAGTTGTTGTTTCATAAGTTTAACCCACTTTTGCTTATTCCAAACATTCAATCCATTTATTATAATTCCCACATGCATCCTGTAGGATAGGTCATAGGTTAATGCAGATGGATATTGTATAAAAATATTGAACATGCGTTGGCGGCTCTATTTTTAATCAATTCAATACACAAATTATTAATTAAATTATACTATCGTATTTTTAAATTTTGTAAATAAAGAAACAACTCTCTCTGCTATCTTAAGAATCGATATGATAAATAACTTTTCATAATCTTTAAAAAGAATAATATTATTAGAACATAATATAGTATGCGTATAAAAATCTCATTTTATTATCGATCTTGCTAAGGTTGGATTACGAGATTTTTAGACAAATTAAAGATTAGAGGTAGTTGGTGTGGGTGGCTAAAAGGCTTGTAAGTATACAAGAATGCCTGGACAAGATAGTAATTATAGATACAATGAATTGAAGTAGCTAGGAATCCCATGTAATTAATTAGCTAGGTTGATGTTCATGCATGTTAATTAGCATAATATAAATTGAGGTTGAATCCAATAACCTTAATTAGATGCATTAGTTATTTTAATGAAGTAGACGTGGCTCCGACGTGTAACCAAGCTAATATAATGTGCTTCACATGGACATGCATGGCTGTGTAGATCGAATCATCCATTGCTTTACATACATGTCCTAACATTAATATTCCCTTCAACCTTTCCACCGTTTGTGTCTATACAAAGATTCCAAGTATCTTCTGGGTTGATAACATTACTCTGGCTATTTTAAATCGAATGTTACAGCAGGTTCGAGTCTCATCCTGGTTAAGGATGTTAATTGACATAATCTTGTTGAACAGATACTGGACTTGACCCTCCAATTTCAACGTTGTTCAACGTAACATTGAATTTTGTGTATATTGAATAAATCCTGCACCCATCTGTATAAATGTGTAATAATCTATAAATCACAAATGAGAGTCCCTTTCGAGTTGAATGATTTTTATTTTCCAAAATTCAATAGATGTATAATATAATAGCACACAACTTGTTTATATTTTTAATTAATAATTTAGATTTCACTTTATTAATTTTAAAAAGTTACTTTTTAAACTATTTTCTTATGGCAATATAAAACTTTTGTATACATACATTGTTCATAGTAAAAATACCCAAGATTTTATGATATGATATAGAATTATAATATTCGGTCAAATTTTAGAATCATGCATGATATATAGTATGCAAGCTATATATGCATGTATAGTGACATATGAATAATATATTTTACTTATTCAAAATCGAGTGTTAAATAAACAATAAATATTTTTTCTATAGTTTCAAATGCACTAAGTAATATAATTGTTAAGTGTCCCAAAAGTAAGAAAACCAAACTAATATGAAGCCTTTTCTACTATTAATTAATAAAAAAGTGTGTCAACTTTTTAAAATTTTTAATTAATATTAACATAATAATTTGATCCTCCACTATAAGTAATTAATATTATTAATTAATTATTATTTCCTCCACCAAGTTTAGAGTGGTGAGATCCTTCAAATTGGAGTGCAATCCTTATTATTAATCAATTGAAATGAGTTTTAGAAACTAACGTTCTTCAATTTCAATTCACTACAAATATAATAGATCTGGATCTTGATATAGATATTAATTTAAATGTGATGATTTAAAAAATATATATATATTACAAAACATTTTGTTTAAGTGTAAAGTAAATATTAATATAAATGGACTTGTTTTAGATTTTTGTTTTCTTTTTTTTTTTTTTGTGACGAAAAAAACTCACAACAACCAGAGTATACATTCGGGATATATTGATTATATTCCACTCATGTGTAATAACCTGCTACAAATTACACAAGAAAGGTGAATCGTACTAAGAAGGCCATTGGAATGTTTGATAAATAGTTGTTATTGATTGTATTAGTGAATTTGACTAGTTGATAGCATTAACTGATTGTAAAAAGATGTTTGGTAAATTAGCTATTAGTTGATACATGATTATATGTAAAATGACTTTCTTAAAAAGTTTATAAAATAAAAAAGTTGTTTTAATTTGAGCAACTTTTTGAATTCTAACGGAGCAATAAATTGTTACAAAAAATTAATTAATCAAACACTTATAATGGATGTTTAATCAGGTCAAACAACTAATAGTGATCAAATAAGCCAAAATTGATTAATAAGCTAACTATGTTATTATCAAGAGTCACTAGGGTCCATGTGTGACATACTTGACCAAAAGTCATGTTTCATCCACTCATTCATTGCTTTCGGGGTTGTTTTAGGTTAATTTGTTTGTTGTACTAAAAAAAAGTTTAATTTGTTTGTTTACGGATGTGTAGGTCGGTTTTGGAGTGTTCGATATATATAAACTAAATTTCATCACATCGCAATAGAAAAGGTGATTAATATTGACCAGTTTGTTTGGCTTAGTTAAATGCTGACTGAGTGTCGCAATTATATATTATTGTTGTGGATATATGATGTTTTTACTTTTTAGTATGACATGTCAAACAATTTTCTAATGTCGTCTCTTATTCACTAACGTACTTAAATAAATTAACTCCCACTAGCCTAATCTAATGCCCTTTGACCTTCTTTCTTCTTTTATTTCCCCTTAGCTTTAATCTCGCATCCACTAATATATTATTATTTTAGTTAATTTGACGACCCTTTTTTAACCCAATAAATATAAATTAAATTACATTAGAAAGATCATGTGCATGCGACAAAGTCGATCAAGAGAGTGTTCACAATAATTAAATTCATGATCTTCTATACGAGAATCATACGTTATTTAATTGGACCGTCCTTTCGAGCAATTTGACTTAATTTTAGAACATTATAAAAGTGGTATAATAATTAAATTAACTTTAACTTTTCAAGTAGATGCACGTTAGAAGATCAGATAATGGGCAAAAATTTGTACAAATATAATGGAAAGTTGACATAATGAATAATTGAAACTTAGCAATAATAAAATGGGGAATATATAAAAACTAATAATATTTTCCAGCAAAAGTTTCAAAATCCTACGAGACTCCATCCCACAGGCTGCTTTCCATTGATTTGGTATCAGCTGGATTATACTGCCCTGTGAATTCACAATTATTATTTATTTTTAATAATATTTAGAAAAAAAAAACATATAATTAATTTTTTATATTAATAAATAAATAAAATAGGCATATATACCTGCAATAAAATACTGCTGATTGAAACCATTGATAGGGTGTTGACGTGCAGGTAGAATAACCGTTGAACCGTTGTCACTTTCTCTTCTCAATTTTTCAAAATTTTGGGGATGATTTATAGGATAGTTATTATATCCCACCACTGAATTATTTCCATTGCTATGAATATAATTCAAGGAATTATTGTTGTTGTTGTTATTATCGTTGTTATTGTGTACAACGTTGTTGTTGTTGTTGTTATTAGTGGTGGTCCTCACGTCGTTATTATTGGCGGCGGGGGCGGCGTTGTTCCACCCAATCACCATGCCCGTGGGCTCGTATTGACTCTTGTATAGCTTCAGCTCCTCGTACACCCTTCGGTACTCCCCGAACGGTCCCAAAACTGGGTCATTCTGGCGGCAAATCGCCTCCCACACGAGCGATTCGACTGCCCGGCCCCGCTCCTCTTCTTTTAAGTTCCTCACCATCTTAGTCACGTTGCTGACCCCGAACACCTTGTGCACGGCCTGGAACTCCCGGCCCTTCTCGGCCGGGAAGAACGGCGCGAGCACGCACTTCTCGGTGCACTTCTTACGTTGGTGCTTGCATGAGGCGCATGCAGTGGTTCCATTGCTTCTTTGCATTATTATTGCGGGTTACCATCAATGCGAAGCAAACTAGCTTTAGTTTGCTCCTTTGATTTGATTATTATAATTAATATCAAACCAAGTTTGTTTGGTCGGGGATTATAAGCAAACAAAGAAAAGGACATAACATGGTTTTCACTCGGACAACCTTAAAAGTATTGTTTTTTTTTTTTCCCTTCAATTCTGGAAAACAATGGAAAGAGTGTTTGTGTATTTATAAATTAATACAAATATGCACACAAGAAATTTGTAGATGATTGAAAAGTTTGATTGCCAACACCATGAAAAGATGGCCTTTTCTCGTAAAGATTTGTAGTTGGAACTTGGAAGCATCACACCGTACCTTTTCGATCTTGCATGGGAGTATATGTATGTGTTATGAACATAAATTCTGTATGTTATGTTAAGTGTTTATGTATTCTCAATTATATAATTCAGTGTATTATGAACATAAATTTTATACTTTATGAAGTCAAATTATATATATTGACCCTGGTCCACAATATAAATTGTTACTAGCCTTTAATTTGTTACTTGTGGCTTTGACCCGCCAGCTCTACCCAAGATTCTAAAGGTTGATTGGGCCAAAGCCATTGGATGGCCTGTTATCTACTAAATGGGCCGGTATATGCTCAATAGACCATTGGGCGTTAGTATATGAGCCATAACATTTAAATGGGGTTTTTACAATATTTCTTTTTCTTTTCTTAAACCCGTCCTATAATCAAAATAGTTTTTTTTTTCCTATTTTTGTGGGGAGGTATTATAGTAAAAGTAGTATAAACTTAAAATTTGTAAAAGATAATCATAATGCTAATAATATGTAGTCCCGTCCTATATATAATCAAAATATGTTTTGTTTTTTCCTATTTTTGTGGAGAGGTATTATAGTAAAAGTAGTAAAAAATAATGATAATGTGAATATAATGATGCAATTGAATATTTGGCTTGATAAACACTCCACATGCATGATGCATGATGCATGATGCAGGACAGGCAATGCAACAAACAACACTAGTACCAAACACCCACCATGTTCTCACTTTCTAACCTCTGTCCTTCTCCTTTAAGTAACAGAAAGCACATTTGACAATTATTTCAAAATGGAAACAATTGAGGGTCCAACTAAAGTTAGCTACATCTATCACTTTTTTCATTTAAATCCCTACCAAGCTACCACTGCTTTCTTTCAAATTCAAACTACCCCCCTCCCCTCCATTAATCTCTCCTCAATCTGGAAAGAATAATATAATGACGACTGCAAGGTTTATCAAGTGTGTTACTGTGGGTGATGGTGCTGTTGGGAAGACATGCATGCTCATCTCTTACACCAGCAATACTTTCCCTACTGTATATAATTCTCATGTTAATTAATATGTTTGTTTTTCTTTTTTGGTTTTTTAATGAAATATGTGTTTTGTGACTACATGCAGGATTATGTTCCTACAGTTTTTGATAATTTTAGTGCCAATGTTTCTGTGGATGGAAGTACAGTTAATCTTGGACTTTGGGACACTGCAGGTTGGTGTAGAATTTCACTCTTTCGATCTACCTTTGTATTACATTAGCAGTTCGTTTACTGACTGTTAATAGTGATGATTGAAATGATGATGAGTTGGTTAATGCAGGGCAAGAGGATTATAACAGGTTGAGGCCTCTGAGTTACAGAGGAGCTGATGTTTTCTTGTTAGCATTCTCCCTTATTAGCAAAGCCAGCTATGAGAATGTCTCAAAGAAGGTACACATATATATACTTCAATTATATTATATTATTAATTACTCCGATCCGTTCTATGTTTATTTGTTTCTGATGATCTCCTTCAATAATTGTGGGTTTACAGTGGATTCCTGAACTAAGGCACTATGCTCCCAATGTCCCACTTGTTCTTGTAGGAACCAAACTAGGTGAATCCTAAGTTCAAGTCTTCACTTAGATAAACAACCTTTTTAATTTATTCCTTAAAAATTAATTATTATAGTACATAATTGTGAATTGAATTGCAGATTTACGCGATGATAAACAGTTCTTAGTGAATCACCCTGGTGCCACCCCAATCACAACTGCTCAGGCATGTCTACTTATTAACATATATATATAACAATTCAAGCAGAAATGAAAGTGAATGTATATATATGATATGTAGCTAGTGATATGGTGATGAAAGCTAATTAAGCATGCAGGGTGAAGAACTGAAGAAGATGATTGGTGCTGCAACTTACATTGAGTGCAGTTCAAAGACACAACAGGTTTAATTTTCTTAATCTAATCCAATCATAATTCTGTCGTCATTTGTTGTGAACATCATATATGATGATGAGATTAATAATATAAGAATTGAAATGTGCAGAATGTGAAGGGAGTGTTTGATGCAGCAATCAAAGTAGTGTTGCAGCCACCTAAGCCAAAGAGGAAGCAGCGACGGAAGTCTTCACGGCGTTGTGTGTTTCTGTGAACAATCTAATCATCCCATCCCATCCATCCATCACATTTTTTTTTCTACTTTACTATACTACTCCGTATATATAAAGCTAAGGGTGTAATTAACGCAATCAAAGGTTAATTAAAACCCTCAGCTCGCTCCTACCTATTGTTTTTTAAGGTTTAGTGTAACCACCATTTGTTATCAAACTTTATTTTAGATATTTTTATTTCTTTATTTGGTTATTAGTAAAACTAATTAATCTTTGAATCCATTACCATTTCAAAAGTAATTACGATTGAAAGTTCTACAATTCAATAAGTACTTCAAGTGTCCTTTTGTAAGCGTTATTGCAATTTAATTTGGAGCTATTGGTATCATTTAGTTTATATTTCATCGTTGTCGGCCATCTGATCTCTAGGTCAAAAAAAAAAAAAAAAAGGGCATCAATCAATCATCATGATGATAAGAGGAGAGCACTCATGAGTCATGACCTCCATGATTATATACTCCATATATTTTTACATATGGCTGCATCTTGTATCTCCATATTTGTGAGAGTGACTAATCTTTATTTGATTCAAATCGCACTCACTTATATTTAGAAAAAAAAATTAATTTAAAATTTTTTAACACGACACATTCTTTATAAATATAGTATATATATTTATGAATTGAATTAGGATAGTCTAGTTAATGTTTAATTTAGTCATGAGAATATTATTTGATGTAGTTGGTTATAATTAAACATACTTGTACATCCATGTATCATCACTTTTTTTTTTTGAAAACCATGTATCATTACATTTAGTAATGTTAAATTTTTATTTTGATTCTCATCTTATAAGGCTATACATTTAATTTTTGTCAATACCCACCTAAATTCCAGTCAAGCCTATCAATCTATCATACATGGTTTTAATTTCTTATTGCAATTTATATTTCTTGTGTAGTTTATGAATTATTATACAAAAACGATATTTACTTGGTGCATACTTTTGAATTGCAGCTATTAGTTTTATTTGTGTTAAAAAAAAATGATCATGATACCATCATGATTATTGTGTAAAAAGGAAAATTGTAATCAATATGGACACGGACAGATTTGTAGTTGCAGTGCAGGCCAGGGTATATAAAGTAAGATAAGAAATTATTTGCTAAAAGTCTAAGGCGTGAGATTGAAGTTTTCATCATAATGATATTCTTAATCCACCAGTCTTATGATTGTTATCTAGAACTACAACGTCAACTAACCTTAGACTATTCTATTTGCGTGTAATATAATCAAAGTAACAGACCACGTATGTAAAAGTAAAACCAACATCTCCATTCTTGTTTGGAACACACGTTTCGTGGTTTGATTTAGACAAACTTTTGGAGGTATCAACATACTATAATACTATTCTTAATTTTACAATGTTGTCACTATTTGACCGTTAATAATGTGAATGCCTAATAAAATTGAATATCTCAAGATTACGTGTATATATATAGCATATGGTTTGAAATATTCGTTAGGATTAAACAAATCCAAAAGGTTCATTTTTATAAATAAACCGAAAATTTTAATAATTTAGAATTGTTTGAGGAAGATACATATTTATTACCTTGCAAAGTAGAGTGATCATTAAATTTTTCTATGGTTTTATCTTATCTTATATATGATTTAGTTATCCATCATTGATTATTAAGTGGGTGATTTTTTTTCTCACCTTACTCATAAAAAGCAATACTTTGTTGCCCCAGACCCACGCATTGGCCCGACTGGATAATAAATAGGTAAATAATGGTGACTCAGTCAGTAACTTTTTGTGAAATTTTTTGATTGCATCTTGACAAGATAGTGGATGAATAAATCATGGTAACTTAATGGTACATTAGGTAGAGGACTCATGTCTAATTCACACAAGGAATCTACCACATACATTTTGTGTAACTCCCATACTTCGGTTGATAAGGTCTGATCTTATATTCTTACTTACAATTTATTACTCAATAACTAACTGAGCTGTGGGTATATGTGTTTTTTTTCCTCACAACAACTAAAACGGTAGCGGCCAATCTAAAATAAATGAAACATTACAATCATAAATGCAACTTAATTTAAATCCGTGCACACGGGTTTTGAAAACATCTCCCTCTCAAACGGTGTAGTCCCGTCTTCTTCAAATTCATCTCTTTCTCTCTCTATATACATACACACACATAAATACAGGGAGAGAGAGAGTCGAAGAGAGAATTGAAAACTGTAGAAGAAGAAGAAGAACAACAATGGGGGCTTACAGAGCTGAAGACGATTACGACTACTTGTTCAAGGTGGTGCTGATCGGCGACTCCGGCGTCGGAAAATCCAACCTTCTGTCCAGGTTCACCAAAGACGAATTCAGCCTGGAGTCCAAGTCCACCATCGGCGTCGAGTTCGCCACACGAACCATCCACGTAGCAGACAAGGTCGTCAAGGCCCAGATTTGGGACACCGCCGGACAAGAACGGTATGTACAATTGAAATATGTGCACCCATCTTAACTAAAAATCTAAGCTAATAGTTTGATTGTACATTTATATTTATATATTATATGCTCAACACGTACTTCATTTCCAGATCAATTTGCTCGATCTTTTTACACTCAATTCAACTTTTAAATCGGTTGAGATGAGAGATCGTCGATCCATCGATGATTCTGTTTATAATTGAAGCATTTGAACCCATTATCTTCGGCATGGTGTTGACTCTATACTAAATTAAAATATATCTTTTATCTTAATTAAAAATTTAAACTGATAATTGGATTGTATATTTATGTTTATATATTATATATGCTGAATAATGTGTTCTGCAGATACCGTGCAATCACCAGTGCATATTACCGGGGAGCTGTGGGTGCATTGCTCGTGTACGATGTCACGCGCCAAACAACCTTGGAAAACGCGGCGAGATGGTTAAAGGAGCTCCGCGACCACACGGATTCCGCCATTGTTATAATGCTGGTGGGGAACAAAGCAGACCTGCGGCACCTGCGGGCTGTGACCATCGAAGAAGCCAAGGAATTTGCGGAGAAAGAGAACACCTTTTTCATGGAAACCTCAGCGCTGGAATCCACGAATGTGGAGAGCGCCTTCACAGAAGTTCTAGCTCAAATACACGGCGTTGTTAGCCGGGCAAGTCTCGAGGGAGGCGACACCCCGACATCGTTGCCTAAGGGACAGAGCATTAACGTTGGGATTAGTAAGGATGATGTTTCGGCGGTTAAGAACCCTGGCTGCTGCTCTGCTTAGCTTAGCTTAGAATAATCGCCATTTCAATGGCGGCGCCGGCCAGCATGGTTTTGGTTTATTGGCATACGAAACCGTGTTGGAATTTATTATTTATTTGGTGTTTTGGTTTTCATTGTAGTACTAGGTGGTTAAGTACATCCCAGGATAATATACATATATTGGATTGAGATTTGAGAATGAGTTTCATTTGTATGAAGGTGTGTTTTTCCTTGTATTTTATTTTATTATTGCGGAATTAGTTTATTGCCGACATTTTCCTTCTTTCTTGCAAGATTGAGAGTTTCTTTGTTGTTTCCTTTTTCTGTTTGATCAACTTTTAATATTGGCATACTAAATATATATCAAAATTCAATATGCTTGACTATATGTAGAATTAGAAAGGTTTCTTAAAGGTGTTTCGAAATCATCATTTGTATTTCTTTTTGAATTCTCAATAAGTTGTTCCTTAGAAGCAAAGTGTTGTAACATTTAAAATTTGTGTGGTATTAAATAAGAAGATTGCCAAAGGCCTTGTGGTCAAGCGGCACCCGGTGTACACTCTCATGTGGAAGGGAGTGGGTTCGAGCCTTAGGGTACTTTCAGTACGCTTTATCTTTTATGTGTAATTTGTAAGTTATTATACATGAGTAATTTTACCACTACACACCATTGAGTAATGATTACTAACTTTTCTGGTTATTCAAAAAATTCCTTTGTAATCTCCATCACATTCAAGTATAAGAATCATACTTTACTGCTCGCATAGACAGCTCAACTGGTTACAGGGGTAAAAGTTTAGGAGAAGAGACCAAAATTGTCACTTCTAATGTTAAATTATTTGTAGTAGGTTTCTATTTTTAAATCGTGATGGGTGTTTATTTTTATTGAATAAGTTATATCGACTTAAATCAAGAAAGTCCATACAAATGGGAGTTGGTAATCTATTTTCAAAATCTTAATGGACCGCTAGCGTGTCCCCACGCTCTCAACATAATGCGCCATTCTGACGAGTCTGTTGTCGCCAATTCACACCATAAATAGCGCTAAATATAATACGAATTATATATACATACATACATACATACACCTTTCCCGGACTCGCATCTTGATTCTCTAAAATTCTCAAAAATGGAGTCTTCTTCTTCATCATCATCCTTATCGTCTACGGATAAGGTCAAATTCCGAACCAAAGTTTTAAGCAGACACCTAAACCAACAAAGCAGCCACCCTCCGATCCTCGAATCCTCGCCATGCCTCAGCTATTCTCCGCCGGAGCTCTCCGAAAAGCCCGCCGCTTTCGACGTGTCGGAGATGCGGAAGCTGATGGACGGCCACAATTTGCAGGAAAGGGATTGGCTTTATGGTATTATCACCCAGAGCAGGCTTTTCAACCCGAGGGGTAGGGGCGGGAAAGTGTTTGTGGGGGCGGATTATAACCAGTCCATGGAGCATCAGAGAGAGATGACCATGAAGAGAATTGGGTATCTCTTGGATTGTGGGGTTTTTCAAGGATGGCTAACTGGGAAAGGGCCTGAAGCTGAACTCAGGAAGCTGGCTCTCTTGGAAGTTGTTGCTCTTTTTGATCAATCTCTCAGTGTCAAGATTGGTGTCCATTTCATGTTGTGGTATGCTTTAATTTTCTTTTATTATTAGTGGGTTTCTCTTGATTTCTGATTTTGATGTGATGTGATGATCTTATTTGAAATTGAATGTTCTTATATATTCAAAAAGTTGTCTTTTTGTAGAAGAAAGAAATATGGGTAGGGACCAAAAGTATTTTCTAGATATTCTTTTCTTTGGTGGTTAATGGTTATGGCACACTTATATATGAGAATTTTGGTAGCTTATAATTAGAATTTAGAGGAGCAAATTCCTTACAAGAATTGTGTACACTTAAAGTGATTTATTAGGTTGAGGAGTAGTTGGGGTTCAAGTGTTTAGAGGCATGCCTTCCAAGAAATATAATGTATAGTTCTATTTAAGTTTGGTTGGTTTTTAGCTTTTTTGGCAATGCATACTATTGTAATGCTGATAGATTGTTTATCAGTTAGCATTGCTGAATGATGAACTTCATTTTTAAAATAATTTCAGGGGTGGAGCTATCCAATTTTTCGGAACAAAACGCCACCATGATAAGTGGTTGTGTGATACTGAAAATTATGCGGTTAAAGGTTGCTTTGCAATGACGGAGTTAGGGCATGGAAGCAATGTCTGTAAAAGTAGTTTATATAGTTTCGGTTAATGATGAAATTCACATCTGTTCTATAATGTTAATACTTAATAGGATGTTTGCTTTACAAATTTCCCAGGTTCGAGGCATTGAAACAGTTACAACTTATGACTCAAGCACAGGGGAGTTTGTTATAAACACTCCGTGTGAGTCGGCTCAGAAGTACTGGATTGGAGGGGCAGCTAATGTAATGGCACTCTTATCAAAGTCTTTTGCTTCTTACCAGTTAGTTTAGTTGTTTCTGAGTGCCAATAATGCTTTAACACTTCCTTGTAATCCTATTGTAGCATGCAACACATACAGTAGTTTTCTCACAACTTAAGATTGATGGGAAAGATCAAGGAGTCCATGCATTTATTGCTCAGATCAGAGACACAAATGGTAACATTTGTCCCAACGTTCGCATAACCGACTGTGGTCACAAGATAGGTCTGAATGGGGTTGACAATGGCCGGATATGGTATTTGTTCAAAAATCACATTCACTTAATGCGTTCAATTTCTATCATGTATTTGCACGTATCAATTGTACTGGCCTGAAGTTTTTCCAAATTCATTTTTCCAGGTTTGACAATGTGCGCATTCCTAGGGAAAATTTATTGAATTCAGTGGCAGATGTTTCTCCAGATGGGAAATATCTTACTGCAATTAAGGATCCAGACCAGGTAACTTCAATTAAAATAAGTATTGATGTCATACTTAAGTATTGGACTTCAACTTGAATTAACATTAACTTAAGACATCTTGTGTCATGGTTTATATTTCAGCGATTTGGAGCATTCATGGCCCCTTTGACATCTGGACGCGTAACCATATCATCTAGTGCGACTTACTCAGCAAAGGCAAAACAACCTCCCTTTTCTTTTTAAGCCTTTTCTCTGATTTAATATTTGTGGAAGTCGTTGTATTAGAGCTTTTCTGTAACTGCAGTTTTTTTCTTCATCAGGTAGGAATAACAATCGCCATAAGATACGCCTTAACTAGGAGAGCATTTTCAGTTACACCAAATGGACCTGAAGTTTTGTTGCTTGATTACCCAAGTCATCAACGACGACTACTACCCCTTCTTGCAAAGACGTTAGTGGCTTAACTTTTGCTAGATATATGTTGGCATTTTAATTTACTCATTACCCGTTTTCTTTCTGCTTGTCTTTGATATAACAAGTTTGCTTCTGTTCTTGGTTAACTGAGACTATTGATAACTAACTAAACCCTGTTCTTTGCCTTCTCTTAAATCTTCACTTATTCATGTAAAACCAATAGTAATCATTGTGCCCCGATTCAAGTGTAAAATTTCTTATTTATGAACATGGTGTTCTTGTGTTGCAGCTATGCTATGAGTTTTGCTGCCAACTACCTGAAAACGATATATGTAAAGAGGACACCTGAAATATACAAAACCATACATATTGTTTCAAGTGGGTTTAAGGCTATCTTAAGCTGGCATAACATGCGGACACTTCAGGTAGTAGCTGACTTCATATTTGCGGTTAAAAGGATTAATGGAGTCTCCTTTTTAATTGGAATTTTACTTTATAAATTGAATCAGGAATGTAGGGAAGCATGTGGAGGGCAAGGCTTGAAGACCGAGAATCGTATAGGCCAAGCAAAAAGTGAATACGATGTACACTCTACTTTTGAGGGTGACAACAATGTTCTTATGCAACAGGTACAGAACAGAATGTAATTTTTCTTTTGGATGATATTACATTGAAGTTTTACTGTTTCGGTTTAAGATTTTAGGATTTTAAGTTTATAAAATGATATCGTGGAGCCAGGTTAGCAAGGCACTTCTCGCAGAATATGTTGCGTGCAAAAGCAAGGGCAGGCCGTTTAAAGGATTGGGGTTGGAACACATGAATGAATCATCACCTCCTGTTATACCTTCAAAGCTTTCGAGTGATATCCTAAGGAGCATCCAGTTCCAGGTATTAAATTTTCTTTTTTATTCATCTCTAGAGAATTCATTTGGGATAGACTAGACAGTCTCATTTTTTTCGTTCTCGATCAGAATGACATACTTTGCCTTCGAGAGCGGGACCTTTTGAATCGCTTTGTTGATGAAGTTTCACAACGCCAAGCACAGGGTGAAAGCAAAGAAAATGCTCTTTTGTTGGTAAGATTACCTTTCGTGTTTACAAATGTCAATTTTTGCATCAATGTATCATCACCACTCTTACTTTTGCGTCGCCAACTGCCAACAAGCTTTTCCTTTTCTTATCCAGAGCTACCAGCTCGCTGAAGACCTAGGCAGAGCCTTCACAGACCGTGCAATTTACCATACTTTTCTGGAGGCCGAGGCTTCTGTAAACTCTGGTTCACTAAAGGTACATATCAGCTCGTTATGAGTGTTACTAAGTGCTTCGGTTTCTGCTAATGAACACTATTATAGTTAGTTAAAGAATGGTGTGATCCAGAACTCTGTCGTCCAATTTCCTTGCAGAATATTCTCGGTCTGGTAAGATCAATGTACGCGATGGCTACTTTGGACGAAGATGCTGCATTCCTGCGATACGGTTGCTTAACAAGAGATAATGATGGTGCAGTGAGGAAAGAAATCACAAGGCTTTGCAGTGAACTAAGGCCTCATGCTCTTGCCTTGGTTAATTCCTTTGGCATACCTGATGCTTTCTTGAGCCCCATAGCTTTTAATTGGATTGACTCAAATGCTTGGTCTTCCATTTAGGATAGATACCATACTTCACTTTGTTCATGTCTATGGTGTTTTTCTTTTCTTTACTTTTTTTTTAAAAAAAATAAATCTATCCCCGATTGGATGGCAACACATGTAGATGATAGGAGCATCTTGGCCTAGGATCTCCTGTCAATGTTTGTGCAGTCTATTTTTATTTTTTTTATGTCTCCTTTGTATCTAAAATATATATAAACCTCATATGGAGGTGAATTATTTCTATGTATTCTATATGTATTATTTTATTTATAGTGTTTGAATTTAAAATGCTCAAATTCTTTCAACATGAGTTACATATGATGGTATATAATTTAGTACATGTGATAAAAAGTTGTTTAAGTTACTTTTTTAAAAAGGAAAATGCTATTTATGATCATGATTGCCCACTTATGCAAGTGGATTGGTACCACCATACATCTTTCATTGCATTGCTTTGTGTGGATTGCTACTATACATCTCTCATTGCATTATTAGTAACTTAATATCCAAGAGATGTTACAAAATATTATGCTATCATATCATGTATGTTTTTAGTAACATGAGTAATTAAATTTTTACAAGGTGATAAAAGTGTTTTAGCCTAGTATCCTCAGATGATGTTTGTTTCCTTTTTACGGAGATAATATTGGTATGACACAAACACGTTTTGGGTAGTCTATTTGTTTTTATACCCCTCTTTTATATTTAAAATAAATAAATCTCATATACTATTATACATGCATGTGCTAAAAAGTTGTTTATTTTACTCTGTAAAAAAGGAAAATAATACTATTTATGATCATGACTGCCCACTTATGCAAGTGG
This sequence comes from Ipomoea trifida, assembly GCA_003576665.1. NCBI lineage: Eukaryota > Viridiplantae > Streptophyta > Magnoliopsida > Solanales > Convolvulaceae > Ipomoea > Ipomoea trifida. The sequence goes on from CP025644.1 coordinate 305,737, forward strand.
ATTGCTACCATTCATCTTTCATTGCATTGTTAGTATCTAAGAAATATCTACAAAATATTATGATATGATGTTTTTAGTGGCATGACTTGATTAAATTTTTATAGCGCAAATTATATCAAAATTTTAAAGAAATTTTGCAATACTAAAAAAAATATCGTGTCTATTACTATAAATTAATTAAAAAAGAAATCGGAAACCATATTTGATTTCCAGCTTCAAACTAGTTTTCTTCAAAAACCAATTTTTCTGGTTTCTGACGAAAACTATTGATATGAGTTCGTTCGAAGATGAAGTAGGTTGCGGTAAAAAATGATTTCCCCAAATAAAAAGGAATTCAATTTTAAAAAAAAAATTAGCTTTGTTTTTCTTTAACCGAAAATTAATTTCCATTGAATTTAATATTTTATCCTTACCAAACAATGGAAATCAATTTTCGGACCAATGCAATCAAAATAGACTTTTGACCAGTGGATAATTTCAACATGCCAGAATTGAAGGTCGCGTGTGTCAACCAGCTGACGTGGCGCTCTGTATTTCGTTCCCACCTAAATAAATGTCCACAAAGCTGCCTTCTTTATTCGCAAAGCAATAATGGAGAAACTGAATTTCCGAGCCAAAGTCCTAAGCGGACACCTAACCCCCCAACACCTCCAATGCTCGGTGTCGCCGTCGCCGTGCCTCAGCTACACCCCGCCGGAGCTGGTCTCCGAGCCTGCAGGCGCCTTGGACGTTTTGGAGATGCGGAAGCTGATGGACGGGCACAACTTGCAGGACAGGGATTGGCTCTACGGCATCATGATCCAGAGCAAGCTTTTCAACCCGAGGGAGAGAGGCGGAAAGGTGTTCGTGGCGGCGGATTATAACCAGTGTATGGAGCAGCAGAGAGAGATGACGATGAGGAGAATTGAGCATCTCTTAGATTGTGGGGTTTTTAAGGGTTGGCTCACTCAAAATTTCCCCGAAGCTGAGCTTAAGAAGCTGGCTCTCCTGGATGTTATTGCCCTTTTTGATCACTCTCTCAGTGTCAAACTTGGTGTCCATTTCATTCTCTGGTATATATATATATATAAACCTTTTCTTACTAATATATATATAGCTTCGGCCTGTTTGGTAACTGATTGGGTTAGAGTGTATAATTAGTTGATAACATTAATTAGCTAGTTATAGTAAGGTGTTTCGTAAATTAGCAGTTAGTTATAGCTGTTTGGTATAACTTTTTGAATTTTAAACAACTTTTTAGATCTTAGCATTTTGGAGTTACAAAAAGCTGATTAACTAAACATTTATATTGATTCTTTAACCAAGTTAAAAACCTAATAGGGGTCAAATAAGTTAAAATTGACTTATAAGCTAACTATTTTACCAAACATGACCTAAATCAATGAAGTTTGCAGGTTTCTCTTGTTTTTTTTTAAATGATAGATGGGATAGATGATCTCATTGATTTTTGAACATTTATCTTTTCTTCAAGGTTTTGCAAAGTGCATGTTCTTACACTACTGCTAGAAATTCAGATTTTCGACCACCCTAAAGTGGTCAAAAATCATTATTTTCTGAAAACCCTTGTCCCAACCATTTTTCTGCGAAAAACCTTCGTTGTTATTTCCAACCACTACATAAAGTGGTCGTAAATAGCGTCCACTAATATAAGTGATCAACAAATTTGGTCATGAGTCAAAAACTTATGTTCCAAAGTTTCCGGTGGTCTTTTCATAAGTTAAAATGAAAGATGATGGGTATGTAGGTACCAAAGCCAATATTTTATATATATATATATATAAAAGGTTTCCAACTTATGCCAGACGTGAGTCATCTAAGTACAATCTTGATAATGGGATAGTGTTAGTTGTTGGGCAGTTGGAGTGCTTCAGATGGTCAATTACTTAACAACCAAAGCCAATATTTTAACTAATAAGATGTGAAAGAAAAATTAACAAATAATGAAGAAAAGGATTGGTGTTGTATTTAAGTTTGATTAAGTTGCTTAAGAGTTAAACTTCTATTTTCTTTTCATTTTTGAAAATGGTACATGTCAGGGGTGGAGCTATCCAGTTTCTGGGAACAAAGCGCCACCATGATGAGTGGTTGAGAGACACTGAAAATTATGCAGTGAAAGGTTGCTTTGCAATGACAGAGTTGGGGCATGGCAGTAATGTCTGTGAAACTGTGAAAGTGGTTTATATAGTTAGTTCAGTTCTGTCAAATGAAATGAATGCAAATCATCATCCTGGAATGTTAATAGGATGTTTGCTCTATGATTTCCCAGGTCCGAGGTATTGAAACAGTCACGACGTATGACTCGAGCACAGGAGAGTTTGTTATAAACACTCCATGTGAATCAGCTCAGAAGTACTGGATAGGAGGGGCAGCTAATGTATGTAATATATACCACTCGATCTTATGTATATATGTTTGTTTAAGTGTTTCTGATCTTATGCTCCTGTGTCGATAATGCTTAATAATCGCATTGTAGCATGCAACGCATACAATAGTATTGTCACAACTTAAGATTGATGGGGAAGATCAAGGAGTCCATGCGTTTATTGCTCAGATCAGAGACGCAAATGGCAACATTTGTCCCAACATTCGTATAGCTGACTGTGGTCACAAGATCGGTTTGAATGGAGTTGACAATGGCCGGATATGGTATTATTAACTCAAAAACGACATTTTTGATCATGTAACTGCATAAACATGATATGCCAATTGTCTTGGCCTAAAGCTTCTCCAAATTCATGTTTCCAGGTTTGACAATCTGCGTGTTCCCAGGGAAAATTTGCTGAATTCAGTGGCAGATGTTTCTCCTGATGGCAAGTATCTGACTGCAATTAAGGATCCTGACAGGGTAACCTCAATTAACCTAAGTACCAATGCTAAACTGTGTCTGTCTGTCTGTCTTGTTGTGTTCTTCCAGTTCCTTAGCACTGTTTTTTAATGGTTTTTGTTTCAGAGATTCGGAGCATTCATGGCGCCTTTGACAACAGGGCGTGTAACCATACCATCCATCGTAACTTACTCAGCAAAGGTAAAGCACATTCCTCTTCTCCGATTTTAGTATTTCAGGAAGTGAAAGACTGAAAGTATTAGCCTATCAGGTGGGCATAGCAATTGCCATAAGATACTCATTGACAAGGAGAGCATTTTCAGTCACACCAAATGGACCTGAAGTTTTATTGCTCGATTACCCTAGCCATCAAAGACGACTACTCCCTCTTCTTGCAAAGACGTAAGTAGCTGTGTGTCTGCATTTCTCCTCATTGCCCTTTCCTTTCTGCTTTTGTCGCGTTTGATGTCACAATTTTGGTTCTATACTTGGTTAACCGAGGTTGTTAATAACTAACTAAGCCCTCGCCCTACCACTGTTTTTGTTACAGCTTTTTCCTGCGCTTCTAAGTGAAAAATTGCTTATACAAACACTGTTCTTTTGCTGCAGATATGCCATGAGCTTTGCTGCTAACTTCTTGAAAAGGATGTATGTGAAGAGGAAACCTGAAATGATCAAAACCTTACATGTTGTTTCAAGTGCCTTTAAGGCTACCTTAAGCTGGCATAATATGCGAACACTTCAGGTAGTAGCAGATCAGACAGACATCACGATTGAGATCAAAATGTCTTGTGGAGTCCATTTTTAACTGTAAATTTATGTCGTAAACTGAATCAGGAATGTAGGGAAGCTTGCGGTGGGCAAGGCTTGAAAACTGAAAACCGCATAGGCCAAGCAAAAAGTGAATATGATGTGCACTCTACATTTGAGGGCGACAACAATGTTCTTATGCAACAGGTGCGGAATAGAAGTATATTCTCGCTCTTTCTTTTTTGCATACTGCACTGGTACTCGCATCCCTCGGGATGAAACTATTCCAACCGAGTCTCGGTTGTTGATCCAGGTTAGCAAGGCACTTCTTGCAGAATATGTCACATGCAAAAGGAAGGGCAAGGGATTTAAAGGATTGGGATTGGAACACATGAATGAACCTTGTCCTGTTATACCTTCTAAGCTTTCTAGTGATGCCCTAAGGAGCATCCAGTTCCAGGTAATCAAATTCTATTTTTATCCCCAGCTTTAGATAAAACTGCATATCTGGATGGCTCATTTTTTGTTCTCAGAATGACATATTTTGCCTGCGAGAGCGACACCTTCTGAATCGCTTTGCTGCTGAAGTTTCACAACACCAAGCGAGCGGTGAAGGCAAAGAAAATGCATTTTTGTTGGTAAGACACATGTGCATTGTCACTCATAGTTTCATGTGTGTCAACAATGATATTTTGATGTTTTTCTTATGCAGAGTTACCAGCTGGCTGAAGACTTGGGTAGAGCCTTTGCAGACCGTACAATTTACCAAACTTTTGTAAATGCTGAGGCTTCTGTACACTCGGGTTCACTAAAGGTACATATCAGCTTAAACATGGTATTTCTGCTAATGAACACTATTTACAGTTAAAGAATGGTCTGACCCAGAATTGTCTTGTGATATGGCTTACCTGTTTCCGTGCAGAATATACTCGGTCTTGTAAGATCAATGTATGCTATGGTGATTTTGGACGAAGATGCTGCATTCCTGCGATATGGATGCTTAACGACAGATAACGCTGCTGCAGTTAGGAAAGAAATCGTGACGCTTTGCAGTGAACTAAGACCTCACGCTCTTGCCTTGGTCACTTCCTTTGGCATACCTGATGCTTTCTTGAGCCCCATAGCTTTCAATTGGGTCGACTCAAACGCCTCGTCTTCCCTTTAGGATTCACCTATGCTATGATAACCTTTGTTCATGTCTATGATGTTTTTTGGCAATAAATATAAGTTTCCAACTACAAAGTATGTGTTTAGTGACATTAGGAATCCATGAGGCCATGAATTCATATACTAATCATCAATACGACTATTGTCAAAGTACCAAATGAATGCCATCATTCTATGTTGCAAAATATGAGCTATATTAGGCAAATACTTGTTCAGTTGTTCTACATTCCTATCTACATATTTCATGTGCATGTATAGATATAGATAGTGGCTTCCTACAAAGAACATATGAAGACCTTGATACCATAGAGTCTGGTGGCTTGAACTGTAAAACTCTAGTGTAGCCGGGGTAGAATTTGATCGGAGTTTCAATAAGTTTTAGCTGGTCTGGAAAGACTGCAACAGTAAAAAGAGACGAAAGGCAAAGAAATGCATTCAATGACTAAATAGCGCAGTTTTGGCAAGTAATGCATATACAATCGTTTCCAGAGGGTGGGTTTATATATGGAGATTCTCACCGTTGTCAATGCCAGCCAGCTTTTGCCTTGTTATCGATGCTATTGACATGGTTGAAATTTAAAAAACTCTCAAGTCCTTGCTCCAGCTCAAGAACTCTATTTCTGAGGATCTCGACCTCTCTAGCTAGCTCTTCGTCCCGTTGTTTCATTGCCTAGCAATGGAAGAGGAAGTGAGTGGTTTCGAAAGGCAAGAGAAATGACATATTTCTCCTAGTACAGGACCTTAATGCGTTCAAAATGCACATATTATTAATCTATTCCCGTTATTTCTTCCCAATGGATAGACTATAAAGCATGAAAAGACAATTACGAAGAATGGTAATATGGACCTCGATTTCCTGCCTACGCAATCCCTCCTTCCTAGCTTCTGACCGGGCGCTTCTTTGCACCTCTAAGATGACAGCAACTCCTGCAACCTATTTAAACAAGATATCAAGTGATAGTATTGTCAGCATTCTGGATTTATAGTAAAATAAAACAAGGGACAAGACGACAAGTTAATCATGAAACCAACTACAGAAGAACAAGTTATCCACACGAGGCTGGCAACATCCTAATAAAAAGATGCTAAGAGATTCTTCCTAGTCAATAATTAGCTTCAAGCCTTCAATCAAATAGGATATTCCCCAGTGGATTTTAGCTATCAGAGTTTGGGATGGATTGGTGTTGGATCCATCTTTTGGTTCTTTATGTTTGCTAAAGGTCAGGATGGATTGAAGTGATATGCAACACACGAGGTAGGTTCAAAAGAATATAATTTTCATGAAACCAGCCTGCCCACAATTAGAGTAGGAATTGATGAGAAATCATCTCTACCGTAAATATAAACAGTTCCCCTAGAAGATCAGCAGCAAGTTGAACAGCCTTTTCTTCATTTAGAGGGCGAATTGCAACATCAATTGCTCGTCCATAGATACGCCTTTGCAACTTCGTTGTGAATCTATGATTCGTCTGTGCAGCCAACAAAATATATCTATTAGTACACAAATTTGTTCCCATCAACCAAATGGAGAATAAAATAGGAAAACTAGTCTCTCCTATAATTCTACAACATTAAGCCTGGCCTGCCAAGAAAGAAAATAATGCTGAACCTAAGGATATTCTTCACTGCAAGATTACAGCTTTATGAACCATGAGATTAACTAATCATAGTGTGGTGAAAAATGCAGGCCACTGAAAGCTTAAAGAAACTATTATCTAACTTACTCAATCTTTTAACTCTACCTCCTCCACAAAACCCTTTTTGCAATTATTTTACAGCAAGCAGTAAAAGGGTAATCACACATTCAAACCCAATTACCCAAACATCATTTCAGTCAAAATTATTCAACTAAATGCAAACAAAACCAAAACAGCAGCAAATTCAAAAAAAAAAAAATCTGAACTTTAGAAGTTGAGAACAGAGAGTAAAAAAAAAAATTTAAAAATAAATAAAAATCAGAAGAAGAAAACCTGGGCAAGATTGATGATGAGTTGCCTGAACTCGGGATGAATGCCAGCCTCTTTCTTGAGGCGTTTGCCGAAGGGTTTGCAGAATGTTTTCAGAGCAAGTGAACCCAGCTTCGCTAATGGCAATATCATTGCAAAAAGCTAATAGCTATGCCTCCAAAAACGCTATCTTTACTCACTACAAACCCAATTCTGAGCCGGAATTTCAATGAAAAGTTCAGTTCATACACTATATGTGGATGCTTCTTCTGGACAGGCAGTGTGGACTTGGGAAGAAAGTGGTGGTTCCGTGTTTGGCTTTCCGACAGTTTTCCTTGGCAGGGAAAATTGCAAATTGTAAAAACAAAAAAAAAATAAAGTTATAAATGTAAAGGGTAAACCTTGGGTATTAATATAGAAATTAGCACAAGTTTTGGGCCCCTGTATAATTATTTGTGTGCGCTCCGGTATGTCACAATCTAGGGATGATAATGTCATAACTCATATTGGGATAAGATCCCTCCACATAATAAACTCAATTATTTGTACAATTATTATATGAATATGTTTCAAAAATTACTCTTCAATTTCGAGAGTCTCCACCATTCCTACATTTAACAAAAAAATATTGTGTACTTCATTTTTGGCAACTACCAACAAAGTTGAATTAATCTATCAGTCAATTTGTTGTCAACAAAGTTAAGTTATCAACTTATTTTGAATTGATCAATCAGTTAAATTTTGGTCATAAAGCGAAAGATCATTTAAATATGACTTAGATTTCATATGTACACTCATTGACCATCACCAATAGTAATTTTTTGAGGCTTTTGGTGTGATTTTTGAAAAAGGAAACTTAGATGGAGGAGAGAGGGTAAGGATGGAGAAAAAAATTCCCCCTACAATAACTTGGTTTGAGTGTTGCACAACGCAGCGCCCAACCAAGAACGTGTAGTGCACAAACTGACTGACACGTCCTAACAAGTTTGTCCAAAAACCTCACTATTCAGTTGCTCTAACACTATATTTTGATGGGGATTGAGTACAATCAAGACCGATGTGGATACAATGGATAGGGGTAATGATTGACACACTTGGCACACCTATAATGTATGTATGTATGAAAATTCCTTCATTGTGATTATGATGTTCAATAACATACAAATATTGAGATGGATATATTCAAATGGTGCATCACCTCTGGGCTATAGAAACGTGGCACCCATAAAACGCAAAAAGAATATGATACCTCAAAAGCACCTTTGTCCCCATATAGAATCTAATTCCAAATTGGTAACCCAGAACACAGCACAAGAGTTTAAGAAAAGCAAAGGTTTTGAATTACATAATCCACTGTTCATTCTAGTTTCAGAAGGTAAACAAGTAAGAGGAAGATCATACAATATTTCTACAAAGAGTTTTTGATAATAAAGAAGCAGCAGCTAAATAGAAATAGAAATGATGATCAAAAGACAGAAATCTGATAGGGGCTTTGATCCTTGTGCCAATTCCTATAACACCAGATTAACAATGCATGCTTCCTCCTCATCCATCACCCGGGGTTATTGCAGCAGATCAAAACGAGCCCACCTGCTCAGAATCCTACTTCAAATTCACTTCTCTCACAGCGAAGGAATCTCCATTTTTAGCAGCACTTTCTCGAGATTCATTGGCCTCCCAGACGGCCAGAAGATGATTATTCATCCTCGTTGTTGGCCACTTGGCCGATGGAGCATAGCAAGCTCCACCAAGTTCTGCATATTCATACATACAAATTAATTCACTACCATAACAAATTTCACAGTTCCCCGTCTTTTAAGGGGGAGGGCAGGAAGTATATGCCAGCACAAAAACATACTCTGTTATAATTTATATTATCTATAATATAATATTTCATTTAGCTACGCTACCCTATTTTGCTTGCAAACTTGCCTGTCATGACTAGATTCATCAGAGCATAAGGTCACAAATATCTTCAACATCGGTGGGTATGCAACTACTTCATAATAAAAGACAAGTCAGCACTGATTCATATTAACTACAGTACCTGTGTGATCATCTTATGTCTGACTTTTAAGTAAATTTCCATTATAAAGAGTAAATTTGCAGATTACACAAGTGCCAGTACACATAAGCACTTCGTTATGAAACTAGTACACCTCATAATGTTGAGCTCCATACTAGTGTATATCCATATAAAGAAGCATTATCTACATAGCTTCGAAGGAGACCACACAATTGAATTTTGATTAGGTATGCCTAACAGCATTATTAAAGAATAGGAGAAAATTTCACTTTTGGTCCCTTGACTATTACACATGAATCACATTTGGTCCTTGACTATTAAAATTTTCTAATTAGGTGTATGACTATGTAATTTGTATCACATTTGGTCATGCCGTCCAATTTCCCGACCAACTATTGCCGGAAGTGCTCCTTCCGAAAGGAGCACTGCATTTGCTTCTTCCGGAAGGAGCACTTCTGGAAGAGCACTGCACTTGCTTCTTCAGGAAGAAGCGCTTCCGGCAATAGTTGTCAAGGAAATTGGACGCCATGACCAAATGTAATACCTAATTAGAAAATTTTAATAGTGAAGGACCAAATGTGATTCATGTATAAGGGGACCAAAGTGAAATTTATTCAAAGAATAAACAAGGGTTGGGGGTGGCACCAGCGAGACAAGTGCCTTCTCCTAATATAAACTTTGTCCTGTTGAATCTAAATCTTGTCAGTTCTCAGATAAAAATAAGGGTGAACAAGAAAAACCTAATGGTATTTGAATATCACAGGTGAATACTTTCGGAGATATGCCAGTGAAGTCTTGGGACAAAAGCTCGGGGAATCAAGAATGGAAATACAATTATTGGTAAAGAGTTGTACATCAACACTGAGGGTGCCATTTGTTGGGACTTGGGAGCCCAACATATCAATATATCATTACACAAAAAACTAGACATACCCATGGACCCCACCACAACGAGCATACTTACACCTTCTGTAGTTCTGTAAAGTTTGGATCTCAAAATCATTGGAGTGAGGATGAACTGAAATACAGGGTACGAAAAAGGAAGGACAAGCAGAGATATGGAAAGAGGTTGTCAAATAAATTTTTTTCTTTTTTCTTTTTTTAACAAAAATATGAAGGAAACTTTGTACTTATGTACTAAGGGGTTCATTAAAAACAGTCCATTTCTTCATGAGCTCACTTTAATGAACAATACATTCTCCATAAACAAAGCAAGCATGCTGAGATTAATTATCTACACATTGACGTCCAAATCCTCAATAACAAAGGATGAACAGAAAGAGCATCAATAGCAGCATTGATTTGATTATCAAAACTGCTGTGAAGTCATCATGAATATTTCCAGAATAAAAACTTCTTTTAGTTAGTATTGAACTTGTGACATCAGCCTCACCGCATTCTAAGACATATATAGTTCTAAGACATCAAGGCCTTAAATAATAGTTTTCTCAACAAGGGAGGCCATTATATGCAATATAGCAAAGAAACTCCATGTACCACCAAAGTTCCATGGACTCCTCAAACTCCAACAGTAACAACTAATGTACACTACAAATTAATCCTAAACTCATTTGAAACATTACCAAACATGCACAGGCAAGTACAGTTACAATGATTTCCATGCATAACACTATATCAGCTTCTTAATGCATCACTTTTTTTTAAAAAAGATTCGATCTTTCACCCAAAGAAACCTTGTTGCATGCAGTAAAAACTCAGATACAACATTGCCAAAAAGTATAAAACTTCATGGGATTAAAGGGACACAAGTATGATGATATTTTGCTGCCAAAAAAAAAAATAATAATAATAAATAAGAATTTCCATACCATATGATGCTATTATCCACTTGATCTGGGCCGAGCCCCGCCGGAACGGGGACGGTTCATGAAGATCGCCGACTCAGCTTCACCGCCGATCATCGTTCTCTCATACCCGCCACCCGATTTAGGCCTTCCGTTCTCCCCGTAAGCATTCGGCGACGACCCAATATTTCCCATACGATTTGACCCGCCGCCGCCCCTTCCACCCGTCACAGGCCTCTCTTCGCGGCCCACAAATCCCGGCCTAAGATGAGGCGGCACGAAACGGTCAGACTTCGGCAACGGCGACTGCAAAGGCGAGGTGGAGCCCACCGGAGGCGAAGAAATAATCGGCCCAGACCCCGTTCGTCCCTGGGGACGGAGAGAAATGGGGTCCGGGTCCGGGTCGGATCGGGTTTTCTCCGGGGCCGGAGCTGAAATAGCCGTATCTGTGCCCTGAAACTTGGGTTTCTGTTGGATTGGGTCGGTCTGGGGTTGAGGTATGGAGATGGGTTTGGGCGTGGGGCGGCTCAGGACAAGCATATGGCCATGGATTCGAGAGTTGGAAATAACAGTCTTGTTGGAGCTCGGAGACGAAGAAGACGTAGAGTTGGGTCTATGGGCGGTTTTCTTCTCGTAGATGTCGTTGAAGTTAAGGGAGGTGTATTTATTGGCTCTTGCCATCCACCACAGATTGCCACCACCGCTACAGCCACCGCGTAATAGAGGAGAGAGATGAAAATGGATCGCCGGAGTTTTGGGGAAAGAAGAAGACGACGAAGATTACGGTAGTAATAATAATAAATAAATAATAATCAAATGCAAATGGGTTAACCCGATATAACCTTCAATTTCTATTTGGGCTCAAATGGCCTTAAGATAATGGATTCATGCAAAGTTCCTTGGTTAAAACTAGTCTGGCCCTATTCAAGTAGGCCCAAACATAAATCTTATCATTTTGTCCCAACTAGGCCCAATAATTATTCGGGGACGAGATGGAATGAGCTGAGAGGGTATCCCCGTCCTCGACGCACGGGAAATTATACAATTCCACATCCTTGTCCCCATTTTTCCAAAAAAAAAAAAAAATCATCCCCGTCTTGTAGGGAGCGAAATCGAGGATCCCCATTGGGAACATGGCAAATTGTCATCCTTAATCCAACAATATTATTTTTTGTTAATATGAAATATGTTTTTCATCCGCCACGATTACACTAGATGAAGAGGCAATCAAAGTTACAAGTTCTTTCAACCATAATTACATATCTCTTAAATAAGGAGCTCGACTAAAAAAATGTTGACAAGAATCAAACTTATGACTTTATGATACAATAATCATATATGTTTTATGTATTCATTTACCCTTTTTAAACGTCATTATTAATTGTTTGTCATTTAACTCTATATGGGCAAAGTGATTGCAAGAAGATAAGTGGGTGCCTAACAAAACTATATACACTACAATGATAAACAACCAAACAAGTTGTTGTGTTCTTAGTTGAAACCTTGTTGTTCTTAGGTGGGTCTGTTCTGTGGTATTCTCACAATCTCACATGCCAAATAATGCCAGTCTGTCCACTACACATACACCACAGTTTCATTTTCTATATGATTAATAAAAGGAGTATTATATTTTGTCTGTGTGCTGTGTAGTGTGTAGTAGGTGACTCTTGAACTACAGCTAGACTTCAATGGATATACACTGTTTGGTTAAGTCAATCATAACTTCAATTTTCAAATTTAATTATCAACTCTAGGTAGACCATTCTCCAAATAAAATAAAATAAAAACTGTGTAAGCAACTAAGCATATATTTTAAAATAAAGAAAAAGATTATTTGTTAGATTATTATTAATTCAGATCAAGACATAAGTAGACAATGTCAATTTAATAAAATAAAGCGAGTTGAGCACCTTGAGCCCCTACTCATAGTTGTTTAGAGTCTCAATCCTGATTCCTAATCTATCCGGTTTTATTTTTTGAGCGTAGAGTTATTATAATCGCCTATATTATTATTGATAAACGTTTACAATGAAAAAATCATTCTATATCATAAACCTTATAAATTCACATTATTATATCTATAAAGAGATAAATTAATCTAATTTGTGAGCGTGGTCGAACTCACATTGTCATGTCCTTACAGCTAGCTTGCGAGGAGTCATAAACAAAGTTGGGCCTACTTTTTAGGTGGGATACAAAAAGATGCCGGTTTTGAAAAGGTAACAAAGATGGGCAAAGTACTTTCATGGAATGCATGTTTGCTTAAAAACAAATGCATCCTGCGAATGCATGTTAGCTTTTCTTTTAAAAAAATAGTTTAAAGGTAGAAAATGAATGTAGAATACGTGTATGTGTACAGTATTGTAGTTTAAATGAAAAAAGGAAAAAAAGATGGTATATATATGTATAAGGAGAAAAAAATAGTGTTGTCCTCATTAAATGGTTGTTAGTTAATTAGAATGTACCGTGGTGGGCGGCGACAAGTTCGGCGGCAGGGCATATTTATTATTTTGTATTTACATACGGTATTCTTTTCGTATTTTCTAAGTACAATGTACAGTATTTTAATTTGTAACAAATATTATAAAAGATAACAATGCATTATGAAGATGCATGTTCAAAAAAGTAAACATGCATCCTACAGTGTAGTATTGCCCATATTTGTATCCCAATTCTTTTCAGCCTATTTTTGTATCCCACCTAAAGAGGAGGCCCAATCGGCAAAACCACCCAGCTTGCGAGGGCCCTTCCATCATCTGAAGGGCCAATAAACGCTGAGATATATGCAGTGGACTAAGTGTCATACATTATTCATAAGGCAACTTGTCTAGGTTTGACTGTTTTAATGTTTACCACTGATTAATTGGTTGATTCAACTTAGATAATGGGTTTGCATTATTCGTATTATCCAGCAAATATTAAAAATTTCAAACGGTATACATAATTTATTAATTTATTAATTTTGTTCTGATTCAAATCCACAACTACTGCTATGGCCAGCTCATTCCAACAAATTAATAAAGCGCAAGCTCTTCCAATACATAGCTTATCGCGCATATATATATACATACATATATATATCGCTCCTCCCTCCTTCTCATCCACCATCACCGCCGTCACCGCCACCGCCACCATAACCGCCGCCGGCACTCTCTAGTATATAGGCCAAGAATGGCTAAAGGTGTGATTTCTCTCATTGTTCTATCAGTTTTGTTAGTGGGTTTGGGTGACGTTGAAGGCCAAGCTCCGGCGCCGTCCCCCGGCGGGCCGGTGGACATATTTGCCGTTTTGGAGAAGGCCGGCGGGAATTACGGGATCTTCATCAAGTTCCTGAACACTACCCAAGTGGGCAACCAGGTCAACATCCAAGTCAACAGCTCCACTGATGGCATGACTGTTTTTGCCCCCACTGATAATGCTTTCAACAATCTCCCTTCCGGCACTCTCAACAAGCTCTCCGACCAGCAGAAAATCTTGCTCATTCAGTACCATGTTCTCCCTAAGTTCTACTCCTTTGAGGATCTTCAGACCGTCAGCAACCCTGTCAGAACTCAGGCTAATGGCCCAGATGGTAACTCATTCATCATCTCATAATATCAAAATCTAACTAGTATGCTAATGCCAAGTTAATCAAATTGTTAACTTAGTAATTATGAGTTACAAATTTAATTGACTCCACAAAAAATATCTATTGACATTTTTATTTTAAGCGATATAGACTGATTTGCTGCATTATTATTGCAATTATATTCACAATACAAGATTTATTCAATGCACACCTTATTTAGTAGATGTGGGATTTCTTTAACTAAGATAATCCCAATCAAGTTAAACAATTCTTGACTTGGTAACCAGAAGTTACAAATTCGACTCCAGCAAACACGGCCTATTGGCCATCTGGATTTGATGCAACATAGGTTGGTTTATGTATTATTGTGCCAATTATGATCACAATACAAAATGTATACAATACACACCACATTTAGTGAATGTGGGATTTCTTTGACTAGGATAATCCCAATCAAGTTAAATAGACGGTTGAGTTGGTAATTAGGAGTTACAAATTCAACTTTAGCAATAACTACCTATTGGCCTTCTTGATTTGATGCAACATAGGCTAGTTTATTGCATTATTGTGTTAATTATGATCCTAAAATAAGATTTATCAAATACACACCTTATATAGTGACTGCGAGTTTCTTTTATCACACAAAAATCTAATCACTTCATACATAGATTAATTATTGAATGGATGGATGTACTTTAACAGGGCAGACATTCGGGCTGAACTTCACCGGCCAAAACAACCAAGTGAATGTGTCTTCCGGGGCGGTGGAGACTCAAGTTTATAACCCTTTGAGGAAAGACCCTCCGTTGGCTGTTTATCAGCTTGATAAGGTTTTGCTGCCGCTAGAATTCACCGCCGATCATCCGGCGGCCAAGGCTCCCACCGGCTCCGCCTCATCTACGCCTGCCGGCGGCAAGAGCAACGACGGCAAGAATGCGACGGCGGCCAAAGAGCCCTCTCCTGCTCCAAACGGTGCCGGAAAAATGATGAGCTTGGAGCTGGGTTTGGTTTCTGGAATCTTGATGTTTTGTATGGGATTGCTTTCTTGAAGATCGAGATAAGATGGAGGGATATATCCATGTACGTTATTGATTATTCTGTATGTTTGTTCTTGTAGAACATTATTTAATTTCATCATTGTTTTCTTTTTATCTATTCATCTTCTTCCATAGCTATCTTTTGTCTATACTCTCCCCAGTGGACCATATACTTTTGCATCTTCCATTCTTCTGATTTGATCGCCACTAACACAACGTTTTGTTCCATTCCTACAAACAAATTTTGGGATGTATTTCTACACCAGAATCAAAATCATAATTAATATTCAGTTGGTAATTTTTTAAAGCACAACTATATGATTTGATTATCCTTTCAATTAAAAAAATGAGTATCATTCAATCTTATTGGTAATTTGATACTTTAAATGTCGAAGCACAAATAACTACTTTCTCAACTTACTGAAGCATACTCAAACCCACTCATTTCCATCTAGAAGTGCAAACCGGGTGCCACTAAATCACATTAAATATTAGTAATCATTCCAATTTCATCCTACTATCAGACATGCAAAACTCAAATTGAGAGTGTAAATAAACATTTAATATGGCATTCAATATAAATTAAAATTAAGTACAAGTAAAACTAGTGTAATCTTGAAATGATATTCAATTAATTGATCGAATTTTTTCTTAGGATAATATTACCAATATTGGATATTGATGAAGCCCAATTAGAAGTCCCCCATAAGGCATAAGAGTAATAACTTGTGTCAATAGAATTCAATTGTCAATTACATTTAATTGTAAGAATTTAATAGTCGATTACATTCAGATGTAACGGAGTAATAACTTGTGTCAATAGAATTCAATTGTCAATTACATTTAATTGTAAGAATTTTATGCATTCAGTGTTAATTTTATGCGTTTGTGGGCACGTCAAGAGATTGTTAGTCTTTTTTTTTTTTTTTTTTTTTTTCATCTCTCTCTTATTAGTTGTTGACTTTGCTACGATTGTCATGACACAAATTAAAGACCAATGAGCTTGCTCTTATAACTTTATTGTTCAAAAAGGTTAAATTCCCAACTCCGACATGGGAATGGTGAGACTCATATATGCTCTTTCCTTCCAAACTTTACTCATGTGACCAGTTGAGCTGCTCATGCTAGTTTTGTTCAATTAATTCTTTAAGTTACTTATGAGTGATACAATATTTATTAAACACTTACTTTTTCAGGTGCACTTATGAGAACGAGACCCAACGTTGAGAGGAACTCCTAACTTGGTTTTTAAAAATATTATTGCATGTGTAAAGATTTCAATTCATGATTTGAAAATTGTTTATTAGTATTGTATTCACTTAACAAATATGACCATTTGATATACAGATATACTAATTCAATTTATATATGTGTGTGTGAATGTTGAATTAATTTATAATTAAACTTTATATAAGGGTCAAAGCTTGAATTGGCACAAACTAAATACCAATGGCATTGCTCTTATAATTTTAGTGTTTTATTAATTATTTAAAATGCCAACAAGTGATATGGAGGTGGGGGAGGGAGGGGGATGAGGGTTGGGCCCAATGTTGAGAGCGACCTCTAGCTTTATTATTTTTTTTTTTTTAGAAAGTTTAAAAAAATCTTTCATGTGTAAAGATTTGAAAATCATGTATTAATAATAAATCCACCTAACAATTGCAACCATTTGATACGTTAACTCAGTTAATATATATGTATTTGCAGACATTGAATTAATTTATAATTAAACTTTACATAAAGAGTCAAGATCTTTTAGTCTAATGACACCCAAGTTATACTTTCATAGGGAAAGTTGTGGGTTTGAGCATAAGTAAAAGTGGTATTAACTTACAAACTTATAAAATGATAGGATCACCCTATACTTTTTTCATAAAATAAATTAATATTTACTAATATAGTTTATTAACATTTTTATACTAGAATTAAAAACTAAAATTGTAACCAAAGAGAATGTGATAATATTAGTAAAATTGTGTGTAGTAAAATTAAAAATTGACTAAATAGGATAATATTACAATAATTTGTGTAATACGGAGTAAGTGAAAATTCCCCTAACATTTCCGTGCAGAAATGAATTTTTCGGATTTCGATTACAGTTTGGTCCGGCCCCACGCACGCCAATCTGATGTCATATGCATTCATATCCGTTTACGGTAACACGCGTCTCAACGCACATTGCATTGACGCACTCACCCACTCAGTTTGCAACAATTGAAACGGTTGCACGTGCAAACACGCACACCGCTCGGTCGTGGGAAAAATGACGCCACTAGCCGCAGCCGCAGGTTAAACCTCGACCAAATCGACAAACTCACGACCTCCGAAACCTGGTTATACTCCAAGAAGCCAACTTTGAACACTGAGACACCAGATTATAGTTTTTTTTTACTAAAATCACCCACATTTTTACATTTATCTATAGAATCCAACAAGTTTCATAAAGATTAGTAAAATCTCAGGAAAAAAGCAAACTTTAATTGTAGTTATAGGAAGACTTTCCGGTATCGAAATTCGATAAAGTTTACTCGTCCAATTCGATTACACCTGGACAGGGAGAAAGAAGCATAATGGAAAATGTGAGTCAGTTATGAATGGGTTTATGAGATTTTGTCTTTTCTACCAAACCCATGAAATCTGCGTAATATGCTCTCTCCTTTTCTCTTCACCCAACACACAAACAGACCTTCTAATCTCTTTCACATTGCAGATTTTGAGCACCCTGAGTTGTAGTGAGAGAAAAGAGAGAATTTTGCTCTGTCCCAGAGTTTTTCTTGATTGACCTAAGCTTAATTTGTGTTTTGTAGCAATGGAGATTGGCGGTGGGAGTGGAAGAGGTTTTGACCGAAATGACAACCTGAAAAGGAAGGCTACTGCTCAGATAGAAATACTGGAGAGCTATTATTTTTGTTAGTCCATTTACTTTTTCTTCAGTATTGTCTTTCATTTCTCAGAAATTCCTGATTAGATTATGGGATTGAACTATTATGGTTATGTGTTTTAGGGTAGCATTTGATTGATTGATTTGGTGTGGATTTTGTCTCTGTGTGTGTAGTGGACCGTTATCCTGCACCAGATTTGATAGAAGAATTGTCTGCTAAGTTGGGGTTGAGTTATCAACAGGTGCTAGGGTGGTTCCAATACAGGAGGCAGGAAGACCAGAAGAGGATAGCCATTGGCATACCACTGCATAAGGTAGCTTCAACTATGCCGATGGCTTCGTCGATTGCTGTTGGTGAAGTGTGGGGCAAGCCGGTTCCTGGTTCTCCATACGGTCGGCTAATGGTTCAACAACCTGGAGTGAGAGTGCCAAGCTTTGGAAATGAAGGTCTGTCTACTAGGCGGTATGATCAGTTTCTGTGGACCATCCAACATTCGCGTGCTGTTGCAGCTGTGGAGAAACAGCTGGGGGGGCATTTCATCGACAATGGGCCTGTTCTTGGATTCAATTTTGATCCCTTACCCCCGGGTGCATTCCACACTCCAATTGGTAAGCATATATGCTTCCTGTGTTGTTTGATATGAATATATGATGACGATGATAAGTAGTAAAGGCATGCCGTGTGATTTAATTCAATTATTATGAGTTGTGGTGTGCAGATTGGATCATTGGTTTATATTTGGTTTCAAGCCTGTTAGTGATCTTCATGTTCTTAGCATTTGTGCTCTAAACGAAACAAGTTCATCCTGCTCTCCATATCTGATTTGAAACTCGTGTATATGTAAAATAAATTCCTGTTCTTGGTTGTCTTTGAGCTTTCCAACAATTTAATGGGCTTAATGATTTGAAAACAGAGCCAGCAGTGCATTACAAACAAGGTGGACAGTCTCACAGGGCTGAACTACATGGTGGGCCAATCCAGGTTTGTTGTTCATTTCTCCTTTGAGACATTCTCAGTGACCACGCCCAATATTTGGCACTAGTTAAGATTAATTATCACAAAGGAAAAAGCTTTATAACTTGAAAAGGCTAATGTTATGCACTTTAGACATTGCATCCCATGTCTGTTTTTATACGCAACTTTTACTTAGGACATTAAATAGGTTTTACATCTTACTTATTATGTCATCTTATCGTTCTCAATTGTAGCTATAGCAAGGATTGAAAACCCAATATATTGTTTTGCTTCTTTTTGCCTTATTTGCATCTCATGTCTGTTTTTATACGCTACTTTTACTTAGGACATTAAAGAGGTTTTACGTCTTATTTATTATGTCATCTTATTGTTCTCAATTGTAGCTGTAAAGCTATAGAAAGGATTGAAAACCCAATATATTGTTTTGCTTCTTTTTGCCTTATTTGACTTCTTTGAGAAGTGTGCTGTTAATGAAAGAGTGGCATGACAGGCTGCAAACCAGACCTCCCTTCAATACCAATTTACTCAAGGAGAGTCATCCAGTGCAGCTGCTGCATATGGACCACGTGTCCCGCCTGGCTACTACAGTTCACCTGCTGAAGCTCAGACCATCGCTATTGCATTATCTGGTGGGAGCTCTTATGTTCATGGCACACAGTTGCCAATTTCGGGTCTTCTGCGTCCACAAGGGATACAATCCAGCATATCTCAATCTCTGGGAGCTCATGTTGTTCCTCAAAGTTCTTCACGTTTGAACATGAGAGTAGATGCTATTTTCGGTGGCTGTTCAACCACTGGGGAGGAGAATCCATTAATGCCATCTGGGACACAAGCCATCGGTGATAACAGACTATTGGCGAGAAACTGGAAGGTTCCCAAAGATCCAATATATTTTAAATCCTAATAACTCCTCATTTTTCCTAGTCTGTGCACAAAGCAAATTGCCTTGTTACATTTCGTTTCTTAGTTCCATCGAGTCTGTCCTTGTTTTTCCAGATTTGCATTCAATTGCTTTTTTCCATTCAAAGAAAAAAAAAGTTTGAAGACTATGAAGTATGTTTGACTCATAAAACGCCATTTTCTATATCAGTATCTTGTGTGAAAGATTGACTCATGAGAAACAAATCTATGGGTTTCGTAATGAGAGATTGTCGATCGCCCATGTGCTAACATTTAGCTGTATTTAATTGTTCATCTTCTTACTCTAGTCCCTTTTGGCAGAGTAAAGATGCAAATGTAGGAAGGAAAGTCGAGGCCCAAGAAAAGAGGCTTATAGATGGGCTTATTGAGGAGCTAGACACGTTAACGCAAAAGGTTTTGATCCAATAACTTTTTCCAATAGGGTGGTTTGGGTTGTAGGATAATGGTACATTAGTTGTAGGTAATATTTGTAGTACTATAAGCAGAATCTCACGTTCACAAAGCGCGATTATATGTTATATTTGTAGTACACTTACACTATGTCGCTTTACTGAAGTGCGACATCTGCTTTAATTTTGTTATTGTGAAATGCACATTTGTTACACCTCCCAAATCAACCACTTTTTGGTACACAGTATTTTCCCATTTACTGTATTTTTGGAAATCCTGGCTTTAATTGCACGCGTTTTATCAAAGCTAGATTTATGCATTTATTTATATCTCCAAACAAAGTTACTGCATCATTGTACCTACAGTATTATAGGGATCGGGCGTTACTCTTTTGGGGAAGCTTACAGCTTTGCTTTATCTTCAGGTCTGGAGATTCTTGATTTGCTTTGCAGATGCTCTATCTCTCTCGCCTTTCACCATAGATGAGTTTGTTCATGATACTGTAAGTTCATACTACTTGCTTTTATCTGCTATGAAGTTGATCCATATCTCATTCAAATAATTTTTCTACATTTAGGATTCGAGATTACTGGGACAGGTACATATTATGCTTTTGAGATCCATAATAAAAGATATTGAAGGTGCTGTTAATTCTGGAGGAGGAAATCCGCGTATTGTTGAAGGGGTATTAATCATTTATATTTATGATATCTGTCAATATTCATGCTATCAAGTCGAGCATTTCTAATGTAATCTGTACAGGCATATGCGCGGGATTTTAATATAAGCAGCTGGCAGAGCCACTTGAATCCATTGACATGGCCTGAAATATTGAGACAGTTTGCTCTTTCTGCTGGTTTTGGGCCCGAATTGAAAAAAAGAAACATTGAGCCAGCGAGTTCATCTGATGAAAGTAAGGTAATGATATATTCTGTCATCGTGTCCCCTCTTGACCTTCATTTTTTTCGCACAGATGGTTACAAGTTTGCACAAAAATTGCACACTATTGGTTGCGAGTTTTCTGCGTTATTTCCCCCTTTAATTTGGTTGCTTGTGCAGGGTGACGATGATACAGATACTAGTGCCAGCTCACCAAATGAAGTTGCAGCTGAGAATGCAGCTTCTGCAACGGTTGCTACATTTAGTATTCCTGGCAATACTGTCAATGAAAAAAGTGACGGTGAAGAATGGGTTGAAAGAATCATGGAGGAGGAATACTCTGATCTGAGTGTTGAAGAGCGTCTCGATGCATTTGTTGCCTTGATCAGTGTGGCAACTGAGGGAAAGTCTATTTGTGTCGTTCTAGAGGTTTGTAAGTTTAGTGTGTGTTATTATTCACTTTTAGAGCTTCCAATTTACCTGTTCTCTGATTAACAGTTTTCAGGAGCGTATTGAAGCAGCATCTGCGTCCACAAGGACTCAAGGAGACAATCCAACATATCTCGATCTCTGGGAGCTCATGTTGTTCCTCAAAGTTCTTCGCTTTTGAACAGGAGAGTAGATGCTAATTTCGGTGGCTGTTCAATCACTGGGGAGGAGAATCCATTAATGCCATCTGGGACACAAGCCATCCGTGGTAACATACTATTGGCGAGAAACTGGAAGGTTCCCAAAGATCCAATATATTTTAAATCCATATAACTCCTTGTTTTTCCTAGTCTGTGCCCAAAGCAAATTGCCTTGTTACATTTCTTTTCTTAGTTCCATTGAGTCTGTCCTTGTTTTTCCATATTTGCTTTCAATTGCTTTTTTCCATTCAAAGAAAAAAAAAGTTTGAAGACTATGAGGTATGTTTGACTCATAAAACGCCATTTTCTATATCAGTATCTTATGTGAAAGATTGACTCATGAGAAACAAATCTATGGGTTTCGTATTGAGAGATTGTCGATCGCCCATGTGCTAACATTTAGCTGTATTTAGTTGTTCACCTTCTTACTCTAGTCCCTTTTGGCAGAGTAAAGATGCAAATTTAGGAAGGAAAGTCGAGGCCCAAGAAAAGAGGCTTATAGATGGGCTTATTGAGGAGCTAGCTAGACACGTTAAGGCAAAAGGTTTTGATCCGATAACTTTTTTCCAATGGGGTGGTTTGGGTTTTAGGATAATGGTACATTTGTTGTAGGACAATATGTATTGTAGAAAATGTATTTGAAAGGCATTTAACCATTTCTTTGTTGTCAGTGCTTCCTTTCTTTACACTGTTGTTTGCTCAAACAATTAACAAATCAAACATTTTACGCTTTAGATAAGTGTGGTGAATTCCCGCCCAAGTCTGTCTGCTTGAAAAAGCCATTCAGAGCTCAACCGTGGATTGATTCTGATATGAATGTGACCAATCTTCTAATGGTAAGCCAACTTGCGTCTCTTCCCCTCGCCTCACTTCTATAGGCTACTATAAGCAGAACCTCGCGTTCACAAAGCGCGATTATATGTTATATTTGTAGTACACTATGTCGCTTTACTGAAGTGCGATATCTGCTTTAATTTTGTTATTGTGAAATGCACATTTGTTACACCTCCCAAATCAACCACTCTTTGGTACACAGTATTTTTCCCATTTACTGTATTTTTGGAAATCCTGTCATTAATTGCACGTGTTTTATCAAAACTAGATTTATGCGTTTATTTATGTCTCCAAAAGAAGTTACTGTATCATTGTGCCTATAGTATTATAGGGATCGAGCGTTACTCTTTTGGGGAAGCTTACAGCTTTGCTTTATCTTCAGGTCTGGAGATTCTTGATTTGCTTTGCAGATGCTCGATCTCTCTCGCCTTTCACCATAGATGCGCTTGTTCAAGCTTTCCATGATACTGTAAGTTCATACTACTTGCTTTTAATTGCTATGAAGTTGATCCATATCTCATTCAAATAATTTTTCTACATTTAGGATTCGAGATTACTGGGACAGGTACATATTATGCTTCTGAGATCCATAACAAAAGATATTGAATGTGCTGCTAATTCTGGAGGAGGAAATCCGCATATTGTTGAAGGGGTATTACTTAAAATCATTTATATTTATGATATATATCTGTCAATATTCATGTAAAATTTCATGCTATCAAGTCGTGTATTTCTAATGTATTTTGGCAGTTCAAAACATCCTCGTCTAGCAACGATCCAGGCTCTGGCAGGATTTTCGTTCATCTGTGTGAGGGCTGGTGGAGGCTTATTGATTTGGAGAAGGTAACAATCTTCTTATTTACCTGCTTCTTCTAGCTTTTATGTACGTTAATCCTACATTGTGTGGTTGGCAATCTCGCTATTTCCATAAGATTTGTATAATTGGGTTTAACGTGTGCAATATAGGTGCAATGTGCATGTTAAGTGACCTGGTGCGGTTTATCATTTATTGTCGTATATATTTGTGATGCAATGTTCAATCCAGGACTTTGATGCTCTCGGAAGGATCTTTGGATGTGTTTGGAGTCAGAGAGCCCCAGTTGCGTTCGATGCTGCAGCAAATCGAAGCTGCTTTCAAGGAAAATGCCAGGAAGTTGCAAAATAATTCTGACACTAGGGCACGAGGTCTAATCTCTATGTCTCTACCTTTGACAGACCAGAAGCTTCAGATTCCTTTTCAATCCAGCTGGGAAGAATTGAAACATAGCAGAAAACGATGATGTTTCGAGGAGATATTCTGATTTTGAGAAGTGGATGTGGGATGAATGCCTCGATGACTCCACATTACTGAGTGCGATTAAGTGGGGGGAAGGATGACGCAAAAAAGCTGTTACATGTTTGTGACCGCTGTCAGGTTTTGCACCTTTTTAAGGAAAGACAGTGGCACCATTGTCACCCAACTTCCAGTGTTTCTGTCAAAAAGCCATCACCTCCTGCTCAGATTTCATTGTTAAAAGCACAGCTAGCTTCAATGGAGGTAAGACATGGCAACTAGTTCAATTCATCCTACTTTTTCTTGTGCATATATAAATATATTGCTTATAGAGAGGGTGTTTAGTAAATAGCTAATAACTGTTAGCGGATTGAGTTAGTGAGTTTGACTAGTTGATAGCATTAGCTGATTGTAGAAATGTATTTGGTAAATTAGTTGTTAGCTGATTTACATGCAAAATGATTTTCTCAAAAAACTTATGGAAACAGTTGCTTTGAACAGTTTTTTGAATTTTAGTGTTTTGTTACAAAAAAGCTAATTAATCAAACACTTATTGGTTGTTTAACCAAGTCATACAGCTAATAATTGTCAAATAAGTTAAAATTGGCTGATAAACTAACTGTGTTACCGAACAGGGCCTGAATCGGCTTTAATTTTTCTTTCAAAACCGCATTCCAAAGGCTAATCAGTGCATCTTCCTCAGAAGATCTCCTTCAGCTGGTAACTCATATATCTGTCTCTTTCGATCTGCTTCAGTGTGTAACTGTGTACAGATTGTGTTTTTGTTCACTGTCATTTTAACTCATCATCAGATTATCTGATCTCTTCTTCTCCCTCTATTGTTTGAGTGTGTGCAGATCCTGGCATTGTCAGATGGTGCCATTAAGAAGAAACTTTTAGCTTCTGAAGCATGTCGTGATGATCTCGAAGGGATTCCATGCACGACATCAGCTTTGGCGCTGAGGCTCGGGGAAGGGATTCATAATCCCTCCATTGCAGACTGTTAGAAGCAGGAAATTGATCTGTAATTGTTAGTGCAAAGGGACCTCAGATCTGTAACAACATAACTTATCTGAAATTAATGAAAGATTACATTGCATGCAACTTGCACGTTTCTTGCATGAGTGTTGCACATACCATTTCAAAATAAAAACCGGTCTAGGCGGCCGCCTAGGTGCCGACTAGGTGCTAGGGTGCCTACGCCGAAGCGATTTCAGTCCTGTGTAGCTTTTAATTAACCGGCCGACTAGGTGCCGAGTTGAGCGCCTAACTTGGTTGAGTTGGTGCCCAACTCGGCTGAGTTAGCACTCAACTCTGGCGAGTGATTTTGTTTTGTCTACTTGACTACTCCTCTTCTATATTTTTCCAGCCATGTACTCAACTAATCATCTAACATATGCTTCTATATTTTTCCAGCCATGTACTCAACTAATCATCTAACATATGCAGTTGATTAGTTTGGGGATTATAACAGTCTAATAAAAACTCTAAACCTAGTGCTTATTGTCTTCTACAACATTGATAAAAATAAGTTGCAGGAATATTTGGAAAGATGAAAAAAAATAAGAAAAGAAAAAAGATGGTTTATACTTTATAGTAAAGCAAACATGCTACCGGATGTTACGCCACAAACAGTGGCAGATGTATGTCCTACCCACCAAACCTTTGCAATTAGTATACACATATGCATACATATTTATTAATATTAGTTTAATTTGTCCCCTAAGATTATGCCATTAGCTAGGGGCTAAATAGTTGGTATTATGTAATGTAATTAGTCTTTAATGCAAAAGTACAAATCAATTCTCTGCTTGGATTGCAATAAAATTTTGATTCAAAGGGTTAACGAAAAGTTTATCGTATTATGATGAAATGCAACAAATGTGGCGACTTTATTGGGAATTTGGTTCACTCAAATGATTTTGACAATTGTAGTGAACAATCTTTGTAGCCCATGTTAAGGGGAGTGACAATGTCATTTTGGCATTTCTGCAGGTGCAAACAATGTAATAAACACTACATGTGATGGTGGTCCATCTATCATAAATGAGATGTTTTGTGACGAATGGCGTTGCAGTCATTATTTAAGGGTGTTATTGAATAAGTCTTTTACGAGAATCATGCTTCATTCACTTGACTACCCATTTTCAAGGCTAGATGGATAATTTGATTGAGATTTTAGATAAATAATGTCTATAATTTAATAGATGGTATTTTTTGTGTTAAAGTTAATACATTTGTTATTGACTAAGTTGTTAATGACAAGGGTAGTAGTCATGAGCATAGCATAAAAAGTTTATGTTAGTTAGAATACCTTTGAACAATGCTTCTCAACTTTGAATATCTTTTTGACTTGATAATAAATAAATGAAATTGGTTGGACGGTAGCATGCATTTAGGTTGCCAAATACTAAGGGGCACTTGGTTAATACATGCCTTATGCAACATGGAGTTTGCCCATCTATGTTTCATACTTGAAGAAATCTGACAAATGAACTTTTTAACATGACACATTCTTTACAATCGTTAATTAGTTGACTTATCAATCGTTTTAAGTTGTATTGAGGTAGAATTCAAGCTTAACATGTAACAAGTCACGAATAAAATTGCAGTTGGTCAAAATGTTAAATCTTGAATTGGCAGTTTGGCACAGCATAATAGCTGTCATGAAGA
Source organism: Ipomoea trifida (assembly GCA_003576665.1). Classification (NCBI taxonomy): domain Eukaryota; kingdom Viridiplantae; phylum Streptophyta; class Magnoliopsida; order Solanales; family Convolvulaceae; genus Ipomoea; species Ipomoea trifida. The sequence continues at coordinate 332,316 of CP025644.1, forward strand.
GAAGAAAAAGAAGGCCATGTTCTTGACCAAGACATACGAAGATGCTTTTATTTCAAGCTATAAAGATTGTTGTTCCCTCTCTCTTTGGACAACCTCAAAGAAATCACATGCACCCCTCGCAACATTCCATAATTTCATGCCCCACAAATCTTTCAATCCCTCAATCTCCGCACATCATCACGCCCACAAAAAGCAAAACCAAAAACCCCTCCCTAATCTATGCATATAAAGTCATCCATCCCACCAAATCTGTGAACCAAACAAGGAACTAACCAAATCACCATTGTTTTCTTTTTTCTCCGGCCACTTCAACTCTGTTCTCCGCCATGGCTAATCTCGCCGGAGCTTTTGCTATTCTAGTTTTGGCGGTCATCACTTCTTGTTTGTTCCAAACGGAAGCCACTAGACCCGGCCAATTCATTACCATTACTTCATCTCCGGCGCCGGCGCCGACCACCAGCGAAATAAGCTTCCCGCCGGCGTCGGTGTCAACCCCGGCTTCAGCCCCCGGACCCGCCATTGGCGACATTACTTTCCCTTCCCCACCCGCGCCGGCTCCGATTTCAGCGCCGGAAATTGGTTTTCCAGTGGATTCAGCACCGGCGCCTGGACCGGCCATCGGCGACGACGTATCGCCGTCGCCGATGGAAAGCGACACCGGGTACGGGCTTTATGGATTCCAGAAGAAGGAGAATCCGTCCAGGACGACGGAGAATTCTTTCAACTACAATTTCAACAACAACAACAACAATGGCGGATACTCTCAGAGGCATTTTGACAAACACAACGGCTACACCGTCCCCGAGAGACAAGGAATGAGCGATACCAGGTTCATGGACAATGGCAAGTACTACTACGACGTCAACGACAATAACCTCGACAACTACAACAACAACAATGGCGGCTTCTCTCAGAGGCATTTTGACAAACACAACGGCTACAACATCCCCGAGAGACAAGGAATGAGCGACACCAAGTTCATGGACAACGGCAAGTACTACTACGACGTTAACGACAATAACCTCGACAACTACAACAACAACAACAATGGCGGCTACTCCGAGAGGCAAGGCGTGAGTGACGCCAATGGCAAGTACTACTATGACGTCAGCAACAATGGCTACTCAGAGAAGTACAACTATAACAAGGGCAACAATGGCTATGAGAGACAAGGAATGAGTGATACCAGGTTCATGGATAACGGCTACGATGTTAACAACGAGAATAACCGTGAAAATGGGTATGAGGCGATGAAGGAGAATGAAGGGTACAATGGTAACTTCAAGTACGAGTTCGATTCCATGGAGGAATATGATAAACATCATGGATATCCCAAAACCCAAACCTGGGAAGATCAACCTTGAATTGCTCAGCTCCAAGATTGATTTTTGATATGATAATGGTGGTTTGTATTCCATCTGAGTTTGGATTTCTGTTAGCCTTATTTGCTAAGCAAACCGATGGGACAATTAATCATGTGATTTTAATTTGTCATGTTGGGGTTTAGGTTTATTTAATTTATACTGCTTGAGAATTAAAGTCGGTTGATGCCACTTAGCTTGATAACAATGTTCAAGATTTTTAATTATAATATTAAGTGATCATTTTATACAATGTTCTCATGTTTTATTATATTTTGCTTTATGTATGTATTCATTTAACACTTAATATTTTAAATTAATTGTTTCGGTGTGTTCTCATTAATCTAAAATTGAGATGATTTTTTGAGAAAACATAACTAATATTAATAATTATCAAGATACAGAGAGTTCACAATGAAGGGAAGTGGGATAACAGTCGACACTCTATGATCAAACATGGAAAGAGATTTCCGAACTAACAAATGGACAATCTGATTCGCTAAATGTTTGACGAAAGAGATAAAAGCATCATAAAGTGATGACAATACATCTTTAATATCAAGTAGAATGAGATCAAATTGTAAGTCCAAAATAGCCGGGAGGCTGACAAAAGAGATAAAAGCATTATAAAGAGATGACAATACATCTTTAATATCAAGTAAAATGAGATCAAATTGTAAGTCCAAAATAGCTGTTGGGAGGCTGACGAAAGAGATAAAAGCATCATAAAGAGATGACAATACATCTTTAATATCAAGTAGAATGAGATCAAATTGTAAGTCCAAAATAGTTGCTGGGAGGCTTTGAACGATTGTGCGGAGTTTTGACATGGGAGTGGCTATGATGTTGTTCCTTAATCCAACTAAGAGCCTCCCTAATAGCAAAGGCTACCTGTGCTTGAGGAGCTAGCTGTTGCTGTGAAATCACCCTTGTCGTCCCTTATAATTCAGCCAAATCCCATACAGTTCCTAGTTGTGTCAAAACAGTTTCACATATTTTAGTGTATATTGTCCAATGAAACTGTAGTTATATCGAAATGATATTATAGTTGTATTGTAATGAAACAATAATGTATATAAAATGAAATTGAATAACATTTTCACATATTTGGGTGTATAATGTCGAATGAAACTGTAGTTATATTGAAATGAAATTGTAGTTGTGTTGAAATGAAATTGCAATGTATATAAAATGAAACTGAATATGTTACACAAATAGTGCTAATTTACTCATAATGACGTGTGGGAGTGTAAATCGAGTGCCACTAGACCGAACCCACTCCGATTCATGTAGGAGTGTAAACCGAGTGCTACTAGACCACAAGAATCTTTGGCTCCGACTAAAGCATTAAGCAATGAAATTGCGATTGTCGTAGAATTGCAAAAGAATTGAATTACCCGGACCATTATCCATAATGGATTAGTATTTGATGCACCGCCGATGTATAGATGCTATACACCGGCGGTGAAGGAGAAGATGCCACATCATTAAATAAAAAAGTCAATATTTACTGGGTCCTTTGTTGCAAAATATTTAAGACTTGTATTTAATTAGGAAACTCTTTATTTCTTATTAACAAACTATATCTACTTTCCTAAATATATTATTACTTAATTATTATATAACTAATTTCCTAATCATTCAATTGAATTAATCGGCGGTGTATAGCTTCAAATCATGCAATTCAATATTAATCCTTCCCAGGATTCATATGATATGATAACACTGCACGCAACATAACAATTATATTGAATATAGACTTTTTAAATTATTATATTTATAATTTAAGAATTTTTTAATTTTAATTAACAATAGGAAATTAATCCTATCCATAATATAATTCACATACCCTGATCGATAAGGCCCATATTAGCACTTGGCCCATTAGTCATTGCCATTCTCTAATAACAGAAAGGACATGAACGAAGACTAAAGAGAAGTAGGGAAGCAGAGAAAGGCGAAGAAAACCTTGCTTGGTGAGAACGAAAAGCTTATAACTTTGTTTATAATTAGGGCTCGATACTTATGAATCCAAATTGATCGTAACTATTCGCAGCTCGAAACACCAAGCTATTGAATTTCCTTTTACCGGAGACTTCTGCCTGTCGCTAGGGTTTATTTAGCTCAGTAGCGATGACGCCGGATCCAAACAACGCCGGTCCCGCCGGAGGTGAAAAACCAGCTAGAGAGGAGGCCTCTGTCAAAGTCCCTGCCAAGGACCCTAAGAAGAAGGACGACAAGAAAGATGAAGATCTCGTAAGCATTTTTATCTACTAAATGAAAATCTAGAATTGTGATAGAGTACTCTTACTTTCTTTGTAAGAGTATAAAGATGCTGCCTTTCGCGTATTTTTTTTGGTCTGGATGTTTTTCTGCACTAGTTGTACCTCAATTTGTTAATTTAAGCATTAAAGTTGTATTGTTTACATTTATTTTAGTCCGAGGAGGATCTAGCACTCAAACAGCAGTTGGAGTTGTATGTAGAGCGAGTTCAGGACCCTGATACTGGGCTGCAGATGGCTGCCCTAGAGAGCATGAGGTATTCCCCTTAAATAGTTACTCTTGCATGAATATTGAAGTTTTTTAACCAGTTGATTTGGGATAATTTTTGCATGGTGCAATAACAAATTTTGAGTCTTCATAGTAGTATCTTTAGTTCTTTGCTTTTAATGCGCTTGGAGAAAAGTTTTGTTAATTTTTCCTTTTGAGGTCTTCAAACAAGTGTATGTAGACAATGTACTTCTTTTCCCGAGAATATGAAAGAATTGAATTATACAAGAATGACTGTTCAATAAATCTACCTTGGTGCCCGAGAGAGGATGTATGGATGCTTTACACAAAAATTCTAAAGAGAAAAGAGTTCTTGCTCTTCCAAAATAGATTTTCAATGCCTTCTGAGAGTGAATTGCATGTTGTATTGCAATTTTTCTCTGCTTTATCTCTGTAGACAATTGTATTCAAATGCTAATTTCCATTGCTTTCAGAGTTGTTACCTCTTGTCATTATCATGTGTACTTTGGGTATATCATATTCTGGAAATTGGCAACTCTCCACTGGTGGTTACCACATATATTAATGAATTACAATACAACTATAATAGATCGTGTCTAGAGTGCCCTTCTTGCAGATATTTGGATGCTCACTCTTATTCTCATAGCTATTGGTTGCAAGTTATTTTAGCATAATACTATTAGTCTAATTTCATAATTGTAGGCAGGAAATTCGGTCAGCAACAAGCTCTATGACATCAGTTCCTAAGCCATTAAAGTTCTTGCGCCCTCATTATGGAACACTAAAGTTACATTATGAGAAAATGCCAGATTCAGATACCAAGGTATGTAGTCGTTTGCAAGTTTCAAATTTGCACTTTTATGCTGTCACACTCAAATACACTGTAGTTTGAATTTTTATTTTATTCTGTGTGCAGAAACTACTAGCAGATATACTTTCTGTTTTGGCATTGACAATGTCTGTTGAAGGAGAAAGGGTATGTTATTGTCATTTGAGGTTTTCATCTTCCATTGCTATTGCTCATATACAATTGTTGCTTCGTAATGTATACTCTATTCATAAATTTTTTAAGCTATTATTTGGTTGGTTGTTTTTGAATATTATTCTTGTGAAAATCTCTTGCTGCATGTATGGCGTTATTAATTTTTAAATATTTTTCTTATAGGAGAGCTTGAAGTACAGACTACTTGGATCTGATGATGATATTGGTTCTTGGGGCCATGAATATGTAAGGTGAGCATTTTTATCCACTCAGCTGTCTCTTAACTGCGAATATGCTAAATCACTGTTGAAATGTAAGTCACGTTTATTATTGTTTGTTAAATGAGTTGGACCTAGATTTCTAATACCTGGTGCTCCCTATAGCCGCGTACAAGAAGATATAAAATCAGTTTTCGAAAAGGAAATTGTGATAGTGAGATTAGTTAACTACTATAACTATTTAAAAAAAAATTCTGGTTTCTTTTGGCAGGAACTTGGCAGGAGAAATTGCTCAGGAGTATGTAAAACGACAGGTTGTTTTCCATTTACTTTAGAGTTTGACTATTTCTAGTTCTATAGGAACAAACTGTAAGATATTTTATAGAAGCATATTTGTTTCTGGAGACAGAGACTGCAAAGCTTATCTCTGTTCTTCATAGAAATCCCTTTTGTTGTTAGAAGTCTTCATTAACCTGTGTGTTATTAGTTCTTACATTGTATGAAACTGCTTCAGGGTGAAGAGGCCCCAATCGATGATCTGATGGAGCTTGTGCAACAAATTGTTCATTTCCACATGAAGGTATGACTTGTTTACAAATGACCTCTACTACTAGATAATTTATTTGTGTTCTAGTGCTTGCAAGTAGTGTTGTGTGTGGTTGCTAGTTACCCTGTCCTTTTTATCTGGGGAGTATATTTAGAATGAAATGACAGAATAATATGCTTTGTATTGCAGCATAATGCAGAACCTGAGGCAGTTGACCTTTTAATGGAGGTACTTATAATTTGTTTTTATTGTCTTATCATGGTTATATAGCTCAGTTCTAATTTGTTAATACATATATGATATACCATTCTAAATTCTTTCAGGTTGAAGATCTTGATCTTCTTCTTGAGTACGTAGAGCATGCAAATTATAAAAGGACATGCTCATACCTTCAGAGTGCAGCTAAGTAAGTTTGTTAGCTAAAACATTTATGGATGCAGCAGCCAGCTAGTGGCATCATTCTCTATCTTTTGACTGTATCATTATACACATAGAGTAATAAACATTTTAGTCTTTTGCAATGTGCCAATGTATAATGGCCCTGTCATCTTTATTGTGTCACAATATCAAGGACTCTGGATGGTACTCATGCTTACATCTGTTGTTTACAGTTATCTTCCAGGTCCAGATGACACCTTGGTACTAGACATTGCCTACAATATTTATACGAAATTTGGAGAATATGCAAGTGCTCTTTTCATCGCACTACGCCTTGATAACACACAGGTACGCTATTACAACAGTTCAAATTATACTTCTGCATGGACTATGGAGTAAATGGCTCAAATCACTGCATATTTTGAATTAATAATACTCTGCTTGTCTCATCCCATTGATCCTAGTTTATACTTTGCAGTATGTGAAGCATGTTTTTAAAACTTGTGACAACCTTTTGCTGAAAAAGCAGTTCTGCTACATCCTTGCGCTCCATGTAAGTCGTCAACTTTCCTACTTCTATGTGAAGAATCATGCTTGCTATATTTACTGAACCTATGTTGTTTTGGGTGCAGCGTGTGACATTTGAGCTTGATGAAGAGATGTGTTCAGGGGAAGAGAGAGAAGTATTGCAGGAAATTATTAACAATACTAAATTAAGTGAAGGCTATCTCGCTCTTGGTCGTGACATTGAGGTGATGGAGCCCAAATCCCCTGAGGATATCTACAAGGTTTGATTTACATTGAAATAACACCTCTCCTTTGTATTATGCTTGATTTAATATCTAGTATGCAATAATTATCGTTCTAAATATTGGATAAATGGTTCTATGGGAACTGATGCACTCTTATGTTCCATCTTCCTTGATGTCCTGTTTTGTATTGTTTTAATCCTCTTTTTAGCTCGATCCAATTTTCTTAATCCTGCTATCTTCTACTCTTTTTTTTTTTTTGGGTTCAATTCTTTAAATGCATGTGCATCCTAGTTGTTGTCAAGATCTAAGATTTTTGTATTCTTCTCTGGATTCATCAGGCCCATTTGATTGAGGGCCGTGGCAGTTCAGGGACAAGTGTTGACTCAGCAAGACAAAACTTGGCTGCTACATTTGTTAATGCATTTGTCAATGCTGGATTTGGTCAGGTAAAATGAGTTAAGCTGTATATGCTCACCTCTATTTGCATATATGGATACGATGGTTACCATTTTTAGGCTTGCAGGATAAGCTGATGACAGTTCCATCAGAGGCCTCGAGTGGTGGCTCCTCAACAAGTTGGCTTTTTAAAAATAAAGAACATGGCAAAGCCAGTGCTGCAGCGAGTCTGGTGAGTACTTTTGTCATTTTATTTCCATACGAGTAGTGTAGTACTAATGCCTTCTCCCTGCATTTTAGGGTATGATCCTGCAATGGGATGTCGATAATGGACTTGCACAAATTGACAAGTACTTCCACAGTACTGATAATCATGTAATTGCGGGCGCTCTATTGGCAGTTGGGGTAGTAAACTGTTCTGTCAAGAATGAGTGTGATCCTGTAAGTCCTTTATGAATTTGCCTATTACTGGACACTGGACTTATTTTGTTCTCATAAATATATACTGTGATCTCATATTGTTTTGCATCACAGGCATTAGCTCTCCTTGCGGAGTATATAGACAGAGAAGATGCTTCGATTAGAATTGGTGCAATAATGGGGCTTGGACTTGCATATGCAGGTTCTCAGAATGAGGAGGTGTGATTCTGTGCATGTATTGTTGTTGTTCATCTATAGCACCATGGCTATGTTATGACTTATGATTCTAAATTCAATTTTTCAGTGTGTCCTACAGGTTATCTACCTGGATAAATATATGAGAATATTTCTTTTCTATATGCTTTTAGTTCTTTTCCTCTCCATGTAACGTGCTATCTCTTTTTTTTTTTTTTTTTTTTCAGATCAGTCAGAAACTCATCCCCATTTTTGAAGCAAAGCCTTCCCTTGATGTGATTGCATTTACTGCAGTCTCATTAGGATTGGTGTTTGTGGGTTCATGCAATGAAGATATTGCCCAGGCAATTATTTTTGCATTGATGGATCGAAGCGAGTCTGAGCTGGGAGAACCTCTTGCCCGTTTCTTGGCTCTTGGTCTTGGCCTTCTTTTCCTTGGGAAGCAGGTAATTACAATTAACGATGTCCTTCAAGAATAACTGAAATATTATCTCTCTTTTTATTTATTGTCTGCATGCATCTCCACTCTGCATTGCAATTCATTTGTTCATTGTGTTAACTACTGTATGTATTTGTTGTCTTGTACACTTGATGCTTTTGGTATTTTATTTTCTAACTGTTACTTTGTTCTCTTGTAATGTGTAATAGGATCGTGTTGAGGCCACACTTGAGGTTTCAAAGACTTTCAATGAAAAGATTAGTAAATATTGCGACATGACTCTACTTTCTTGTGCCTTTGCTGGAACTGGGAATGTTCTCAAGGTTGTCTTAATCATAAAACCTACTAGTTGCACATAAAAATGTTCAGTATAAACTTGCTAACAGTTCTTTGTCACAGGTCCAACACTTCCTTGGTCAATGTGCTCAACATCACGAGAAGGGTGAAACCTACCAGGGACCTGCTGTTCTTGGAATTGCAATGGTAGCTATGGCTGAGGAATTGGGACTTGACATGGCCATAAGATCACTAGAACATCTTTTGCAGTATGGTGAGCAGAATATCAGAAGGGCTGTTCCTTTGGCTTTAGGTCTCCTGTGCATATCAAATCCAAAGGTACATACTATATAACAACCCAGTTTGATTGAAACTTCTTGCTCACTCTCTCCTCCCCTCCCCTCTACTTGTTAATAAAATACTAATTGTTTGTGTATCCCTTGATAACAAATGCTCCATATTTTTCATACTTGGTGTCTCAAACAGGTCAACGTTATGGACACATTAAGCAGGCTCAGTCATGATTCTGATGCAGAAGTAGCAATGGTATTTATGATATGAAAGAACTCTTAATCATAGTTTTGTAGTAGGTTTCTCTTCAACTTTAAAAACCTGTCTAAACTTTTGAGTCGTTTTCTCTACAGGCTGCAATTATTTCAATGGGGTTGATAGGTGCTGGAACTAACAATGCTAGAATAGCTGGGATGCTTCGTAATTTGTCCAGTTACTATTACAAGGAAGCCAACCTTCTTTTCTGTGTAAGGACAATGTGCTCCTGTGGAAGAAGTTCTTGTGTTTTTCTAGTGTCCTTTTCACTGTAGCTATTTGCTGTGTTACTTGTGCAGGTCCGAATCGCTCAAGGTCTTGTCCATCTAGGGAAAGGGTTGTTAACCCTCTCACCTTACCATTCTGAACGGTTCTTATTATCTCCGTAAGAGTTCTATTCCCTCTAAAAAGTCATCTAATTCAAATGTTACCTTTACTTGTGCAAATCAGTTTTCTTAGCTAGCGAAAGTATTCAACCCTGCAAGCAATTTCACTTTATTTATCTCAATCTAAATTTTTGTTAATATATCTTGCATCCTTTTCAGGACTGCTTTGGCTGGGCTTATAACTATGCTGCATGCTTGTCTTGATATGAAAGCTATCATTTTGGGAAAATTCCATTATGTGCTTTATTTCCTTACATTGGCAATGCAGGTGAGCTTTCTTGAGAACTAGATACGCCAACTTCTTTTTTTTTTTTTTTTGGGTTAATTTTGTGGTTGACTCGTCAACTCCTTGACTTGTACTTTTGGATCGCAGCCGAGGATGCTAATGACGGTAGACGAAAACTTGAAACCGTTGTCTGTGCCTGTTCGTGTTGGCCAAGCTGTAGACGTTGTTGGTCAAGCAGGTCGACCCAAGACAATCACTGGATTCCAGACCCATTCAACCCCCGTTCTCCTCTCCGCCGGTGATAGAGCAGAACTTGCCACTGAAAAGTAAGCTCGCTTCTTTAAATGCATGTTTGACGGTTTGATATTACATTACACCCACCCGCTGTCTCTAATCAGTTCTGAGTATCTCAAAACTGGTATTCTATGTAAGCTGATACAATATCTCCATTATTCATACAGATATATCCCACTGTCACCTGTTCTTGAAGGATTTGTCATCTTAAAGGAGAACCCGGAGTACAGAGAAGACCATTAATGTCCATTGAGCGTGCTTATAAAGTCCGAGACCTCCAAAGTTGCTGGCCATGGCTGTCTCCAACGAGTTTGCATGGCAATTTCAGATTTAAATGAACTCCTGAGAAGTTGGCATCCTAGACTGTGTGTTTTAATGCCTAATTACGTGTATACGAAGCAATGCAACAAAGCTATTAGAGAAGGCAGAGACGTACTTTTGTATGCACTTTCTGACGATTGTTTTTTGCACATTGAACGTTCTTTAATGTTTACCCTTCATTCGTTGACTAATTTACATATACTCGTATTAAGGAGTGGTTTATTAAGCGGATCAAGTATGAACAACTTAAGTTGGTTTATCATTGTGATCTTTTACTGGTTAGAGTTTTATAATGTAAACCTTTGAGTTGGTTAGAGTTTTAATGTAAACCTTTGAGTAGTGAGAGATTCCTTGGTCTTTAAAAAAGTTTACAAAGTTTGAATTTATCACATCTAATGGTAAGGCGACTCTTTGTGAAAGTGATCTATTAATCTTATTGGTTCAACTTGTGAAAGTGATATCTGTTTGAACTGATTAGTTATGACAACCTAAGTGGGCTACTTGGGCACTTTAAGATAGTGGACACATAAATTGAAATATGAAAAAACATTGGTTATAATTGAATACTAATAATTGAGCTTATACTACTGGTATAATTCATGAACAAAAAATATTATTTCTTTAATCTTTAATTTTTAAAAAAATAGAGTCAAATGTGACATTGAATTGCAAATAGATTATTCAATTAAAAAAATTAAAATATAGTCCATAAATCATGCATGTGATATTTACATGATAATTGCTGATGTGACCGTTATCAAATTTAAATAACTAAATTTTAAATTTACTCTAATAATTTTAAATAAAATAAATTAAAAAAAAATCAAAGACCCACCGTCTCCACGGATTAATCTCCAACGAGAGAAGAAGAGCAATTGATTATTGAGTAAACATGTCATTTTTAGTTTAATTGTATGAATTTGTATTGTAAAATGATCAAATAAGCCTTTGAACTTTACATAAAAGAACAATTAAGCTTCTAGACTTTAAACATGTCCAGTTAAACACTCGAACGTGTCATTGTGGTGCATTCAAACTCAATAACCGGTTATTTACTTGACAAATCATTAAGGTTTCGGCGACAAGCAAACAATTGCCAGTCACCATTGTCATTGAAGAAGAAGGGTATATTGGAGCAGGCGACCGACCATCGTTTTTGGGGGCGGGGGGGGGGGGGGGGGACTTTTGGTTTTTTTTTTTTCCTTTGTCAACAACAGTCAAAGATGATGAACAACAGTTTGCCACGCTATTGTAATTTTACTCGCAAATTTTTAATTACCGATAACCATGACTTATTTATCTAATTTTGATAAGTTTAAATATTTTAATTGTACATTTTTAAAGTTTAAGTGTTGACTGTTTTTTCGTATAAAATTTAAAAATCTACTGTATTTGACTTTGTATTTATATTTTTATTTTTGAGCTATTAAATGGTCATCTTTTTTCCGTTTAAAAAAATTGAATACTCCGTATTATATTATGGTACCGAATATAATAAAATTATTAAATTAATTACTCCGCAGTTTACACACAAAACGAACCGGACTATACCTCCCTGCTTCTTTGTAGGGTTTCTCTGCACTGTCTAGTCTCTCTTTCCTCTGTAGCATTCGTCTCCTCGGTTGAAGGTAGACGCAAAGATGAAGGTGAAGGTTATATCGCGTTCGACGGATGAATTCACCCGAGAACGCAGTCAGGACCTTCAGGTATGCTCTATTTTATTACATATTTGCTACACCTCCATTACTGCTTCATGAGCTACAGCTTAGCTTGGAATTCGAATGTTTCCAGAGAGTATTTCGAAACTTCGATCCCAACCTTCGAACTCAAGAGAAGGCCACGGAATACGTCCGTGCTTTGAACGCTGCTAAGTTAGAAAAGGTAAGTACGCCTTAAATTTTATTTTTTTTGGTTTTATTTTGGTTAAGTTTGTGATATTTTTCACTGTTATGTGAATCAGATATTTGCGAGGCCATTCATTGGAGCTATGGATGGGCATATAGATGCAGTCTCGGCTATGGCTAAAAATCCAAATCACTTGAAAGGAATATTTTCGGGTTCAATGGATGGAGGTATTAAGGAGTGGATAGGTTGCAGGATTTTTGTTTGTTTTATGAATGTGGTTTTCTATTTGGAACTTCAATCTTCAATAGTAAAAAAAAATCAGATTTTTAGTTTCACCTGTAAATATGCTATTACTAGGAATGGCTTAATGCAAGTTAATAACTAAGCCCAACTAACCCTTTGTATCTTTTAAATGTCACATGGCAACTGCATGGTTTTTGCAAACTATAAATATTGGAGCATTTTTATGTATTTTTTTGGGTTATAATTTGGGGAATTTGAATTTTCTGAATTTTTAAATTCTCTTTGACTCTGTTTGCAGATATTCGCCTTTGGGATATAGCTAACAGGTAATGTTCCCATTCAAATAGTTTGTACTTGTAAACTTTGCTAGGGAGAATGTTTCACTTCATATAATTGAGTAATACAGTTCCGTAGTGTATAGATATCAGGTTAGCAATATGTGGTAGTATATTCAACCTTATCGGAGGAATTGCCTTTTCCCCGTTTGCTTTTACTCCTAGACTTGATGTTGAGTCTTGTTGTACCTCATCTACCCTCTATTCAGGAGAATTTCTATCGATTGAACTGTTGTATTCCCCTATTTATCATTTTTATTACTCCGTACTAGATAATATCAATTTCCTTGTTTGCATGCTAGTAACTTTTTATTATGATTTATGCATACAAATAATGGGGCTATTCGCTTTAACACGTGTTTTTAAATATAAATATTAAAAGGAAAACAGTATGTCAGTTTCCTGGTCACCAAGGTGCAGTGCATGGACTGTCAGCATCTACAGATGGTCGAATTCTTGTGTCATGTGGAACCGATTGCACGTAAGTCCTTACAATTTCTCTTATATGTAAAGGTTTGAATTTTGTTTGTGAAGAATGGATTATGATGCAAGTCTTGCTGCTGCATATTTTGGACAATTTTATTATAGTGTGAGGCTATGGAGAGTTCCTGTTCCTTCTTTAATGGAGCCTGATGATGCATCTGATGACTCAGCCAAGGTATTAGACTTCTCCACAGTTGCTGTTGCATGCAAATGGCATAGATACATGATTTTCTAATGATCTGAGTTTTGCTTATTTGCAGTCATTAGCAGTTTATACCTGGAAAAATGCATTCCGGTAGGTTTTATTTTATTTTGCCTGGACCTTTTTTTTTTTTTTTTTGGTATTCTAATTCTGATGATATGCTTATTTTTCCCAGGGCTGTTGACCACCAATGGGATGGTAACCTTTTTGCAACAGCTGGTGCCCAAGTAGACATATGGGACCACAACAGGTCTGATTTGATTTTTTCTTTGTTCAACACGAGTTTGACTTTTTATTTAATTAATTTTTAAATTTTTGTTAAATCTTTAAGTGTCTCTTTGATACAGGTCCCAGCCAGTGAACAGTTTTGAATGGGGTAAAGATACTGTGATATCAGTTCGATTTAATCCTGGTGAACCTGATATTTTGGCTACATCAGCTAGGTTTGTGTCTATCCAGAATAGTTAGTTTACTCTTTAATTACTGTAAATTCCCATCATGTTAATGTTGGCTATACATGTATTAAGCCTTTGCCTGTGGTACTTGAACCCAGAATGAGAATATTATATACATGCTTTACTTCTACTTCCAAATTATAACTGTATTACTGCCCATTAATCTGCACTAAGTTTCCTTATATTAGTTGTATTGGAAACTTGACTTTCTTTTTAGTGTGCAAGCTTCCTAGGTTAAGAGCTAGTTGTGGTTTTGGGCTGCAATTACTTATTCTTGTAGTTTCCTCTCCTTGCAGTGATAGAAGCATAGCTATATATGATTTACGAATGTCATCTCCTGCAAGAAAGGTTATTATGAGGGTAAGCTGCTAGACTGTCTTTGTAACATTAATTACAAAGTGTAGTTCTAATTTGTAAGTTAGTTAAAATATTCTACTCATGGCATCATGCAAATTCCTGAGCATGCATTCTTTGCCATCGACATGTAGTGCTTATTTAATGAATCTGACATGATGTCTCCTTTACAGACCAAAACCAACTCAATCGCCTGGAATCCAATGGAACCAATGAATTTCACTGCTGTAAGTGTGACTGCAAATCACATTCTTGAAATTTCATTTATACTTCTGTTGATGAAATGATAATAGTGCACAACTTGTAGTTTCCTTGACAAAAAGAAGCCCTTCACAAATTGTTGTCAACTTATTTTTCTAGTTTTACGCTCAATTTGTAGTCTTGAAATTCTAAAATGATCAGTTGGACATACTTTCAAATGTTAAGTGCTTTTGTGAGCATTAGGACTATTTGGTATGCCTTATAAAGTGTTGAGAAGGAACTGAATGATATCCTGTATTTATTACACACACATGACCAACTACTGACAAGTGGTCTGTGCATATAGTTGATACTTTTGGGTGTTTGGCATGGTAATTGGTTGATATTGCTTAGTACTTCTATTTAATTCTTTATTTCTTATAAGGATATATATCTCATTTTTGTAGGCAAATGAGGATTGTAACTGCTACAGCTATGATGCTAGAAAACTAAATGAAGCTAAATGTGTTCACAAGGATCATGTTTCCGCAGTGTAAGAGAATGTCTTGTTATTTGCAAAAGAGTAGAGTGGTTGCTCCCACTATTGGAGTTCTAGCTTATTTATTACTTAATTCGAATTGAATATGATTTCCCACACTCATGACCATTTTGCAGGATGGATATAGACTATTCGCCAACTGGCCGTGAATTCGTTACTGGATCTTATGATAGAACAGTATGTGTTCTCTCTTTTTCTTGAATCATTTGACGTAGTCTCACCATGTATAAATGCACATATATAGAATAAGATGGCTTCCATACACTAACCACACTTCATTGGTAGGTGAGAATATTCCAATATAATGGTGGTCACAGCAGGGAAATCTATCATACAAAGAGGATGCAAAGGTTGTTTGGAACTATATCTAATCTTTACATCCATGTTTTATTTTTAATGTTGTAGGTTAGGGATTTTTTTCTCTTTTAAATTTATTTAAATACGGAGTAATCATTGGTCATATCTGACAAACCATGGAAAATAAGGCTAAGTGTCCTGACCTTTATCTGTGGTGAATCACAGGGTGTTCTGTGTGAAGTTCAGTTGTGATGCAAGTTACCTTATCTCAGGAAGTGATGATACCAACCTTCGATTATGGAAAGCTAAAGCATCTGAGCAGATGGGAGTGGTATGTCTCTTTTGGTCTCCATTTCTTGTTTATCGATTTTAATCCAACTTTTCTTCTATAACTTTATGATATTTGTAAAGAATTTATGTTCCATTGTAAAGTTACCTACAGTCTAGGTAAATTAGTAGGTTCAATATCTTATACTGTCTTAAGGCTTAAATACAAGGAAACATCATGTGTCATCATTTTCTTCTTCAGCAATATTGTTGGCATTTATAATACGACAGACATTTTATACATGATTTATAGGGGAAAGCTGTTGAACTCAGAATTTATCACTGATTTTCTCCAACACTTTCAGCCTTAACTTTTTATCTAGCACGATTTACATGCAAAAAATATACTTGTTGCAGCTTTTGCCCAGAGAACGTAAAAATCATGAGTATCTCGAGGCTGTCAAGAATCGTTACAAGCATCTTCCTGAAGTCAAACGCATTGTCAGGTAAGCCTGAACTATCAACAAACACGAGTGGTTGCGTTCACCCATGCTATCTGTATTCTTTTTATGAATTCCACTGCTCACAAAGTGATTAAAAACCTGCGTCTAAGCTCAAATAAGAAGAGTATAAAAAGACAAATGCAGAATGCTTGCTGTTAGATGAGTTGAATACAAAAACTTCCAAGGAGATTGCTCACTTCATCACTTTGCTATGAATTTGCAGACATCGTCACTTGCCCAAGGCAATATACAAGGCTTCTAATCTGAGACGGGAGATGACTGAATCAGAAAGGAAGAAGGAAGATAGAAAGAGAGCTCACAGCGCACCAGGCAGCATGCCAAAGGAGCCATTACGCAAGAAAAGAATCATTCAAGAAGTTGAATGAGTGGCCGGGAGTCTATGCCAGTATTCTTTCACTTCGACCCGCGGGATAAAACCCAGAACTGAAGCCATCAAGAACATCTCTTTTAGGGAGCTTAGAATCTATTTCAACATTCTTGGGCTGTTGCTCATATTCTCTGTTCATCTGCTATGCTTTTGTTGTTTCCTTGTAATGTGCAATTTTGTTTTATAATTACATGTAAAGGAACCAACACTCCTGCTTTAGCTTTAGATCTTTTGGTCTGGTTAAGATGATTGGTTTAGATATAATATCAAACCAAATACAAACAGTTAACAATTTTGAACTCATTCACCAATATTGTACTGGCATTTTATTTCTTTTATAAAAAATGGTATTTCATTCTTTTGATCATCCTCCTTCATCATCATCATCCTTTATCTTGTAATCTGGAAAGTTGTCATCTCAATAACCTGCAATGGTTATCTATAGTGTTTAAGTTTTTAATACAAGAATCATACTCTACTCAAGTTTTCTTATAATAACTAAGAGCAAATTTTACTTTTGATCCTCTAAGGTTCTAACTATTATACATGAATCGCATTTGGTCTTTGACTATAATTTTTTTTTTTTTAATTAGGTGCATGATTATGTAATATGTACTCCGTATTATATTTGGTCATGTTGTCTAATTTTTTGCTTAGCTATTGTTGAAAGTGCTCATTCAGAATAAGTAAATGCAGTGCACCTTACAGAAGTGCTCCTTCTGAAAGAAACAAATGCAGGCTCCTTTCGGAAGGAGCACTTCCGTCAATAATTTGCCAAAAAGTTGTTGGAGAACATGACCAAATGTGATTCATGTATAATAGTAAATGAATCAAAAGTGAAAAATTTTCATTAACTAATTCGAAACAACTGCTGACCCGACCGGACTCGGACCCAAGCAAGATCCATGTGATTTTACTTTTTTATCCCCGGCTTAAACCCCAAAACCCTTCTCGCAGTTCGAGCTACTACACAAGTACGGCTGATTCGTGAAGCGAGCTTCCACTTGTTCGAATCACACAGAATGGCCACCGCCGCCGCTTCCGCCGCTGCCAGATCCTTTTTCCGGTCGTCCTCCGTTCTAAACTCCGTCAGCCGGGTGGCACGTGAAGCCAAAGCGGCGCGCGCCCCTTGCCGCAGCGCTTCCAGAAGTCCTCTAGGTTCTCGCATCTTCAGGTACCGTATGCTTATCTGCGCTTGAATTCTGCCTATATCTGTTCCTATGTACGCATAAATGTTTTATGAATCTTTAATTGGATATAGATATGTAGATGCGACTTAGTAGTTACATTGGATTTGAAGGTGTCCGGTAGAGTTGAGCGCGTGTGGACAGTCGATGCAGCCCTACCACACGGCCACTGCTTTGGCTTTAATGAACTCAATGCTTACCGTCTCTCCTCGCAGCTTCGGTTGGCTTTCAGAAGGTGAGCTTTCCCATGATAAATCCATAATTTATTCTCATGACTTTGTTAAAACCCTAATGTGGCGACGTATTTGCTGAATTGGATGTGAAATGATTGGTTATTTAGTTTGTAATGTAGGTGTTTCTTTCATTTGCATGATTAGAGTGCAGTTGGGGTTTCGATTTTGCTACTTTTGCATAGCATAAGTTTTCTTTTGTGCTTTTTACTCTTTAAAGTTACCATGCTTAACTCTATGTGGTCATTTTGAATTTAGATATTCATAAAGTTTTTGAGGATCATTGTAATTTGCTTGACCACATAGAAAAATTCATGTGTTTGGATCTGAGTGTGTGTATATCAGCTTCTGCAGCTTTCTCCATCCCCAAAATATTGAAGCTTTTCTTTCTGTCCTGCTTCAATATTTATGTGTTTGGATCTGAGTTTGCTTGTCCTTCTGTCCTGCTTAGTTGATTCCTCGTATCTGCGTACTTCTAACTAGCTTGGCTGACCAGTGGTTTTTCTTTATTAATTTGGGTATCTAACTCCTAAAGTCTCCTCCTTTTGTCCTCTAATACTTTGTTTGCTATCATTGATTTCGGTTCCTTGTAAAAGCCATAAGTTTTGCTGCTTACCTTGCTGGATTTTTAATCTGATCTCTTTTGCAAACATATTTTTCTTAAGTTCATCGTATATCAGCTTTTGTAATTCTCTTTCCCCTTGTACTAAAATTTAAGATTTGTCTTCTTGCCCTTGATTTTATATACTTCACTTGCTTCTTCTCTAGTAGGTTTTCTAATCAGGGGATTTTCGTTCTTGATTTAGGTATCTAGCAACACCTATAGGATACTCTTTTTAAGAACTTGGTAAGTGAATTTTTTGCAAGATTGCTTTCGAATCTTATTGTATAATGGAAATCCTGTCATTCCTGTGCCATATAGCTCTCATGAATTTGGGCTCCCATTCTACATTGTAGAGATAGAACCTTTTGTGTGTTCCATGAACTATCAGAAACACAGCTGAGTGGAACCAATAGTCAATAGAACTAGGCGCTGCCAAAATTGTTACTCTTTTCTTTATTCTCATTCCTTGTTATAGCTTTCTACGTATTAGAAATTGTTCTCTAAAGCTTTCTATGTATTAGAAATTGCTACTTACATATGCATTTGCTTGACATTTTCTAATTCAGTAATTAAGGTGATACTATATGCAGCATAAATTGCCAGGATGCACATAGATTTTCTTTTAAGTTTCAATCTGCTAGATTTGTCTACTATCAATGCTTAGTCTCTTTGATACTGAACTGTTTTCTTTTATATATCAACCAGCCTGCATTGATGATGCATGACCAGTGTTGTGTCATTTGAGGGTTCAAGCAAGTTTCCTGTTCCTGTGGAGTCTGCTGTCACTATGGTTACAATCCAGATTCCACAATAAGATGGCAACAAGATGTGATGTCCTCTGATCAAACCAAAATATTTTCTTGTCTGCTTATTCAAGACCTATGATCTTTTTACTTTGTTATTTAATGTATGATATATACTTCTGATTTTTACCAAAAGAAATATAGTTCAACAGAGCTACACTTCTGCAGTCATGAAAATTTTCTAGCATCTCACACTTGTCAACTCCAGTTTAGGTCAAAATAGTCATGAAAATTTTCTAGCATCTCACTTGTCCTTGTACTAGTGTTTTGTTCAATTTAATCCTTAATTTTATTTTATTTAATTTAGTTCTTATACTTCAAAAAGTAGTGCAATCAAGGACAATAGTTAACCATGCTAATATTACAATTAGCTTAGTTGTGACTTGCTTGGTAATCCTTTCTAGTATATTTTTTCACTTTTCTTCATTTTATAAAGAATTGATATTAGTAGAGGTGCCCTTGTTATTGATACTTAGCTTCACAAGTAACTTAATAATAAAAAATAATAATTCCATAGTTTGTAAACAATGCATCCTCATTTTGAACCAAATGAGATCCCTCTTGGGCAAGAACACAAGAGGAACATGATACAAGTGAAACCCTGTAAGGTAGGACATGAATTTAACCAAACCAGCACTACTAACTTACTAAGATTTACGGATGCAAAATACGAAATCACTGAAATTCTTGTACATACTAGTACCATAGGAATGCAGCATATCAATAATTCATAAGGAAAACGAGAACTTGAAGCTTAGTCTCTTCAAAATATTCACCCCGTCCTGTGACTCTGAGACCCCCTCCTCTTTACTCCTCCACATTCACCAATTCATACTCCACTAAAGAAAGATTGTTATCCTCTTTAACAACAAAACTAGCAGGTTCTGTAACCTCAACTCGTCCCCATTTGTCTACTGCCAAACGCATTGAACCCTTGAACATGTCTATCTTCGCATTGCGCAGAATTACTGTAGAGCCCACAGTCATTGCATCAACTGCACTCAGGAAAAAGAAAAGAAAAAGATAACACTAGTGTCAATACTCCAACCTGAACAGTGGCAGAAATCCCATTTTTCCTAAGTTATATACCACATTAAATTAGGCACACTTTGCATTCCATGCAAGATTAAAACAAAATCATTGAAGAGATACAGGCATTTTAGCCTAAGAAATCACCACTACAACGAACAACAGAGACTCAAGAGAATATGATTCCATAGCTTGGTAAAGCAATGCTGCCTGCCAACTATTAGGTTCTCCAGATGATTTCATTTGGAACCACCAAAACATGGGACCCGAGACTCAACCTTCCTAATCACTTCTAGGACAGTTGATTCTTTTTACTCACAAGCAACACATGTGACAGAGAATAATAGCACAAAACATCTTCTCACTTACATAGAACATGGCAATCCTAATTGCTAAAAAATGAAGCCATCCAAATGTTAAACTTCCACCATGACACTAAATACTCTGTTGTTCACAATATTGCATACCGAAAACTTTACAGAAGCAAATTGTGTAGAGCCACTACACAACAAGCCAAAATCTTCCTAGGTATAGGGAAGGCGAATGAAAATCAGATGTTAAACAACAACAGCACTTAAAGTAACATATATAAATGTCCACCTTCTCTCCACTTTGATAGCAATATCACAGACAAAACTTTGCTAAAAGAGTGAAAAATCAACCAAGGCAATCTTATACCCAGGGCCTGCTACTCTGCTTAGTTTTTATCAATATTTAAACATGATAATCTTATGTATACAATCAGACCAAAAAAATTGCATATTTAACATCAATACAGAGACACACAAATCCTCAAATCTATATACATAGACCTATATGAATATTTATACAAAATTTCATTTCAAACATTAACAAGCATATGCTGAAATCTATACAAATTCATACCTTGATCGTTGCGGGCGGTGAAAATAATAGTCCCAGTCTCGTCACCAACAAGGCACTCAGCGATGCGAGCCGGGGCACGAGGGTTGAGCGACATCGACCCCCTGCCGCCGCGCCTGCCACCTCCGGCGGCGTTGCTTTTGACAGTGGTGGAACTGACAACCTTTACTGTAAGAGTGTGGCCGTTGGTCCCGGGCTTTAGACTGTTGACTTTCACGAACACTGGCTTCCTCTTCTCGATAGATCCCGCCGCAGCCGTAGCCATCTCGTTGACCCTAAAGCAATAATCTTAAACCCTAAATCCCTAAATTCCGAAGCAGAGCGAGCGCAGGCAAGGACTTGTGGGTGAACAGCGAGGAAGAAATGAATTTCTAGGGTTTTGGAGTGTTTTAAGGTTCGTGAGCGAGCGGTAAATAGTAAACGCCTCAAGGTTTTAATCTTTTCAATTTCCGACCCCTCATTTTTCTCTTTTTATCGTTTTATGTTGCAACAAATCCCCTTTCTTTTCGGCATTACCCACTAAACTTTTGCTACTCCAACCTAACTCTCATACATTTTCATTAATTCTATCTCCAGTTCCCACCGTTAGACACAGTGACTAATCTCTTCGTTGGATTGTAGGCTGGGACAGCTGGCTTGGAGATTTAAATTCTATCTACATATATATCTGTTAATCAGTTAATTTATAGAGAACCTGTTTGGTAACATAGCTAACTTATCATCTAATTTTAGTTTATATTAGTTTTTTTTAACAACTTATTTTGATGTAAAATGCTAAAATTCAAAAAGCTGTTCAAAGCAACTTTTAATATTTTCGATAAGTTTTTTGAGAAAATCATTTTATATGTAATCAGCTATCAATCTAATAACTAATTTACCAAACACTTTTCTACAATCAACTAGTCAAACTCACTAACCCAATTAGCTAACAGCTATTTACCAAACACCTCTAAAGTTTGCACACGTTATCTAAAAATACACTATGAATGAAACTCTTAGTGTAACATATAACTGTCGGAACAATTTATTTTAATTTATTTTAAAAATTACAATGGGTGGAGTCAAAACATGACTATAAACTTCATTAAGACTTGAATAACTTGAAAAGAAAGGGATTAGGTGAATATGAAAATCCAATTCCAAACGAGATTCATGGATAGGATCAAAATGTGCTAAGGAATTTGCACATGGTACGTGTCTTGAAGATGAGGATTGGAGCATTTGAAACGTAATGGAAACGAGGAGGATCGGAGCTAGGAGAGTGCAGTGGGCCATGAAATGTTAATGGATGATGACAATGGACCAGGTTGGGTGATGTATGTTAAAGTCTATTGGGTCAGTGGCCCACCAAAGGCGCACAAAGTTGCCTTTTGATAATCTATAGGCAATTTATATCGTCGACCAGAGTACAATGCATTGTGCATCCTGTACCAAAATGACGTCGTTTTAGTAATTTTAATTAACGTTTTTTCTTTTTGGAAATCACGTTTTCCGTTTTGGCTGGTCTGTGTATTCTTTGAAGACATTCTGTGTATTGTAGACTATGATTTTGTGTATTCATGTTAGAGGTACTTAAACATAGGTTGTGAATTGTTTTGTGTATTCGAATGTTAGGAGGATGATTTCTGTGTATTGTGTTAATATTTTGTGTATTCCCTCAAGTCATTCTGTGTATTCTAGACAAGGATTCTATGTATTTCCTGAAGTCATTCGCGTCCACCGTCCACTAACATTCGAAACGATGTCGTTTCGGACCAGGGTCCACAGGTCCACGATATAACGATTGTCATCTATATGGAAACTGTGGACTATGGTCCAAAACGACGTCACTGAATTTTATGTGTTAGAATAATGTACATTATAAGTTATAAAAAAGTATATTGCAGCGAATTGTGTGAAAAAATTTACATGAAACGACATCGTTTTTGAATGGTGGTCCACTCTGAACAATAACTATTGCATCTATATGATGACATAAATTAGATTGCGGGTAGAAATGTGAGACTATGTTACATAAAGATATAGAGATGGTAGTGAATGAATAAGCTATGTTATCACTCAAACACTAGTGGTTATGAGCTTTTTCGGTTAAGCTAAGGGCAGTTGGACAACATCGATCATATTATATAGTGAAATATGAAGTAGGATTTGATCTAAAATACAAATTAAAGGAATAATGTTACTTATACTAATGGTGATCCATCAATTCAATACTATGATGTCGTGTCGTAAGTGGAGTTGGCATGACCCACACTAATCGACGAACATAAATTAGTTAGTCAAGTTACAGCTACATCGACCTATCTTTACAGCTGGTGGGATAGGTGTAAGTTGGTATAGCCTCGATTACCTGGTATTCCAACTATATGCAATCGGTTTAGTCCTCTAAAATACTTGCCTGTCGATATGAATTGGTTGGAACTCGAAAGGGTTATTGTTCAGATTATTAGGTCAATTATACTACTTGATTTATAACCCATCACTAGATATATGCAACAAAATTTAGAAGAGTGTCGTTCTCAAATATTATTGGATAAAAAAACATAACTAAATCATTTTCATTTTATAAGATGCTAGTATTAAAAATAGTGAATAAGTTTGATAATATCGCTCAAAAAGGTGCACAAAATGTAAACGAAGACGCGTAGATGTAGAAAATGGTGTCAATTGTCTCTTTCAAAACTAAATTTGAGAATCCTTACCTTACTTTTTCTTGTCTTGTGTAGGAAAAAAACACAAGCTAGCTAGGTAGAGAATTATGTCATGATAGATGCCTAATGCACGTGACACCCAATTTCAATAATACACATACATTAAATATATAAAGAATCGTAAAATTGATTACACGAATAATATAAGATAATATAATATTTAGTCACACCCAATAGCAATAATCAATCAGTACTGTTGGAAATCTTGTGATTTCCGAGCAACAAAAGTTATATGGTACGTAATAGACTTTTTCTAACACAAAAATCAATCTTCTGACCAACATAACGACTAAAATCGAGATCTAAAAAATTCACTGTCAAAATTACTGACCAACAACCAATATTGGACGCAGATAGCGTCCAACACCTCATTTGTAACGTTTTGTTTTGTAGCTATCCACCAGTATAAAGTTGAGCCCATGCGGCATAACGGGGACACACTCTAAAAACTTCTACTCAAATAATAGTAATACAACTTTGCTTGTCTCTATTTATTTACACATAAATATTATTGGTAACATTGTTAACTTCAATTATACTTCACTTTCCTTTGCCATAATTTTCAATTTTTTTTTTTGGTTGTATAGTACTTTTTTCCCTTCGAAAATCTCATTTTTTAAAAAAATCCTGAGATGCATCATATGACGTGTAGCTCAAATAATTACTTCATATATATTTTGATCAATATCTCAATTTTCCTATCCTTGTTTGATATATTTAATTTTAAATTTTTTATTCTAGAGCAATTAGAGGAGTGATAAGAAGAATCGTTAGGGTGTTGTCCATTTCAAAAGCATACACTAACAAATCTTATAGTTAATAAAGAGATATTAGCTAGTGAAACAAAGATTGTGTTGTAGAGTTGTAGGTATATATAATATATATGATTATATGAAGAGATGGAGGTAGTGCATGTATAGGATAGTTACATCTTGTCTCTCACATTAAATGATGATGATGCATATATTAATTGAAAAGTGGAAATGCATGTCCATGTATGTAGGTCTTTTTAAGATGAACCGATGTGATATGTTTTTTTTAATTGAAAGAAAGAATAACATAATTGAGAGATTTTTGTAACATTATACGGAGTATATATTTAGTTTTAGTTGGTAATATAACTTATTAATGTATTGGTATGGTGCATGTTATAAAAATGTATATTTATAAATAAGATGTTATGTTGTTATCTCTTTAATTTGTTGAGCTCGGCAGGAAAAAAGAGACTAAATTTCAAAATACGTAAATTTTTATTAGAGTTGTTATTAACATATGTCATGATAGGACAACTTTCATATGCTACATGGTAAAAAAACTTCACCAAATAAATTAATTACTTGAAAAAGAGCTTAGCTTTCTCCCATCACTCCATGTGAACCGCACGGCCGCACCTGATCATGACTATATATATATATATATGCTTGTGATTCAATATAATGAGAACATACCCTAAAGTGAAATTTAAAAATCAATCTCTGCATTATATCTGTAAAAATTGGATGGATTTGATCAATTTTTTTTTTTAAAAAATGCACACATCATATGTCTTATATGCACACCCCAGTTTTGAACCACACCCAACTAATTTCATCGATAGATCTAATGTTTGATAGAAAGGTTGTGATAAGTGAGACCATTCCTATGGTACGGTGGTAAATAAATTGTTGAAGTGTTGGGTGATGAATTGCTGATGATAAATTTTATATGTTTAAAGTTAAATATTATCTGCAACCGTTTATAAAGAGTTAATTATGTTTTCTTTTCTAAATTTATATGTGGCAATTCAGTGTTAGTCTTTTTTTATCAGAACATTTACATTTGGTCCTAATATTATATATTATTACATGATCATTTTTTATCTTCTATCAACAAAAAAATTATAATGCCATTAAATACAAAAACATTTTTGTCTTCAATTACAGATTAAAAAAAATAAATATAAAAATAGAATGGAGTCAACTCACTCGGTATAAAAATGATCAAAATGTCATTTAACGATATTTCAACGATTTTGTTGACGGGGGACAAAAATGATTATGCCACCATGCTAAGACCAAGTTTGGATATTTCAATAAAAATGACTAAAAGTAGATTGTTATCTATAAATCTAAGACAAAAAATAGATATATGCTATTGAATATCACCTATAAGCTATAAGTATTTGTCCTATCAAATAAATGGAATGGACTCTCATTAAATATATAAGAAAGTTAGAAAGTAATAAAGGAAGCTCAACAACTATTATTAATGAAGGGATGGTCACATTCACATCTCACACCTCACTCTCATTAGATTCTCTCCATCTCTGATCTCTCTTTCTCTTCACTTTCTACTATGCTTCTCATCATCTCTTTTCAGACCTCTCATTCTCCTCCCCCACTCCAAAGCTCTCTCTTTTCTTGTCTCTCACCACATTTGAGCCATTCCCAGAGGCTGATGATGAGGGAAAGGTGGAATCTTTAACCCCCCAGCCAGGCTTCTCAATTTTCTTGGATGCTGAGTAGTAGAGAAATGACCAAAACCCCCTTTTCCTAGGGCTAATACTATCATCCCCATCATTCATTCTCATCATTTTCCAAGAAACCCATCCTGTCACCATTATTCCCCTTCTTCTTCCTCCTCTGAAAGGGTATTCTGGGCTTCCTAGCAGCCTCAAACTGATGATCACCATTATTACACTCCCCAGCCTTAATTGTTGGCCATCTGAACAGGCTGAGATGAAGCAATAGCACCCCCAAGCTCAGATCTAACAGAAGGGGTTGAAGAAGAAGAAGAAGAAGAAGAAACCAATTTCCCAAGCTTAGCTTTTCTTGCAGACAAAGCGCACAAACCCCTCCTGGGCTGCTGTTTTTGTACGGATGATTCGCACATTGCATACTACTCCTGCAAATTAAAGGTTAGCACCCAAGATTTGATGGTGAACCTCACCCTACTTAGCCATGAAGGAGCTGGTAATATCTTTCTTGAATTCCTGAATATTACACATAATAATAATGTTTAATTTCTTTACCCACTTGAATTTCTCAAAAATATAATATATGTTTGTTTATGTATGTTATATGTATTATGCTTGTCGGAGATCCAAACTGCTTACTACTTTGTCCCTGGGACAGGCGAAGGTGCAAATAATTGGCTACTTTATCTTCCGGTAATATAATTAATTACTTCACCTTATTGTTATTGTTATTAATCTCTATTAGATTGAAAAGATTGGTTTCTTGAGTGAGGATTTTAATCAATTATTTTAGGGAGGAGGATGGTGTTCGACCCCCCAAGATTGCCAGATTTTTATATTTCAAATTTCCACATTAATCAACCAGCCAAGCCCATAGCATTTAACGGTATACTGAGCAATGATCCTGAACTTAACCCTGGTATTATACTATCCAACTTATTTATTTTTTATTGGAGATTTTTGGGACTTCATTTTTATAACTAACATATTTTTTTTGTTTTTTTTTTTGTTTTTTAAATGTTTTTAGATTTTTTTAGCTGGAACAAAGTCGTGATTTAGTATTGTGATGCATCATCCTTCACTGGTAATTTTACACAGGTATATAATGGAAGTAAATTCTCCTATTTATTTTGTAGGCTAGATATATATGTTACTAGCTAGTTTATATATTCTACATGCATATGTGATTAAAATTTGAATTTGTATTTCTTATCAAATAGGGTACCACGCTGTCTTTTAAAGGAGCTAAGATTTTCCAGTCTGCAATGTTGGAGATGGTAGAGAAAGGCATGAATTATGCCAAAAAGGTATTGTCTAATTGTGTTATATTAATTATATTCTTATTTATTAAAGAACTCTTTGATGATTTCATTTTATTGATGTTCTAAGTGCATTATTTTTTATTTATATTTATTTCCTTACTACACCTATGGATTATAATAAAATTCTATATTTTAGGCCCTTTTAGTTGGGGAGTCAGTGCGAGGAGTTGCAGCTATGCTTCACAGTGATGAATTTTCAAATTCATTCCATAGTTTCACTCACATCAAGTATCTTTCAGATTCTGGATATTTTTTCCAGCTTAAGTATTAATTTTGTTAATGTTTTAAAACATTTTGGAGATTGTTGAATTTTAATTTTTTTTTAATTGTAAAATTTTTGAAAAGAAAAATGCACAATAATGGATGTAAAAATTCATATTTCTATCCACTTTTGAAGGGCTAGTCACTCTACAAGTATAAATTATATTTATAGAGTATAATTTTTTAATGTCTATTAGAGAATACTTTTTATTTGTATAATTGTTCAATTACCCTTGTAAATTATTAATCAAACTATTTGTGTTCATTAGAGATCAACCGAGGTGTTACCAAAATATTGCACTTCTAAATTAAATGTAGCCATGGTAAGCAATAGTAGCTTACACACACACACACACACACACACACACACACACACACACATTGTAAGCTAATATTGCTTACTAGGCTGCATTTAATTTAGAAGTGCAATATTTTGGTAACACCTCGGCTAGTCTCTAATGAACACAAATAGTTTGATTAATAATTTAAAAGTATTTACAAGGATAATTGAACAATTATACAAATAAGAAGTACTCTCTAATAGACATTGAAAAATTATACTCCGTAAATATAATTTATACCTGTAGAGTGACTAGCCCTTCAAAAGTGGATAGAAATATATATGGACTTTTACATCTATTGTTGTGCATTTTTCTTTTCAAAAATTTTACAATTAAAAAAAATTAAAATTCAATATTCTCCAAAATGTTTTAAAACATTAACAGAATTAATACTTACCCTGGAAAAAAAAATTCAAAATCTGAAAGACACTTGACTTGAGTGAAGCTATGGAATGAATTTGAAAATTCATCACAGTGAAGCATAGCTGCAACTCCTCCAGCTGACTCCCCAACTAAAAGGGCCTAAAATGTAGAATTTTATTATAATCCATGGTGTAGTAAGGAGATAAATATAAATTAAAAAATAATGCACTTAGAACATCAATAAAATGAAATCATCAATGAGTTCTTTGATAAATAAGAATATAATTAATATAACACAATTAGAAAAATACCTTTTTGGCATAGTTCATGCCTTTCTCTGCCATCTCCTCCAATGCAGACTGGAAAATCTTAGCTCCTTTAAAAGACAATGTGGTACTCTAATTTGATAAGAAATACAAATTCAAATTTTCATCACATATGCATGTAGATGTAGAATATATAAACTAGCTGGTAACATATATAGCTAGCCTACAAAATAAATAGGAGAATTTACTTGCATTTATACACTTGTGTATATAGCACTACAAGAAAAATTGCGATGGAAATAATTCGGTCGCGATATAGGCTAGGGAATTGGCAGGGAAAGGATATCCTTAAAAGCATTAGGAAGCGAATTGGCAATAAGAATCCGAAAGTTCAACTTCTTGCCTTCACTGTAAGTTTTTATAGACTTCATATGCATTATAGTTGTCACATTCTATTTGAAAAAAATGTCTGTAACTCTGCATGATCATATCGATGTTGTTTTGACCAGTTGTCATTGCTATAATAATATTACTGTTTACTTGTTTTTTCTTTTCTTTTCGATAATATTAATATTACTGTAACTCTTTTCCCTGGAGAAGGCAGGTTTGGTTCTAGCATTGTTTGTGTTGAAGTAATGTTTGGTTGTTTGTGTCTAGGATCGGAATTGGGTGAAGATGTGAATTTTGGCAACTAATAATGGAGAGCTTGCTTCACAATAATCACTGGTCAGAAAATTGTAAAAATGGGTGGAAAGAAGGATTTTTAATGTTGTGAAATTCTAAGATTGTAAAAATGGGTGAAAAGATGAATCTTTAATTTTCTTCTTTCTGCAGCTCATGTATCAAAGACAAACTTAACGTATCGACTGGGATGCTACAAAAAATGCTTTAGTGTATAATGCTTGGGAGATGAAGGCTAAAAGAATATACGCTGATTATGTTGTTAGTGTGAATTGTTGTTTGTGAAGACTATTATATTGTTAGTTTAGACTTGAATTGACTATTATTACTTACTAAGTGTAGATTGATGATGTATTATTACTTGAATTTGATGTGGATTGATAATGTTTTAGAATTATTTTATATTTTAGAAATAATAGAGTTTTTAGTATATCATTGTAGTTATAAATTTTGTGACGAAATATTTGTTCATGAAAATAATAATTTTAAATAAATTTAAAAATAGCAAGATAGAATATTTGTGGCAAAAATTGCGACGAAAAATAATTCCGTTGTGTTTTTTTGTGAGGGAATATCCGTCTCCAAAATGGTGTTAGAATTAGCAACGGAATTATTTTCGTTGCCAAGTTGCGACGGAATTATTCCGTTGCAATATTTCGGGACGAAAAATTCCGTCGCCATATTTCATGACGAAAATTTTTCGTTGCAAACGAACATACGATGAGCCGATAGGCGACTGAACGAATTCCGTCGCAATTTTTCCGTCGCGAATCGCGAATCACGATTTTTCTTGTAGTGGTAGAATTACCGTATCATTGAAGGATGATGCATCACAATACTGAATCACGACTTTATTCCAGATATAGTTCTACATTCTTTGCCCTTATTTTTACCTATTTCGTTTTGATTCTAAATTCTATAATTCTAAATAAGAAAATTATTTACAAACTCATTGTCAAGACCTTGTGGTCTAGTGACACCAAATTGCAAATATCATATGGGAGATTGTGAGTTTGAGCATTAGTGGAGTTGGTAGCCTTAGAGAAAATAACTACGAATAGATACTGTAATCTATTTAATTTATTATTATTTATTTGTTGTTAAATTGTAATTATAAATTTAGTGTTTGATAAATAGAGAATTACATTAACCAATGGCAATTAAAATACTAAAAATAATAACTTTTTAAGTTAGAATATTACATATATTTAATTTAAAATACTATTTTTCCTACTTATAATGCACTGTTATTTTGTCGCTCAGCCTATTCATTGCTTGGTCTTACTTGGACTCTTAGAGCCAATTGGCCTTAATTTTGTCTTGGCGAAATCCAAATCTACTAAATATAATAAAAGCCAATTATATTATGATTATAATGAGAATAAAATTTGTGTTAGTATAACATATTACATTAATGACTTGTATATTATACTTACTTTTTTATACTAATACAAATAATAATTTCCAATTTTATTCCCCATCTTTTAAAATTTTCTTTATCACCGTTAAATCTAGGAGTTAAGTTATAAATAGAATTGAAACTATGTTAATGTAATTGGTTTTATAGATCACTTGTACATTATGCTTTATTTAATTTCTTGTACTTTTACAATCTCTTTCTAATTTTATGCCTACATCATTTCCAATATATGGATTTGTTAAAAAAATGGTTCTTTCTATGGGTTGTGTTGAAATTTATTTTCTGATTGGTATATTTTATTTGCATAATTTTTATAGTGTTAGTATGTTATATACACACACACTCAAATCTTGTGATGATTAAAAATAAAATTAATATTTTTTCTTATTTTATTTCTTTGAGTTTCAACAAAACAAAGTAATTTACTATTCAACTACAAAGACTAACTTGATTAACCAAACAGCTAGTCTTCAAAATTTTAGCGATATATTAAGCAACGACAAGACCAAAAGTCCAGGTTGTAATTTTTTTTATTTGTATATATTTATGATTAGTTTTATACTCTCTTTTTGTAATTCAATTTTATATATAACTAACATGTAAACATCTTATATTTTTTCAATTGAAATAAAGTAATGATCAGGTATTGTGATGATTCGTTTTTACGGGAAACTAAAAAAATGTATGATGTAAGTAATGAACTTTTATATATATATATATATATATATAATGATTTGATTAAAATATATTATTTCTTATCAAATTTTTTTTTTTGTTTTTATATACGTAGGGCACTAAATTATATTTTAAAGGAGTAAGGATTTTCCAAACCACTTTAATTTGGTTGGAGGAAATTACAATTCCATTTTCACTTAATTCCCACTTAATTCCGAAGCCACAAAGAATGTAAGGATTTTAGAGTTTTCCATTTAATTATTTGATAATTTAATTACACTACAACTCTTTACTTAACTATCTTTATTATTGTTAAATTAAGAAATGTCATTCTTAATTATTTTATCCTCGTTATGTTTATAAAATTTTAGGCTCTTTAATTGAGGAGTTAGCGAGAGGAGTGGTTGTCATGTTGCATTGTGACAGATTCCGACAGAATGCACCATGCGGATAGATGTTATAATAATAATATTATTATAATTATTAAACAAATCTAAGTAATAATTATAAGTAAATAACTTATGTTAAATATAAATCAAATGAAATAGTTACATGTAATAAATAATAAAAAACTTACATATGTTAAATATAAATTAGTGAATCCCATTCGACCTACCATATAATAGCCTACAATTGTCAATAAAAGGTAAAATTCCTTGCCCCCAAGACCTCACACCGTACCCCAATCGGATAGTAGATGCGTGAATCAGGATAACTCATAAGCCAATTAGATGGGACGATCAGTGTCTAGTGTCCTCATGGAGTCTATCACACATTGATTCTCACGTTCTCACCGAAAGTGTATTCTTATTTGAACCCAAACATATATATGCAATAATTATTGATGTTAAAGGCCATGTGATGCATTGACGGTTATAAAGTATACTCGATTTAAAAATAAAATAAAATTATACTCCGTAACAAAGAAAAGTTTTTTTTTTTTTTTTTTTTTTTTTTTTTTTTGCAAACAACCAAGAAAAGTTAAGTAGGATAAATATGAAGTAATGGGACAAAAGGTTTTATCATTATTAGTTTCTTAAAAAAACATGGCGTCAATAGCATCATGCATGTAATGCTCTACCTATTTCCAGAAATTAAAATTAACCGTTCTTTTTTTTTTTTTTTTATAAAGCTAGAAGCTACTCACTCCTTTTATCAGCTATACTTCTACCTATTAATTTACCCTTTATATAAGTCTATAACATATAGCTTTCATATGGTTATTTATGAAATCATAGACATTATTTTTAGGTGAACATTTAACATTTTTGACAATATCGATAATAATTTTAAAAAGAGTTGTTTTTTTTTATTTATAAATAATTTAAAATTATGATTGATGCATACTTTATTTTATTTTTAATTTTTTTTATCAAGTCAAACAACAGAAGGGCTTTTGGTTGGAGGGAATAAGTGTTTCATTCCCACCTAATTCCACATAATTCTGAAGGCAAGCAAATTTATTCGTTTAGTTTGAGGGAATTGCAATTGCGCGGAATTGAAATTCCCTCATTTTCATGGAATTAGAATCCAATGCTTCCCTTGGTATTTATATTCCATGGATTTTAGGGAGGTAAAAAAATAACTTTCAAAAGCAAAATTTGAATTTGGTCATTTATGATTTTCATAATACACAATAATAATAATAATAGTTGTAGTAATAATAATAATAAGTATGTGCATTTTGGACTTTATACAACTAATTCCTTTCAATTCCTATGTATACCAAACATTGTAAATGAAATTCTCAGTAATTCTATTTCTGCAAACCAAATACTAGAATTTAAATTACCACTTTATTCTACATTATTATCTCCTATGGAATTGTAATTCCTTTCCACCCATTTCCCTCCTTCCAAACACCCGGTAAAAAAAAAAAAAAAACACCCGGATAGTTATTATTAAGTAAATTTGGAAAGTAAATGAAAAAAAATGATATTGACGCTGATCCCGATTTTTATCAACATATGCACTTCTTTGTATATGTAAAATTTAGAATCAAATAAAAACCTCCATAACAAATATCACTCACTAAAAAAAATGGTACTTTTTTACTAATTATGAGTTAGGATCAAGTGCTTAACACTAAGTCAAACACTATAACTAATAGCAAAGACACAATTTTATTTTTATAATGGATGAACAAGTGTTATTTCATGAAAATGATTTATTGGAGATGTGTGAATCCTAAAAATTCATTCATATGAAATCAATATATCAATTCAGTAATTATAATGGTTCAACCCGTGCTTGAAAATTGAAATATCAACCCATACACAGCTATATGGGCAGCTTGCAGCTTTATATGCTCAATTAATTTTCCCACATTGATTGTCATAGCTACCGTAGTATACTTTCTCGGCCAAGTGCTTTCACTTATATATATATATATGCCCATTGCTTTCACTGATTTGCAGCAGAAAACCATTTAACAATATTCCCTAGCTTCTTTCCTTCACTCACCTAGCTCTCTCTTCTCCATAGCTTCTAAGCTGTAATCGATAATGGATTTTGTGTATAGGCCTCTTGTTCTGCTATTTCTACTACTTTCTTGTTCTCAGTTCACCGCCGACGCCGAAGATATCAGGGTGAATCCTACTGAGCTCCGTCACAAGGGAGCAGGTATATATGTAACAAATAAATTAATACATATATATATATATATAGCTTCTTATTTCATTTTTATTTTTTAAAAAATAATTTTTATATATCTTAACTTGGTATATATATAGTGTGCTTGTCTGGGATCCCAGCAGCTTACTACTTTGCTCCGGGGTCTGATGAAGGGGTTCACAATTGGGTGGTTTTCCTTCCTGTAAGTTCACATAATATATTTTATACAATAATACTTAAGAAGTAAATGTTTGTGTGTAATTTGGATGATATGATTTTAGGGCGGAGGATGGTGTTATACATTCGATGATTGTGTGAATTATACAAACAAAAACTTTTTTAACCAAACAGCTGGACTTCAAAAATTTAGCGGGATATTGAGTTCTGACAAGATGCAAAACCCAGGTTGCAATTTTATATATTTTCGATTATTAATTAGTAATACTCTCTTTTATTGTACTTTATTACTTTTATATATAACTAACACCATAATGTGTTTAGATTTTTTTAACTGGAATAAAGTACTGATAAGGTACTGCGATGGTTCATCATTTACTGGGAACTCAAAAAAAAGATATAATGTAAGTAATGAATTTTTATATTTTCTGATTTGATTAAATATATTATTTGTTATCAAAATTTTAATTTTGTTTGCATATATGTAGGGCACTCAACTATATTTTAAAGGAGCTAGGATTTTTGAATCCACTTTGAAGGTGATGTTGAAAAAGGGAATGAAGTCCGCAAAGAAGGTAAGGATTTTAAAATTTTTCATTTAATTTTTTGATAATTTAATTACACTACAATTCTTTATTTAATTATATTTTTATTATTATTAAATTAAAGAATGACATGCTTAACTATATTATCTTGGATTTGCTATATGTGTTTATAAAATTTTAGGCTCTTTTGGTTGGCGAGTCCGCGGGAGGAGTGGCTGCCATGTTACACTGTGATAGATTCCGACAGAAATTTTCAAACTCCACTCATGTCAAATGCCTTTCGGATGGTGGATATTTTTTTGCCGCGTAAGTTTATACTTTTGTCATTTATTTTAAATTTATCATTTTACTTACTGAGCTAAGTTTTGTAATGATTGTAAAAAAATTTCATAGGAAAAAGCACAACTTTGGGAGTAGAAGTTTCTTTTTGTCCATCTTTGAAGGAGTGGTGAATTTACATGTATAACCTTACACACTCTTTAATATACTCCGTATTATTTAACTTAAATTTATTATTAATCAACATGTGCGTTTGTGTGGATCAGAGACCAACCAAGATGTTACCCAAATCTTGCACCTCCAAATTCACTCCTGAAATGGTAATTAATTAAGCCGCAAACTATATCACTGACCAAAGTACATTATACACAATATATATATATATATATATATATATATATATATATATATATATATATATATATATAAAATTGATTCTAAGTTATATGTTTTGTTTTTGCAGTGCTTTTTCGCACAAAATGTGCAAGAAGATATTCAAACTCCAATTTTTTTCATCATGTCGGAATTTGATTATGTTGAGGTTTCTATTTTAATTTGTATTTTCTTTAATACACACATATATATCATTTATTGAATTTAAAAATAATACTCAGCACGAATCTATTCATTACAATATGCTGTTAAGGCTAATTTTAATTTATTTTATCTAATTCAGATTTCGTTTACTGCTGGCAAATCATATGATGGTTGCATGAATTCCACAACTTGCACATCCGATCAAATCAATCTTATGAAAGGTTAGTGTTGCAATATAATCATTACAATTATTTTCCTTAATTGCAACAAAATTTACTTTCAAAAATTTTTCATTTTGCATTACACAAAACTAATTTCTTTTAATAAAAAAATTCATGAATTTCCACACTTAATTTGTTGTGTATTTCAGATTTGCGATTGGAGCTATTGGATGTGTTACCTGAACAAGACAACAGTTCATCAACGGGATTCTTGATCGTATCTAGTTATGGTCATGTGCATACACTATCTGCTCATTGGTATGAGCCCGCTGCTGGGACTAACAAGGTACTTAAAAAGCATTAATATTATAATAATTAACAATAAATTATGTATAAATACAATATATAGCTATTAGTACAAGTTCGGATCACTATATATATATATATATATATATATATATATATATATTTATTTATTTATATTCATTTACTTTTATATAAAATTGTATGCACTCCATAAATAAATATTAATAAAAGAACTAAATAATGTTCTTGACATGAAAATGACGAATTCTTCCCTAGAACCTACTAATATTTGTTATTCTTTTTTTGAACAGACGATGGCAACTTTATTTGGGGATTGGTATTTTGATAGAAAAGTAGTGCAGATCATTGATACGTGTGACCATCCCTATGGCTGTAAATAAAATGTTGAACTGTTGGATGATGAATTGATGATGATAAATTCTATGTGTTTAAAGTTAAATATTATTTGTAATGGTTTATCTAATTATTCTATGCTTTTCTTTTACTTTTTTTTTTTTGTTTCTTTTTATCTATATGTTTTTTTTGTTTTTGTTTGTTTTTTTTTAGTGTGCCTTTCGTCCTCTTCCATTAAATTGATCAGAGTACTCCGTAAACAATAAATGAATAAATAAGTATATATAGAGACAAGAATTGAGAAACAAATTAAAACAATTAATAATAAATTAGAAAAGAGAAGAATCTAAACAAAATAGAAATGAATACAATCATGGCAATCATTAAAGCTATTTTTATTTATTTGATGTTAACTTCAGAGTGTGTGTATAATATATATATTATGTGAAATCACTCAAATAATATAATACAATCAAATCAAAATATTGAGTCTCAAATAATTAATTGATGACTATTTATAATTCACAATTTTTCCATAAAAATTCTCCAAACAAATCAAATGCTTCATTGGATAAGAAGTGAGAATCATAAAGAGTTGTTTCACTCGCCACCCAACGAAAGAAGCAATCTTCTCCCAGTTTTCTTATCTCTGAACAACAATCGGACGTGATTTCCGCTCTCTCTTGTAGCATATACTCTTCATCAGCAGGTAGTACATATGTAAGCATTCCTACCCTACAATGCTCAGAAGGTCGGTGAAAGTTTGTACATATTTGTGAGTCAATATTTGCTTGTCTTACATTTTCCTTAGCATAGGAAAACCTTATTGTGTTGTAGGTCAGGAACAACCCTAATAAAAAATACACCTTGAAAGTCGCCATTTGTTTGTTTGTTTTTTTAATCTATTTTTTTTTTCCTTTTCCTCCTTTTTGCTTTTGTTTGTATAGAGTTGTATTTGTTTTTGTCAATAAGAACAACACGATCTTATTAATAAACATTTGAAAGATACATATGATTTTAATAAGTTTATGAGTTACAATTTATCATTAAAAATATGTAATAAATTAAAATGTAACTTACATATGTTAGAGATAATTTGAATACTTATATGCAATTATCAATAAATAACTTACGTTAAAAATATATTAGTAAATCCCGTTAGAATTGGTAGGTCAGCCTTCGATTAATTCTTCAAGTGATGGATTGAGAGCATAGCGCAAGGCATATTGGAATATTGGATGAATGGCAAATTTGTTAAATTGTAATGATAAATTTAGTGTTTGATAAATAGCGAATTACATTAACCAATGACAATTAAAATGTTAAAACTAATATTCTTTTCGTCGGGATATACATATGTAAGGATTGCTATCCTACTATGCTTAGAAGATCGGTGAAAGTTTGTACATATTTGTGAGTCAATATTTGCTTGTCTTACATTTTTCCTTAGCATAGGAAAATCTTATTGTGTTGTAAGTCAAGAACAACCCTAATAAAAAATGTATCTTGAAAGTCACCAATTTTTTTAATCTATTTGTTTTTTTCCTTTCCGTTCTCTTTGCCTTTTGTTTGTAGGGGTTTTTATTTGTTTTTGTCAATAAAAATGCCACAATCTTATTAATAAATATTTGAAAGACAAACATGATTTCAATAAGTTTATGAGTTACAATTTATCATTAAAAATACATAATAAATTAAAACCAATAAATAACTTACGTTAACTATAAATTAAATGAAATAGTTACATGTAATTAACAATGAGTTAATACTCAAAATTGTCTGGGACTATAGTGGTTTTTCTCAATTTTGTCCTAAACGACTTTGGTCTCATAAAGTAGTCCCAGACTTTTGTGTTATCGCTCAAAATTGTCCTCCGTTAGTTAAAGTGTCAAATGAGTGTTAAGTACAGGGGCAATTTTGTCAATTCATGTTAAAGTCTTCTCTAAGTCAATGCGTAGAAACACAGCTTATTGTTCTAGATATCTGGAACAAGTTTAATTTTTAGTTAATGCATGTAAAACAAAAATAAGTGAATAAATAATTAAATAGAAAGCTCCTTTCAATTGACATGAATTGACAAAATTGACATGAATTTCAATTGACTTCAACATGAATTGACAAAATTGCCCCTGTACTTAACACCCATTTGACACCTTAACTAACGGAGGACAATTTTGAGCGATAACACAAAAGTCTGGGACTACTTTATGAGACCAAAGTCGTTTAGGACAAAATTGAGCGATAACACAATAAATAACTTACATACTTTAACGATAAATTAGTGAATCTATTCGATCCACCATATAATAGCCTACTATTGTCAACAATAAGTAAAATTTCCTCGCCCCCAAGACCCCACACCCCAATAAGATAGTAGATGCGTAAATCAGGATAACTCAGCAGCCAATTAGATGGGACAATCAGTGTCTAGTGTCCTCATGGAGTCTACAACATTAAATGTAGGGAAAATGACATTTTTCCCCCTATGTTATGTGCTTATATAGCACTTTTCTCTCCTGTGTTATTAAAGTGACAGTTTTTCCTCCTCAGTAATTTTAAAAGTGGTAGTTTTCTCCCTTGTAATATTAAATTGACATTTTTGCCCTTAAAAAATAACCATTTCATTTATTTTTATTCTCCAACCAATTATTACTAATATGTATGGAAGATCACAGTTCGATACGAACCTAATCGAATACTGTAGCAATTGAACTTAAATAATATAGACGGTTACGGTTACGATTCAGAACCGAAAAAATAAAATAAAATAATTTTTGAATTTAGACTATTTTTAAATTAGAAATAAAATTATAAAAATAAATAAATAAATAAGTTTTGATTGGCGGTTCAAAATCGAAATTCGAACCGAACCGTACCGATTTATCAAAATAAGTGTTTTATCATTTTTACTATATATGACTATGGTTAAGTTCCGGTTCACGGTTCAACAGTTATTTAATTTTATTTTTTCGATTCTGAATCGTAACCAGAACCGTCCATACTATTTCGGTATGATTGCTACAGTGTTTGGTAAGGTTCGAACCGAATCGTGATCATCCATACATATAAGTAATAATTTGTTGGAGAAGAAAAATAAATGAAATAATTATTTTTAAGGGTAACAATGTCAATTTAATATTTCAGGGGGAAAAACTACCCCTTTAATAACACAGGGGAAAAAGTGCTATAAGCACATAACATTGGGGGAAAAAGTGTCATTTTCCCTATAATTTATAATCGTTTACCTCGAATTATATTATATATGCTTCTTTTGGTCTTTTCTTTTATCCTTATCTCTGTTCTTATTTTTTTTTTTTAATGTGTTTTGTGTGCCTTTTGTCCCCATTCATTAAATGATCAGAGTAGTACTTTAACAATAAATATAAGTATAGAAATAAGAATTGAGAAACAAAACGATAAATAATACGGAGTATATAAGAAAATAAAAGAATTTAAATAAAATAGAAACTAATATATACTATCATGACAATCATAAAAGCTATTTTTATTTATTTGCTCTTAATTCAATCATATCAGAATATTGAGTCTAATTGATGATTATTTATAATTCACAGTTTTTCCATAAAAATTCTCCACCAAAGAAAAGTCCGCCACCGAGTGAGAAGTTAGAATCATACAACTTTGTTTCACTATCCACCCAACGAATGAAGCAATCTTTTCCCAATCTTCTTATATCTGAACAACAATCAGGCGTGACTTCTCCTGGCTCGTTTGGCCCTCCATCATACATTACATAGTTAAGCATTCCTATTCTACAATGCTCAGAAGGTCGGTGAAAGTTTGGACATATTTGTGAGTCAATACGTGCTTGCCTTTCACTTTCGTTAGCATAGGAAAACCTTATTGTGTTATAGATCACGAACAAATCTAATAAAAAATATACTTTGAAAGTCACCATTTTTTTTAATCTATTTGTTTTATTCCTTTTCGTTCTCTTTGTTTGTACGGGGGCGTGTTTGTTTTTATCAATAAGAATAACATAATCTTATTAATAAGCATTTGAAAGACATGTATGTATGGCTTCAATAAGTTTATGAGTTACCGTTTATCATTAAAAATAGGTAATAAATTAAAACCAATAAATAACTTACGTATGTTAACTATAAATTAAATGAAATATTAATATGTAATTAACAGTAAATAACTTAGGTACGTTAAAGATAAATTAGTGAATCTCATTTGATGTAGCATACACAAGTCTATCACTGTTCCAAAATGACAAAATTTTCTACCCCCGAGACCTCACACCTTGGTCCAGTACGATAATAATGAGTAACTCATGATGGGTTATCATCCAATTAGGTGAGACTGGAAGGACCAATGCCGGTTGTCAACAAGGAACCAATTACATTAGATCAGATGTAACCTTTACGCTGTATGTAGTTGTCAGTGTTGATCATGTGTACTTGTAAATAAACCTACCATTAATTCTTCAAGTGATGATCGATTAGGAGTATAGAAATGTTTGGTGAATGGTAAATTTGTTAAATTGTAATGATAAATTGCTAAATTACGTACATTAACAAATGGCAATCAAAATGCTAAAAGTAATAATAACTCTTAAGTTTGAAGGCCAAGTACATTGTGATCTGATGGTATCACTGTTACTATTCCAAATGGAAGGTCTCATGTTCGAGTCCCATCCCAATCAAGGATGTTGGCATTATCATATTGTTTGAGCAGAGTTTATTTAATTTAAAATACTATTTTCCCTACTAATAATGTATGTTATTTTATTGCTCAACATATTCATTGCCTGATCTTCCTTGGACCCATTTCGCCTTAATTTAAAGATACACTATATACCATCAAAACTAAAGTTAGATACACAATTTTATTTTTATAATTGATGGACATGCAAGTGTCATTTCATGAAAATGATTTATTGGAGATGTGTGAATCCTAAAAATTCATTCATTTGAAATCCAATATATCAATTCAGTAATTATAATGGTTCAACCTGTGCCTGAAAACTGAAATATCAATCAAACTATTATGAATTGAGTATCCAAAATATAAATAAAACTTTAATGGTTGTTACGAGTCCTTTTCTCATTTGCTTAACTTTTTTATGATGAGAAAAATTGGTTTGTTATTCTTCAAGGGTATACCTGGATTAAATTCTAATCTTATATAATAACCAATTCGCATGTGGACAATAACGAACTAAAGGATTGGGAGATCAGACAACAATGCATTTGGACCACTGCCACTTTTTTTTTTTTTGCAACTTTTCACTCTCCCTCGTTTCTCATAAGTAGTGTTAGTTACAAAAATCACCCCTAGTTTAATTAGGTGCTAGGCGCCAATCGACCGCCTAACGTATCACATTAAATGGTGGTCTATGTGGCTGGCCCGCTAGGCGACCGCCTATGCTGCCTAAACTCCGCTTAGGCACTGACCGCCTAGGCCGCCTAGTCGGTGGATTAACTATTGTTTTTTGTTTTTTTTTTTATGGGTTATTTCACTAAAAACAACATAGTTTTGAGCAAAATAACCCTAAATTGTCAAACTCTAGATACTTTTTAGCTTAATATTTAATATTTTTGTATTAACTATTAAAGTATTATATAATTTATAATTATTAGTCTTAAAAATACTTTAAAAAGCTCTTAAAAAATATAAAATACACCGAAGGCGCCGATTAATTCCGACCTAGGCGTCCTAATTTTTCAACTATGCTCATGACCCACTTATATGTTCACTTGTATTTGTATCTCCACTTCATAGCTCTTGGGATTGCATAGCTCTCTCTTCTCCTTAATTAGCTTCTAAGTTGTAATCAGAGGATAATGGATTTTGTGTCAAGGCCTTTTGTTCTGCTATTTCTACTGCTTTCTTGCTCTCATTTCACCGCCAACGCCCAAGACATCAGGGTGAATCCTACCGAGCTTCGTCACAAGGGAGCAGGTATATATGTAACAGATCAGATAAATACATATATACCTTGCTATTTCATTTTTATTTTTAAAAATATAATTTTTATATATCTTAACTTGGTATATATATATAGTGTGCTTGTCTGGGATCCCAGCAGCTTACTACTTTGCTCCGGGGTCTGATGAAGGGGTTCACAATTGGGTGGTTTTTCTTCCAGTAAATTCACATATATATTATATTTTATACAATAATACTTAAGTAAATGTTTGTATGTAATTTGGATGATATGATTTTAGGGTGGAGGATGGTGTTCTACTATGGAGGGATGTGTGAACTATACACAGGCTCACTTGTATAACCAAACAGCTGGCCTTCAAAATTTTACCGGTATATTAAGCAACGACAAGACCAAAAATCCAGGTTCAATTTTATATATTTGTATATATTTATGATTAGATAGCTTAACTCTCTTTTTGTACTTCAGTTTTATATATAGCTCACACATAAATAAATGTCTCAGATTTTTTCAATTGGAATAAAGTAATGATTAGGTATTGTGATGGTTCATCTTTTACTGGAAACTCAAAGAAAATGTATAATGTACGTAAGTAATGAACTTTTATATTTTTCTTGTTTGATTAAAATATATTATTTCTTATCAAAATTTTGAATATATATATGGATATATGTAGGGCACTAAATTGTATTTCAAGGGAGCAAGGATTTTTCAAACCA
Organism: Ipomoea trifida; assembly: GCA_003576665.1. Classification (NCBI taxonomy): domain Eukaryota; kingdom Viridiplantae; phylum Streptophyta; class Magnoliopsida; order Solanales; family Convolvulaceae; genus Ipomoea; species Ipomoea trifida. The sequence goes on from CP025644.1 coordinate 375,513, forward strand.
CTTTAAAAGTGATGTTGAAAAAGGGAATGAAGTTTGCAAAGAATGTGAGGATTTTAGAGTTTTTCATTTAATTTTTTGATAATTTAATTACACTACAAATCTTTACTTAACTATCTTTATTATTGTTAGATTAAGGAATGACATTCTTAACTATATTATCCTTGTTATGTTTATAAAATTTTAGGCTCTTTTAGTTGGGGAGTCATCCGGAGGAGTGGCTGTCATGTTGCATTGTGACAGATTCCGACAGAAATTTTCAAGCTCCACTCATGTCAAATGTCTTTTGGATGGTGGATATTTTTTTGCTGCGTGAGTTTTTAGTTATGCACTATTCTAAATTAATTTATTTTAGATTATTTATCATTTTACTTAGATCTAAGTTTTGTTATGATTATAAAATTTGTTTCCAGGAAAAAGCACAACTTTTGGAGTAGAAGTTTCTTTGTGTCCACTTTGGAGGGCATGGTTAATTTGCATGTATAACCTTATGCACTCTTTAATATATTATTTAAGTTAAATTATTATTTATCAATGTGTGTTTGTGTGCATCAGAGACCAACAAAGATGTTGCCCAAATCTTGCACCTCCAAATTCAGTCCTGCAATGGTAATATAATTAACCCGCAAAAATTATATTACGGATCGGACCAAAGTTCATTATATGAATAAATTGATTATATACATGTATAATTGCTTCTGACTTATACATTTGGTTTTTGCAGTGCTTTTTCGCACAAAATGTACAAAAAGATATTAAAACTCCAATTTTCTTCATCATGTCCGAATTTGATTATATTGAGGTTTTTCTTTTGATTTTTCTTTTATTTAATACAAACATACACACACATATATCTTTTATTGAATTGAATCTATATATTACCATATGCTATTAAGACTTATTAGTTATTATATATATATATATATATATATTTATTTTATCTAATTCAGATTGCGTATACTACTGGTAAATCTTACATTGATTGCGTGAACTACAAAAATTGCACATCGGACGAAATTAAAGTTATGCAAGGTTAGAAATTATAATCATTACAATTATTTCCTAATTTCCTAATTGCAACCAAAGTTTACTTTCAAAAATATTTCGTTTTGCATAAAAAATAAGAAAAAGATATTGCACAAATATTTACGAATTTCCACATTTAATTTGTTGCGTATTTCAGATTTACGATCGGAGTTGTTGAATATATTGCCCGAACAAGACAACCATTTATCAAGAGGATTCTTGATTTTATCGAGCTTTGGGCATGTGCATACACTTTATTCTCATTGGTATGAACCTGCTGCTGGTACTAACAAGGTACATATAAGAAGCATTCATATTAATTATAAAAATTGGCAATGAATTACATAAATACAATAGCTATTAGTACAAGTTCAAATCATGTTATATATATATATATATATCAGAAATATACGATGTTGTTGACATGAAAATGGCTAATTCTTTTCTAGTACTAACTAATATTTGTTTTTTTTTTTTTTTTTATTTTTTTAAACAGACAATGGCAAACATGTTCGGGGATTGGTATTTTGACAGAAAAGTTGTGCAGATCATCGAGAAGTGTGATGATCCTTATATTTGTCAATAAAATGCTGAATTAAATTGTATGATGAATTGCTGCTGATTGATTTTAATGAGGTGTTTAACGTTGGATATTATTATAATGGTTTATCTCGAAGAATTTTATGCTTTTTTTTTTGTTTGTTTGAGATCGAGTAGAATTTTATACTTTTTTAATCATTTCTTTTCTCCTTATTATCTATATATACTTTTGCGTTTTGTGTGCCTTTTGCCTCGTCCATTAAATTAGGGCTTAAACAATAAATGAATTATTAAGTATAGTTATGCCAAGGACCTTGTGATCCAGTGGCATCAAACCCTTTCGAGGTTTAGTGGAGGCAATACTGACTCTTGTGCTTCAATTGGTTGAGAAAGTAGTTATGAACAGATACTGCATTGTAATAGAGTTAGTAGTATTAAAAAAAAAAAGTATAGATACAATAATTGATATACAAAACAATTAATAATAAATAAGCAAAGAAAATAATTTAAACAAAATGGAAATGAATACTATCACGACAATCAATAAAGCAATTTTTATTTATTTGTTGTGAACTTCATTTTATATATAGTTCACTTTATATATATATATATATATATATATATATATATATATATATATATATATTATTGATGTCAAACTACTCAATTAATATAATTCAATCATACCATCCAAAATATTGATTCTAAAATAATTAATTGATAATTATTCATTGCTCACAGTTTTTCCATAAAAATTGTCCAAACATGTAAAATGCTTCATTGGTTAAGAAGTGGGAATCATATAGGGTCATTTCACTCGCCACCCAACGAAATAAGCAATCTTCTCCCAATCTTCTTATCTATGAACAACAATCGGGAGTCATTTCTACTGTTTCTTCTGGCCCTCCATCACACAATAAATATGTAAGCATTGCTATTCTACAATGCTCAGAAGGTAGGTGAAAATTTGGACATATTTGTGAGTCAATACGTGCTTGCCTTGCACTTTCGTTAGCATAGATAAATCTTATTGTGCTATAGGTCAGGAACAAACCTAATAAAAATATACTTTGAAAGTCACCATTTTTTTTATCTATATTTTTTTTTTCATTTTCGTTCTCTTTGCTTTTTGTTTGTATGGGATCGTATTTGTTTTGTCAATAAGAACAACACAATCTTATTTGTAAACATTTGAAAGACATGTAGGTATGTATCGCTTCAATAAGTTTATGAGTTACAGTTTATCATTAAAAATAAGTAATAAATTAAAACCAATAAATAAATTAGGTATGTTAACTATAAATTAAATGAAATATTAATATGTAATTAACAGTAAATAACTTAGGTACGTTAAAGATAAATTAGTGAAGCCCATTTGATGTAGCATACATAAGCCTATCATTGTTCCAAAACGACAAAATTTTCTCTCCCCCAAGACCCCACACCTTGGCCCAATAGAAGAATAATAAGTAAATCACGATGGATTAATGTCCCATTAATTAGGTGAAACTTGGAAGGACCAATGCCTGTTGTCCACAAAGAACCAACTACATTAGATAAGATGTAACTCTTACGCTGTATGTGGTTGTCAGTGTTCGATCATTTGTACTTATAAACAAACCTACCATTAATTCTTCATAAGTGATGATAGATTGGGAGTATAGTGCATGGCATATTAGAATATTGTAATGATAAATTGGGAATTACATACATTAACAAATGGTAAACAAAATGCTAAAAATAATAAGTCTTAAATTAGAAGATTACGTTTATTTAATTTAAAATACTATTTTTCCTCCTAATAATGCACTGTTATTTTGTTGCTCAACATATTCATTGCCTGATCTTACTTGGACCCAGTGATTTGTCTTGGCCAAATCCATATAGCTACAGTAAAATTAAAGGTTGTCTGTGATGCTAAACCAAGAAGCCAAGACGCAAATTAAAAATAAAAAATTTTGAATTCACTTGTTGGCCCAAGGAATTGAATTACCACTAAGTCCTACACTTAGCTCGACAAGTCGAACTCGGAAGCTCGTCAAATAAAGTTATTAATAAGGCATGTGATTCAAGAAGATCAAATAACCGGTCATATAAATCTAAATATACTTAACATTTAAGATGACGCAAGATTGAGTTCATTATTGTACTTAGTAAATTATGCGATGATATATTTCAAAATGAACCGTGGCAAATACAATCTAACCCCTAACCAAATCAAAATAGAGAAACTAAAGTTTGTGAGACATCCGTTCAGGCATAACGTCTCGTGCACACTTGATAATACACGTACATCTTTGACAGCATGTACATTCGTAGGGATTAATTACAATTTATATTTAAGAATTAACATTTGTAATCGATGTGTTAAATTTCGGATTAAGTTGTCGGTTATAAGGGTTACAAATCTAATTTAATTCGAATGTTAATGTCATTGTTCACCTAGAGTAATATATCTTGAGTCCTTTCAAAGTGCTTTTCACCTAGAGTAAAATACTCCCTATGCCCCATGATTATGCCAACATCCTTGATTTTAATGGGACTCAAACCTGTGACCTTCCATTTAAAATAGTAATAGTGATATCCTAAGATCATAAGGTACTTGACCTTCCATCCACTTATATCCAATTCTACATGGCAAAAAACTTTTGTGATGAAATCGTCTCACGAATCCTTCATCCTTGTTCGTGAGATGGGTAAGGTTGTAGACAACTGAGTGTATTTATAAGTATCACAATTTCAATTATAAGTAGTATAAATTTTATTATTAGTAACAATCAATTTTTCTTAAATAGTATCACAATTTTACATATTAGTATTACAATATCTATCATATATGTTTATAATCATAATTTTCTCGTGAACAAGGTTTTGGGTCTTGAGCTTTTGAGCAATGGGTGATGGGGGTGATTTTGGGCCTTTTTTCCAGGCACGGTATGGTAACTTATCAAAACCTAAACATATCAACTGAATGACAAGATAATTGGACGCGACGGTAGGAGTGGTAGGAAAAATATTATTAAAATTCAAAAAAATAACCCCAAAATAAAATATTATTTGAAAATTAAATAATAATAATAATAATAATAATAATAATAATAATAATAATAATAATAATAATAAAATTGCACTCAAATGAGCTTATTTGTGAATAGCCTTAAACGAATACTAAACGAGCTTGATCATGAACATTATTAAACAAACATTATCGAACACGTTAGGCTCTATTCATTTATTAAATGAGCTCTAAAATTTGTTCATTTATGTTCGTTTAACTTAATAAACGAACGCTTATCGAACAAGAACACATGCATATGTAATTTGTTGATAATTATAGTCTTATTAATGCTTGTTCTGGGTGACGTACGAGAGAAACTCGTGCCATTACTCAAGGGTGTGCACTGTAATGGGTAAACCTCGCTTATGTGTAGTAGTCCGCAAATCACAAAAAAAAAAAAAAAAAAAAAAGTAAATCTTACTAAGAAGACCACGTGCTACAAGCTAATCTAAGCTTGATTGAGAGAGAATATTCATTACTTCTAATTAATAGAGTGTGACTTATGTAAAAGTTTGTAACATTACTGAAAAGTTAATTGATAAGTGTCAAAGATGCTATGTTTTGTGTGATATTTTGGGGGTATTATATGCTTAGAATAGCTTAATTTGCATAGAGTTATGAATAATGACTAATTGTGGTTGTATTTGTACAATATAGGAAAACAATGTCATTTAAAGGGCACTTCGACGACAGTTAGGTATTTTAATCATATCTCAGCCTAGGAGTGTCTAAATGGGGTGATTCAAGTGCCATTGGAACCAAAACTCAAAGGGCTACAACTTTGCTACAGATCACAAAGTCTGATTTTGACATCTTCAAGGTCAAAGTCACGCCACAAGTTACCACGTGATCCCTAAGCGTGACACAAACTTCTGCGCCTTGATGGTGCTTGTCACGCCACTTGTCACGAGGTAACTACTATACCCTCATGACAAGAACTTATGCGCAACAGTTCTACATATCATGTCGTCTACCACGCGGTAACTCCCCTCGTGACACGGAGCACAATCTCGGCTATAAATGGATACCTTGACCTCATTTGCGGGGGTAATCAATTCTCATTTGTCATCCTGGGGAAGCTTCACCTTTCTCAATCTTTTTTCCATCCCACACATACTACGGTTATCATTAATCAATATAAAAACATATAAAAGATTAAAAAAAAATAATAATAATAACTTATTTAAAGCAAATGAAAAAAGTATTCATGTTTTTATTTTAGAAACTTCAATTCATTATTATATATTGATGTCAAATTTCAAAGAAATGAATATTTAATTTAAGATTGACACATATCCCAGAATTCATTTCCCATAAATAATAGCCGTTCATCCATTAAATACTTGAGATAGTAGTTATATTTTTCCAATCCCATCCAGACATGGTAGCAATACTCTCCCATTCTTATTATTTCTGGACAACACTCAGGCATTATTCCAGATAGAGATTCATCTATATATACAATAGCTTTAAGGATTTTATTCCTACATTTATTAGAAGGTGGTCTTGTGTCTGGACACTCAGGCATGTATTGTACACCATGAGAAGGTGTTGGTTGTTCAGCAGGCAACCAATATAAGCGTTCACGTTCAGAATCAGATGTTAGGTTTTGCTTATCAGGTATAGCATATGAAAGCCCTATAATGCCACATGTTAAGAGCAATCCTAATAGAAAATTATGTGTCTTGAAATTCATTGTTTTTTTTTGCTTCTTATTATGCAGTGCTTGCTCAACAAAGAGCATCATATCCTCGTATTAATAGACAAACATTTTGAAAACATACACCATACCAATATTTTTATGAGTTATAATCTTAATTAATACTAAAGTATGTAATAAAAGCCAATAAATGCGTTACACATATATAGAAGATTTTTTTTTTGAAAACATGTATAGAAGATTAATCTTTGACAAATTGTGTATGTACATATAATCAAATCTTTGCGTTTTGCTCTTCTGTTGTGCTATTTCCTTTTTTTTTTTTTTTTTTTTTTTTTTGTCAAAACCCTGAGATGTCATGAGCAAGCCCTAACTGTAGGAGACACCTTTAAGCTCATAGTACTGACTAATTTGATTTTTGTATACGAGAGGGGCCGGGGTTCGAATTCTCGACCACTCTTAAGGGACGAAAGTGCACAGTCACTATACTCACGTTAACTAAGCTGGTAGTATTTTAACCATACACTTTATAATTATCATATTTCACGGCATCATGAAAGATCATAAAACCTAATTACTCCTCCATGAAGGATCATAAAACCTAATTGCTCAAAAATACTACACACATAAAATATGCAATCATCATATAACATTTAATAGTACTAAAGACGGTTTTTTTTTCTCAAATACATACTAGAAGTAATTATTATACATAATATCAACTTCAATTCCTTTCATTTGGCATTTCAATTATGTACAACCATAGGGATGATCACACGTATCTATAACAATCTTTTTGTCATAGTACCAATCACCAAAAAGTTTTGCCATAGTCTGTTAAAAAAACAAACAAACAAAAAAAATATTAATTAGTATCATCACTTATTTATTTATTTAATTAATGCTTATTTATTGACTGCATATAATTAATGTATTGCTAATTATTATGATATTAATAATGTTTGTTATGTTTTTTTAAAAAATAATGTTTGTTATCTACCTCATTGGTCTGACCGGTAGGCTGATACCATTTAGGTAGTGTGGTATGCTCATGACCAGGTCTAGAGATCATCAATAGGCCTCTTGACGAGATGTTATTTTTAGGTAATACATCCAAGAGCTCCAACCTTAAATCTAACATAATGTAACAAATGTGAGAATTCGAGAACTTAAAAGTAATTGTGCAAATATTTTAATTAATTAAATTTAGGTTACGTTGCATTGCAATTAAGGAAAAAAATTAAACCTACCTTGCATGATGGTAATTTGGTCGGATGTACAATTTTTGTATTTTACGCAAGTAGAGTAAGGATTCATCCGCCCAACAGTAAACCCAATCTAAATTATACAAAAAATACAATAAGCCTTAACAACAAATGCTATTATATTTGTATTAAAAACAAGGAAAAAGTGTCAAACCTCAAAGTAGTCGAATTCCGACATAATGAAGAAAATTGGAGTTTTAATATATTGTTGCACATTCTGTGCGAAGAAGCACTGTAAAAAGCCAGAAACCAAATATATATTTTATATATTAGTTAGAGGCAATAATGTATAATACATGACTAATTTACTAATTAATATATAGTATAATATGATATATATTAAATTACCATGGCTGGATTTAGTTGGGAAGTGCAAGATTTTGGCAACATCTTGGTTGATTTCTGATCCACAAAAACACTTTGAATAATATATAATTTACAAATTAAATAAACAGACGTATATAAATGTTAGTTGTAAATATATTGAGAGATAAATTTATACGTGTAGAGTGATCAATCCTTCAAAAATTGATATCAGTGCATTTTTATGTCCAAGGTTGTGCTTTTTCCTGTTAGCAATTGAAAATTTATATCAATTAAATTTCAGTAGAATAATTTAGGACATACTATACAGGACAAGATTGAATATATGCACACTTACGCTGGGAAAAAAAATCCAGCATCAGATAGACACTTGACATGAGCAGAGCTAGAAAATAAATCTCGGAATCGATCACAATGGATCGTAGTAGCAACTCCTCCTGCAGATTCCCCGACTAAAAGGGCCTAAAATATAAAATTTTATAAACCACATATATGATGTAAATAAAAGATTAATGAGTTGGCATTCCTTAGTCTAACAATAATGAAAGTAATTAGACCAATTAAATAAAGAAGCTAAGAATGATTTTATTGTAACTAATTAAATAATACTTAATTACCTTTTTTGTAGATTTTAGCCCTCTCTTTTTCATCTCATTTATAGTAGATTTGTAGATCTTAGCACCTCTAAAGTAGAGTTTAGTACCCTACAAAAATTTGATAAGAAATACAAAGCCATTTTTCGTCCCGGACGATAGTTAGATTATGAATGGCATAAATATAATGGAATTTATTTGGATTATTTAGAAAAATATTAATCATAGCTAAATTTATTACTTACATTCTGCTTCTTTTGAGAATTACCAGTAAACGATGAGCCATCACAGTATCTTATCATAACCTTATTCCAATTATAGAAATCTAAACCATTCCAAATAAAAAAAAAATGTTAGTAATGTAAAAAAGTAGAACATTGGAAAATTATATGTGGTAATATAGTACCAGGGTTTTGTTCAGGATTGTTGCTCAATATTCCAGAAAAGTATTTTGGGGGGGCTGTTTCATTAATGCGAAGGTCTTTAATATAACCAATGCATGCTTCGAAGGTTGAACACCATCCTCCTCCCTTAAATCATTAATCTATTAGCTAGGGATTAATAATAATAATAACAATAATAATAATAATAATAATAATAATAATAATAATATGAACTTACCTGAAGGAAAACTAGCCAATTCTCAGAACCTTCATCTACTCCGGGGGCAAAGTAATAAGCGGCCCGAATTCCCGACAAGCATACTACATATAAACATAAGAAAAAAAGTTTATAGTTTTGAACATAATAAACAAAAGAAATGAAACATTCTAAGATTACTTACGAGCTCCTTTGTCGGGAACCAGGGTGGGGTTCACCATCATGTCCTGATCGGTGAACCCAGGAGAAGCAAGAAGTACCCAGAGAAGTAGAATGGCCTTCAATTCACTCCAAAATCTATCCATGTTGAAATGTTTGGTGTTCTGATAAGGTTTTGTGAAATATTGGAAGTTAGAACGAGTGTGTAGTTGTGCCTGAAAATATATAGAGAATTGAAGTAATTGCAAGCAGAGAAGCTTACAACTTAATGGGAGATGAAATGGAAGGATTGGAAGTAGATGAAGTGTGTAGGAGGTAGCTTAGCAGGTCTATATATTCAAGACCCATGCATATTTATGGGAATGGTGGATAGAAGAATTTAATGTCAATACAAGTAGTTTTTAATTTTCTCTCAAGAAATTGCAACTATTCACTTGTCAAATGGTCAAAATACTCGAGATATTAGTAACCATAAAGTTATAAGTTTGATTTCCAGTTTATTGACTTTCTTAATGGTTTATCGACTTATTTCCACCTATGTACAATACAACAAACTCACATCTTCAATGTTTGTAATACAAATGGAACCGATAATATACCTCTCAAAACAAATTTTAAATGAGTCTTTTCATTCAATTAAACCAATATCCTCCGAGAAGTTTTTATTATTATTAGTTTGTAAAGTCATGGATACAACCCCTAATGCATAAATGACATCATATCATGCATGCAATGTATTATGTATGGGCAGTTCAATTGGAAAAAACGATAAAGTTTAAGAAGAAAAGTGAGAGCTCTTGGACTTCAAAATTCACTCATATTGTTGCTCGGACTTCAAAATTCACACATATTGCTGCTCGGACTTCAAAATTCACCCACCTACATCCCATGTCTCGGACTTCAAAATTCACCCATATTGCTGCTCGGACTTCAAAATTCACTCATCTACATCCCATGTCTAGGACTTCAAAATTCACCCATATTACTGCTCGAACTTCAAAATTCACTCATTGCTGCTCGGACTTCAAAATTCACCTATCTACTCCCATGTCTCGGACTTCAAAATTCACCCATATTGCTGATGTGGGATGCAATGGGCAGCTACGTACCTCAGCTCTCGTCATCGATATGCATCCCATCCATGCAATATAATAATTGTATTCATTCAATTCCCACAGCTAGCTCCATATATGTATCAGCAGCTCATCATCTAGAAGAGTTGAGAATCAAAACAATTAATAATAAATAAGAAAAGAAAAAAATTTAAACATAATAGAAATGGATACTACCATGGCAATATATAGATAGGTAGATAGATGTCAAATGACTCAATTAATATAATTCAATCCTACCAAAATATTGGCTCTCAAATAATTCATTGATGATTATTTATAATTTAAATTTTTTTCATAAAAATTCTCCAAACAAATAAAATGATTCATGGAATAAGAAGTGGAAATCATACAGAGTTGTTTCACTCACAACCTAACAAAAGAAGCAATCTTCTCCCATCTTATCTTTGAACAACAATCCCGCTTGATTTTTAATTTGTTGTCTCTTGTACCATATGTTCTTAGCCGAGATATACATATGTAAGCATTCTTACCCTATAATTCAATGCTCAGAAGGTCTGTAAAAGTTTATACATATTTGTGAGTCATCAATATTTGCTTGTCTTACATTTTCTTTAGCATAAGAAAACCTTATTGTATTGTAGGTGAGGAACAACCCTAATAAAAAAAAAATATAGCTTGAAAGTCATCACCATTTTTTATTAAATCTATTTGTTTTTTCCTTTTCGATCTCTTGATCTTTGCTTTTTGTTTGTACATGGTTGTATTTGTTTTTGTCAATAAGAACAACACATCTTATTAATAAGCATTTCAAACACATGTATGGTTTCAATAAGTTTATGAGTTACCATTTATAATTAAAAATATGTAATAAATTAAAACCAATAAATAGCTTACATATGTTAACTATAAATTAAATGAAATACTTATATGTAATTAAGCATCATATATATTTGTTTTTGATGTCAAATGACTCAACAAATTAATTATAATTTTAATCCTTCATACCAAAATATTGTAACTGAAATTATTAATTGAATGCATTTTCTAGATTTGACAATAAGTCCATATGTCTGGTCCATGGATATACTAGGCATATCAGGTAAAAGCATGGGTTCTTTAAAAGCTATTTCATCCTTGGCCCAAGCAGAGTAACATATGGGTGAAAAGCTTTAAAAAAAAATTGTCCAACAATCACAAAAAGGGGGGCTGAAAGCTTGTACATGATGCAGTATCAATTTCAAAAAAAAAAAAAAAAAAAAAAAAAAAGACTTACCGTGTTCTGCTTTCCAATCTTAATTTAGCACTGCACACACATTTATATATTGCACACAAAGTCAACAAATTACTGCAATTGATTATCTCAAAGAAAAAAAAATTTTACTGCAATTGATTGTACCTAGGCACCTACCATTGATTTTGATGGCATATGTCACCCTTAGATATTTTTTTCCCACACCCTATAGATATTTATCCAGAAGATCAACTTGATTGTTGATTTATGGAAATTAAACTATAAAAATTAAATATTATATTAATCAAAATATATATGTAATGATTTTTTATGATACGTAAAGGCCCCATGATGTATCATACCATGCATGACTCCATCTATTTTTAAGAATTAAGTTTAACACTACATTTTTCTTGTCCTTCTATAAAATTAAACACTTTTATCAACCACCCTATATATATTTATAATTAAAAAATTACAAAATCATAATAATTATTTACCCTTTCCATTTTATATTAGATTAGATTTTCAAGTACAATAAATTAATCTTGATGAAAATTAATATTTTCATATATTTAGACTGATCGTTCCTAACATAGGCATAATAGTGTTGGGTAATGATGAGAGGAACAAGTTCAAAATCTGTTATTGAAACATAGAGTGCCAATGGGTTAATTAAACAAAATAGAAATATAATGAACTAACAATTTTTATGATGGCAATCATTAAAACTATATATATTTATTTGTTATGAACTTCCATCATACATACATATAGTCATGTCAAACGACTCAACAAACATAATTTAATCATACCAAAATATTGGGACTCAAATTATTAATTGATGAATTTATTTATAGATGTTACGAAATAATACTACGGAAATAATATTTCTAAGAAAATAACAAGCACAAGAAATGAAAAGGGTTTTCTAGGTAGCTATGAACATATAAAAAAAATAAGTGTGCATTATTAGACGTTATGCATAAACGGATGTGTTACAAACATTTTTTCTGATCTATTTTAATTTGATTAGGGGCTAAATTTTATTTGCCACGGTTCATTTTGAGAATATATACATCTACTTATACTATGCATGTAAATATAATCAAATGTGCATTCAATGTTAAAATGTAACCCATTACCTTTAATTTAATGAATTTTAAATAATATAGGTGTATGATTTTTTAATTAATCTCTATCATAACTATATATTATTAAAAACAAAAGTTTGTTGCATATCCTAAATAAGAGTAATAAAAGATATTTTTATATTATGATTTAAAAATTGGGTTAATCTCCTAGAAATAGATTGAGCATTGCATGATTGCATGAATGATAACATTGATGCATCAAAGGCTGTATGTTTACTTTTGGTTAAAAAATAATAATAATAAAATTTTAGCTTTCTCCGTCACTCCAACTTTATGACATTTTCTTTGTCATAATTTTCATTTTTTTTTTGGTTGTATGTTTTTTTTTTTTCTAGTTCTCATCTCTTTTATAATAACACCATATTATATTTTGTTATTTTCTTTCTCACTGGTAAGAAAATCTTGAATCACATGGAATGTTTTTATTATTTTTATATTACCATAATTTTATTTACACTTGTTAATAAATTATATGTCTATCTACAAATTAATGAACACACTAAAATTTCAAATTGAAAATATATTTAAACATCAAAATTATTTACAACAAAAATTATAGTCAATGTCTTAGATAATACAAGAAAGCCCTTGAGCTTATATATATCTATAGTTTGTGGAGTTTGGGTATGAACGGGTGTCAACGTTTTGTCAACATAGCAAGTAGTAATGCTATTAATGATACAGCTAGTAACAATTATGGAACAAAAAATGATATAGTTTGTGGAGTTTGGTTTTTTTCATATGAAAATATATAAGCTTTTCCGTATGAATATATACCTGATTTCCAAAAAAAAAAAAAAAT
>CP025644.1:389231-417279 GCA_003576665.1 Ipomoea trifida
CACACCACAATGAAACACAATGAAACACACCACAATGTTAAGAAACACACCACAGTGCATATTTGTGTGGTGTGTTTCTTAACATTGAGTGGTGTATTTTGTAACATTGAGTGGTGTGAACCGCACGGTCGCACGGGAAAGCACGGCCACACCTGAACATGACCCTATATATATATATATATATATATATATATCATGGTTGAAAAAGTCGCTAGGCGCTCAAAGTGCCTAGGCGCTCGTCTAATTTTTTATTTTATTTTTAATTTTTAATTTTTTTAAAAAATATTAAGACTGGATAATTATAAACCATAGTTAATATTAAAATATTAAATATTAACCTTAAAAACATTTAATGTTTGGACAATTTAGGGTTATTTCGCTCAAAATGATGTCGAGGAGCATGGAAAGCACCTCAAAAACCACAGTGAGAAATGGAAGCTTTGTTCCTACGTAATTTTTATTGTAATTTAATACATGTTCCAAAAAATGTAATTATTTTTTCACGAAGTAACACGGCATTTGATTGGAATGAATAAATTATGGAGAAAAAGAATGTAATTCAGTGGAAATAAAGTGAATTCAAATTATATTATTTGGTATCACTTCATTATTTTTAAAAATTTGATCTGTCGAATTTTGATAAAGAAATATTTTGATATTAAATTTATTCGTTGTTTAATGTCCATAATTATTCCGTTTTGCCAATAAATAAGTAATTTAAGTATTAAGGTATTATATTCTGGTCGGTCAAAGAAAAGTACATATAATTTAATAACAATAATAATAATATCACATTCTAATATAAATTAATAAATATTATATCACATTATTCAAGTACTATACCTTTTCAATAATTTTTGAGTAAAATTTCAAATAAATATTGTTTTACCTCACTACAATAAATGAATTAATATATTCATTTTGGCTTATATTATATAAGACGTAGACATATTGTCCAATAATAAAATTTTTATATAAGAAATTGAAGACATTACAATAGAGTCGCATAATTCTAGTAATGATATGATATAGTTAATGATATATACACATGTGTGATATAATTTTCTTTTTTTATATATATATTTGAATAGGTATTATACGTAGTAGCGTTAGCTACTCTAAGGATTTTAAAGTAATTATTTTAAGTGAAAATAGAAAGTATTTTTTTTACAACGGCAAATATAATGATGTTTTTAATAATTTGTAAATATAATTGATAAATGATAGTTTGTGGACTTAGTTTTTTTTGTAAAATATTTATGTAATATAATTTAATGAGTTTGTAATAAATAATATTAATCTATATGTGATGTATTGATGCATCACATATTCACATGTGTGCCTGGGCGGCCTGTCCTCTGATGACTTAAGTTTGAGATAAAAGATAGCCTGCTGTTCAATTATTCCACCATATATAGGTAGTAGCTCGGTGTCCAAAATAATAATGATGACTGTGTATGTGTTAAATAAGGAAATTGATCTACCTCTTCAAAAGCCCTACATGGCTACATGGGCAGCATTGATTTAATCTACCCACTTGCAAATTTTATTGATAACCATAATTCATGTAATTGTGTAAATTATGAAGTAAAATAATGTCGTACATTTTAATTACACGTTAGTTTTATTTGGTAATGTTATTATTATTTAGGGTGTTTGATTTGCACACGACAATCGGAATCAAAATAGGTATCAAATACTTGGTAGTTAATGGTAATGAGTTTTGGTGAAAATATTTTGCATATTTGGTAGTATGGTGGAATGTGAATGCTTATTAATAGTTGGGGTTCTTAGGGAAGTGGAGAAGGAAGGAAAATGAAACACTTATTTTATTAGGGAATGAGTTTTACAATTAATGGGGTAATCATAACCCATAGTAGTGTAGTGCCCATAAAAAAAAACCCATAATAGTGTTCTAAAAACCTGTCAACCAAACAATAACAATGATTTTGATACACATTCCCGATAGCTAAACATGTTAACCAAACACACCCTTATTTTTATTTTCTCCACAAACTAGTTTAATTATACTAATATCAAAGTATTATTTTATTTCGATTACAATTTTATTTAACAATACACATTATTTCATGAGTTATATTTTTTTAATCATTTTCTAATACTTTTTTCTTGAACTTATTTTTTTCTAACCCTCTAACATAGAAGGTTAATAGTCTATATTTTCTATGCCTCTATTAAAAATTTCAATGGCTACAAGTTTGAGATTCACGCTTCCAAAATGCCAAAAGCAACAAAAATGATAGAAACCAAGCATGAATGAACAAAAGGGAGTGTGAAAAAAAGAAGAAAAATGAGGGTTGGGAAAAAATGAAGAAGTGATTTGGAAGGGAAAAAATAAGTTTAAGAAAAAGAGTATTAAAAAGTATAATTTTACACTTAAAATAATTTGCTTGTCTAAAATTTTGTAACACGTAGCTGGAATTTAGATTGGAGCGATCAAATGTGACAATTTTTAAAAGTTGTCGAATCAAATCTATAAATTAATTTTAATAGGTTGGGACCAAATGTGGCAAGAATTGACGTGAAACCAAATCTAAAAAATTTCATAGTTTGTGAATTGTGATTAAATGTGAAAATGGTCTTATACTCGTGGAATCAAAAATGAAAAAAAAATTCTTTAATTTCATTAAGATTGCAACTTATTAAAATATTTCTATATGGTGCATGTTTGCAAAATGTATACCTATTAAACAAACAAAAACAAAAAGAAAGGGTTGAAAGAAATTAAAGAAAGAAATAAAAAATGAATTTCAAAATATGTAAATTTTTATTAGGGTTGAAACGTTCCTAATATATGGTATGATGCCAAGGGCCTTGTGGTCCAGTGGCATCAAACCCTTTCCTGTATACGGGAGGTGGTGGGTTCGAGCCTCGGTGGAGGCGTTGCTGTCTCTTTGTTCTTCAGTAAGTTATGAACAATAAGTAGCATTCAAAATAAAAAATAAAAAAAATATGGTATGATAAGACTTTCATATGCTTGCAAGTTGCAACTCCTCAACGTTTAAGATTACCAAGTTGTGTTTTCAAAAAAAAAAAAAAAGATTACCAAGTTGTCTAGAAATACATCATACATCCACCTCTAGAAGATCTCGAAATTGACTCTTTGTGCTTCAACAGGTTGAGAAAAGTATAAACGAAAAAAAGGAAATATCTTATAACGGTGGTAGGAATCATCTTTGTGGATCTCTTTTAAGTGAATATTATAGGATCAAATTTTGGTGGTGGCTATTGACTCTTGGGCTAGAATTGATAAAGAAAGTATATTGAACAGATACTACACTGTAATAGAGTCGATAATACCCAAAAAAGTGTGATATTTTTAGAATAGCCTCTAATGAAAGGAATCACGTCTAAGTGCTGTTCAAAGCTAATAAATTGGTCCTGCTTGGTAAATAATCAGCCTATCAACCAATTTTGGCTTATTTGATCACTATTAGTTGTTTGGTTAATAAGCTTTTTGTAATTCTAAAATACTAAAATTCAAAAGGCTACTCAAAGCAGCATTTTCAATTAGCTTTTTGAGAGAAAAAATTATATCAAACAGCTATCATCTAACCGCTAATCTATCAAACAACTTTTTACAATCAGCTAATGTTATTAACAAATCATACCTTCTAACCCAAATAGCTAACCCAATCAGCCAACATCCATTTACCAAATAGGGCCATTGGAGGTTGCTAATTAAGTGTGGTGTGGGTTGGCAAAATATAAGTACTACCACAGTTATTTAGTGAATGAAATTTAGTGTTATTTCATGAAGTGAATTATTGGAGATATATCAATCCCAAAAAAAAATAAAAATTCATTCATTTGAAATCCAATATTATTTCAATTCAGTAATTATATTTGTTCACCCTTGATTTGAAATATCAATCAATCTATATATTATGAATTCAAGTAGCTCGTATGGGCAGCTCAGTTGGTCAAAGAGGTAAAATTTCGATCCTCCGAATGTATAGGATCGAGTCTCACCAGCGACAGTCATCTGGAAACAATGAATTGAAGTATTCAAAATAAATAAAACTTTAATGATCATGAATCCTTTTTCTCATTTGCTTTTATTTTACAGTATGGTGTGGGACTGTGGCATGTGGGTAAAGACTAAGCACCCTAGAAAGAGCTAGACTTTATATATGTTAGACAATTCAATGTTTTTCTTAAGAAAGGAATTTGTTTGTTTTGTTCTTAAAAGTTTTGAAACTGCATTTATTTTACAGTATGGTGTGGGACTGTGGGTAAAGACTCAACACCCAAGAAAGAGACTTTATATATGTTATACAATCCAATGTTTTCTTAAAAAGAATATGCTTGTTAAAAGTTTTTGAAATTGCATTTATTTTCCAGTATGGTGTGGGACTGTGGGTAAAGAGTAAAGACTAGCACCCTAGAAAGAGACTTTATATATGAAAAAAATGTTATTAGTCAATTGCACCTAGGATTGAACACATATAATTTTCGATTTGGGAGATCCACTTGGGATTTGTGAGCATGAAAGACGGAAAGCATTATTTTTTAATTTTCATTTCATTTGCACAACTTTTAATTAAGGTGTACTATAATTAATTACAGCTTGCGACTAACGAGAAGGGGCATCCTATGTATGAATTATCACATGATGTTAGTCTTACACGTATATAGTAATGCATACTTCGTACTGTGATTTACTATGTTGACTTTATTTAAGTAATTGATATGCATGGCTCATGGCTGGCCGCCCTGCAAGGCTGAAGACAAAACGTTAAGTTTTTTTTTTTTGAGAATTTGAGAATAATTCTCAAAAAAGACAAAACGTTAAGTTAAATAATGGAGTTGGGGTGGCGAGCCAGGTAAGAAAGGGAGAAGGAGAGTTGATGGACAATTTTAATATATGTCTTCGTAAGTGTACGAATTAATTGTATTGATAGTGTGTTGAATGCAATGGTCGAACTCACAAGGAATTAATACGATGCAATTTATAAACTTTGAAAATAATGAACTTGAATGCAATAAAATAAAATCGAAACTAGTAAAATAACTTGGAGGAATGAATTAACAACAAAGCAAAACAACAAAGGATTAGAGACTAGGAACATGAATTAGTAACTATTACTAATTCTACAGTTTAGTTTAACTTGCCAATCAAATTAAGGGTTCGTTCTAACTGTTAAATGAATACTCCATATGACGTCCAGAGTAAGTCTTACTAATTCTACAGTTTAGTTTAACTTGCCAATCAAATTAAGGGTTCGTTCTAACTATTAGGAATATCCAGTTTAGAACCAAATAGACAATCTGATAAGACAATCAAATTGTCTACTCATTTACCCTTAGGAGCATATGGAATTAATAGGCATGATCTCTATTCAAGAAATTCCCTCAATTCAACTCAATTATGTTAAAGTTGATCACCCAGTAACACAATAATTATTAAAATAAGATCAAAGGGTAAAACTTAATTCAATTAGTAAAATTAAACAATTACTACACAATCTTCATGGTGAATTCATGTCCCTAAAATAGCAAATTTTAGCAATGCATATTAAATTTAACAAGGAGCACTCCACATAGTATCATTCTTCTACTTGATATCAAGCTAGATAGATTAACAAGAAGGGAGCCAAAGGCCTTGTGGTCAAGCGGCATGAAGGGATTCTTCTAAGTGGAAGGTCATGGGTTCAAGCCTGTCTTAGTGGAGTCAATATTGACTTTGTTGGGCTTCAGTAGGTTGAGAAAAAAGTATATGAACAAATACTACACCTAACAGATCAATAGTATTCACAAAACAAGAAGGGAAAAAATGTGAAAGAAAGATTCCGTATGAAGTGTTGTGCCCAAAATCCGATAGTAGCTGCCCAAGATTAATTTAACTTAATGATAAGCTACTCCGGCCCCTAGTCTCTCTACATGGGAAATTGTATGTGCAGCTTTATATTTAATAAATCTACTTTAGTTGTTGGCTCCCACCCATCCCATCCATGAACATCCCACTACACCTATCTAGAGTAAATCCATATATATATATGAACACCTCAGAAGACCTACACACTACACCTCTCTCTCTCTCAATCTCTAAAACTCTCAAACTCAAAACCCTCCCGAATCCTAAAATCTTTAATCCCCATCTACTTTCAATACCTTCCTTTTCATTCAAGTATGGAGTTCCAAATTTTCTACATAATTTTCACTGGAATTTTCTTCTTTGTGCTCTCCGCCATTTGTTGGGGCGGAGTGCTTAAAACCCCCACTCAGAAGCTAAGAGACCTACCCACTATACTTCTCTCTCTCTCTCAATCTATCAAACTCGTCGCCACTCGCCCTCCCAAATCCTAAATCGCCACTCGCCGGTCGGCTCTCACTGCCTCACTCTCGCCGGAGTCTCCAGTAGCCGCTAACCGCCTCAGTCCTCACCCGGACTCTTTGTTCCATCTACTTTCAATTTTTTTTTTCTTTTGCTCTCCGTTCATTTGCCCGAATGGAATACCTAAAATCTCCACTTATCTTTAATTTGGGGACTCAAATTCTGAGACAGGTGGCTTTGGCGTAGCTTACAGAGGCAAAAATGGCTCCGTAAGCTACGCCATAGCCACCTGTGTCGGAATTTGAGTCCCCAAAATTAAAGATAATTGGGGTTTTTAGGCATTCCGTCCCGACAAATGGCTGAGAGCAAAGGAATAAAATTCTAAACGAAGAAAATTCTAGTGAAAGTGATGCAGAGAAGTTTGAACTTCATGCTTGAATAAGAGAAGGAAGGTGTTAAAAGTGGAGAGGTGTTGAGTCAAGGGAAGGCCAAAGAGGATACAAGCTAAGCTAAGGCAGATTTGGATTCGGATTCGAGTCTATTGTAGTGTTCCATTATTGTACAAATTAGTTACAAATAATATAATTAAGATGATTGCGTGTACGTATTTTCTGATATTGGCATGTATTTTTCTCAATTAGTTTTGAGAGATATCAACAACTAACTCTAAATATCATATCATCTTCTAAACTAAAGAATAGGTTGAACAATAAAATAACAATTTGCATCTTATTTTAATAAGAAAAATAAGGAAAGAATGTCACAATCCATTCTGAGAGGTCTCATTTATTATAATATTGTGTAGTTTTTTGGAGTAACTGAACATAAAGTTAAAGCAATTACACGATTTAAAAAGATAATTAACAACTTAGAAAGTATTATTGGCTAATATAGTTATAATGTAATACTAATTTCAATCCCGTGGAAGTAAAATTCCCTCTAATTAAACAGAAGAATTTTCTTACCTTTGAAATGATGTGGAAATGAAATTATAATTTTCTCTAATCAAGCCACCCGTTAATATTCATTTAACCAATAATTTTTTTTAACTATTTCTTAAATGTTAGAATATGATTGGTTGAAGTATCGAATAACATGACATTTTGGAGATATATAATCTTATAAATAATTTTTATCTGAATCATTTTTTTAAAATTATTATATCTTGTCTTTTTTCTTTATTTTAATTTTTTTTTTTCTTGTTGTGTGCCTTTAGTTCCCATCCATATATAAAATGATTAGAGTAGTACTTAAACAAAAATGAATTAAGTATAAAGACAATAATTTGGAGAAAAAACTTAAAATTTTAAATGACATATATCCAATAATCCATTTCCAATTGCCTCACCTATACCGAAAGTCTTATTAGGATCGTCAAACAAAAATACTTCACCCCTGGCCCAATCAAAGCTTGGTAGAAAATCAAAATTTATTTATATAAACTAAATAAATAACGAAAATAGAGGTTTTGTTGTAAATTACACTGTATTTACGTATCTTATTTGGTGTGATCATAGTCTCATAACAAAGCACAAAATCATACCAAGATAAAGGAGAGAACATGAAGGCGAGAGGAACTGAAAAATAGGAACTCAATAATCCCATTCTAATTAATCATTGCATCATACATATAAATATACAAAGGGTAATGGTTACCATTAATAATATCATAAATGGAGAAGATCATAGGATAGTGGTGTTAATGGCCATAAGATGTGAATATTTATAATGCTCTCCTTGGCAAATATTATTTTTTCCAATGTCTATCACATATATAAAATATGTTATTAGCTTAAAATTTTATTATTTTCAAGTACATTTATTGTACAAGTAGAAATTAAATCACATATAAATAATACTCAAATAATCTTTAATGTATGTAAGTTATTTATTATTTTCAGTCTATGTTATTTATTATTTTCATAAAATTATCTAAATCATAAATGCATTTAAAATGTTTGTTAATAAAATCATCTTGTTCTCATTAATGAAGTAACACAACCCGTATGTATTAAAAAGCAAAGAGATCGAAAAGGGTACAAACAAATAGAGAAAGAAATGATGAATTTTAGATCACATTTTTTATTAGTGTTGTTGATAGCGTATAACACAATAAGGTTTTCTTATGAAAATGTAAGAGGTGCAAAAAGTGAGGCACTAGCAAAACTTGGTCCATGTGAAACGGTTTTACCTCCTAATGATTTGTGTTGGCCAGGAATATGGTTTTATTATGCGAAACCTGGCGAAAGTCTCAGGACCGCCTAAAAAATATGCTTCAGTCCTCGCCCAAGCAAAGAAGCAATCTTTTCCCATTTTTTCAACCATGGAACAACACTCCGTCACATTACTTAGTAGCGGATAATACGGGTCGCCAGGTTTCTCATAATACCACAACATTCCTGGCCAACACAAATCACTAGGAGCTAAAACCGTTTCACATGGACCAAGTTATGCTAGTGCCTCAATTTTTGCACCTCTTACATTTTCATACGAAAACTTTATTATGCTATACGCTATCAACAACGCTAATAAAAAAAGTAATTTAAAATTCATCATTTCTTTCTCTATTTGTGTGTACCCTTTTCGATCTATTTGCTTTTTAATACACACGGGTTGTGTCCCTTCATTAATGAGAACAAGACGATTTTATTAATAAGCATTTTAAATGCATGTATGATTTAGATAATTTTATGAAAATAATAAATAACTTACGCGGAAAATAATAAATAACTTACATACATTAAAGATTATTTGAATATTATTTATATGTGATTTAATTTCTACTTGTACAATAAGTGTACTTGAAAATAACAAAATTTTAAGCTAATAACATATTAAATTTATTTAGTTCTATATATATATATATATATATATATATATATAGAGTAGATTATTAGTATAATTGATAGGAGATATATATACATGCGTTTGACAAAATATCTTTTTAAATACTTTTAGCAAATGCATTTAAAGCATTTTTATTGTAATTACAATGTTGTAATTATATATATAATTACGATGTAATAAAGTTGTAAATGTCCCCCAGGATCACATCAAGGAGTAAAAGTGGGGGAGTAGAAATAGTATAGGGAGTACATGTTGTAAAATTCTATCTTATCAATTGTTATACCATCCACATTGCATTGTCGATCTTGGTGTAAAACATCAAGTTTATGTGATTGCAGTTAACATATTATGTGTATGGGTAACACTTGTGTGAGATTGTATCACGGCTCTCAATCCGTGAGACGGGTCGAATATTTGATTAATGGGTCAAATCTTTAATTAATTAATGTGTTGGATATTTGGCCTCATTAATCAAAGATTCGACCCGTCTCGCGGATTGAGACCCGTGAGACGGTCTTACACAAGTTTTGCCTATGTGTATTCAGTTAATAGACTATGTGCGCATAAATAAATTGATGATAGATAATATGTTAACTGTAGACAATAATTTAATAACTGCAGACATATAATATGTTAATTGTATGTAGTAGATACATTATTTATATGTCTACACTTAATAAATTATACACATAAATTATGTGTTTACAGTTAACATATTATGTACCTTTAATTTATTTATATGTATATATTTTGTTAATGGAAAACGCAACTGCTGACACATAATTTAAATATCATTTTAGATCAGAATTCACAACACAAGATAGACTATGATTCATGAGGTAGTTTTTCAAGTATTATACTACATTTATAATTAATAAACTAACAGTTACACCAATTTGATTAAGATTATTGGTATAAAATATTAACAATTTAACATGATATGATGGGGTAACATTTATTGATCGAGCCTCATAGACACTTTTTTTTTTTTTTTTTTTTGGGTGAAATCGAGCCTCATGACCCTGCTGTTGCCCATGAACATTTACGACTACTCTCTCTTCTACCGCTATAATTACCCCACACCTTCCTCCATCCCAACCATAAATTCTGCCCTACCATTTAATGTTACCTATTTATTTTTTTACTTAAAATTAAATCAGAAATATGTTTCTTCTTTACGGTGTGGTTTAGGAGTCACGCATAAGATGATTGTGTAGTGACGTCATTCAGAGTTGTAGGACTATGAAGTATGAAGGGATATTCATTAAATTATGTTAGACCTACTTTAAACCTAAAATTCAAGTTTGATACATACCTTAATATTATATATGCAAGTCAGCAAGTATACTATTCAAATATAAGAGATCCTAACTTTTTGCTAATATTTATCTTCCTGGGGGACATTTACAACTTTATTACATCGTAATTAAACAAAAAACAAGAGTCATGCAACTAGCACAGACATCAACATCATGCAAAATTGCATAGGAATGATAGGATTACAGAAAAAGACAGCAATGGCATGGTGACAAGCAATGTCACAATTGTATGGGCCAACTTCTTTAAGTTACGTTGAAACAATAAATGCACTTCAAGGCATGCTGTATATATGTTTAAATATATAAATTATTGGGGAAAGAATGAAAAAGAATTGAATGATCCTGGCACCAGGCAAGCAATATCTTCTAGAGAATTCCACTCACTATCCACATGTTGGATTTTTATCCAAGACATGTTTTTAATGATTTATGAAATTACAAGAAAAAAACTAGGATAATAAAGTAAGCTCAGGATAGAAAATTCCTCCTATCTATCTAGAGAACAAGTGTAAATTAAAGAGTACTATCCTCGTATACAATGGTCTCATAGTTCTCCCATGCATGATCCCCTATTGCCCTCCCCTAGCCTTCGAATGGCCAATTTACACCAGCTATGGACCTTGTCCTCAACCTTAGGCCAGAGAATAACGTCCTATATATCGCGGTCTATGAGGATACCTATTTCACCTTTTTTGTGGATTAATTATTATTCAAAAAATAGATGTATGTTTAATTGGATCATATATGCATCTATTCATCTTGACTTATTCTTAATGCCTAAATCTTAAATCGAGACTTCAGCAAAAGTGATTAAACTTTTAACCCCTAAAATTTGACAAAATATGCAAGTTTTGAAACCTATTGACAAAATGTGTGTGCAAGTTTTGAAACCTATTAATAGAAATGTGTAGCTTTTGAAAATTAGTTATGTTTGTATATAAAACTTGTTTGGGAAAAGCATTTGAGTGGATGTATACATCCCGTTGTTATTATTATTATTATTTAAGTAAAAATGCTTTAAATGCATTTCCTATAAGTATTTTTTTTTAAAAAGATATTTTGTCAAACGCAGGTATATATATCTACTATCTACAATACTAATAATCTAATATATATATATATATATATATATATATATATATATATATATATATATATATATATAGTACTGTTGACAGGGCGGGAAGGGGTATTCCCGTCCCCGACGGAGAATTACATACATTCCCCGCCCTCGTCCTTGTTCTTCGAAAATTTTCTCCATCCTCGTCTTTGTCTAGGAGGGAATTGGAGATCTTTATCGAGAACGAAGCAAATTGTCATTCCTAGCATCAAGTAGCATCTTCTCTCCCCTATTTAACTATGATTTTGATTCACATTCCTAATGTGTAAACCCATGAAAATAATAGTCTTGATAAAATTTTAATCCCCGGCCATATGTCTGTGAAGAATGTTGTTTAATTGTTGTGTTGGCCTTCTTGGGATTACTTGACATAAAATTTTGTGTGATGGATATTGTAAGTTGGTGATACATATAAAAATTTATGTCATGGGATGCCTTAGGTAAACTATATTGATTGTGATCGTGGATAATAGTTTTTATTGTCTTCCTAAACGAGATTCAAACTTGATATAAACTCGATTAAATTTTACTTTTTTGAGTTTAAGTTTAACTCATCTCAAGCTTTCACTATATTCACTCGGCCTAATTCTAGTTTTTTATTTTTAGACAAAATTATAATATAAGCATTTCATAATCAAATCTACTAATTTATATATACTATACTAATAAGAGCCGATAAAGTTAGACATATAACAGGAACTAAAAAATATCCGTCTAATTATTTGATGAAATAAATGGTTCAGATTATTTTGATTATATATTTTTTTATTTTTCTACTTTACCCTCTATTATATTATTTTTTTCTTCCCTTAAATAATACCGTATTCTGTTAGTATAAACTTTAGTAACGGAATATTCCGTTAATTATTTATTATTCTTAACTTAATTATTTAATACATTCTAACATATTCATACTATATGTTTAACAAATAACAATTATGCCAACTTTGATTAGGATGGGGTCCGAACCTATGATCTAACATATTCATAGTATAATTATTTTGTATTATAACTTTGATATTTAATTACAAGATAATGTAGAAAGAAGATAATGGACAATGTAATGAATATCAATTGATGATGAATTTTAATACAAAAAATCTTTGCATTGGAGAAAATAAATTCAATATAACTAATGAAATTATTTCTCTTATTTAATTTAATTTATTGATAATGAATAACTTTTTCAAATAAAGGCATTGTAGACCCATCATATCTTGCATGCAATGCTCCCTATCTATTTCTAGGAATTAAATCTAACACTACGTTTCCATTTAATCCCTTGTCCTCTCTTATAAATTAAACCCTTTTATCAACCACATATATTTATAACAAAAGTTTACAAAATCATAATAGTTATTTACACTTTTCATTTTTTTTTATATTAGATTAGATTTCTCTTTCAAATGAAGTAAAAGGATCTTAAAATCTAGTATTCGAATATATTTAGGATGATAGTGTTGGTGGTGATTAGAGGACAAATTTCAGCATCTGCCATTTATACATAGAGATGATAATGGGTTTAAAGTGGGCTGGGATAGATTCATAGATTACATCTGCCAATCAACCTACCTTTATGCTTTTTCTACTTATTCTACCGTGACTCTAAACCCTAGTGTATAGGTATTTTCAAATGTCATGGATGATTTGAGATTGTTCAGGGATACCATTGTTGTTTCACTCGTGATCCAATAACTTATTTGACCATTATTTCAATAAAAAAAAATCATTTGACTCTTTATTAATTGATAGAAAACCCATGCATATGCTAGCCATTAGTAATTTTAAAGAATGATCATTTTTATTTTTTATTTTTGAAAAATACTACTTTTTCAACATTTATATGATGGAGTTATCAACTTAAATTGTAACGTATGTATGTTCACGTGAAAAACAAATGAATTAAGATTAGGTAATTGGTGCATGTGTCTTTAACTTCATAAGATTAGGTAATTGGTGCATGTGTCTCTAACTTCATCAATCCCTTGTTTTTTGTAACTCAATTTACCAAATTCCTCTAAACTCTACACAGTTGAAAATAAATAAATAATGAATAACCTAGTATTTTTAAAATTTGAAGGAAAATGATATTTATTAAATTAATTGATTATCTGTTCCTTTGTATGTTTGTGTGGAAATAATTTTCAACATGAATTTCATCATATAATATTCCATTCAGTACTTCCAACTCATTTGGCACGCTACATTTGAACTTAAATACAATTAAACTTTTTTTAATAAAAAAACTATTAAGATATATGCAGTTTTACAAGTGTATGAAATACTTACCAAACATATAATCCATTTCGGTGGACAAGTTGGTTTCTTTCCACCCAACATACTTGTTGTCTTCACACACATAAATATAAGAGATATAAAGTATATATATATATATATATATATATATATATATATATATATATATATTTGATGACATTACTATATTAATAATAACAATTAATTATTTATAAGTTTACATATGTTTCAAATATATCTTTAATGTCCTCACGAAGTTCGCCTCCAATGAAATCAAACCAATAGATTTCATATAATTGAGGACAATCACCATCAATATCCAATGTCCACTACAAATAAGTAATTTATTAACTTTAAATGAATATAATATATAATAGAAGTATATATATATCATAGAGTTAATTTCATTTTTTGTCCTAAATTTATAAGTTGCACTCCACTTTTAAGTCTTTTGTCCGAACATCCACTTTTGGTGTTAGTACTATTGTGTCATGACCATATTTTGTCCTTTCTCAACAAAACAGTTTAAATATCGTTAAATACAAGGGCATTTCAGTCTTCAATTATGGATTTTTTCAAAAAACCTAAAAATAAAAAATATATAGCACTTCAATCTACTTTGTATAAAAAAGATTGAAATGTCTTCGTTTTTAACGACATTTCACAATTTTATTGATGGAGGACTAAAAATGGTCATGCCGCAATAATAGTAGGACTAATTGAGATGTTCTAATAAAAAAGGACTAAATTAAAAGTTGATTGCCACCTATAAATTTAGGACAAAATTAAAAATGGAATTAACTCTCATATATAAAGTTAATTATTGATGTATTAATTAATACTTGAGAACATATGCGCCTAAATAACATTTTTTCTTCCCATACTACATAGTGACATTTATATATCCTATCCGGTCATTTCTAGGGATGATACTTAGAGGTTTTGATGGTATAAAGTGCTTCTTTAAGCTAATGCTAGAGTTGGTTTGTGTAGCCTGGCCTATAGAATATAATTTTTTCACAAGCTCAATTTTTGGAGATAATTTTCTCTCGATCTCTCTAAGGTTGGTTAAAATCAACAAAGTTTGCTTCAATTTTCACGTTCAAAATTTTTTACATGAGACTTAAGGTCGGTTATGACTGATGCTAGATCCTCTATACCTTAACTTTCATGGTTCTAGTTACAATAATTCATTCATTAAATTAAAATTTTGATGAGTAACAATTCTTCATCAAAATATATATGCAGCAATTATTGAAGTTACAAGCCATATAATGCATCTAGGCCGGGCTATAAAGGATATTATATTTTCAAGCAAAAAAAAAAAAAGAACATACAACAAAAAACTGAAAATTATCACAAAGAAAAGTGTAGTATGATAGAGATGGAGACATGGAGTGATCAGAAAAAACTTTTATTATTATTACTTTCTAAAAAAAAACATACAACTCTGATGCATCAATGCCATCATTCATGCAATGCTCTATCTATATTCATCAATGCCATCATGCATGTCTGTCACCTATATTCATCAAGCATGGGCGATTTGGACTTCGGAGGCAATGAGGCATGATATGTTGTATTGATGCTCGTGGTGTGATGACTTAAATTGGGAGAAAAGATAGCTTGCGTTTCAATAATTGCACCATATATAGGTGGCAGGGGTAGCTTGGTGTCCAAAATAGTAAATTGACAAGTGCCTTGTTTGGAAAGTTGGGGTCTCATCGATGGAGAAAAATGAAGTTCATTGTCAGTGAGGGTATTAATGACATTACATTTGTTGTTAGCTTCACTGTGTAGTGTATAAAAGGGCCATAACCCTTCACTGTTAAAGTAGAGTTCTGCATTCATTCTGTAAGTTTTCTGCTATCAATACAACAATTTCGTTCTTCTCTTCTTCTTGCTATACTGTGACCACAATCCAACATCAGCACTTTCCAATATGTGTTCACTTGCACAGCAATATTATTGTTTTGCTCTCCCTTGTTAGCCGCGGCTATGGAATGCCAAAATCCTTTGTTGTAACAAGCTTTTGCCACGTTTTCTTCTTTGTGATATATACCTTCTGTTATGTTGCTTTGTATCAGTTTTTCACCTTCAATGATAATGAACCAATCTCTCTCATCTTCTCTCCATCTCTCAAACTCCATAACCAAAATCTAATATCTGGAGATTCTAACTCCGACACCGGTGGCTATGGCATGTATATATATATATAGGTGACACGGTGAAGGCCGAGTACATGTCTTCATATTTGGAGTCTTTGACTCCAAGGAGTAAAATTTGAAGTAGGGAGTGCAACGGTACTCCCTGAATCAAATTTCTTCAATTTGAAGACCCAACTCGCTGAATTCCGTCGTTTTCATGCTCGTTCTCTCATCCTCCACTCTGAAGGTATTTTTTCAACTAATATATACAATATGATAAATTAAAATTTTAGCAAGCTAGGTTGTTTAATTGCTAAAATCTAATTACAATAATGCAGGTATCAAAAACATGTTTGATGAGGATGCCTTTTCAAACCACTCTAAACTTGAAGTCCTTGAAAAGATAGCTTCCTTCATTACTGGTATCAAAGTGGCTATTTTGGTATACATGCTCATTTTTTTTTTCTTTTATATATATATACACACTGCAACAAGGTGATCATACTATATTTTATATATAAATTTTTGTATTTGCAGGTGGTAGGAAATTTTAGGTACATAACACTGGGCCAGCTGATGCTTGCCAAACATAAAGTGGGAGATCCAACTTAACTTTGTGAAGATCTGCGTGCCAAACTCAAAGTAAACTCTATTTATTATATTATTAATTTATTATAATTGAGATGAACTTGTTTTTAGTGTACAAGTGGTACAACCTATCTAATCTATCTAAAGAATTTTTTTTTTTAATGTTACATAGGCTTTGAGAATCCGTTAATGGCATGTTGTGGGGGTAGTGACCCACTCTACAACTCCAACATAAGGTGTGGGTTGATTGGGTTTACAGTGTGCCAAGAAAACACCAATTATATCAGTTGTGATGGAGTGCATTACACGAACAAGGCAAATAGGGTGTTCGCTGCAAGAGTTGTGAACAACGCAATCTTGACACTGGATTTGCGTTGTTCGCAACTCTTGCAGCGAACACGCTATTTGCGTTGTCCGTGTAGTGCACTCCGTCCCAACTGATATAATTGGTGTCTTCTCCGCACACCGCAAACCCAGTTAGCCCACACGTTATGTTGGAGTTGTAGGGTAGGCCACCACCCCCACAACATGCCATTAGGGGATTTTCAAAGCCTATTTAACATTAAAAAAATTAAAATCTTTAGATAGATTAGATAGGTTGCACCACTTGTACACTAAATCAAGTTCACCTCAATTATAATAATATAATAAATAGAGTTTAGTTTGGCAGATTAAACACCTTTGTGAAGGAGTCCTGCACGACAATAATTAAGGAACCATTGTATTTATTTAGGAGAGTGATGTACTTATTAGACTAGACTAATGAGCAATACTATTACTCACTCTTTGCTTACTGTATTCATAAATATATTCTGATAATAACATTTTATTATTATTATTATTAACCATTCATTTGATGTTATGTGATCCCCACTTTAGGCATGAACCCAACGATCCAGACTATGCACCATTTATTACAATGTTGATAAATTGATTTTTTAAAAACTTACGTTAACAAACGCGTTGCTATTTTTTTTTTTCTTTTATTTGTTGATAACATAATTAATAATGAGATATTAGCTAGTGAAGCAAACAGGGTTGAGGCTACAAATAATATGATTATATGAAAAAGGGATCAAGTTGGCCCGTGTATGGATTTATAGGAACTTTTTCTGATGTCGAGTAGGTACAATCGTATCTCACATTAAGGAATGATATTGATGGGGAAGTGGAAATGCATATGAGATGGATGATTGGTGTATAGTAGTATATTTACGGATAATTAACAATTCATGATCTATAATTGTGTATACATGTGTATGAATTATTAGTTATCCGTAAATATAATATCAAAATATTTTCAAATTTTTTAAGTACTATATTTATTATGAATGAATAGATTTCGGAGTAGCAAAGTTTCAGGAATCATACAAAAACGTCAATTTAACAATTTCTGGTAATAAGGCTAAATTAAGAAAATACAGAAGTTAATGTGCAAAGCAAACCTTCTACCCCATTTTCCAAACTAGAGAAACTCTTAAAAACACTTTTTTTTTTTTTTAAAGTCAAAACAATTTTAGAAGCTAAAACAAAATTAAAGGAAATGGATCGAAAAGTGCTACCATCACGCTTCGATACAACTTATATCTAAACGCAAAAGCTAAAAATAAACTTATAAAAACATTTACTAATACTAGTTCATTAACTGTACCCATTCTATTGGATGATGACTTAAATAGAGGAAAGAGGATACTTTGCTACCAATATTCAACATATATTATACTATGTATTTTATAACAATATAATGTGTATTTCTGGATATATAACTTTTAAAAAGTCAACAAAAAAAAAAAACTAAATTTCAAACTTAATCGTAAATGTTAAACTTAAGCAGTAAAAGGTGAACTCTTGAACCAAATAAAACAAAAATCCTCAGTCATAAACTCTAAAATCTAAACCCTAAGTGCATTGTATTTTCGCATTTTGTAAAGTGAAATCTTTAATGCTAAAATTGTACTTTGTAATACTTAATCATACTGTAGTACTTTATGTACACACAAATAATGTATTTTTATTTATGATCAATTCAATTATATGCAGCATGGTACACACAATAATGATTCGGTGTTATGGTTTGGACCGAGCTGATAATTCCTCAGCCTAGTTGGATAATCCTAGGCCATCTGTCCAGACCGTGAAATATTGTGTATAGAGTTATATCTCATAAAATCTTGAGGCGTGTTAAGGTATGGTCGTAGTTAGGGTACGTACGGTCTTCTATTAATATTACCTACTAATACTTACTACATAAATATATTAGGCATGCTGGCCAAGTGGCCAGTAAAATCTACATGGACATGCTACCTACTTGCCTGCATTTAATTTGCCCATATCACTCCTTACATATTATTAACTTTGAAAACATGCATATGCTGGCCAGTAAAATCTACATGGCCATGCTACCTACTTGCTTGCATTTAATTTACCCATATCACTCCTTACATATTATTTACTTTGAAAACATATGCTGGGCCAGTAAAATATACATGGCCATGCTACCTTTTTTTTTTTGAGAACCCATGGCCATGCTACCTACTTGCTTGCATTTAATTTACCCATATCACTCCTTACATATTATTTACTTTGAAAACATAAGCTTTAACATATACTATGGCCTATGGGTAAAGTTGAAAGTGTCTATATGTATATATAGCAACATCATCAAATGAGAGAACATAGTTCTCTAAAGTGAAGTATAATATCTTTCATTAGGGTTCATCACTCTTTCATCAGGATTTATCACTAGTAGTTGATTAGTGTTTTAATAAATAAAAATGATCAATTTTATAATTATTGAACATTTTTAAGAGTGATATTCATTTAATTTTATAAATATATAAACGCCTGCATGTGACGTGAATGTGGATGTGTCACAAATTAAAAGGTCCAACAGTTATGGTACATAATTTGAGCACTTGAAACATATGCTTGACAAGCTAAAACAAAGTAGCAAACTATTATGTACTGTTATGATACCTCTGTCTACCATTCCAAATGGATGGTCACATGAT
The DNA here is from genome assembly GCA_003576665.1 of Ipomoea trifida. Taxonomy (NCBI): domain Eukaryota; kingdom Viridiplantae; phylum Streptophyta; class Magnoliopsida; order Solanales; family Convolvulaceae; genus Ipomoea; species Ipomoea trifida. The sequence goes on from CP025644.1 coordinate 408,818, forward strand.
CGAATATTACCATGTAAACAATTTTTTTTTTTTGAAAAAATAATGAGTAATAATAATAATAATAATAACAACAACAACAACAACAACAATAATAAATAAATAAGTTGTGCACTTTTCATAGCTCAATTATATGTCTCTTAACTCTGGTAAAACTTGAGGACGTCAATGTGTTTCAAAAAAAATGAGGAATTTGCAATTCCCTCCAACCAAATAAAGGAATTTAGTTGCATTTGAAATTAGGTGGGATTCCCTCTAACTAAATAACGAAAATAGGGTTTTGTTGTAAATGATCTCACATTAAGGAATGATATTGATGGGGAAGTGGAAATGCATATGAGATGGATGATTGGTGTATAGTAGTATATTTACGGATAATTAACAATTCATGATCTATAATTGTGTATACATGTGTATGAATTATTAGTTATCCGTAAATATAATATCAAAATATTTTCAAATTTTTAAGTACTATATTTATTATGAATGAATAGATTTCGGAGTAGCAAAGTTTCAGGAATCATACAAAAACGTCAATTTAACAATTTCTGGTAATAAGGCTAAATTAAGAAAATACAGAAGTTAATGTGCAAAGCAAACCTTCTACCCCATTTTCCAAACTAGAGAAACTCTTAAAAACACTTTTTTTTTTTTTTAAAGTCAAAACAATTTTAGAAGCTAAAACAAAATTAAAGGAAATGGATCGAAAAGTGCTACCATCACGCTTCGATACAACTTATATCTAAACGCAAAAGCTAAAAATAAACTTATAAAAACATTTACTAATACTAGTTCATTAACTGTACCCATTCTATTGGATGATGACTTAAATAGAGGAAAGAGGATACTTTGCTACCAATATTCAACATATATTATACTATGTATTTTATAACAATATAATGTGTATTTCTGGATATATAACTTTTAAAAAGTCAACAAAAAAAAAAAACTAAATTTCAAACTTAATCGTAAATGTTAAACTTAAGCAGTAAAAGGTGAACTCTTGAACCAAATAAAACAAAAATCCTCAGTCATAAACTCTAAAATCTAAACCCTAAGTGCATTGTATTTTCGCATTTTGTAAAGTGAAATCTTTAATGCTAAAATTGTACTTTGTAATACTTAATCATACTGTAGTACTTTATGTACACACAAATAATGTATTTTTATTTATGATCAATTCAATTATATGCAGCATGGTACACACAATAATGATTCGGTGTTATGGTTTGGACCGAGCTGATAATTCCTCAGCCTAGTTGGATAATCCTAGGCCATCTGTCCAGACCGTGAAATATTGTGTATAGAGTTATATCTCATAAAATCTTGAGGCGTGTTAAGGTATGGTCGTAGTTAGGGTACGTACGGTCTTCTATTAATATTACCTACTAATACTTACTACATAAATATATTAGGCATGCTGGCCAAGTGGCCAGTAAAATCTACATGGACATGCTACCTACTTGCCTGCATTTAATTTGCCCATATCACTCCTTACATATTATTAACTTTGAAAACATATGCTGGCCAGTAAAATCTACATGGCCATGCTACCTACTTGCTTGCATTTAATTTACCCATATCACTCCTTACATATTATTTACTTTGAAAACATATGCTGGGCCAGTAAAATATACATGGCCATGCTACCTTTTTTTTTGAGAACCCATGGCCATGCTACCTACTTGCTTGCATTTAATTTACCCATATCACTCCTTACATATTATTTACTTTGAAAACATAAGCTTTAACATATACTATGGCCTATGGGTAAAGTTGAAAGTGTCTATATGTATATATAGCAACATCATCAAATGAGAGAACATAGTTCTCTAAAGTGAAGTATAATATCTTTCATTAGGGTTCATCACTCTTTCATCAGGATTTATCACTAGTAGTTGATTAGTGTTTTAATAAATAAAAATGATCAATTTTATAATTATTGAACATTTTTAAGAGTGATATTCATTTAATTTTATAAATGAGTTAATACTCAAAATTGTCCTTGACTATAGTGGTTTTTCTCAATTTTGTCCTAAACGACTTTGGTCTCCTAAAGTAGTCCCAGACTTTTGTGTTATCGCTCAAAATTGTCCTCCGTTAGTTAAGGTGTCAAATGAGTGTTAAGTACAGGGGCAAATTTGTCAATTCATGTTGAAGTCTTCTCTAAGTCAATGCGTAGAAACACGGTTTATTGTTCTAGATATCTAGAACAAGTTTAATTTTAGTTAATGCGTGTAAAACAAAAATAAATGAATAAATAATTAAATATAAAGTTCCTTTCAATTGACATGAATTGACAAAATTGACATGAATTTCAATTGACTTCAACATGAATTGACAAAATTGCCCTTGTACTTAACACCTATTTGACACCTTAACTAACGGAGGACAATTTTGAGCGATAACACAAAAGTCTGGGACTACTTTATGAGACCAAAGTCGTTTAGGACAAAATTGAGAAAAACCACTATAGTCGAGGACAATTTTGGGTATTAACTCTTTTATAAATATATAAACGCCTGCATGTGAGGTGAATGTGGATGTGTCACAAATTAAAAGGTCCAGCAGTTATGGTACATAATTTGAGCACTTGAAACATATGCTTGACAAGCTAAAACAAAGTAGCAAACTATTATGTACTGTTATGATATCTCTGTTACCATTCCAAATGGATGGTCACATGATCGAATATTACCATGTAAACAATTATTTTTTTGCAAAAATAATGAGTAATAATAATAATAATAATAATAATAATAATAACAACAACAACAACAATAATAAATAAATAAGTTGTGCACTTTTCATAGCTCAATTATATGTCTCTTTAACTCTGGTAAAACTTGAGGACGTCAATGTGTTTCAAAAAAAAATGAGGAATTTGCAATTCCCTCCAACCAAATAAAGGAATTTAGTTGCCTTTGAAATTAGGTGGGATTCCCTCTAACTAAACACCCTGTAAATGTCTTCTTGTGCATGTTTAATTATATTGAGTCCAAAGCTTTGACGGTTATACCTAATTGAGTCATCAGTAGTTAGCTAAATCAAGAAAAACCACTAAAATATGTGACTAAATTAGGTAAAATCACTATAGTCCATGACTAAATTAGTAAAATCACTATAGTTAACGACTAAATTGAATATTAAAAGAGAGAAAGTTATCAAGGTATCCTAGCAGAGAACTCAATTACGTAATGTTATCGAAGTCAATGACCCAATTAAGAACAAAAGATGTTTAGGACTAAAACAAGAAAATTCACTATACTCGAAAACTAAATTTGGAATTAACTGGTTTAGTAAGTATTATTGGCCAACATAATTATAAGGGGAAATGACGGGTTTAGTCCATTAGTTATACCTAAATTGTAGGCTCAATCCATAAATTGTTATCATATACAAATTTTCTCCTTTAATTATGTTCAAAGTGACAGTTTCAATCTATTATTTATATATTGATTTCGTTAATAATTCATAACTTGAGTCTGCAATTTAGGTCTAACTAATGGACTAAAACCATCATTTTTTAATTATAAATTAATTTTGAACTATGTTCCATCCTTTGATTTTGATGAGCACGCAACTTTTACTCTAAATTTAATTTTATTAAATATACTGTTGATGATTAATAAAATAATTTTTTTAGAGGCAACTCAATAAAGTTGACGAGGCTATTGACTTGGTAACCATAAGGTTACACTTTGCACTAGTTAACTATGATCAACTTACGGTGATTTATCTCATTGTGATCTTTTACCAACTAGGTCACAAGATAGTGTTTACTTCGTACACACCCTTCAATAGTGAATGTAAATTTCCCTTGTCATCTAAAAAAAAATTATTTTCAAGTATATTTTATTTTTTAAATAGAAAATAAACCACATATAAGTATTCAATTTTTCTCAAATATATGTAAGTTATTTATTGTTATTAATTTATTACCTATTTGTAATTATAAGCTTTGCAATTGCAAACAGAAAATAAACCACATATAAGTAAATTACAAATTAAATGAATGTAATCTTTGCAAATGACGATGTCTGTACATATTATTATTAAGAAACACACCACAGTTAAGAAATACACCACAGTGCATATTTGTGTGGTGTGTTTCTTAACATTGAGTGGTGTATTTCGTAACATTAAGTGATGTGAACCGCACGGCCGCATGGGAGAGCACGGTCGCACCTGATCATGACTCTATATATATATATATATATACATGCACACATTAACGAAAAGTAGAATTTAAATTTTTAAAAAATATTGGCAAAAACTTATGTGAGACCGTCTCATGGGTCTCAATCCGTGAGACGGGTCGGATCTTTGATTAATAATGTCAAAGATCCGACTCATCAATCAAAGATCCGGTCCGTCTCACGGATTGAGACCCGTGAGACGGTCTCACACAAGTGTTACCCAAAAATATTAGTTCCAATCAAAGCTTGGTGCGAAATCAAAATTTATTTATATAAAATAAATAACGAAAATAGGGTTTTGTTGTAAATGACGTTGTATTTACGTATCTAATTTGATGTGATCATAGTCTCAGAACAAAGCACAAAACCATACAGAGAATAAGTAGAGAAAATGAAGGCGAGAGGAATTGAAAAATAGAAACTCAATAATCCCATTCTAATTCATCATTGCATCCATCATACATATAAAATACAAAGGATAATGGTTACCGTTAATAATATCATAAATGGGGAAGATCGTGGAATAGTGGGGATAATGACCATAATGGGTTGAGAGTGGACTGATGCTGATTATATGGGTCACCCGACCCACCATATTAGATATTATTAATTTATAAATGACATATATTCTGTAATTCTTTTCCAAACAAATTATATGCATCATGATTTAAAAACTCAGCATTAAATTCATTTGATTTAGACATCGTCCAATCAAAGTAGCAATCCCTTCCTATTTCTTTAATCTTCGAATGAACAACACTCCGACATCACATTGCTTATTAATTGTTGCGTACAAAAGCTTTATTGCATTATAACCTATGAACATCTTTAATAAAAAAAAAAAAATGTAACTTCAAATCTATTATTTGTTTCTCCATTTATCTATTACCCATTTCAATCTCTTTGCTTTTTCTATACAATGTAGGAAAGTGTGTTCGTTCATCAATGAGAACAAGATGGTCTTATTAATAAACATTTTAAATGCATGTATGACTTTGATAATTCTATGAGCCAGGGTGTGTCATTGAAAATAATAAATAACTTCCCTACGTTAAAGAATAATTGAATATTTATATGTGATTTATTTTATATTTATAAAATAAATATACTTGGAAATAATACTGTAACTTTTTAAGCTAGCATATTATATTTTTTTTTTGAATACAACTGACCCTATTACACTGTAGTATCTGTTCATACATACTTTTCTCAACCTGTTGAAGCACAAAGAGTCAATTTCGAGATCTCCACCACTGAGACTCGAACTCATGACCTCCCATTTGAGGGTGGCCACTACATGCCAATTGAGCACAAGGTGCTTGGCAGCATATTATATTTATTCAGCACAAAATATTTTTTATTTATTTTAGAAAAGATGGCTGAGTAAGTGGAGCGTACTTCTCAACCTATTGAAACACAGATAATACATGTAATAGAGTCAGTAGCTTTCAAAAAAAAAAAGTGGAGCATACTTATAGTGTATCTAGCTAGTGTACACCTTCAAGACATGATTGTAAGTTTTTATTGTCACCAAAAAAGAGAGAAAGATATAGACTATTTCTGCCTACTAATGAACCATATAAAAATATGGGCATGTATTTGTCACAATCAGTTCTGAGAGGTATCAACAACTAACTCTAAGTATCATCTCATCTTCTAAACTAAATAATAGGTTAAACAATAAAATAACAGTTCACATCTTAATAAGGAAAATAATGAAAGAATGTCACAATCCGTTCTGAGAGGTCTCATTCATTCTAATATTGTGTAATTTTTTTGGAGTAACTGAACACAAAATTAAAGCAATTACACGATTAAAAAAGATATGGAGTAATTAACAATTTAGAAAGTATTCAAAAAAAAAAAACAATTTAGAAAGTATTATTGACTAATATAATTATAATTTAATTTTGAATTATGATCCATCCTTTGATTTGATGAACAATTTTTACACTTTAATTTAATTTTATTAAATATAGGTTTCCAAAGAATTATTATGGAGAGTGACTCACAATCCACTATTGATCTTTTGCGTATGACTGGTCGAAGTTTGGCTATAATAACCTTATTGATTGATGCCGAATGGAGTTTGTTCGGTTCCAATCGGTTGAGTTTCATCATGTGTTTCATGAACAGAAAAGGGTTGCCGATACTCTTGCGAAGAAGGTCATTTTGAGCCCGGGAAATCTTACTAAACTGAGTAACGCACCAATTGAGCTAGCAACTATGCTGTATGACGCCCAAATTGGTGCTCAGTTCCATCGACGAATCCCCGCTATTGGGGTAGACGGCGTTTTGTAATTTTTAGTTCAGTTTCTATCGGTATCCCCTCCCCTTTTGATTAAAAAAAAAAACAATGAGTATTTCAGATACCATATTAATGAATGTTGCAATGGTAACTATTTATAAAATTTCAATGTTGATTCCAGCAATGGTAGTATTTATGCTATATTTGGTTTAGATTGATTTCAACAACGTTGTAGTCTCAGCATCTTTATAATGAGTCAAGTGCGTCACAATGTTCTATTGCCGTACATTGACATTTTTAGTAATTATTTTAGATATAGCTATGTAATATAATGATCTAATTACCATTTACATATTATTATCAGCATAAAAGCATACAAGTACTTGAGTTGTTCTTCTCAAATTACTTTTGGTTCAACCATTATGTTAGAATGAATTTTTGTGGATAGAGAAATTCATAGTTTATTTAAGAAATAAGATTAGATAAATTAATAAAAATTTATACATTTTAAATCATATTAATAAAGAAATATGATTTAGCTTTAAAGTGAATAACTTCAATGTAGTACAAAGATATTACGGTAGTTTCCCGCTTCAATTTATTGGGTTATTTGAATGTCTTCTTTGTCAACAAATCCTCGACAAATAGTTAATATGATTGATTTCAAATTATTTCTTTTAAATTTTTTCATGTTATTAATAGAATAATTGGTATATATATATATAACATTATTTTGTATTATAACTTTGATATTAAATTACAAGATAGTGTAAAAAGAAGATAATAAACAATATAGTGAGTATAATTAGTTAATGAATTTGAAGGTAAGAAATATTTGCATGGCAGAAAATAAATACAATATAAATAATGAAATTATATCTCTGTTTTAATTTTTTGATAATGAATAATTTTTTTAATGAAGGCATTCTAGACATTGAATTCTAAATTAAAGAAATACATATGTATTATTTTTTAGCTACTAATTTATATATTTAATTTAATAAGAGCAATAGTGTAATATGTTAGATGTTCAACAATTATGCCAATTCTAATTGGGATGAGGTCCGAACCTAAGACTTTTCTTATAGAAATTAATGGGTAAGTTAAAAGTTAATGGAAAATTATGTTTTTAAAGTTAAAACTAAGGGAATGTGGGTTTATTTAAGGGAAGAAAATAATATAATAGATGATAAAGAAGGAAAATCATTAAAAAAATACTAAAATAAAAATAATCTGAACCATTCATTTGATCAAATGATTTGACGGACATTTTTTAGTTTCGGTTATAGGCCTAACTTTATTGGCTCTTATTAGTATAGTTGATAGTAGATATGGGACTGTAGGAGTGCGTTCATGTGCGAACCATTCGCCCATGAAAGAAATGAGAACGCATGTCATTCGTCCACTTGTCCAGATCTAATGGATCAGAATTTTCGTAAATAATTGAACATCGAAGTGCAAGTAAAATGTATTACAAGTGCAAGTAGCAGTTTCATATAGTGAACCTAAGTGTAAGTAAATTGTATTACAAGTGCAAGTAAAATATACAGTGAGCATTAATACTAAGTGCACATAATGTTATAAGTAGTTGCATCTAATGCTATAATTAGGTGCACGAATGTTTGAACAATGTAAATTATTTGCACTTGTAAGTAAAAATAGGTGCACTTGCAAATGATTTTACTTGTAAATGTGCACCAGCTACTTGCACTTATAACATAATTATCACATGGACTGATGTATCATCAAAAATTATTGCATATATATATATATTTATAAATATAATAATTTCTGATGGTAGGTACTATCCATTGCAATTTTTGAATTTGTGCAATATATAAAGAGTGTGTGCAGTTGTAAATTAAGGAAATTTGAAACAATAGCACGTTAAGTCTTTAAAACACTTATTCTATATATCTATCAATATTCAATTTTATTTTAATATGGGATAAAAGATAGCTTGCTACAAATATTCTTTTTTTTTTTTTTTAAATAATGATAGGAACCACAGTCATTAA
>CP025644.1:426046-446036 GCA_003576665.1 Ipomoea trifida
AAAAAAAAAAAAAAAACAACCTTCTGAGTGGAAGTTGAGGGAACGAGTGTGAAACCGCTTGAACTCAAGGATTTGATTTGACAAAGTGAAAAAATCTGTCTCTGAAAATGCCACTGAGCCACCAACGGCAAAATTGACTCCATTTTTGAAGTTAGGAGTTAATGATTCCAGATACGAAGACAGGAGATCCATCTTCGCATTTTCACCTGCGAATATATGCATTAGTCTAAGTCATTATACATAACTTTTAGTTAATGAAATAATAAAGGAACATTGATGTTACTTACAGAGAAAATCAATGATTATTCTTCCATCTGAGAAGCGGTCAGAAGATTTATGAAAGAACTTACGCCCTATAGGATGGGGAAAAATGACTCCTTTAGCGGCGGCGTATCCGCCGGTATCGGAGTTGGAATCTCCGAAGTTAAATATAAGTGGTGATTTTGGGCACTCCGCCCCGGCAGATGAGCAACAGAAGAAAATTGCAGTAAAAATTATAAAGAGAATTTGGGACTCCATACTTGAATGAAAATGAAGGTATTGGGAGGGCGAGTTCTACTGCTTTGAGTTTGAGAGATTGAGAGAGAGAGAGAGGTGTAGTGTGTAGGTCTTCTGAGGTGTTCATACTCATTTATAGACAGGTGTGCAGGTGCGTAGGTCTTCTGAGGTGTTCATGGATGGGATGGGTGATGGGAGCCAACAACTAAAGTAGATTATATTTTTTTTTTTGAAACCAAGTAGATTATATTTAATGCTTATAAATCTCTCTTGATTTAATTTACCAACCCTCAAAACATTTGAATAGATAGCATTCGAGATGAGTGGTCCTTCACATTAACTCATTCTTTTTGCTTCAGATGTTGTATGGGGTTGTGTTTCATCATCAATGAAAATAATACCGTCATATGTATTAATAACATTTTTAATGACTTGTATGGTTTGAATAATTAATTTGGTTAGTTATTGGTCATCATTAAAAATAGGTAATAATAAACGAATAACAATTGAAGTGGTAAAAATAATAATAATAATAGATTTTTAAGTTAGAATATTACATTTATTTAGTTTAATTTAAAATATATTTTTCTTGAATAATGATGCACTTTTATTTTGTTGCATGCTCAACTTATTCATTAATTTAAAAGATGGGATGACGTTGGGTAAGAGTTATTAATTGCACTCAATGGGTTGTGTGTTGATACGTCTCAGAATGGACTATGCCATATACATGCAAATAAGAGGACATATGTAACCATCTTAATTATTCGTTGCTTTGTCCCATACCTTAGCACATGCACAGTTACTGTAGCTTTGTCCCATGCATAACATTTGACTCATCGTTCAATAACTCTCGAGAGCGACTACTCTGACTTAGCTAGATTGCAATAAACCCTTGGGTATGAGCCGGTCAGCTATGGGTAACCTAGGCTGGTTTACCTCCTTGTGATTTTTTGCCGACTAGATTGCAATAATTTTATTGAATTTTTAAAAATTATCAAAAAATACGCATTATATTGATACAAAATACATAGTGTAATATATGTTGAATATTGGTAGCAAAGTATCATCTTTCCTCTATTTAAGTCATCATTCAATAGAATGGGAGTATGGACTGGGATTCATCAAAATATATTTGCAGTAGTTTTTGAAGTTACACACTATGTGATGCATCAATGACATCATATCGTGCATGCAATGGTTCTAGGAATTAAATCTAACACTTCGTTTCCATTTAATCCCTTGTACTCTCCTATAAAATTAAACCATTTTATCAACCACATATATTTATAAAAAAAATTTACAAAATCATAATAATTATTTACACTTTTTATTTTTTATTTGATTTTAGATTAGATTTCTCTTTCAAATAAAGTAAAATGATTTTTTTTTGAGAATATAAAGTAAAATGATTTTAAAAACTAGTATTCTCATATATTTAGGATGCTTGTTCCTAACGTAGGCATGATAGTATTGGTGGCGATTAGAGGACAAATTTCAACATCTGCCATTTATACATAGAGATGATAATGGGTTTAAAGTGGGTTGGGATAGATTCATAGATTACATCTACCACTCAACATCTGCCCTTTATGCTTTTTCCATTTATCCTACCGTGACTCTGAACCTTAGTGTGTAGGTATTTTCAAATGCCATGGATGATTTGAGATTGTTCAAGGATACAATTGTTGTTTCAGACCATTATTTCTATATAAAAAAAAAAAATCATTTGACTCTTTATTAATTGATAGAAAACCCATGCATATGCTTAGCCATGGGTAATTTTAAAGAATGATCAATTTGTTTGAAAAATACTACTTTTTCAATATTTATATGGAGGTGATCAACTTAAATCGTAATGTATGTTCACATGAAAATTAATAAATGAATTAAGATTAGGTACTTGGCCATGTGTCTCTAACTTCATCAATCTCTTGCTGATTGTAGCTCAATCTACCAAATCTCTCTAAACTCTTCACGTACAATTGAAATAAATAAATAATGAATAAGCCAGTTTAAAATTTGAATGAGAACGATATGTTTGGCATACTACATTTGAATTAAAATACAATTAAACTTTTTTTAATAAAAAAAAACTATTAAGATATATGTAGTTTTACAAGGGTATGAAATACTTACTGAACATATTATCCATTTCGGTGGACGAGTTGGTTTGTTTCCACCCAACATACTTGTTGTCTTCACACACATATAAATATAAGAGATATAAAATATACGTATATATTTGATGGCATAACTATATTAATAATAACAATTAATTATTTATAAGTTTACATACGTTTCAAATATATATATCTTTAATGTCCTCACGTGGTTCGCCTCCAATGAAATCAAACCAATAGATTTCATATAATTGAGGACAAATTGCCATCAACATCCAATGCCCACTACAAATAAGTAATTTATTAGCTTTAAATGAATATAATATATATAATAGAAGTATATCATATATAAGTTATTGTATTTAAAATAATTAATACTTGAGAACACATATGCGGCTAAATAACACTTTTTCTTCGCATAGTGACATTTATATATTCTATCTGGTCATTTCTAGGGATGATACTTGGAGGGTTTTATGTAATAATTAAAGTGATTGTTTAAACTAATGCTAGAGTTGGTTTATTTAGCCTTGCCTATAGAATATAATTTTTTCACAAGACTCAATTTGCGGAGATAGTTCTCTCTCTATAACTTTAGTTTAAATCGACACAAAATTTGCTTCAGTTTTCACATTCAAAAATTTTTGCATGAGACTTAAAAGGTTGGTTATGCCTGATGCTAGATCCTCTATGCCTTAACTTTCACGGTTCTAGTTACAATTCATATTAAATTAAATTTTTTAAGAGTAACAATTCTTCTCATCACTCTTCTAAATGAGCTAGAAGCAAAAAATAATAATAATAATAATAATAAATAAATAAATAAATAAAAATTGTTGAGATATAGATCAAACAATGATAGGAAAAATTAGGAATTCAGCAAAATATATATGCACTAATTAATGAAGTTACAAGCCATGTAATGCATCTACGGCTATAAAGGATATTAGATTTTCAAGCAAAAAATACATACAACAAAAAACTGAAAATTATCAGAAAGAAAAGTGTTGTATGATAGAGATGGAGTGATCGGAGAAAGCTTTTATTATTATTACTTTCTAACCACCAAGTATTAGAAAGAATCTCAATAAGATTGGATTCACTATTTTAATTATAGCAATGTTAAAGTATTATTGTAATTACATTTCATGTGCATTTGACAAAAAAGCTTATAGACATATCTACACATCTCTTCGTCTTCTTCATCCCCTCCACCACTTAGATTCTTCGCATTGAACGCCCACATTTCTTGCACCAAACAATGCACAAATTTCAACTCAAGAATTGGGATTTGGGAGGGGTAAATAATATTTTCCTTTGTTTTAATTTATTCTTAAAATATTATAACAGATATACTGTGTGCAACTCAAGTGAAATGTACGTTCATCGCACGTGAAATGCACGTTCATCGCACGTGAATAGTCTGAATAATGTAGACTAATATATATATTTCTTGCATGAATTAGATATAATTTCGTAGAAAAAACACAAACAAACTGGAGAGAAATGTATGTTAACTATAAGCATAATAGAGGCTAATATATATAAGGATAAGGAAAATTTTAAGATTTTCCGGTGAGACTAACAACAAACAAACTGATCATCAGACTTTCAAAACCAAAAAACAACAAAACATCCAGTAGGCGTGCCTTAACACCAAAAAGACTCCAACTTGACTGGAGGTGTTGAATACTTGCATAGAAAGGTAACACATATACAAAAATTCATTACGTTCATCGCACGTAAAATGCACGTGCATTTGACAAAAAAGCTTATAGACATATCTACACCATTCTTCGTCTTCTTCATCCCCTCCACCACTTAGATTCTTCACATTGAACGCCCACATTTCTTGCACCAAACAATGAACAAATTTCAACTCAAGAATTGGGATTTGGGAGGGGTAAGTAATATTTTCCTTTGTTTTAATTTATTCTTAAAATATTATAACAGATATATTATGTGCAGCGCACGTGAAATGTACGTTCATCGCACGTGAAATGCACGTTCATCGCACGTGAATAGTCTGAATAATGTAGACTAATATATATATATTTCTTGCATGAATTAGATATAATTTCGTAGAAAAAACACAAACAAACTGGCGAGAAATGTATGTTAACTATAAGCATAATAGAGGCTAATATATATAAGGATAAGGAAAATTTTAAGATTGTCCGGTGAGACTAACAACAAACAAACTGATCATCAGACTTTCAAAACCAAAAAACAACAAAACATCCAGTAGGCGTGCCTTAACACCAAAAAGACTCCAACTTGACTGGAGGTGTTGAATACTTGCATAGAAAGGTAACGCATATACAAAAATTCATTACGTTCATCGCACGTAAAATGCACGTGCATTTGACAAAAAAGCTTATAGACATATCTACACCTTTCTTCTTCTTCTTCATCCCCTCCACCACTTAGATTCTTCGCATTGAACGCCCACATTTCTTGCACCAAACAATGCACAAATTTCAACTCAAGAATTGGGATTTGGGAGGGGTAAGTAATATTTTCCTTTGTTTTAATTTATTCTTAAAATATTATAACAGATATATTATGTGCAGCGCACGTGAAATGCACGTTCATCGCACGTGAAATGCACGTTCATCGCACGTGAATAGTCTGAATAATGTAGACTAATATATATATATATATATATATATATATATATATATATATATATATTTCTTGCATGAATTAGATATAATTTCGTAGAAAAAACACAAACAAACTGGAGAGAAATGTATGTTAACTATAAGCATAATAGAGGCTAATATATATAAGGATAAGGAAAATTTTAAGATTGTCCGGTGAGACTAACAACAAACTAACTGATCATCAGACTTTCAAAACCAAAAAACAACAAAACATCCAGTAGGCGTGCCTTAACACCAAAAAGACTCCAACTTGACTGGAGGTGTTGAATACTTGCATAGAAAGGTAACGCATATACAAAAATTCATTACGTTCATCGCATGTAAAATGCACGTGCATTTGACAAAAATTGTGAATATTGAGTAATGTAATTTTGTATATTGAATTTAAAATTGTGAATATAGAGTTCTAAAATTGTTAACATAGAGTTCTAAAATTATGAATATACCGTTTTTAAATTTTGAACATGAATCTATATAATTAATTGCATAATTTGCCCTAATTTGCAAGGTAGACCCAAGTCCGTATAACTATTGCAATTTGGATCGATCATGGATAGGGTTGTTCAACATGACGAATATAATTGAAGATATAAAAAGAATTTTTAGTGTTTACGAAACAAAATTGGAAGTTAATACATCTAATAAATTTGCTATCAATTTTACCATTAAGTTGAATACAATATATCATTTTAAAGTAACACAAGATATTAAATAATATATTTTTTGAACATAACTGGTGATTATTTTGTTCAAAAAAAAATTATGCTTATTAATTTATAATTGGCATATATTCCATAATTCTTGTCCAACCGAAAAGGGAAAAAAAAGAATTTAAACAAAATAGGAGTATAATGAATACTATAATGACAATGACTAAAACTAGCTATTTTATTTATTTGTTGTGAGCTTTCATATATATATATATATATATATATATATATATATATATATATATATATATATATATATATATATATGTCACTGTTCAAGTGAGTCTATCCTTTCTCATGAGTCTGTGTAGATAGATTTGGACCATTGAATGTTTGAAGTTAATGATTTAGATTTTACTAATTGTGCAATTGTGCACGGAGTTATTTGATTCTTCACCCAAACAGCATATGTTATTATTGATTTGATGAATTTAATCACTCATACCAAAATATTGGGAGGCAAATTATTAGTTGATGAATTTAGTTATTGAGTTGGCAATAATTCCATATGTTTTCTCAATAGGTATCGTATGTGATAAGTAAAATGGTGATAGTAAAAAGAGGCCGGGTGTAAATGTTGTTCTGCTGAGCAGGGGCTATGACATGTACTTGTGAAATATGTAAAATTCTAGGCACTAAAGATTTGGAACTCACTAGAATCAAAGATTGAGAAATGGAAATAAAGGAATGCAAATTAAACAAGGGATAACTATTGGGGTCTTGATAATTTCAGTACTCGACTTTAAAAAACTAACAATTTAGTCTCGTTACTATGCAATCTTCAACACATTTAGTCCTCCCGGCCAAATCACTGGCTAATTATCGCTGAGATCTTTCAATTGATTTTAATTTTTTTTAATTTGTCGGGGGCAAATTAATTGGTCATTCTAGGTTCTTCCTTCTTCTTTGTTCTTCTTCTTTGCCGATATCTTCTTCGTTCTTCCTCTTCTTCGCAGGTATCTGCAGACTTCAAACAACTCCATCTTACCAAACACCCCATAAAAGTTGAAGGTGCATGAAATGCACTGCGGCGGTAATATGGTTGCCGCCTACACTGGCTTTACCAGTGAAAAATGAAATAAATCTGAGCTATTGAACTTCGACACAACACTTGTAATTTGAACCGAGGCAAACAAGAAGCTGATGAAGGACTGCATTGAAAAGGAGGAGTGCATTCAGGCACTTCACGCAGAAGCTTTGCTCAAATAATGTACATTCAATACATAAAATATGTACTTTAATATATTAGAAATGTATTTTACATTTCCACACAATAATTTGTTGCTCACCCCACTTTGCATTGTCACATACAGTTTAATTCCTCATCCAAGTAAAATGAAATTATCCAAAATCCAACGGTTTAATTATTCATGTTTTTTTTTAATATCGTTATTTGCCGGTTTATATATATATATATATATATATATATATATATATATATATATGTATGTATGTATATTACTGACTATATTACAATGCAATATCTGTTCATAACAACTTTCTCAAGTTGTTAAAACACACAAAGAGTCAATATCGTCTCCACTGAGACTCTAACCCACCGACTCCCATATGAGGGAGTAACTTATTTACATAAGTTATTTATTATCTTAAATTTATTACCTATTTTTAATAACAAAATGTAAGTTACAAAATTATTAAAACTATACATGTCTTTAAAATGTTTATTAATAAGACCATGTTGGTTTATTAATGAACACCTACAACGCATATTGAAAAAATTATTAGGGATGAATTTGAAGATATATTTTTTATTAGGTTTGTTGTTAGCCTACAAAACAATAAGGCTTTCATATGCAATGATTGATACGAAAAATGTAAGCGATGCACAACTCGATAGTGACCAACCCGAATTTGGTACATGTATATGCGGCTCTGAGTTTGAGAGTCCTCCTGATGATTGTTTTTTAATGTATTTTGGGTTATATGAATATAACACCGATCCGTTAGATGGTGATAACTTCTTAACCAATTGTTGTACACAATTTCAACGATTAGGAAAGAATTGTTATGCTGTTTGGTTGAAGAAACAATTAACTTTTACATTACCCATACTTTTACCTGATAATGCCGACGATATTCATGGAGAAAGGGTATGGAATTATTGTCAACTCAATAATAAGTAAATTCATCAATTAATAATTTGAGTCCCAAAACTTTGGTATGAGTGATTATACTATATGCAATGGATAATACCTAGCATGAGATCGACACTATATGCAATAATTTTTGAAGATACATACATGTCTTGTGATGCATCATACCATATGCATGCAATGGTCCATCTATTTCTAGGAATTAAATCTAACAATACATTTTATTGTCTTCGTATAAAATTAAACCCTTTTACCAATCACCCTAAAGATTAAATTTGTCACTAAACTACACATGAAAATGTAACTGGAGCATTCAATTAAAAAATACAATTGACTCTCTAAACTTCCAAAATAATGTCTATTAGATCAAAATTGACATGCCCTCTAGGTTAACCGTTGAGGTTGTGATTAACTTTTAATAAATTATTTTATATACATATTTTATTATTTTTAAATATATTAATAACAACAACAACAATAATAATAATTAGGAAAAATGACACTTTTTCCCCCGAGTTATGTGCATATAATAGTTTTTCCCCCTAAGTTATTAAGCGGTGATTTTTCCCCCTCAGTTATTATAAAAGTGGCGATTTCCCCCCTATAATGTTAAATTGACATTTTTTTCATTAAAAATAACTATTTTATTTATTTTTATTCTCCAACAAATTATTACTTGTATGTATGGAAGACCAAGGTTTGGTTCGAACCTATGTAGCAATTGAACCTAAATAGTATGGAAAGTTATGGTTACAATTCAGAACCGGAAAAAATAAAATAAAATAATTTTTAAATTGACTATTTTAAATATAAGAAAGAGAATTTACAAAAATAAATTTTGAATTGGCGGTTAAAAATCAAAATTGAAACCGAACGAAACTGATTTATCAAAATAAGTGTTTGATCATTTTCACTATATATGACTATGGTTCATTTCCGGTTCACGGTTCAATAATTATTTTATTTTATTTTTTCAGTTCTGAATCGTAACCATAACCGTCCATACTATTTCGGTATGATTACTACAGTGTTTGGTTAAGGTTGAACTGAATCGTGGTCATCCATACATATAAACAATAATTTGTTGGAGAAGAAAAATAAATGAAATAATTATTTTTAAGCGTAAAAATGTCAATTTAACATCATAGGAAAAAACTGTCACTTTAATAACTCAGGGAAAATCTTAATCGAGTCTCAGTTGACGAATTTGATTTGCACCGTACCCTATCTATGGGCGAGAGAAAATCTTAGCCTTGAAAAAGGCTCAAATGGGTCTACATTTTCAGAACCAGTTTCTCATTCCTCATTTTCTTTTTGAGCGTACAATAAATCAATCTCTGCGTCTAACTACGAAGAATCAGAATTCAATTTGATCCGACCCTAATCGGAAGTGAACCCTACATATATTTGTACCACAAAATAGCCATTTAAAATGTCATTTTATGCTATTTTTTCCAACATAAACATATTGAAGGCACAACATATGGTAATTAGAGATACATAACATGATAACTACAAACAAATAACCTGTTAACTACATACAAATAAATTGAATGTACATTATTTGATAGTATACAAAATAATGTACTTTCAGTACTCAAATAATATACTTTATGTATACATAAATAATGTAATTTTTATTCATGATCCATATAGCTATATGAATCGTGGTACACATAATAATGATGAGTATCTAGTATCTACGTGTTGATGGTTTGGGCTAAGCAGATAATTGCTCAGCCCAGTTCGATATTCCTAGGCCATCTGTCCAGGCCATGAAATATGGCAAACTATTGCATGGACCATGGTTCACACAGCTGCGTGGACCAAAAATAAAAAATATATTATTTTTATACTGAAGGTATATTATTTTTGTACTATAGGTACATTATTTGACAGTATATATCAAATAATGTACCTTTAGTACAAAAATAATGTACCTTAAAATAATGTACCTACAATATAAAATGATGTACCTTCAGTACAAAAATAATGTACTTTTTATTTTTGGTCCACACAGCATGGTCCATGCAATAATGATTGATGAAATATTGTGTATTAGAGTTATAGCTCACGAAATCTTGAAAAAGCGGGCATTCTTAACTTGAAGTCAGAGTGATTGAACGATGAGTCAAATGTACAAAGTGACAGTGCATGTGCTGAGGTATGATCGTGACAAAGGTGCATTGACAGTGCATGTGTTAAGGTATGGTCGTAGTTAGGGTACTGCCTTCTATTAATATTTGTTACCTACTAATACTTACTACCAAAATATATTATTAACTTTGAGGAAATAAGCTTTAACATATACTATGGGTACGGTTGAAAGTGTGTGTGTATATTAGTATTATATATAGCAACATCATCTAATGAGATAGAACAAAGTTCTCTGGTAAAAGTGAGGATTGATATCTTCCATTAGGGTTCATCACTTTTTCATCGGATTTGTCAATAGCAGCAGTTGATCAATGTTTTAATAAATGAAGGGATTAATTTTATAATTATTGAAATTTTTTAAGAGTGGTGTTAATTTAATTTTATAATTATATACACGCACGCATGTGAGGTGAATGTGAATTAAAGGGTCTAACAGTTGTGGTACATAATTTGAGTACTTGAAAAATATACTTGACGAGCTAAAACAAAGTAGCCAACTTTTAGTATTATGGTACCTCTATTACCATTCCAAACGGATGCTTAGAGGATCAGATACTAACATGTAAAACAATCTTTTCAGAAAAATAATGAGTAATAAAAATAATAATAATAATAATAATAATAATAATAATAATAATAATAATAATAATAAATAAATAAGTGGTGCACTTTTCCATTTTCATAGCTCAATTATATGTCTCTTAACTCTATGGTAAATCTCAAGGACGCCAATGTGTCTAAAAAAAAAAAGCAAAAACATTTTTTTGCAATATATATATATATATATAAAAGTGGTGCACTTTTCATGGTTCAATTGTATGTCTTTTAAGTCTCTGGTAAAGCTTGAAGACCTCAATTTTAAATATTAAATATTTTCTTTTATTATTAAAATAAAATTCATAAAAAAATTTGTTTTCAGTTTGTGTAATACAAACACTATAGGCTATAGCCCTAACATGATATGTTGTAGTTCCATCTACGATAGCCTCCTAGATCATCAATGTAATTATGATATTTGGAGAAAAAGATGACTTGGAAGTCTTAAAGCCAAATATGAAATATATTTGAAACTGTCTCTCCCGTCTTATTACAAAAATAATAATTATATTAGCCGTTCTAAGTTATATTATACGAAACTTGTTACATTATATGAAATGATTACGAATAACTAAGATGATTACCTTCTTTTTTTTTTGTTTTTTTGAAAAAAAAAATCATCTTATCAGAATGGCCTATGACATATACTGTGCAAATAAGAGGACATAGGTTGAGTACAACTAATAACTTTTGGGCACTGTTTGGTAAAATAATTAACTTATCACTCAATTTTAGCTTATTTAATTTGGTTAAAAAATTAATACAAGTGTTTGGTTAATCAACTTTTTGTAACTCCAAAATGCTCAATTAGCTTTTTGAGAATAAAATTATACCAAACAGCTATCAGCTTACAACTAATTTACCAAACACTTTTCTACAATCAGCTAATGTTATCAACCAGTTATATCTTATGACCCAATCAACTAACAGTTATCAGATAACAGATATTTACCAAACAGGCGTTAGCCGACGTCATCTCATCTTTCAAATTAATGAATAAGTTGAACAACAAAATAAAACTGCATCATTATTGAGGAAAAGTATATTTTAAATTAAACTAAATAAATGTAATCTTCTAACTTAAAAAGCTATTATTTTTAACACTTCAATTGTTATCAACTAATATAATTTGCTATTAACTATCAAACACAATTTTCTATTAACTTACAATTACAATTTGAAAATTTTGCACCAAACATTACAATATCCCAATCAATCACTTGAAGAATTAATGGTAGGCTTCTGTATGAGATCTGTATAGAAAAGCTACCAGATCAAATGGAATGGGTACATGCATGCATAGTTGCCCAGGCCACAAAAGTCTCATTCTTTAAAATATTGTGTCGTTAATTGGAGTAACCAAACACAAAAATTAAAACAGTTAAACGATTAAGGAAGATATTTAACAATTTAGTAATAAGGAATTAATACCCAATTCAACTATAAATCATATTGGTTTTTCTCAATTTAGTGTTAAAACGTTTTTTTTTGCATTTAATTATATTGAGTGATCCTAAACTTTGATGGTTATACCTAATTGAATCCCCAATAATTAGAATCAATGACTAAATAGAGAAAAATCACTATAGTCCATAACTAATTAAATTAGGTAAAAATGTAAAATCACTATAGTCAATGACTAAATTAGTAAAAATTACTATAGTCAATGACTAAATTGGGTATTAATAGAGAGGAAGTTATCAAGGTATCCTAACAGATAATTCAATTAGGTAAAATCATCGAAGTCAATGACCCAATTAAGAACAAAAGATGTTTAGGACTAAAACAAAAAAATCACTATACTCGAAGACTAAATTTGGAATTAACTCATATAGTAAGTATTATTGGCACACATAATTATAAGGAAAAACGACGGCTTTAGTACATTAGTTATACCTAAATTGTAGGCTCAGTCTATAAATTATTATTCTATACAAATTTTTTCATTTAATTGTTAAAAGTGACAGTGTCAATCCATTATCCTATACAAATTGTCTCTAATATATGTAAGTAATTTATTGTTATTAATTTATTAGCTATTTGTAATGATAAGCTTTGCAATTACATATAGAAAATATAAACCACACATATAACTAAATTACAAATTAATTCTATGTAATCTTTGCAATTGATGATGTCCGTACATATTATTAAATGTGCATTAATTGTTTTTTATTATTTGGTCCTTTTATTGTACTGTTTGCACCCTAAACAAGTTATGTGATTGACTGGGTTATAAATATGAGATATGGGATGGATGTGTGACAAATTAAAGGGTGCAGCAGAGAAGCGTGTAACTTAAAATGAGGAATAAAATGGAAACATTGGAAATATGAGATATGGATGTGTCACAAATTAAAGGGTGCAGCAGAGAAGCGTGTAACTTAAAATGAGGGATGAAATGGAAACATTGGAAACACATAAAGTGGGTAAATTGAAGCCTAGCACCAGATCATATGAGAACAAGTCCGAAAGAAAAAATTAAGAACTAATTGCAATTTTACATTTGAAAAAAATTGAACGCACCAGATCAAATTTAAAAAAAAAATATCGTGACAATTTCGTAATTATCACTAGCTTTACTATGCAAACGTGAACATTAAAATTTGCAATTTTAAGACGTGCACATTTAGTATTAACGTTTTGCATATTTAGTATTAATTGATATTTCATAGTAAGTGGCACCTGGTGTACACTCCCATATGGAAGGGAGTGGGTTCAAGCTTTAGTAGAGACATCTGTTGACTCTTTGTACTTCAGTAGGTTAAGAAAGAAGAATTCGATTATTAATTTTTTTTATAAATACCGTATTTAGTTGATTTTTGTTCTCTCTCTATATATAAATTTTAATCTACATAAGTTATTTATTATCTTAAATTTATTACATATTTTTAATGAAAAAATGTAAGTTATACAATTATTTATTAAAACCCATACATGTCTTTAAAAGGTTTATTAATAAGGCTATATGTGATATATGAATGAACACGTTCAACCGGCTCTACGTGCCAATTATTGATTTTTAAATTTAATTTACTGTACTTGAAAATTAATTAAATATAATCTAATATAAAATGAAAGTGTAAATAATTATTAAGATTTTGCGTGGAGCATTGCATGCATGGTATATATGATGCATCACATGGCATGTATGTATCTTCAAAAATTATAGCATATATATTTTTTGATCAATATAATGTCTCATATATGCTAGGTAATATTCCATTGCAATTTTTGGATCTTTTAAATATATAATGAGTGTGTACAGAGTGGTAAATTAAGGAAATTAAAAACAATAACTAGGGCGGTTAACGAACCGAACATAAACGAACGGAGGTTGTTCATGTTTGTTTGTTAAGGATTTTGGAATGTTCGTGTTCATGTTCGTTTGTTAAGGTTTTTAAAAATTCTGTTTTTTAATGTCGAGAGAAGATATTAGTCCAGTAATTACTTTAGGACTCTAATTGCTCTATTGTATTTGTATAGGAGTCTCCTTGTACATATTCACTATTACTCTTTGTACTCACGTTTGGTTTTTCACGTAACATTGAATACACATACAACTTCCAGAGCTCTCATCGAAGATAACTTCCTATAAATATATATACCAATATTCAAGTTTATTTTAATATGTGAGAGAAGATAACTTCCTAAAAATATTCAAATATATTTTTTAATGTCGAAAGAAATCGCAGTCATTACCTAATGATGTGCACTAAGAAAATCTCGTCTTGTAAACTCTACCTTATTTATTACTCCGTAGTATATTACATACTTTTACATAAGTCAGATGCACTCTGCTAATTAAAAGTATGATAAAATAATTCATACACACCTTATAAATACCAATTTCCTATACCGATTCGCAATGTTATATGTACTAACAAAAATATCAAATTTTAAATATAATTTTTTTTTTTGTGAATCAAAGATATTAAAAAATTATGATTGTTAATGATATTAATATTAAGTACATTTATATCTTAATACCCAATTAATACCATATTAGTATGTCTAATCACTTGTAGAAAAGGAGAAAAAGGAGTAGTTAGTCAATTAATACTATATAGTATGTCTAATCACTTGCAAAAAAAAAAGAGAAAAGAAGTACGGAGCCATTTTTCTTCCGTCCACTTAATATTATATTCAATTCCACATTTTATTAATTATATATACACCTAACTCCAATTCAATCCATCGATCTCATCGGCACTCCACTTCCCCATCAATATAGGCGTCATCATCACCTACCTATATACATATATAGGAGAATGCTTTGAAGAGGTATGGTAAATGATAAATTATGAGGGTAGGACCTTCGAAGGGGTAGCTTTTCAATCGGATGCTGACAGCCCAAAATATTTTTTTACCTTCAATAACTTTTAATAAAAATTCTTCTAAAATGAAATAAAATCTTATTTTAGAAAAATTCGTCATATATTTTAATATAAGTACTATGGTAGATTATTTAGTAACACTTATATTTTAGAGACAAATTCTTCATTTTTTTAATATAATTATTATGATAGATTATTTAGTAACACTATTTGGTTATTATATTAGTAATCCTAAAGCCTAAACCCACCTTAAATACCAATTTCTATTTTAATTGCACATCTTTATGGTCATAATGTTATTATAGTAAATGAACAACAAAATTTTAAAATATAAACCTCATATTTTCTTTTTATATATTAATTAATAACATTAATAAATGTTAATAATATAACATAAAATTTAGGGTCTGTTTGGTTCGCACATTGGAATCGGAATGCGTATCAAATACTTGGCAATGGTAATGAGTTTTGGTGAAAGTATTTTGCATGTTTGATAGTTGGGTGGAATGTGAATGATTATTAATAGTTGGGAAAGCAATTGAGAAGCTAAGGAAGGGGATGAAACATTGAAACCCTTATTTTATTAGGGAATATTTTTTGCAATTAATGGGGTAATAAAAACTCATATAGTTGTGTTCTAAAAACGTTTCAACCAAACAATAACAATACTTTGATATCAATTTCTGATAGCTCAACCAAACACACCCTAAATAAAAAATAAGTCACCCAGATGGCCTCAAAATATTAGTTTGTTGTGATTAATGTAATTTACATTTGTAGTATCTGCTCATAGCTACTGAAGGACAAAGAAAGAATTAACAGATGAGGCAAGAACCCACTCCCTTCCACATGGAAGTGTACACCGGTACGGCTTGACCACAAGGTCTTTAGCAATAATTTATAATTTATTCTTTAAATAATATACTCTTTTCTTTTTCTTATTGTACGAGTGTATAACAACACTTCATTTTTGTTAATATAATATTTTTCCCCCATGGGACAATAGCTAACTATGTATTTAATTCACCATCTGTCCCATATATATTGTTCTTCAACTCACTTGAAGAGAGGTTTCAAAAAAAAAAAAAAAAAAAAAAAAAAAAAAAAAAAAAACTCATTTTAACCCTAAGCTACTCCCTAGTTTCTACTTTTTCAACGTGTATGACAGCTTTATCACTTGGCTCCCACACTCCCACCCATCCATACACCATACATCCACATATATATATATGATATGAAGTATGAACTGCATCGTCTCAAATTCTCTCTGCCGCTCTTAGCTTTCTGACTCTCACTTCTAAACTTCCTTTGCCTTCAATTCAACAGGCCACTTTCATTGAAGCTAAGCATGGAGAAATTTCCGTGCATGACTTTGATTCTAGTTTTCTTTATTTGCTATTATCCTCCCTTGTCTGGGGCGCAGTGTGCGAAAACTCCTATCATCTTCAACTTCGGAGATTCAAACTCCGATACCGGAGGTTTCGCTGCCGCCTATGGCAACTCGTATAGCTCCGACCGTATGTGCGATGGCCGGTTGATAATTGATTTTCTATGTAAGCTAGCAACAATTTTCTTTATTTTATTATCTAAATAATTAATTTTCATAAATTTTATGTGTGATGATCGCCATTAGTAGATTAATACATCCATGTTGATTCACAGGTGAGAGTCTGAAGGCAGCTTACCTGTCTCCATATCTGGAATGTTTGACATCAAACTTTACAAATGGAGTCAACTTTGCAGTTGTTGGCTCCAAGACTGTCTCAAAATTGCCTCTGTTTATTTTGAGCACACAAGTCCATCAGTTCAGACGCTTTCAGAAATCCTCTCTCAAATTGCACTCTAAAGGTCTTTTTTTTTTTTTTTTTAACTTTATAATCTAATGACATGATATGTGAGATTATTTATAAAAAGTCTTGAAATGAATTACAGTATATTATTAATTAATGTTTAATCCAATAAAACAGGAAATACTGGTGTGTTTAGCGAGACCGACTTTGCCGGGGCATTATACACCATCGATATCGGTCAAAACGACCTTTCCGGTGCCTTTATTGAGGATAAACTCTCAGTGCCAGAAGTAATGGCAAATATTTCATCTTTTATATCTGAAATCAAAACTGCCATTAACGTATGATCAATTCTTTCTTTATCTAATTTCTTTTCTGTTCGAATACTATATATATATATATATATATATATATATATATATATATATAATGCAATGTGATGAAATTACTAATTTTGTATTTGTATGTGTATACATATATATAGAAAATATACGGACTAGGAGGGAGAAATTTCTGGGTGCACAACACAGGGCCACTTGGTTGTCTGCCTAACATGCTTGCGAATGTGGGTAAAATAAATGCGCCTGCTGATTATGACAACTTGGGTTGTCTCATTCATCCAAATGAAGTTGCGAGCGAGTTCAACAAGAGACTCGGCCAACTTTGTGAGGAGATGAGATCTGAGCTGAATGATTCTGTCATCGTGTACGTGGATATGTACACGATTAAATATAATATCATCTCCGACCATGCCCTTTATGGTAATCTTTCTTTAATTTATTATATACATACATTTTAATTTATAACGCGATAGAACTAATTACCATTTTGATTAAAATGGATAGGTTTTGAGAAGCCACTAATGGCCTGCTGTGGAGGAGGTGGTGCACCCTACAATGCCAACATAGGGTGTGGGCAAAATGGGTCTACCGTGTGCGAGAAAGGGTCAAGGTATATCAGCTGGGATGGTATACACTACTCTGAAAGCGCAAATATGATTTTTGCCGCACAAATTGCTTCCAAAAAATTTTCAACTCCTCCTATATCGTTTGACTATTTCTGCTCCTAGTCTATGTGATGGTTTTTGTTTTAGTATTACCGTTTAAGTCTTTTATGTATAATTTTAGATGTTATATGTGATGGTTTATGTTTTAGTATTATGGATTAAGTCTTTTGTGTAATTTTAGATGTTATCTGTTGTGAATGTTATATATTTTCAATTCTGCTTTTTTACATACTTTTGTCATCATAATGAACTAGTATTTTGTTAAATTATAGACGGTAATGATTTTTATTTTTTGAAGTTTTTAATAAAAAAACTTAAAAATTATAAAAAAGTTTGAGAAATTAATAATAAAAAATTGGACATGAATAATAAACGACAATTTAACTAACACAAATAAATAATATTACATGATTAATATCAAAATTAATATTACAAAGAAATTTTTTCAAAAAAAACAATTACAAAGAAATGATACAAAACAAAATACAATGCTAATAATTATAATAACCATAATAATACAATTATTAATATTTATTATTTATTACTAATAATATTAATAACACATGTGGACCACAATAATAATAATAATAATAATAATAATAATAATAATAATAATAATATAAAATGCATGGTCAACCAAAGACTCCAAATGTTTCTTCAATCCATCCATCCATTTCCAGAACGTGGTTCTCCTTCGCTGTGATTTCCTCTTCTTCACTTCAAATCTCTACCATTTTAACTCGCATACTGCTTAATCTACTACAACGAACTCACCTACATGTCGAATACTATTTCTCAATCGCTTTTTTGTATAATGCATGGATTTGGTTTAAGTATAAAAAATTTCACCTATTGATAAAAGATCCAACCCGTCTTATAAATTGAGATCAGTGAGACAGTCCCACACAAGTGTAACCCTATATTTTTTCGATCCATATAATGTCTCATTTTTCTATTATTTAATATATTTGATATATATACTATTAAATTTTTTATGCTGGTACATTTAAAAGAGTGATAAGAGGAATTGTTATCCTAAAAATTTTAATATGAATGTAAAAAAATTTTCAAAGATAAAAATTATACCAAATCTTGCATCAATTTAAATTAATGCTATAGCCTTTCATAATTGACATTAGAATGTCATTTTAAGTTAAACTAATACCTCCAATGCATCACATGATGACATATATGTTAACTTCAATAGTTACTGCATATATTTTTTGATCCATATAATCTCTCATTTTTATTATATATATATATATATATATATATATATATATATATATATATATACTCTTAAATTTTTTATGCTGGTACATTTAAAAGAGTGATAAGAGGAATTATTACCTTAAAAAATTTAATTTGAATGCAACAAATTTTTCAAAGATAAAAATTGTACAAAATCTTGCATCAATTTAAATTAATGCTATACCCTTTCATAACTGACATTAGAATGTCATTTTAAGTTAGACTATATATATATATATATATATATATATATATATATATATATATATCAAATTATCTTCACCTAGGCTACATATATCATAAAACACCCAATTCTAGATACCCTATTTTTTTTGTATTTTTTTTCCCTAAAAAACTTATCTCCTTTATAGACCTCCAAATGCATCACATGGCATGTTAACTTTAGTAGTTATTGCATATATTTTTTGATCGATATAACGTCTCATTTTTCTATTATTTAATACATTTGATATATATAATCTTAAATTTTTTTTATGGTGGTACATTTAAAAGAGTGATAAGAGGAATCCTTACCCTTAAAATATTTAATTTGAATGCAAAAAAATTTTCAAAAATAAAAATTGTATCAAATCTTTGCATTTATTTAAATTAATCCTATATCGTACATTTTCATAGTCACCATAAGTTAAACTAAAGGAGTATATATATATATATATATATATATATATATATATATATATATATATATATATATATATATATATATATATATATATATAT
>CP025644.1:446102-703909 GCA_003576665.1 Ipomoea trifida
TTTTGGATTAACGAGGTAAACCCCGTCCTGCGACCCTAGCCTGCAAAGGACCACAAGGATGTAAACCAGCATAGGTTACCCATAGTTGATCGGCTCAAACCCAATGGCTTAAGGTTTGAACCCACGATCTCTCGACTGCAGGTATAACTCACTTACCACTTGGACTGCCTTTACCGGCATTTACCAGCTTCTTAAATTTATGTTTGATACACACCACCAGTTGCAATCATCATTCACACTTCCGCTTTTCTTTATCAGAATTTTAGTGTTTTTTTTTCCTGAAAATTTCATCTCCTTGATAGCCCTAATATGCAGCACATGGTCAATAAATTACTGCATGTATATATTGATCAATATCTTATTTTTATGATCATATGAAAATAATAATAATAATATTATTAATAATAATAATAATAATAAATATATACAAAAGGTAAATATGAATATAGATAGAGCATTGCATGCGTGATTGCATTGATGCATCAGAGTTGGTATATCTTTTAGAAAGTAATAATAATAATAATTTATTTTAATATAAAATTGTTAGTACATGATTTTTTCAATCCAAACTATCTATAATATATATAATTTCAGTACTCGACTTTAAAAACTAATAATTTAGTCTCGTAACTTTGCAATCTTTAACACATTTAGTCCTCCTGGCCAAATCACTAGCTAATTATGGCCGAAATCTTTTAATCGATTATAATTTTTTTTTAATTCGTCAGTGGCAAATTGGTCATTCTAAGTTCTTCCTTCTTCTTTGTTCTTCTTCTTCGCCGATATCTTCTTTGTTCTTCTTCTTCGCAGGTATCTACAGACTTCAAACAACTCCATCTTACCAAACACCCCATAAAAATTGAAGGTGAAATGCACTACACCGGTAATCTGGAAGCTGCCTGCACTGGCTTTACCAGTGAAAAATGAAATGAATCTGAGTTGTTGAACTTTGACACAACACTTGTAATTCGAATCGAGGCCAACAAGAAGCTGATGAAGAAACGGAGGAGTGCATTCAGGCCTGCGGCGTCGACTGAAATTCCCTCGAAATCTCCTTCTACACTACTCTCCTAGAATCGCAGTTCACGCAGAAGCTTTGATCAAATAATGTACATTCAGTACTTAAAAAAATGTACTTTTAATATATTAAAAATCTATTTTACATTCATGGTACACACAATAATTTGCCCCTCACCCCACTTTGTTACATAAGGTTTAATTCCTCATCCAATTAGAATGAAATTATCCAAAATCCAACGAAATTAATAATTAATAGGGAATTGATCTAAAATTTTGATTTTTAATTATTCATGTTTTTAATATATATATATATATATATATATATATATATTGAATATTATTGACTCTATTACAATGCAATATCTGTTATAACTACTTTCTCAACATGTTAAAACACAAAGAGTCAATATCTCCTCCACTAAGACTCGAAACCATCGACCCCCATATGAGGGAGTAACTTATTTACATATGTTATTTATTATCTTAAATTTATTACCTATTTTTAATGACAAAGTGTAAGTTACAAAATTATTAAAACTATACATGTCTTTTAAAATTTTTATTAATAAGACCATGTTGGTTTATGAATGAACACCTACAATGCATGCTGAAAAATAACTAGCGATGAATTTGAAGATATATTTTTTATTAGATTTGTTGTTAGCCTACAACACAATAAGGCTTTCATATGCAATGCTTGATACGGAAAATGTAAGCGATGCACAACTCGATAGTGACCATCCCGAATTTAGTGGATGTACATGCGGCTTTGAGTATGAGAGCCCTCCTGATGATCAATGTTTTTTAACGTATTTTGGGTTATATGAAGATAACAACGATCCGTTAGATGACGATATCTTCTTTCCTAATTGTTGTACACAATTTCAACGAATAGGAAAGAATTGTTATGTTGTTTGGTTGAAGAAACAAAAAACTTTTACATTGCCCTTTCTTTTACCTCATAATGCCGACAATATTCATGGAGAAAGGGTATGGAATTATTGTCAACTCAATAATAAGTAAATTCATCAATTAATAACTTGAGTCCCAAAACTTTGGTATGAGTGATTAAATTATATTTGTTAAGTCATTTGACATTAATATATATATATATATATATATATATATATATATATATATATATATATATATATGATGAAAGTTACACAACAAATAAATAAAATAACTATTTTTAATCATTGCCATTATAGTATTCATTATAGTCCTATTTTGTTTAAATAATTCTTCTTCTTCTTCTTTTCCTTTTCGATTGGACAAGAATTATGGAATATGTCAATCATATTATAAATTAATAATCATAATTTTTTTAAACAAAATAATCATCAGTTTTGTTATTAAAAAACATCATTTAATATCTTGTTACTTTAAAATGATATATTGTATTCAACTTAATGGTAAAATTGATACCAAATTTATTATGTATTACTAGTTTTATACGCGCATTGCGCGAATGAGTTAATGCCCAATGTTTATATTTAAACTAGTTTTATACGCGCATTGCGCGTATGGGTTAATGCCCAATGTTTATATTTAAATAAATATTTGAAAGTATATCAATGCAAGATTATATATGAGAAGTTTATACATGGGTAATTGAATGTCGAATTTTTTTTATTTAAATATCTAACTCAAAGTATATGAATCCAAAATAATATAGAAAATTCATTATAATTATTACTAAAATAAATGTTTGCAACCTTGTAAAATCGATAGTCTAAATATTTGGTCTAAAAATGATAGTCTAAATAAATACTACTTTTTATTTGAAATTTTCTAAGTGTTCTTAATTCTCTTTTGAGTAACATTGTCATTGTCTTCATATTTACTATTTGTTCTCTTCCTTTTTGTTGGTAGTGTGTTATTTGCAATTCGGTTATTGTTGGTAGCATAGATGACAACGTCGTCATGCATTGAGATTATGATATAGGAGCTATGGACTTTCCTTTAGGTGTTCTGCTTGGGGTTTATTTGGTTCAACCATTATTGTTGAATGAGTTATTGTGGATAAAGAAATCCCTAGTTTAAGAAAAAAGATTAAATAAATTAATTAAAATTTGAAAATTTAAAATATTATGTATTCCAAAGATATTAAAAGGTAGTTTCTCGCTTCAATTTGCTGGGTAATGGGTTATTTGAGTACTTTCATTGTCAACAAATCCCCCGAGTAGTTAATATGATTGGTTTCAAACTATTCTTTTTTATTTTTTTCATGGTATTAAAGAAATACATATGTATCATTTTTTTTGTGTAACTACTAATTTATTTAATTCAATAAGAGTAAAATAGAGCGATTCCACTTCAATTTGTTGGGTTATTTGAGTACTCTCTTTGTCAACCAATCCCCAAGTAGTTAATGTAATTAGGTTCAAATTATTTTAAAAAAAAATTTCATAGTATTAATAAAATACTTGGTAAATAAATATATAACATTATTTTGTACTATAACTTTGATATTTAATTACAAGATATTGTAAAAATAAGATAATGAACAATGTAATGAATATCAATTGATAAATTTAAATGTAAAGAATTTTGCATGAGAAAAAATAAAGACAATATAACTAATGAAATTATTTCTCTTATTTAATTTAATTTTTTGATAATGAATAATTTTTTCAAATAAAGGTATTGCAGACACATAATTCTAAATTAAAGAAATACATATGCATCATTTTTTGTTGTAACTACTAATTTATTTAATTTAATAAGAGTAAATAGAGTGAGAAACTTAATTATGTCAAATTTGATTGAGATGAGGTTCGAACCTAAGATCTTTCTTATAGAAATTAATGGGTAAGTTAAAGTTAACGGAATATTAACGGAGAAGAGAATATTTAACGGAAAACTTAACGGATAATCATAAAAGTAAGGTTAAATTAGGTAATCTCTATTAATAATATTAATCTGAATTATCTTAGCCATCTATTTGATTATTCATGTTTTTAATATATATATATATATATATATATATATATATATATATATATATATTGAATATTATTGACTCTATTACAATGCAATATCTGTTATAACTACTTTCTCAACATGTTAAAACACAAAGAGTCAATATCGCCTCCACTAAGACTCGAAACCATCGACCCCATATGAGGGAGTAACTTATTTACATATGTTATTTATTATCTTAAATTTATTACCTATTTTTAATGACAAAGTGTAAGTTACAAAATTATTAAAATTATACATGTCTTTTAAAATGTTTATTAATAAGACCATGTTGGTTTATGAATGAACACCTACAATGCATGCTGAAAAATAACTAGCGATGAATTTGAAGATATACTTTTTATTAGATTTGTTGTTAGCCTACAACACAATAAGGCTTTCATATGCAATGCTTGATACGGAAAATGTAAGCGATGCACAACTCGATAATGACCATCCCGAATTTGGTGGATGTAGATGCGGCTTTGAGTATGAGAGCCCTCCTGATGATCAATGTTTTTTAATGTATTTTGGGTTATATGAAGATAACAACGATCCGTTAGATGACGATACCTTCTTTCCTAATTGTTGTACACAATTTCAACGAATAGGAAAGAATTGTTATGTTGTTTGGTTGAAGAAACAAAAAACTTTTACATTACCCTTTCTTTTACCTCATAATGCCGACAATATTCATGGAGAAAGGGTATGGAATTATTGTCAACTCAATAATAAGTAAATTCATCAATTAATAATTTTGAGTCCCAAAACTTTGGTATGAGTGATTAAATTATATTTGTTAAGTCATTTGACATTAATATATATATATATGTATATGATGAAATTGTATCGTTAGCCCTAATATGCAGTACATGGTCAATAAATTACTGCATGTATATATTGATCAATATCTTATTTTTATGATAATATGATAATAATAATAATAATAATAATAATAATAATAATAATAATAATAATAATAATAATAATAATATATTCAAAAGGTATATATGAATATAGATAGAGCAATGCATGCATGATGGCATTGATGCATCAGAGTTGGTATGTTTTTTAGAAAGTAATAATAATAATTATTTATTTTATATAAAATTGTTAGTACATGATTTTTTCGATCCAAACTATATATCTATCTATAATATATACAAGTTGAAAGTACTCATCCAATCATATTAAAATCAATTAATTCTATTTATATTGAATAGCGTAACTAAGTAACTTACACATTTAAAAATTATATTAACTATCTACATATTGAATACCTAAACGTTATTGTTAGATTGTGAGTCTTGAATGCAAGAAAATTTTAATAGGTTTCTAATCAATTTTAGTCAAATTAATTAACTTAGGTACCGTGTCAGACACAACAATAAAAAATATATGAAATAAACAATTAATAGCAAGTAAAAGAAGGAATTGAACCAGGAACACAACGAATTGTTAAGCAATTTGAAGAACTTAAAATTTAATCTCCTTGATAGCCCTAATATGCAGTACATGGTCAATGAGAACGGGAGACACCCCACCACACGGGAGACACCCACCACACCGCACGGAGATATAGGATTGCGTTCAAATGAGAACGGTGCGTCCATGAGAGAACTGAGAACAAATCGCAGCGCGCCACGCGTCCAAATGTAGTTGCATCTAAGGTTATAACTAAGTGCATGAATGTTAACAAGGTAAATTACTTGCACTCGTAAGTGATAAAATAGGTGCACAAGTGCATCTAAAATGTATTACAGGTGCAAGTAAATGTACACTAAGCATCAATACTAAGTGCACCTAACGTTATAACTAGTTGCATCTAACGGTATAATTAGTCGCACCTAGGTGTACGAATGTTAACAAGGTAAATTACTTGCACTTGTAAGTGAAAATAGGTGCATTGTGTAAGTGATTTTACTTGCACTTTTTACTTGCAAATGTGGACGGATGTGGATCGTTCTTATTTCTCTCATGGACACTCAGTTCTCATTAGAGCGCGCCCATATATATATATATATATATATATATATATGGTTTGTTAGTGTAAGGTTGCATTAGATGGTACTAATGTTAGTTTTGATGACATATAATGTATATTTGATTCAAAATGACTAAAGTTGCATTAATTATCACATGTAGAAATATTCAATTCGTGCATGATCTAATGTTGGCTCATGGAAATAGCTTTCCTGCATGTTCTTTTTCTTACCATCATTTTCTTTGCTTTTTGTTTGTATGGGTTGTGTTTGTTCATAAATGAAAACAATATAATACGCTGATATCAATAACCATTTTAATCAAACGTATGTATTCAATATAATATTGTTATAATATTGTTATGGGTTATAGCTTATCATTAGAAGTAGGTAATAAAATAAAAACAGTGAATAACTTGCATATGTTAGAGATAAATTGAATACTTAATTATGGGGTTTATTTTCTATGTATATAAAAAAAACTTGAATATATATATATATATATATATATATATATATATATATATATATATATATATATATATATATATATATGAATGATAAACGAAATCTACATTCATTACTCGAGGGTGTACATGAAATAAACCCTACATTGTGATCCTAGTCGACAAAGAATCACAAGGAGGTAATAAATTAGTCTATGCCGATAGGCTCAAACTATAGTTGAAAAAATCGCTAGGCGCTCCTCGGACGCTCAGGGAGTGCCTAGAGCCTAGGCGGGGATTAATCGGTGCCTAGGCACCCGTGTATTTTTCATGTTATTTTTATTTTTTAAAAAGTTGTGTAATTAATTTTAATTTCTTAATGACTAATAATTATAAACTATATACGTAGTAATACTTTAATAGTTAATACTAAAATATTTTATTTTATTTTTTGGATAATGAGTTAACCTCTACATATTAGCCATTATTTGAGGGTGTGCACTAGGCAAAACTTTCCTCTCTTATAATAGCCTATAAACCACATAAAAGAGGTAACCACACTAGGAAGACCATCTGCATGCGACGAACTCTACTGAGAGGGTATTAGCTAGCTAGAATCGATTTTGTAATAACCTACTGGACACCTATATATATATATGTATATATATATATACACACACATATACACACACAATTCATGATCAATAAAATTATTATTTTCAAGTATATTTATTATTTTTACAAATATAAAATAAACCACATATAAGTATTCATTTGATCTTTAACGTATATATGTTATTTATTGCTTTTAATTTATTACCTAACTATTTTTAATGACAAACTGTAACTCATAAAATTATCAAAATCATCATACAGTTCCTTAAAATATTTATTAATAAGACCATGGTATTCTCATTGATGAACAAACACTATACCACCACACGTGCAAAAACCAAAAAGAACGAAAGGAAAAAAAAATGATAAAGATACATTTTTTATTAGGGTTGTTCATAGTGTATATTGCAATACGGTTTTCATATGCAACGGTTGATAATGAAAATTGTGATGATGACTTTAGGCTTCCATCAACTGGTATTGACAGATGTAAGGGGTTTGAACCACCTTCTTTTGCTTGTTGGATGCAGTATGAACCACCTTCTATAGACATGATTGGTTTTGTTCCTTATATCCCTAATAATAATCCGCCACTAAGCAGTATTCTTCCGGAGTGTTGTTCCAATATTAAAAAGATGGGCCGGGAGTGCTACTTTGATTGGGCTGACAGTCAATCAGAATCTGCAACGATGGATACTCTAGGTTTAAATCGTGAAGGGTACGATGCGATGGGACAAGAATTATGGGATCGTTGTCAATAATAATAATAAGAATTTAATAATTTCTTAGTGTGTATACACTGATAAGTAACTATGTATTCAATTGTAATATCTAATTGTGTATTCACGAATAACTAATTATGCACCTGAAAACATTATCCAAATGCATATGGTGTTTGTTATTCTTCACATTTATTCTTTTATTCCTACATTAGTTTTTCACGCG
The DNA here is from genome assembly GCA_003576665.1 of Ipomoea trifida. Classification (NCBI taxonomy): domain Eukaryota; kingdom Viridiplantae; phylum Streptophyta; class Magnoliopsida; order Solanales; family Convolvulaceae; genus Ipomoea; species Ipomoea trifida. The sequence goes on from CP025644.1 coordinate 454,075, forward strand.
CGAATTGAATAATACATAATGTTTATTTTTAAATAAGTACTTCAAAGTAAATATCAATACAAAATTATATAGGAAATGTTCATGATATATGTAATTGAAATTTGAATTTGTTTATTTAAATAAGTAATTCAAAGTATTTGAATACAAAGATAATATATGAGAGATTGAAAATAAATGTTTACAATAAATCAAGATAAAGCCTCTTTAATGACCAAAACTTCTGCAAGATGGGGATCATTCATAAAATTAATTTGACCGTTCCTTGCCGCTATAAAATCACCATTGCATGAGAAAACAATCACACCAAAGAAAGCCTTACCAGTTTGTGGAAATACAGAAGCATCCACAAAGGTCTTCATCATCAAATTCGAACCTGGGACAGTATTGTTTGGTTCATTAGATCAGAAGGCACTGGAGATAAGTATATCAGAGAGCCACATCTCAAATTCTATATCAGCCCTGGGAAGGGGAGTGTCAAATTAGAGGACCAAAGAGGTAATACTTGGGAACATTCACAGATGCTTTATAGACTCCGACCGTATACGGCATAGAGGACATAGTACATCAACTTTTACTCCTCTACCTGCTAATGTAACCAAGGTAGGTAAGATCAAACGGACACACCTCCATAAAAAATTCTGGAAATTTGGAGGAATTTTCAGATTCCAAATTTCCTTCCCGGCAGTAAAATGGAAAATTTCATGAGAGACGTTAGTAACAATGGATCGGTAGCTATTTCGAACAGAATACGTACCCCGAATATCGCCTTTCCAAAACCATTAATCATCAAAAGCAGTAGCCACTGGAATCTGTTGATCAACTGGATATGTCTATCGATAAACATGAAACTTTTATAATTAAGTACGGAGTACATAGTAATACTTAATTTACTATATATATATATATATATATATATATATATATATATATATATATATAGATTTTTATTCAAATGTGGCTGCGCCCTTACGTGCGGCCGTGCGGTTTACACCACTCAATGTTAAGAAACGCACCACTCAATATTACGAAATGCAACACGCAATGTTATTGAGTGGTGTATTTCATATTTAAGAAACACACCACTCAATGTATTGAGTGGTGTATTTCGTAACATTGAGTGGTGCATTTCTTAATATTGAGTGGTATTTCTTAATATTGAGTGGTGTAAACCGCACGGCCGCACGTAAGGGCGCGGCCACACCTGAACATGACCCTATATATATATATATATATATATATATATATATATATATATATATATATACATGGTGGAACGGCTTGGGGTTTTAGGTTGTACATAAAATTTGAATTTAACCCGACCCACGGTGGGTTTAATTTTTTAAGACCCACCTCCGACCTATCACAAACTATCACCTAAAAAAAACCTGATCCATACGGGTTGGATACTGGTGGATATCTGCAAGGATTAAAATTTTCATTTCTATATATCACCACAATGCAAATTAAACATAATAGCATTAAAGCATAAAATAAAATAAAACAAATCACGACCTAGCATGCTCGTTAATTAACTTGTTTATGAATAAATTCAATTGTATTATTGCTTGTCATCCTATATAATCTCATAAATAGTTAACAATCAACTCATATGATTAAGTCACGACAATTACTAATAAACAATTAAACAATAAGAACACTTATAGTATGATTAGTAGCAATGTTTATAGTTGAATATATATATATAGGCCGGAAGGCTGGACCTGGTATATATTGGCTAGGCATGTTTAGTTTAATAGATTTTTAAATGAGCTCAAGCCTAGGCTTTTTATTAAACAAGGCATCTGCCTTAATTAGGTCAGGCCATAGGGCAATTTATATTGTGGATCAGGATTGTGCACCCTGATCCAAATTAAAACGACGTCGTTTTGGTTCTTTTAATTAACGGATTTTCAATGTATAAAATGAGTTCTGTGTATTTTGTGATGATATTTTGTGTATCTATTGTGGCATTCTGTGTATTCTAGTATGTAATTATGTACATTATTGATTTTCAATACCATATCTCATGGAAAATAAGAGATAATACTTAGGCTTATATTCTGTGTATCTTTTTCATTCATTCTGTATATTCTAATATGTAATGCTGTGCATTATTGATTTCTAATACCATACCTCATGAAACAACAAAGATAATACTTAGGCTAATAATTATGTGTATTCTATTATATAATTCATTTTCATTGTTATATACGTAGTAATTCTTTGTATTCTGGTATATAATTCTGTACATTATTGATTTCAAGTACTACCATACCTCATGAAATAGTAATGCTAATACTTAGGCTATTGATTGTGTGTATTCTATTGAATGATATGTGTATCCTTTTATATACTTCTATACATTAATGATCTAATTTTTTATACTTAATGTTATTGCGGTATTGGAAACCAATAATGCACATAATTATATACTAGAATACACATAGGCACTCAATAGAATACACAGAATCACTACCCTAAGTATTAGCATTCATGTTTCATGAGATATGGTATTGAAATTACTAATGTACAGAATTATATACTAGAATACACATAAACACTCAATAGAATACTCAAAATCACTACCCTAAGTATTAGCATTCATGTTTCATGAGATATGGTATTGAAATTACTAATGTAGAATACACAAACACTCAATAGTATACACAGAATTACACATAACGTGAATTGGACGGACGGAACGGTGTCCTTCGCGTGTCAACTACCCACTAACTTAGTTAAACGATGTCGTTTCGGACTAGGGTTCAGTAAACTATGGACCATGGTCCACGATATAACGATTGAGGCCATAGGCCCTTACAAAGGGGCCTGGCCTATATTATGCTATGGAGCTGGGTCCACTTAGATTGCAAAGTGGACTCAGGTCCATGTTCACAAATTAAAAACTCTATGCTCACTATTTTAGAACTATGTGTTACAATTTTAGAACTCTATATACACAATTTTTATAAAAAAAAAAAAAAAAAAATTAAAGTTGATGAGTTATAATTTATGTTAAATATTTGATTTTTGTTTTGTATGTTAGCGATTATAGCTTTGTAAGACTAATTCTAAAACTATATGACCGCATCTCTAAAATCACGAGTCGTACAATAACCATATCACTATATTAATGGTTTCAATAATTTTTTGAGTTATAATCATTAAAAATAATAAATAACTTAATTACATATATATGTTAGAGATAAATTGAATACTTATATGTGGTTTTTTTTTTATTTGTAAAATACTTATTAAATTGTTAAATATCTTCTTTAATATCGTTTAATTGTTTTAATTTTTGTGTTCGGTTATATTATAATGAATTAGACCTATGTGGGCTGGGCAACTATGCATGTACCCATTCCATTGGATCTGTTAGCTTCTCTATACAGATCCCATACCCATATGCATTAATTCTTCGAGTGATTGATTGGGATATTGGAAGGTTTAATTTAGTTAATATCAAATTGCATCATATATGTAATACTAGTTTTTCTTATGCGCAATGCGCAAAAAAATAGGTGCCCAATATTAGTATTTTATATTAAAATTTTAAATTTATTTAAATTTTAATATAGTACATAATAATAATAATAATAATAATAATAATAATAATAATAATAATAATAATAATAATAATAATAATAATGTAAAATATTTTTATAAATTGGATATTTATATTTTAAAAAATAACTAACATATTAATCTAATATTTAATGTGTGTATATTATTATTATTATTATTGAAGAATATAAGAAAATATATGGTGGATGCATGTGCATAGTAACAATAGTGGAAAAGATAACGGAAGTTATAACGGTAGGGGTATATTTGTCCAAAATATTATGTAATACAACTTTTATAGCATAATGTACAAAAAAATTTAACGGAAAAAACGGACATAAATGAGGGGTATAACCTTCATTCACATTTATTATGTTTTTAGATTTACGCACGTAGAGAGCTTTAATAAACATGAATGGATTTCTATGAAGTAAATTTCAAGCTAAGTGTCAATATTTGAAGTGATTGATTGGGACATTGGAATTTTTAATTTGGTGAATGTATGGCAGAATTTTCAAATTATAATTATATTGTAAACTTAATACGTGTTTGATAACTAATAACTAATAGTGAATTATATTATTAGTTGATATAAGTCAAGACATTGTGGTCTAGCGGCACGAGATGACTCTCCCAAATAGAAGGTCATAGATTTGAGTCTCAGTGGGAATGTATTGACCTTACATCCAATATATAAGCTTACCAAGGATTCAAGACTAGATAGTGATTCATTATTTTATATGCAATATTTTTTTATGCAATATTTTCTTAAGATACATACAAGTCATATGATGCATCATATAATGCATGCAATGCTCCATCTATTCTAGTAATTAAATCTAACACTGCATTTTCCTTGTCCTATAAAATTAAACCCTTTTGTGAACCACCCTACATATATTTCTAACAAAAATTTTACAAATTCATAATAATTATTTACACTTTTCAATTTATATTATATTAGATTTAATTGTCAAAGTACAGTAAATTGATCTTAAAAAACCAATAAGAAATAATGTTTAAATTAGCAACTGAACTACACTCGAAAATATAATTGTGTCATTCCCTCAACTAATTAAAAAACGCATAAGGGGTTATTTGATTGTTCTAAGGTTTGTTGTGTGAATTGGGTATGCGTTGGAATTGTTTATAATTGTTGGATCCAGATTATGTCTTTTTACTTGGGGTGTATTTGTTGCTACGAGAGTAGAGCTAGCATGAACACTAGTCACACGTTCACTCACTTGATGCACATGTACAACACACTACAGGTGAGAATATTTGGGTGTTAGAAGAATTTATACTTTGTGTTCTTAATTGCTTGGGCGGCTTTGGCTTGAATTACCACAAAAGTTGAGTCCAAGACGAAGTTGTTAGTCCAAATAGTTATGAGAGTAGTATTTTGATACTTATGTGGATCTCATTTATCCTATGTGTTGATTTAATTTTTCAGTCCATAGTATTCTATTTGGCATCTTAGCTTGAATAAACTAAATCTCGGTCCTTTATTTTACTTGTCTTATTTGCCATTTGCTTAATTGTATCAACCCAACCAATTAATGATCGGCCTAACTTCTAAAATTGTAGTTTTAGCTTGTGTTCAACTCCACGTTGCATCAATTCCTAACATTATAAGAATCATCTCCACTGGAGTAATATCTTAACACTATACAGTCATTTCTTTCTTTGAGTATTATTGCCTCTATTACATTGTAGAATCGGTCCATTTATATTTTCTTAACCTGTCATTTGATACTTGATAAATGTAGAAATCTTGTCGTATCACTTCTTATCTCTGGACAACATTCAGACTTTATTAGGGATAGAGATTGGTCTTCAATTCTTCATATATATCAGAGTCGTTTTAATTTTATTCCTACATTCATGAATCATGAGAAGGTGTTGGTTTTTCATTATCAAGTACAAGCAACGTAACCATTATACACGTTGAAGAGGTGTTGATTTTTTCTTATCAAGTATGGCCTATGAAAGACCTATAATGCCATATGTTAAGATCAATCTAATGAAAAATTATGTCTTGAAAGTCATTGTTTTTTTCTTCTTATGCAGATCATGCTCAACAAAGAGCATCATATCTTCGTATTAATAGATTATATTGATTGGAAGTATGGTGCGTGGTATATGGGATGTTTGGTGAATGGAAAATTGTGCTGTAAATATGAAATTGTAACGTTAATTACAAAAAATAAGATCATAATCTGCACAATAAAATATTACAAGTTACATGAAAAAATTGACAATAACTATAATAATGTTATGTGAGTATAATTAAAAGTGTGTTTGGTTTGCATATGGAATCGAAATCGGAATGCATGAAAATCAGATACGTGGTAAAGGTAATTGATTTTGGTGAACACATTTTGCATGTGCTTTAAAAAAGTTATCAACTAAACACTAACTATTATTTTGATTCTCATTCTTAATTTGTAAATCCATGAACCAAACACATTCTAACTCTAACATTATTTAGATTCTCATTAGCTTTTTTTTTTTTTTTTTTTTTGCATATATAAAAAATAATTTCTTATATCTTCTTCATACCCAATCTCATATTCTCATGGTTGATCACTTAATATGGGAGAGATAAAAAGTATCTTGCAATCTTCTTCCATCCACATAATATTCAGTTTCACATTTTATAAATTATATATACCAACTTCAATTCAATCCATCACATCTAATTACTATATCTTACAATTTTTTTTTGGTAAGATTCGATTTGTGGAGATAATTTGTTTTGTATAAATTTTTTAATTTAATAAAAATGACATTCTAACATATATTCGATTTTTGGAGATGATATGTACTAACAAAAATATCAAATTTTAAGTATAATTCATTGTTTTTTTTTTTTTATAAATCTCTTGTCATGACCAAAATAGGCTATTGATAATGACTTATAAATAATAGACCTTCACAAACATGGTGAATCATAGATACTAAAAAATTATGATTGTTAATGATATTAATATTAAGTACATATTTATATCTTAGTACCCAATTAATACCATATTAGTATGTCTAATCACTTGTAGAAAAGGAGAACAAGAAGTAGTTAGCCAATTAATACCATATAGTATGTATGTCTAATCACTTGTAGAAAAGGAGAACAAGAAGTAGTTAGGTAATTAATACCATATAATATGTCTAATCACTTGTAGAAAAGAAGAAAAGAAGTATGGATCGGAGCCATTTTTTTCCGTCCACTTAACATTCAATTCCACATTTTATTAATTGTATATATATACCAACTCCATTTCAATCCATTGGTCTTATCTGCATTTCACTTCCCCATCAATATATGCGTCATCATCACCTACCTATTTTGCACACATGATGCACAAATCATTTCCAACAGCCATTAAAAATATCAAGTGTTGCGCACGCAAACATTTTTCCCTCCAACTTTGTATATGTTCTATATATATAGTATTAGAAAATTAAAGAAATTAGATAAGAAAGAATTGAGCATTTTCTAATAGGTTTTGATTTGATTAAAAACAGTTATCGTTGACTGTATTGTTCTCATTTATGAACGAACACAACCCCATACAAACAAAAAGCAAAGAGAATGAAAAAGAAGAAAAATAACATGCAGGAAAGCTAACTATCTCCATAACAAACATCAGATCATGCAGAAATTGAAACTTTTATTGCTAGTAATTAATGCAACTTTAGTTGCTTTGAATTAAATGTAAATTATCCATCAAAAGTCAAAACCAACACTAGGTACCATTTATAATGACATTGAAAGATAAGAGTGCTGATGTATGGATTATTATTATTATTATTATTATTATTATTATTATTATTATTATTATTATTATTATTATTATTATTTTCTCCCATTATTATTATTAACATTATTATTATTATTATTTTTAGTTGGCGAAGCGGATCAAATAAAACATGTATCAGGACGTTTTATGATATATGTGGCATATGTGAAGATAATTTGCTTTTATCAAATAAAACACTCAGCCATGGTATCAGAGCAATGTTTTTAGAGCCATGGTATCATAGCAATGTTTTTAGAGCGAAAAGTGTATCAAAGTATTATTGTTAGAATAGAGTGGTATCAGAGCAATGTTGCTATAGCAAAAAGGGTATCAGAGTATTATTGTTAGAATAGAGTGGTATCATAACACTATTGGTAGAGCAAAAAAAAATATAGCCACACCATTTTATAAATTAAAATTTATCTTATAATAGTATATAATAGGTTGAAATGAGATTCTACTTGATCGTATACACATTCACGTACACGATGACAGAATCCTTTAGCTCAAAGTCATGGTGGGAAACTTCTCCATGCTTGAATGAAAGTGGTCGGAGAGGTGTTGAAGGCCAAAGAAGATTTAGATGTACAGAACCGAAAGATTGATTGAGAGTTAGAAAGAGCGAGACAGAGAGGATTTGAGACGTATGATGTAGTTCATATATGGATGGGATGGAATGGAATGGATGGGTGGGAGTCAGGTGAATATATTCAATGCTAATAAATATAAAGCTACCATACACGTTTTCTGTGCTTCATCTATTTCTATGAGCTAATATGCCACCTATCTAATTAATGCACGACATAAATATTTAGCAAAGTCTGTAAAAAAGTAAATGAAGAAGTCATTAATCAGAGCAATGTTTTTAGAGCCAAAAGGGTTTCAAAGTATTATTGTTAAAACAGAGTGGTATCAGAGCAATGTTGTTAGAGCAAAAAGAGTATCAGAGTATTATTGTTAGAATAGAGTGGTATCAGAAAAATGTTGTTAGGACAAAAAAATACAGTGACACCATTTTATAAATTAAAATTTATCTTATAGCAGTATATTATATAAGAAGATTAATATATGGAAGAACTTCCGACCGGCAAGGTAGCCACCAAATACGCCATATGCGGCGACGTAGCCGCCAGTGTCAGAGTTAGAATTTCCGAAGTTAAATATCAATAGATTTTGGCATTCTATTGCCGCGACTAACAAGGGAAAGCACACCAATAATATGGATGTGCAAGTGAAAACAAGTTTGAACTCCATTGGATTTGGAGGATTTGGAGAAGGATATGTGATGTAGCTAGAGAAGATGTAGGAGATAGATTTATTTTAAAATGAATCCATAGTTCTCAATAAATTTGCAAGTGGGTAATTAAATCAATGTTGACATCCCAGGTAGCATGTAAGGCTTTTTGAAGAGGTCGAATTTCAATTTCCTGAATTAACACACACTCATCAATTTACTATTTTGGACACCAAGTTACCCCTTCCACCTATATATGATACAATAATTGAAAAAGAAGCTATCTTTTCTCCCAATTTAAGTCATCACACCACCGACATCAATACATCATATCATGCATTCATGCCTCCAAAGTAAATCGCACATTCGCCCATGCTTCATTTACTGTAGTTAGGTAAAACCATATTTATTTGAAATTTTAAACTAAAAAGTAATTCAAAAGGTATAGTACTTAAATAGAGTGGTATCAGAGCAAACTGAGCAATGTTATTAGAACAAAAAAATACAGCCACACCATTTTATAAATTAGAATTTATCTTATAGTAGTATATTATATAAAAAGATTAATATATGGAAGAACTTCCGGCCGGCAGGGTAGCCACCAAATACGTCATATGCGCCGACGTAGCCGCCAGTGTCAGAGTTAGAATCTCCGAAGTTAAATATCAATAGATTTTGGCATTCTATTGCCGCGACTAACAAGGGAAAGCACACCAATAATATGGATGTGCAAGTGAAAACAAGTTTGAACTCCATTGGATTTTGAGAAGGATATGTGATGTAGCTAGCAAGAACGAAGAGATGATGTAGGGGATGGACTTATTTTAAAATGAATCCATAGTTCTCAATAAACTTTTAAAGGTTATATTTTTCAAAGACTAAACCAAATAACTGAGTATAGATTTTGGCATAATAAAAAAGGGGGAAATTGTTAGGAATATTTGTAATAAGATTTTGATGAGCCAAAAAAGTATTTTAGTTTGAAAAATTAGAAACCCAAAAATTTCGTAAGCTATGTACCTAAAAGAGTCAAAAGTCAACTTGGAAGAATTCTTGAGGAAGAAAGAAACTTGGTTCGAATCCGGGTTAAATGTATTTGGAGCACAAGAAGTAATAAAAGTTGAAGTAGCAGAGATGGTATAAGACTTGTTAGAATGGTGAAGGGTGCTATGTTTGAATTTCCTTAGCCATGAAATTTTTAGGGAATTAGTACATCTCAGAATATTACTACTTGTATAATATTTACAGAATGTTACTACTTGTATAATATTTACAAAATTAATAAGCAAAGCATTGAATGGTTCATTGGTGATGAATTTGGTAGATATTATGATTGGTCCTTGTTCGAATCCTTGGACAGCTATACAGCTACCTTATCATTAAAAAAAATAATAATTAACTTAATTACATATATATGTTAGAGATAAATTGTTAAATATCTTTTTTAATTTTTGTGTTCGGTTATATTATAATGAATTAGACCTATGTGGGCTGGGCAACTATGCATGTACCCATTCCATTGGATCTGTTAGCTTTTCTATACAGATCCCATACCCATATGCATTAATTCTTCGAGTGATTGATTGGGATATTGGAAGATTTAATTTAGTTAATATCAAATTGCAGCATATATGTAATATTTACGCACGTAGAGAGCTTTAATTAACATGAATGGATTTCTAGGAAGTAAATTTCAAGCTAAGTGTCAAGATTTGAAGTGATTGATTGGGACATTGGAATTTTTAATTTGGTGAATGTATGACAGAATTTTCAAATTATAATTGTAAACGGTTGATAACTAATAGTGAATTATATTAATTGATATAGGTCAAGACATTGTGGTCTAGTGATACGAAATGACTCTCTCAAATAGAGGGTTATGAGTTTGAGTCTCAGTGAAGATGTATTGATCTTATGATATTAGATCCAATATATAAGCTTATCAAGGATTCAAGACTAGATGGTGATTCATTATATTATATGCAATATTTTTTTAAGATACATACAAGTCATATGATGCATCATATAATGCATGCAATGCTCCATCTATTCTAGTAATTAAATCTAACACTACATTTTCCTTGTCCTCCTATAAAATTAAACCCTTTTGTGAACCACCCTACATATATTTCTAACAAAAATTTTACAAATTCATAATAATTATTTACTTTTCAATTTATATTATATTAGATTTAATTGTCAAAGTACAGTAAATTGATCTTAAAAACCAATAAGAAATAATGTTTAAATTAGGCACTGAACTACACACGAAAATGTAAGTGTGTCATTCCCTCAACTAAAAAATGCATAAGGAATTATTTGAGTGTTCTAAGGTTTGTTGTGTGAATTGAGTATGCGTTGAAATTGTTTATAATTGTTGGATCCAAATTATGTGTTTTTACTTGGAGTGTATTTGTTGCTATGAGAGTAGAGCTAGCTTGAACACTAGCAAAACGTTCACAAACTTGAAGCACATGTACAACACACTACGGGTGAGAATATTTGGGTGTTAAGAGAATTTATACTTTGTGTTCTTGCTTGGGCGGCTTTGGCTTGAATTACCACAAAAGTGGAGTCCAAGACGAAGTTGTTAGTCCAAATAGCTATGAGAGTAGTATTGGACACTTATGTGCATCTCATTTATCCTATGTCTTGATTTAATTTTTCAGTCCATAGTATTCCATTTGGCATCTTAGCTTGAATCAACTAAATCCCGGTCCTTTATTTGTGTTATTTGCCATTTGCTTAATTGTATCAACCCAATTCAACCAATCAATGATCGGCCTAACTTCTAAAATTGTAGTTTTAGTTTGTGTTCAACTCCACTTTGCATCAATTCCTAACATTATAAGAACCATCTCCAGTGGAGTAATATCTTAACACTATACTGTCATTTCTTTCTTTGAGTATTATTGTCTCTATTACAATGTAGTATCGGTCCATTTATATTTTCTTAACTTGTCATTTGATACTTGATAAATGTAGAAATCTTGTCGTATCACTTCTTATCTCTGGACAACATTCAGACTTTATTAGAGATAGAGATTGGTCTTCAATTCTTCATATCAGAATTTTAATTTTATTCCTAGCTACATTCATGATTCATGAGAAGTGTTGGTTTTTCATTATCAAGTACAAGCAAGAAAGCAACGTAACCATTATACGACAAGCAACATAACACTTCTTAAGTTCAATTAAAATGAAATTGTAACGTTAATTACAAAAAAAAAAAAAAAAAAATCATAAACTGCAGAATAAAATATTACAAGTTACATGACAAAATTGACAATAACTGTAATATAATAATGTTATGTGAGTATAATTGACAATTTTTTATTATTAATTTCTCAAAATTTTTTATAATTCTAAGTTTTTTATTATTATTAAAAACCTTTAAAAAATTAACCATTACCATCTATAATTTAACAATAGTATTACTAAGCATCATAACGAAAGGAACATGTGAAAATTTGGTCCTAGCTAAAGATATCGCAAACCAGCGTTCTGGAAATGGATGGATGGATGGATTGTTGTGGTCCACATATTATAAATATTATTAGTAATAAATAATAAATATTTGATTGTCAAAAAAAATAATAAATATTAATAATTGTATTATATTGGTTATTATTATAATTATTAGCATTGTATATTGTTTTGTATCATTTCTTTGTTTTTTTGTATCATTTCTTTGTAATATTAATGTTGTAATATTAATCATGTAATATTATTTATTTGTGTTATTTATCAAAAAAATTATTTATTTGCGATAGTTAAATTGTTGTTTATTATTTTCGTCCAATTTTATATTATTAATTTCTCAAACTTTCTTATAATTGTAAGTTTTTTTTTATTATTAAAAACCTTTAAAAAAAATTAACCATTACCATCTATAAATTAACAATAATATTACTAAGCATCAAGACAAAAGTATGTAAAAAGCTAGCGTAATTGGAAGCATATAACATTCACATATATCAGATTACACATAAAAGACAAAACGTGATACAAAAACAAACACCATCAAGTAGAATTGGAACAAAAGTAGTCAAACTTTATTGGGGGAGTTGAAAAATTAGCGGAAGCAACTTGTAACGCAAACACCCTATTTGCGCCTTCCGTGTAGTGTATACCGTCCCAACTGATATACCTCTTCCCCGGCTCGCATCTGCTAAACCCCGCCTCCCCACACCCTATGGTGGCATTGTAGGGTGGGCCACCACCGCCACAGCACGGCATCAATGGATTCTCGAAGCCTACTCATTTTAATCAAAATGTAAAATTAAAACGTACAGTTAGTTCTATCGCATTATAAATTAAAATTTAGAGTATAGCAGTATATAATAAAGAAAATTTACCGTAAATGGCAGGGTTAGAAATGAGATTGTACTTTATCGTGTACATATCCACGTACACGATGACAGAATTGTTCAGCAGAAATCTCATCTCTTCACAAAGTTCACGGAGTTTGGTGTTGAACTCCTTAGCAGCTTCGTTCAGGGGAATTAGGCAACCAGTTTGGTCATAGTCAGCACTCACACTCATTTCTCCCACTCTCGCAAGTCTCTCAGGCAGACAACCTAGTGGCCCAGTATTGTGCACCCAAAAGTTTCTCCCTCCAAGTTTGTATATGCTCTACAAAATTCATAATTTCATCACATTGCATTATATATATATATATATATATATATATATATATATATATATATATATATATATATATATATATATATATATATATACTACTGAAAAATAAAAGAAATTAGATAAGAAGGAATTGAGCATACGTTGATAGCAGTTTTGATTTCATTTATAATAGATGGAATCTTTGCAATCACTTCTGGCACTGTGAGGTGTTCATCCTTAAAGGCACCGTATAGGTCATTTTGACCTATATCGATCATATACAATGCCTCTATAAAATCCACCTCTTTGAAGACGCCCACCTCTCTGAGGACTCCTTTAGTCTCTGTTTAATTGAATTAAACATTAATTAATAATATATTAAAATTCATTTCATAACTTTTTATAATATATTATAAAGTTTACAAAACAAAACCTTTTGACTGCACAGACAAGATGCGAAAGCGTGTGAATTGGAACACTTGGGTGCTCAAAATAAAAAGAACATGTTTAGAAACAACCGTGGAGCCGGCTATTGCAAAGTTGACTCCATTTACAAAACTTGATGTGAGACATTCCATATATGAGGGCAAGTAATTTGCCTTCACACTCTCACCTGTAAATAAATATGCATTAATCTACGCCATTATTATATATCTAATAATGACGACAATCACACATAATATTCTAGTACTACCTTAGTTTAATTTATGATGATAAAACTAATTAAAGAAAATGGTTACTTACATAAGAAATCAATGATCAACCGTCCATCGCACCTACGGTAGGAAGTTTCATGAAAATATGTATGGCCGTTGGGAGAGCTAAAGGAGCTGCCATAGGCGGCATCATAACCTCCCGTGTCTGAGTTAGAATCTCCAAAATTAAATATGACGGGAGTTCTAGTGCATTCCGCCCAGGCTGGTGGGGGAGAGAAAATGAGCACTATTGCTGTGAAAGTCATACATACAACTTTCAACTCCATGCTTAGCTTGAATCAAAAGATGGTATTAGAAGTGGATTTAGAAGTAGAAGAGTCTACTATTTACTATTTGGGATTTTAGAGTTTGTTTGAGTTGGAGTGGTGGAGTATTATGCGGTGATCATATATATATATATATGGATGACAGGATGAGAATATGGGATGAATTGAGATGGATGGTGGGAGCCGGCAAATATATTAAATGGCATGTGCAAGTTTCCTAGGTAGAGTACAGTCTAGGGACTAGGAGTTGAAGAGCGATATATATCGAACAGCGGGTAAATTAAATACACAATACTATATTGGCTCCCGATTGCATCCCATATGGGAGGGGTGTGTTCGAATCTCAGTGAAGTTCACTTAGTTGATAAAGTAGCTATGAATATATACTACATTGTAACAGAATCTATAAGCTATAGAAATGTTAGATTGCTGAGAATGTTAGATTCCTGTGATTTTGTCTCACATTCCGTTCCATTCGCTAAAAACTTCATCGAAAGACTATGTTACAACTTGAACTAAACATGAGAATCTTATATTTCCAAACAAATATAACCTTAGTTATCTTATATAACTTGAACCAAACGCCCCGAAGGGTAATTATATATATATATATATATATATATATATATATATATATATATATATACAAAAATAGACTAATAACAATATTTATTTAAAAAAAATTAATAATCAAATTATCAAATTCGTTGAATTTTGGATAATCTCATCCTAGTTGGATGATGAATTAGCCCTTACGGGACAAAGTGGGATGAGGGGGAAAATCGGGGAATTGAGGGCCAATTTATGGTGGTATAGTAGGATATTTTTTTTAATATTATTGTTAGTTTGTTTCTACTCCATAAATAACAGTAGCATAGACATTGCACATGTAAAGAAAGTTATATGGGATGCTTTCATGCATAAATTAAATTTACCCATGCTGTGCTTCTTTTATTTTTATTTTTATTTTTTGTGAAAAAAAAAAAAAAAAACCCATGCTGTGCTTCTTTTATTTTTATTTTTATTTAATTTCTTTGAATATCTTCGTCATGTTGTGATTTATTCTCAAAAGATTTAAAAAAAATAAAAAGAAAAAATAAGTGATTAGTTATAATTTATGTTAAATATTTGATATTTTTGTTAGTAAGTACTACTTAACTTGGCATTTCACATGCGTGGTTTGATGAGCAACATTTGCTCTTAATTTTTATTTCATTTTTTTTTTTATTTTTTGAATAATGAGGTCCTACATACTAGCCATTATTTCAGAATGTGCACTAGACAAAAACTTCCGGCTTTTGTAATAGCTTACGAACCACATAAGAAAGGTAAATCACACTAGAAAGACCATCTGCGACGAACTCAACTAAGAGGGTATTAGCTAGCTATAGAATCAAATTTGTAATAACCTTTTTGGTACGAGTGTCATACTACACCTACAAGACACCCATTTCACCCATTATTTCAGTACTTATTAATTTTATATCCACACACACATTGTTCATGAT
This sequence comes from Ipomoea trifida, assembly GCA_003576665.1. Classification (NCBI taxonomy): domain Eukaryota; kingdom Viridiplantae; phylum Streptophyta; class Magnoliopsida; order Solanales; family Convolvulaceae; genus Ipomoea; species Ipomoea trifida. The sequence goes on from CP025644.1 coordinate 469,792, forward strand.
TAATAAAATTATTGTTTTCAAGTATAATTATTATTTTACAAATAGAAAATAAACCACATATATATAAGTATTCAATTGATCTTTAACGTACATATGTTATTTATTGTTTTTAATTTATTACCTACTTTTTAATGACAAACTGTAACTCATAGAATTATCAAAATCATCATACACATCCTTAAAATGTTTACTAATAAGACCATGGTATTCTCATTGATGAACGAACATTATACCATTCCACACGTACAAAAACCAAAAAGAACGAAAGGAGAAAAAAATGATAACTTTGGAGGTACATTTTTTATTAGGGTTGTTCATAGCGTATAACGCAATACGCTTTTCATATGCAACGGTTGATGATGAAAACTATGATCATCCCTTTAGGTTTCCAAATTCTCGTATTGAAAGTTGTAGGAGGTTTGAACAACCTTATTATTATTGCTGGAAGCGGTATGATCCACCTGTAGACGTGCCTTTGCCTTATGTTCAATATATCCCCGGTTTTTTTCCGCCACTAAGCAGTGTGCTTCCGGAGTGTTGTTCCAAAATTAAAAAGATGGGCAGGGAGTGCTACTTTGATTGGGCCGACATTCAATCAGATAATGCAATGATAAATACTCAAGGTTTTCGTCATGATGTGTACGATGCGTTGGGACAAGAATTATGGGATCTCTGTCAATAATAACAATAATAATTTAATTTAATAATGCCTTATGGTGCGTGCATTCGCGGATAATTAAATTTAATGACAATTTTTAAATTTATAAGATAGAATAAATTACAATTTAAGATTTCAAACATTTAAAACAACTTAAATAATAAATTTGGTATCAATTTTACCATTAAGTTGAATACAATATATCATTTTAAAGTAACAAGATATTAAATGATGATTATTTTTTAAAAAACAAAACTATGATTATTTTGTTCAAAAAATGATTATTAATTTATAATTGACAATGACTTAAAAAATATAATTTAATCACTCATACCAAAATATTGGGACTCAAATTTTTTTTTTTTAAATAGGGACTCAAATTATTAATTGATGAATTAGTTATTATTGAGTTGACAATAATTATATACGTTTTCTGCATCAATATCGTAGGCATGATCAGGTAAAAGAATGGGTTCTGTAAAAGTTACTTGATTCTTCAACCAAACAGCATAACAATTCTTTCATATTTGTTGAAATTGCGTACAACAATTGAGAAAGAAGATATCGCCATGTAACGGATTGAAGTTATCATCATATAACCCAAAATAATATAAAACACACTCATTATGAGGGCTCTCAAACTCAGAGCATGTACATGCACCAAATTCAGGTTGGTCACTATGGGTTACTTTCGTGCATTTTATTTACCCCTACTTTTCAATTTCATCAATTACTACAAAGGCAGACACTCAAATTATTGAAGACCTAGCTACGGAGTACCAGGTATTCAGATTGTTGTTGTTAACCATTTTTTTCAAAATTTAATTTTTTTCAATCTTACATGAAGTATGTGTATTAAATTTATGACTTATGGCCAAACACATGATATATAAGATATATCACATATGTAATCACATCCCAAAACTACAAGTATATATAAGGTCATGACTAAATTCTCAAAATTAGGCTACATGATTGTGTAATCAATTCTTGGTTAATGAGTGACAAAACAAACGGTAATAAACATTATCACCAAATCACCCATGCTAAGTGAAGTGGTTACGATTTCCTACCTCAAACAATCTAATAAATCATTTACTGCTATACACTAGTAATTATTACGGAGTATATTAATCATATACTCATAGTAAGGCATACTAGCTAGTATAAATAAATCCTCATATCACGTACATGTGTGTTCCGTCATACAACAATATCGCAGACTCACCAAAAAAAAAAGGAACAAAGAATAATTGTGAAAATTTAAGTTAGGGAATTGAATTGGGGATTTAGTATATATATATTTGGATAAATTTGATATAAAAACAAATGGGTATAAATAAAAATATATAATTAATTTTTAATATATATTTTTAAAAAATCATTCGATTTTTTTATTCGATTCAACTTTTAACTGAACCGGAGTGAAACTATTGAGATTTAATTAATTTTCTTCTTAATGCCCATCGATATTATTACATCCAATATGCTTTGGTAGGTTTAATTAATTTTTTTTCTTAATGCCCATCGATATTATTACATCCAATATATAAGCTTATCAAGGATTCAAGACTAGATAGTGATTCATTATATTATATATGCAATAATTTTTTAAGATACATACAAGTCATATGATGCATCATATAATGCATGCAATGCTCCATCTATTCTAGTATTAGATTTAAAAACCAATAATAAATAATGTCTAAATTAGCCACTGAACTACACACGAAAATGTAATTGTGTCATTCTCTCAACTAAAAAATGCATAAGGGGTTATTTGATTGTTCTAAGGTTTGTTGTGTGAATTGGGTATGCGTTGAAATTGTTTATAATTGTTGGATCGAGATTATGTGTTTTGCCTTGGAGTGTATTTGTTGCTACGAGAGTAAAGCTAGCATGAACACTAGCTACACGTTCACACACTTGATGCACACGTACAACACACTACGGGTGAGAATATTTGGGTGTTAAGAGAATTTATATTGTGTTCTTGCTTGGGCGGTTTTGGCTTGAATTACCATAAAAATGGAGTCCAAGACGAAGTTGTTAGTCCAAATAGCTATGAGGATAGTATTTGGACACTTACGAGCATCTCATTTATCCAATGTATTGATTTAATTTTTCAGTCCATAGTATTCTATTTGGCATCTTAGCTTGAATCAACTAAATCCTGGTCCTTTATTTTACTTGTCTTATTTGCTATTTGCTTAATTTCATCAACCCGACCAATTAATGATCGGCCTAACTTCTAAAATTGTAGTTTTAGCTTGTGTTCAACTCCACTTTGCATCAATTCTTAACATTATAAGAACCATCACTGGTGGAGTTATATCTTAACACTATATTGTCTTTTTTTTTAGTGTATCTATTACATTGTAATATCTGTCCATTTATACTTTCTCAAATGTGATACTCTGACAAATGTAGAAATCTTGTCGTGTATCACTTCTTATCTCTGGACAACATTCGGACTTTATTAGAGATAGAGATTGGTCTTCATATATCAGAGTTTTAATTTTATTCCTACATTCATGATTCATGAGAAGGTGTTGGTTTTTCATTATCAAGTACAAGCAAGAAAGCAACGTAACCATTATACGACAAGCAACATAACACTTCTTAAGTTCAATTAAAATGAAATTGCAACGTTAATTACAATTAAAAAAATCATAAACTGCACAATAAAATATTACAAGTTACACGAAAAAATTGACAATAACTATAATAACATTTTTTCAAAAAAAAAATGTATTTGAGTTCAACTAAGGGTGTGTTTGGTTTGCACATGGAATCGAAATCCGAATGCATGAAAATCAAATACTTGATAATGGTAATTGATTTTGGTGAAAACATTTTGCATGTTTGGTAGTAGGATAGAATTGGAATGATTACCATTATTGATGTTTGGTTATGTATGAACCTATAATGGGAATAAATGTTTTAAAAATAGTTGGGGAAGCGGATGAAGAAGGGAAATGGGGTCCTTATTTTATTAGGGAATAGATTTTGCAATTATTGGGATAATTAAAACTCATAGTAGTGTTCTAAAAATCTGTCAACCAAACAATAACAATGACTTTGATACTGATCATTCTTGATAGCTAAACCTGTCAACCAAACACAGCCTTAGTGTTTAAAAAAAAAAAAAAATTAGTAAGTATTAATGGCTAACATAATTATAAATTAGTTTTGAATTCTGCCCCATCCTTTGATTTTGATGAGCAATTTTTACTCTAATTTAATTTTATAGCGTTCATGATTAATAAAATAAATTTTTGGGAGGCAATTTAGCCATGTTGGCTAGGATGATGACTTGGTAATTATAAGTTTATAAGTTTGACGGTTTGAGCCTATCGGCATAAACTGATTTATTACCTCCTTGTGATCCCTTACCAACTAGGGCCACAATGTAGAGTTTATTTCATGTACATCCTCGAGTAATGAATGTAGACTTCACTTATCATATATATATATATTAAAATATATTTATTTTATAAACAGAAAATAAACCACATATAATTAAGTATTCAATTTATCTCTAACATATGTAAGTTATTATTTATTGTTTATTTTATTAGCTACTTCTAATGATAAGCTATAACTCATAACAATATTAAAATCATACATGTGTTATTGATAAGATCAGAGGGTATTATATTGTTTTCATTGATGAACTAAAACAACCCATACAAACAAAAAGCAAAGAAAATTATTATTATTATTTTTTGGAAACAAAAGCAAAGAAAATAATGATGGGAAGAAAAAGAACATGATGGAAACCTAAGATCTCCCTGAGCCAAGTCAGCCAACATTACATCATGCACGAATTGAATATTTGTACATGTGATAATTAATGCAACTTTAGTCATTTTGAATCAAATATACATTATATGTCATTAGAACTAACATTAGTACCATTTAATTATTATACGATGTTGAAAGATTAATTTTCTCGATTTTCAACACTTACACTAACAAACCATATATATTAACCACATATATTTATTAAAAAAAAATAATTATAAAATCATAATTATTATTTACCCTTTAATTTGCATTTTATATTAGATTAGATTAGATTTCTTTATTAAAAAAAAAAAAGTAATAACAAATTGAAATTAAAAACCAATGTTTTCATATATTTAGGCTTGTTGTTTCTAACATAGACCGTCATAGTAATATTGGGTGGTGATTAGAAAATCAAGTCCAACATCAGTCCTTGAAACACAAAAAAGATAATGGATTGGGTTTGATTATTTCTACCACCCCACTCACCATATTGGATTATTAATTTATCCATAATTCTTTTACAATTGAATCATACACATCATGATTTAAAAAATTCAAGATTAAACTTATTTGATTCTGACCTCGGTCGATCAAAGTAGCAATCCATTCCCATTTTAAATCTTCAAACAATATTCCGGCATCACATTGCTTAGTTGCCAATGACATTTAAGACACTAACATATATACCTTACCATCTAGGTTTGAGTGTACATTCAACATGCATAAGCACCACTCTTATCTTTAAGATGATCACATAAAAAATATAAATTTGTAATAGTACAAACTGCCATAAGCATTAACAAACAAAAAGATATCACGGTACTCACAAGCCACATGATCAAATTTTAGTCATTTTGAAATAAAATAGTTATCTATATTTTTCCAGTCTCTTTCGTAATGACAAATAGTGTACGTTATCTTCAACAAAGAAAAAAATATACAATGTCATGAAGATAAAGGTAACATATCCTATTTGTCATCAAGAAAGAAATTGGAATATACAAACAATAATGTCATACTTTGCATGAGTAAACTAATAATATATGTATAATTGATGTAATTACAACTGTCTTCCTGATAACTGTTTTGAGCAAAAAATTTTGAAATTTGTAGAGCAATTACTGTAAAAAATAAATAAATAAATAAAAAATTACAGGCACGAATACAACATTATATATGAACACATACTAATTTAGATTAGACTTATATTTTTCAAAATTTGTTGTATTACACTTCTACTAAATCGATATTTGAAATAGCGATTAAAAATCGATTATACATAGAAGCGATTGAGAAATAATAATCGACATGTAGCAGATGAGTTGTAGTAGACTAAGCAGTATGCCAGCTAAAATAGTAGAGATTTGAAGTGAGGAGTGGCGTAGCTTCTAGTGTTTGACATCAAAAAATAATGAAAGGGACATTTGAGAATTTGGTCCTAGCTAAAGAAAGCAAACCAGCGTTCTGAAAATGGATGGATGGACTGTTGTGGTCCACATGTTATTAATATTATTAGTAATAAATAATAAATATTAATAATTGTATTATTATGGTTATTATAATTATTAGCATTGTACTTTGTTTTGTATCATTTTTTTTTTAACATTAATCATGTAATATTATTTATTTGTGTTATTTATCAAAAAAAATTATTTATTTGCTTTAGTTAAATTGTCATTTATTATTTTTGTCCAATTTTTTATTATTAATTTCTTAAAAAAAATTATAATTCTAAGTTTTTTTTAATTATTAAAAACCTTTAAAAAACTAACCATTACCATCTATAAATTAACAATAATATTACTAAGCATCAAGACAAAAGTATGTAAAAAACGTAATTGGAAGCATATAACATTCATATATAACAGATTATACATAAAAGACGAAACGTAATACAAAAACAAACACAAAAACCCTATTTGGAACAGAAGTAGTCAAACTTTGTTGGGGGAGTTGAAAAATTAGCGGAAGCAACTTGTAACGCAAACACCCTATTTGCGCCTTCCGTGTAGTGTATACCATCCCAGCTGATATACCTCTTCCCCGCCTCGCATATGCTATACCCCGCCTCCCCACACCCTATGGTGGCATTGTAGGGTGGGCCACCACCGCCACAACACGGCATCAATGGATTCTCAAAGCCTACTCATTTTAATCAAAATGTAAAATTAAAATCGTTAATTCTATTGCATTATAAATTAAAATTTATGTCATAACAGTATATAATAAAGAAAGCTTACCGTATAGAGCAGCGTTAGAGATGAGATTGTACTTGATCGTGTACATATCCACGTACACGATGACAGAATCCTTTAGCACAAATCTCATCTCTTCACAAAGTTGACGGAGTCTTGTGTTGAATTCTTTAGCCACTTCATTCAGGGGAATGAGGCAACCAGTTTGGTCATAGTCAGCCCTCACATTCATTTTTCCCACTCCCGCAAGTCTCTCGGGTAGACAACCCAGTGGCCCAGTGTTGTGCACCCAAAAGTTTCTCCCTCCAACATTATATATGCTCTACAAAATTCATAATTTCATCACATTGCATTATATATATATATATATATATATATATATATATACTACTGTATAAGAAAAGAAACTAGATAAGAAGGAATTGAGCATGCTATTGAAATTAGATACGAAGGAATTGAGCATACGTTGATAGCAGTTTTGATTTGATTTATCAAATTGGGGACAATTGCAATTACTTCTGGCACATGGAGGTATTGAAACTTAAAGGCAGCGTAAAGGTCATTTTGACCTATATCTATCGTATATAATGCCGAGGCAAAGTCCGAATCTCCGAGTACCTCCTTAGCCCCTGTTTTATTGAATTAATCATTAATTAATAACATAACATATTATAATTCATTTCCTGACTTATTATATCATTATATTATAAAGTTTACAAAACAAACAAAACCTTGTGACTGCAAGATGAGAGACAAGATTTTAAAGCGTATAAATTGGAGCACTTGAATGTTCAAAGGAAAAAATTGTTCTTGAGAGACAATCTGGGAGCCAGCTACTGCGAAGTTGACTCCATTTGCAAAACTTGTGTTCAGACAATTCAGATATGGGGACAAGTAGTTTGCCTTCACACTCTCGCCTGTAAATCAACATGCATTAATCTAGCCATTATATTATTTCTAATATAATAATATTCTAGTACTACCATAGTTTAATTTATGATGATATGATAAAACTAAGTAATATTAATTATTTAGATAATAAAGTAAAGAAAATTGTTACTTACATAAGAAATCAATAATCAGCCGTCCATCGCACTTACGGTAGGAAGTTTGATTAAAATATGTATGACCGTTTGGGGAGCTAAAGGAGGTGCCATAGGCGGCAGCGTGACCTCCCGTATCTGAATTAGAGTCCCCAAAGTTGAATATGAGTGGGGTTGTAGTGCATTCCGCCCAGGCTGGTGGGGGAGAGAAAATGAGCACTATTGCTGTGAAAGTAGTCATACATACAACTTTCAACTCCAACTCCATGCTTGAATCAAAAGATGGTATTAGAAGTGGATTTAGAAGTAGAAGAGTCTACTATTTACTATTTAGGATTTTAGAGTTTGTTTGAGTTGGAGTGGTGGAGTATGATGCGGTGATCATATATATATATATATAGGCCGGGGTGGTATATGGATGACAGGATGAGAATATGGGATGGATTGAGATGGATGGTGGGAGCCGGCAAATATATTAAATGCCATGTGCAACTTTCCTAGGTAGAGAGTACAGACTAGGGACTAGGAGTTGAAAAGCGATATATATCCAACAGCGGGTAAATTAAATACACAATACTATATTGGCTCCCTATTGCACCCCACATGGGAGGAGCGGGTTCGAGTCTCGGAGGTGATATTGGCTCTTTGTGTTTTACTTAGTTGATAAAGTATCTATCAATATATACTACATTGTAATCGAGCCTATAGGCTATAGTACTCAAAAAAATACACAATACTCGAAATGTTAGATTACTAGGAATATTAGATTCCTATGATTTGCCAAGCACCTTGTGCTCAATTGTCAGTTGTATTCCCAACGCTCTATAACCTTTACTAGGTTTGATAGCTTTATAGGTGGTGTAAATAGAATTTGCTATTTGCTTGCACCACCTTCATTAAAGTTAGTCAAACATCATGTTTTTTATTTAAAATATTTTAAATAATAAGTATTTTAAATAAAAACATAATGTTTGATCTATTTTAAATAAACAAATTTTAAATTTATAAGATAGAATAAATTATAATTTAAGATTTCAAACATTTAAAAACAAACAAACAACAACTCAAATCTATTTAAAATTATGGTCGATAGCATTTATTATGTGTCAAAAAAAGATAATTTTCACGTATCCATTGTCTATAATTTCATAAATAACCATGTGAAAACTATATTATAGAAGGTAAATTAATAGGTAGAAGTGCAGCTAATAAAAGAGTGGGTAGCGCTCCTAGCTTGATGAAAAATTAACAAAACGCGTTAATTTTAATTTCTAGAAATGGATGCAGCATTATATGCATGATGCCACTTATGTATATTTTTTTGAAACTAATAATAATAAAAATTTCCTAAATAGTATATTATAGAAGGTAAATTTTTGACCTATCCATTGTCTATAATTTCATAAATAACCATATGAAAACTATATTATAGAAGGTAGGTAGAAGTGCAGCTAATAAAAGAGTGGGTACGTAGCTCCTAGCTTGGTGAAACGCGTTAATTTTAATTTCTAGAAATGGATGCAGCATTATATGCATGATGCCACTTATGTATATTTTTTTTTAAACTAATAATAATAAAAATTTTCTCCCATCACTGTACTGCATATTTATCATACATTCATACTTCACTTTTCTTTTCATAATTTTTATTCTTTTTATTGAAAATCTAATATACTTTATAGGCCTCAATGCATCAGATGGCCTTTAACATCAACAATTACTGCATATATATAATATCTCTTTTTTTCTTATCATTCAGTATTTTTTATATATTAATTTCTATTTACATATGGTGTATTTAAAAAAGTGATAAAAAGAATCATTTCTCTTCAAAAATTGAATTCGAATGAATTGCAAATAGAACAATAAAAGGTATAAAATATCGGAAAAAATGTCAAATAGGCCACTGAACTTATCACTTTTGTACAATTGGGCCATTGAACTTAAAAAGTGTGCAATTCAACCATCAAACAAGCAAAATTTGTGCAATTGGACCATTTTTACAAAAAAAAAAAAATTAATTCAATTTGAGTTAAAAACATTTCAATATTGACTCCCAACTAGTATGGTAGAAGAAAATGCCACTCTTAATTAATACATATATGTTAGTAATATAATTGGATTTTACCAAAAAAAATTTGTAAAAATGGTTCAATTGCACAAATTTGCTTGTTTGATGGTTGAATTGCACACTTTTTAAGTTCAATGACGACGATGGAGGTCAGTTCCTAGCAGCAAAAAGTATGCTTAAACCGGGGATTTATTCTGTTAAAGAAGCTGAAGCTTTAAGTATTCGGGAGGCGCTAAGTTGGCTAAAGGACACTGGTATGGGGACAGTCGAAGTTGAGATGGATTCCCAGCTTGTTTTTAATGCACTTCATTCTATTTCTTTTAATTCTGCTTTTGGATTATTAGTAGATGATATCAAAACTTTAGCATCTATGATTGGTGATGTTAAATTTCAGTTTGTTAAGCGATCTGCGAATTGTGCTGCCCACACGATTGCTAGGGTGGCCATTTCTGAGTCAGGTTGCGGAGAGTGGTTAGATACACCTCCTGTCTTTCTTGTAAAGATTCTTGCTCGTGATTTAATGAATTAATCTTTTGCTCTCAAAAAAAAACTAATAAAATAAGTATATAAAATAATTAATTAAAGGTTAATTGCAACGTCAGCGATTAACCTAGGCATGTCAGTTTTGATCTAATAGACATTTTTTGTAAGTTTAGAAAGTCAATTGTATTTTTTTTAATTGAATGATCCAATTACATTTTTTGTGTAGTTTAGTGACTAATTTGATCTTTAAGGTGATTGATAAAAGGGTTTAATTTTATACATACGAACACAATAAAATGTATTGTTAGATTTAATTCCTAGAAATAGATGGATGGCTTGCATGGTATGATGCATCACAAGACATGTATGTATCTTCAAAATTTTTGCGTATATATTTTATTAATATAGTGTCGATCTCATGCTATGTATTATCCATTGTAATTTTTTTGATTCTGTGTGCAATATAAAAAATAAGTATATATAGTGGTAAATTACGAAAATTGTAAAGCACAACATGTTAAATCAGCATCGGCATTGGCATCGGCATCGGCATCAGCATCGATTCCCATATTAGCATCAAGATCATTATCACCATCCACGCCATCTACATCTACTAATGGCCAGGCCGGACAAGATGTTGTTAGGCAAGTGCATGGACGCTTACGAATTGATGTCAAGGGCAAGGTGTAAGTTAAATTAAAATGAGATTTATTATTTGAATATATATTCGTTTGTTAAACTATGACTTTTCCTTTTTATAGGTTGACTAACTCAGATGTATGTGCTAGAAAGATAATTAAGTTATTCAAAGAGCGAACATATCCAAATGGTTATACATGGGGACAACTTAGTGTTGATACAGTTGAATTTTATTGGGAGGAGTTCAAGGTAATATTTAATCTCATGTATTGTATTTTAATTGTAAAGTGAATTGTTATTTTGTTTACATGTCTAACGTAAGTTAATATTTACATTATGTTTTGAAGAAATCTTTTGATTGGGATGATGCAAAAACAACTTTAGTGTATAATGCTTGGGAGATGAAGGCTAAAATAAGATATGTTGATTACCTAAGCAGATTAAGGAAAAATCCAAGACTAGTCTATATCCCGCCAGAAATATGGACAAAGTGAAATGAAGTTTGGAATTCTGAAGAGGGCAAGAAGAAAACAGAATTGGCTAAGAAAAACAGACGTGGAGGAATTTTAAATGGAGTTGCTCAATCTACCCATACCACAGGGTCAACACCTCACGTAAAAGTTGCAGCTCAACTTGTAAGTTCATTTGAATTGTTTAAGTTATAAGTATTATGTGTTATTGTATATGGTTGAAAATCATAATTATGTGTTTATTGTGTTAAAATCAATTATGTCTTATTGTGTTGGTTTAAAATTTTATTAAGCTGTGAATAAAAATCATTGTGATTGTGTTTGAATTGATGTTTGGGATTATAATTGAATTGTATTATATATTGAACATGGAGATAGTCCTATTTATAAAGGAAACTCTGCCGAATTTTTTCTTACTTTTTTCTTTACAATTTGTTTTTGTTTGTTAAATGTAATTTGTAGGAAGGACAATTGGGTCATTATCCATCATATTATGAACTTTTCAAGCATACACATACCAAATAACACGATGGAGAAACATTCATAGTTGAAAAAGCCAAACAAATTCATGTAAGTTTAATTCATTTTTATTTTTAAAAATATATATAACTTCACATATATTTTGTACTAAAGTTCTTACATATTTTAGGAACAAGCTAAGTTGAAACGCAACGGGAGATGTTGACAGGAACTGGGGAGCAAGTGGATGATAATCAATTATATTATGATGTGGTTGGTGGACATGCATGACAAGAAAAGAAGGATTTATGGACTTGATTCATATGGTTGTTCTATTGTTAACGGTTCAACTAGTGATAACACTTCTGGCAATATGACCCCAACATCTTGACCACCCGACAATATAATGCTACTTCTGCAAGTTACAAGATGAAATTCAGAGTTTGAAGGCTACTATTCTCCTTATGCAACAACGACTTGAAGCTATTGATGGCGGGAGAGCGGGTACTTCATCATCACCTCCATCTCAAACCGATTAATTTCAATATGGATTGTTGTATTTTAAGACTATTACATTATTGCTTAGACTTGAATTGACTATTATTATGTATTAAATGTGATTGGATAATGTATTATTACTTGAATAATATTTTAGACTTATGTTATATTTTATTTTAGAATTAATACTGTCTTTTATATTATTGTGGTTTAATATTAATATTTTGAAATCAATTATTACTATTTAAAATACTAATTTAATATATATTTTTTAAAAAATAATTCAAAAATTGCGACGGAATCGCGACAGAATATAAATTTTGCGACGAAATATTTGATACAATAAATGCGACGAAATTGAGACGGAAAAAAATTATGTCGTCTATTTTGCGACGGAATTAAAATATAGAGACGGAATATTTGTTGCGGTGATTGCGACGGAAATTATTCCGTTGTAAAATACCGCGACAGAAATTATTCGGTCGTAAAATAACGCGACGGAATTGCGACGGAATAATTCCGTCGTCATTTCGCGACGAAAATTATTCCGTCGTGATATGTTGCGACGGAATTATTCCGTCGTCTATCAAAATACGACAAGGCGATAGACAACGGAATTTATTCCGTTGCAATTCCGTCGCAAACCCAGATTCGCGACGGAATTTGACCCATTCGCAATTTTTCTTGTAGTGTGAATACTTAAATTTGGTTTATTTTATATTTGTAAAACGAATATACTTGAAATTTAAAAAAAAAAAAAAAAATTTTGAATGACAAGGGAAATCTACATCCACCACCCGATGATATATATAAGGAATAAAATTAAAGACACAGGATAAACAGTAGTATAAGCATCTTATTCGTCATCATTTTTTTTTTTTGAAAACATTCGTCATCATTTCGTATAATGTAACTTTAGAACAACTAATAAAGTATTATTTTTCCTTTCAAAAAAAAAAAGTAAAGTATTATTTTTGTAATAATAATAGTAACAATATTATTATTATTATTATTATTATTATTATTATTATTATTATTATTATTATTATTATTATTATTATTATTATTATTATTATTGCATATATATATCAATGTGAAATGTAATTTTGTCTTTTGAAAGTTTATTGCATTTATATTTCTTAATCCAATCAAACACTAGAATATATTTTCTTAAATCCATTCTTTACGTGACCCAAATCGACACTAAATTCCTATTATATTCCTTGCCAATTTATTTTTCAATGTAAAGAATTCAAATTTTATTCCTTATCTATTAATTTTTCAATGGAAAACATTCCTATTCTGTAAAAATTTATTTGGTGAATCAAAAGTGCTATTATAGTATTACTATCCCAAGTATTTTGACAAATGAATGGTTACAATTTCTCGAGAGGGAATTAAGAGCTATTTCAATTGACATTTATTTCGCTCATCCATCCCATTTCCATATATCCTATGTTGTACACTCATCCATCCCATTCCCAAAAATATGCTGGGTCTTGAAGAGCAAATTAAATAAGAATCCTAAGTTGTACGCTATTCCATCCCATACCAATAAATATGCATGGGTCTTGAAGAGAAAATTAAAGATGAATCATAATATATATATATATATATATATATATATATATATATATATATATATATATATATATATATATATATATATATATATATATATATATAGGATTTGGATCCAGTGAGATCACTATAGTTACACGAGATCGTGAGATTACATCTTGACCATTCATTGCTTTTGTTTCACGGTCCAGATTAACTTATAATTATTTTAATTTTGAACGCTAAAATTGGATGCAATGGGGTATGCAGGTAATTTTGCTCATTGTACGCATAATTAATTTTTTCGAATCCCTTTTTTTCTCGATTTTTTTCCTTTTTCGTGCGTGTTTCAGACTGATTTGGAGTGCTCTTCTTCCGTAGGTGATCTTCTTCCGTAATATCGCACCGGTCTCCATCCCTCACTGTCACCTCATCGACTTCTCACTCGTTTCTTGGCGTTCGCAGAAGCTATCAGTTCGGCGTCGCCTCATCGACTTCTCTGTCGTTTCTCAGCATGTGCAGAAGTATCAGTTCCATGGCAGGGTCTTCTATTAGGAGGTCGAAGCGTCTTAGGAGGAATGGTATTAATGAAGTTGAAGGTATTACGGGTCCTATGAGAACACATAGCTTCCATAGGAGAAAAATAAGATGAAAAAAAAAAAAAAAAGATGTGGCAGCAATTTCGTAATTATCATCAACCCCAGTGTGCAAACTTTAACACTTAAATATACCATCTTTAACAACTAAATATGCAAACCTTGTAAATTCTATAAGCTCAACGAAAAAAAAAACTAAATTTTAAATCTAAACTGTAAATGTTAGACCTTAAGTACTGAAAAGTGAACCACTTGGTCAAATAAAAAATTAAAATTAAAATAAAAACTCTGTCATAAAACTCTAAAATCGAAACCCTAATTGCAATGTACACACTTTCGCATTTTTGCAAGTGCAAACTTTTGATACTAAATATGTAAAATGTTAACACTAAATATGCAAAACGTTAATAATAAATGTGCACATCTTAAAATTGCGGATTTTAATGTTCACATTTGCATAGTAAAGTTAGTGATAGTTACGAAATTGTCACGATATTTTTTTAAAAAATCTGATCTAGTGCGCTCAATTTTTTCAGATGTAAGATTGTGATTAGTTCTTAATTTTCTCTTTCGAACTTATTCTCATATGATCTAATGCCTATATTTATAGACATGCTGAGCTTCAATTTACCCACTTTATCTGTTTCCAATGTTTCCATTTCATCCCTCATTTTAAGTTACACGCTTCTCTGCTGCACCCTTTAATTTGTGACACATCCATATCTCATATTTCCAATGTTTCCATTTCATTCCTCATTTTAAGTTACACGCTTCTCTGCTGCACCCTTTAATTTGTCACACATCCATCCCATATCTCATATTTATAACCCAGTCAATCACATAACTTGTTTAGGGTGCAAACAGTACAATAAAAGGACCAAATAATAAAAAACAATTAATGCACATTTAATAATATGTACGGACATCATCAATTGCAAAGATTACATAGATTTAATTTGTAATTTACTTATATGCGTGGTTTATATTTTCTATATGTAATTGCAAAGCTTATCATTACAAATAGCTAATAAATTAATAACAATAAATTACTTACATATATTAGAGACAATTTGTATAGGATAATGGATTGAAATTGTCACTTTTAACATAATTAAATGAAAAAATTTGTATAGAATAATAATTTATGGATTGAGCCTACAATTTAGGTATAACTAATGGACTAAAGCCGTCGTTTTTCCTTATAATTATGTTTGCCAATAATACTTACTAAATGAGTTAATTCCAAATTTAGTCTTCGAGTATAGTGATTTTTCTTATTTTAGTCCTAAACATCTTTTGTTCTTAATTGGGTCATTGACTTCGATGATTTTACCTAATTGAATTATCTGTTAGCATACCTTGATAACTTCCTCTCTATTAATAACCAATTTAGTCATTGACTATAGTAATTTTACTAATTTAGTCATTGACTATAGTGATTTTACCTAATTTAATTAGTTATGGACTATAGTGATTTTTCTTGATTTAGTCATTGATTTTAATACTGGGGATTCAATTAGGTATAACCATCAAAGTTTAGGATCACTCAATATAATTAAATGCAAAAACTGTTTAACACTAAATTGAGAAAAATCAGTAAAGTTTATGGTTGAATTGGGTATTAATACCTTACTAAATTGTTAAATATCTTCCTTAATCGTTTAGCTGTTTTAATTTTTGTGTTTGGTTACTCCAACAAACGACACAATATTATAAAGAATGAGACTTTTGTGGCCTGGGCAACTATGCATGAATGTACCCATTCCATTCGATCTGGTAGCTTTTCTATACAGATCCCATACACAAGCCTACCATTAATTCTTTAAGTGATTGATTGGGATATTGTAAATTTGCAATGTTTGGTGCAATTTTTTTAAATTGTAATTGTAAACTTAGTGCGTGTTTGATAGTTACTAGCAAATTATATTAGTTGATAACAATTAAAGTGTTAAAAATAATGGCTTTTTAAGTTAGAAGATTACATTTATTTATAAGTTTAATTTAAAATATATTTTTCCTTGAATAATGATGCACTTTTATTTTGTTGTTCAACTTATTCATTAATTTGAAAGATGAGATGACATTTGCTAAGGCTCTGTTTGGTAAATAGTTGTTAGTTAATTGAGTTGTAGGTATAATCGTTTGATAACATTAGCTGATTGTAAAAAAGTGTTTGGTAAATTAGTTGTTTGGTATAATTTTTGTTCTCAACAAGCTAATTGAAAAAAAAAAAGTTGCTTTGAGCAACTTTTTTAATTTTAGCATTTTGGAGTTACAAAAAGTTGATTAATCAAAAATTTGTATTAATTTTTTAATCAAGTTAAATAAGCTAAAATTAACTGATAAGCTAACTATTTTACCAAACAGGGCCTAAGAGTTATTATTTTTGTAATAAGACGGGGAGGGGGGAGAGACAATTTTGAATATATTTCATATTTGGCTTTAAGAGTTCCAAGTTGTCTTTTTCTCCAAATATCAAATTACATTGCTGATCTAGGAGACTATCCTAGATTGAACTCCAACCTATCTTTTCATGTTAGGGCTATAGTGTTTGTATTACACAAACTGAAAACAATTTTTTTATGAATTTTATTTTAATAAAAGAGAATATTTAATATTTAAAATTGACGTCCTCAAGCTTTAAAAGAGACTTAAAAGACATATACAATTGAACTATGAAAAGTGCACCACTTTTATATATATATATATATATATATATATATATATAGAGGATCGCGTTCAAATGCGTACTGGTCGCCCAGGAGAGAAATGCAGACGAATCACAGCGCGCCACGTGTCCAGAATGTAGTTGCACCTGACGTTATAACTAGGTGCACCTACGTGCATAAATTTGCTAACAAGGTAAATTACTTGCACCTGCAAGTGAAAATAGGTGCACACGTGCAAGTAAAATGTATTACAAGTGCAAGTAAATTGTACAATGACCATCAATACTAAGTGCACCTAATGCTATAACTAGGTGCACATAGGTTGCAACTAGGTGCATGAATGTCAACAAAGTAAATTACTTGTACAAGTGCAAGTAACATTTATTGCAGATGCAAGTAAAATGTATTACATGTGCAAGTGAATTGTACAGTGAACATCAATACTAAGTGCACCTAATGTTATAACTAGGTGCAACCTATGTTATAACTAGGTGCACTTAGGTTGCACCCAGTTACATGAATATTAACAAGGTAAATTACTTGTATTTGTAAGTGTAGGTATTTGCAAAAATAGGTACATGAATATTAACAAGGTAAATTACTCGCACTTGTAAGTGAAAATAGGTGCACTTGTAAGTGAAACTAGGTGCACTTATAAGTGAAACTAGGTGCACCAAAGTTCCAGTTATTTACTAAAATGCCACTGCGTCATTTTTTTAAAATTGCATCTGATTCGTTGATTTGAACACGTGGACGGTTGTAGAGCGTTCTCATTTCCTACCTGAGCGCTAGTTCGCACGAGAGTGCAACCCTATATATATATATATATATATATATATATATATATATATATATATATATATATATATATATATATATATATATATATTCTAAAAAATGTTTTTGTTTTTGTTTGTTTTTTTTTTTTTGAAAAACATTGACGTCCTCAAGTTTTACCAGAGAGTTAAGAGACATATATAATTGAGCTATGAAAACTGAAAAGTGCACCATTTATTTATTTATTTAAAATTTGTTGTACATATTAGTATCCGATCCTGTGACCACCCATTTGGAAAGATAACAGAGATACCATAACACTATAGTTGGCTACTTTGTTTTAGCTCGTCAAGTATATTTTTCAAGTGCTCAAATTATGTATCATAACTGGTAGACCCTTTAATTCACATTCACCTCACATGCGTGCGTGTATATAATTATAAAATTAAATTAACACAACTCTTAAAAATTTCAGTAATTATAAAATTGATCCCTTCATTTATTAAAACATTGATCAACTACTATTGATAAATCCCGATGAAAGAGTGATGAACCCTAATGGAATATATCAGTCCTCACTTTCACCAGAGAACTCTATTCTCATTTGATGATGTTGCTATATATATATATATACTAATATACACACACTTTCAACCGTACCCATGGTATATGTTAAAGCTTATTTCCTCAAAGTTAATAACATAATGAGAGATATGGATAAATTAAATCAGGCAAGCAGTACCCGGACCATGGAGATTTTATTTTACTGGCCATCATATGCATGGTGTACTTTTGAATTTCCTTAGCACATGAAGAGCCTAATATATTTATTAAGGTTTAGTATTAGTAGGTAATAAAAATCGTCCATTTTAACTTTCCACCTAAAACACTCCTATATTATTATGGTTTATTTAATATTGTAAAATATGATAACACAATTCATATTCGTACTACAATTGTAAATTAAAACTAGGTAATAGAATTCCTAACAAATTTTTTTTTTCTTTCATATTCATAATACAATTTAAGATTACAACTACTAATCGTAATAATACAATACGTATACTTCACTACAACGGAATCTATACTATTAATAAAAATAAAATTCTCTATTTTAACTTTTCCTGCCCAAAACACTCCTATACTATTAAAATTTATGTAATATAGTAAAATATGGTAATATAATTTCTATTCATACTGCAATTGTATATTAAAATGTGGTAATAGAATTCATAATAAAATATATTGTTTTTTACTCTCCTATTCTTAATACAATTGAAGATTAAAATTACTAATCGTAAAAATACAATACATATAATTTCTTACAACGCAATCTATACTATTAATAAAAACAAAATCCTCAATTCTAATTCCTGCCCAAAACACTCCTATATTATATAGGTTTACATAATATTGTTAAATATGTTAATACAATACAATTCATATTCGTACTGCAATTATAAATTAAAATGTGGTAATAGAATTCGTAATAAAATATATTGTTTTTTGGAATAACCCAAATTCGATTCTCACAAGTGAGGATTCCCCCTAGACTAGCTCTCATACATCTCAGAGAGAGCGGGAATTAGTCTGGTGGACCCAGACCGTAAGACGGACGGAGAAAGACTCAGAACACCTCAGGCCTCGTGGTTTACTAAAAAAAAAATAAAAATTGACAAAGTTCTAGTAGACAAAAGGTGAGAGTATCTCAAATGGAAGAATGCTGCAATTCCTTAAACAAGTAAATATCTTTAACTCATATCAAGAACCAGACACATGTTTTACATCTCTCTCATAACATAATGTGTTGTTACTTTGATTAAGATCATGAACACAAACCTCATATGTATAAATTAATCACATAAAAGGCTAATAGTTCATATAGTATAAGAACAAAGTCAATTAATCACATAAAAGGTTAATAGTTCATAGTGAAAGAACAAAGTGAATAACTATAATTACGACTTGCTACTTTGCTAGTACTCCTCTTGATTACCAATAACTATAATTACGACCACCTGCTAGTACTTATGTTGATTATGTTGGAAACATAAAATGACATTTTAAGTGTCTATTTTGTGGTACAAATATATGTGGGGTTCACTCTCGATTTGGGTATGGTCAAATTGGATTCTAGTTCTTCGTAGTTAGACGCAGAGATTGATATATTGTACGCTTAAAAAGAATAATGTGAATGAGAAAAACTGGTTTTTAAAGTAGACCCATTTGAGATGGAAATTGCATTTGGAAAGCTTTAAAGTAGCTTTTGTCCCACATTGGTAAGGGAAGTGAGTTTGCACCACTATTTATACAAGAGATTTTCTCTCACCCGTAAGGGTGCAAATCAAATTCGAAAATGAGCTTGAAAAGGCTTAAATTACCTCCCAAAACTCTACTTCTCCTTCTCGTTCTAAGTTTGATATGAGAGTGGAACCGAGTGCCACTATACCACAAGATCTTGAGTTTAATGCGGATATAACTTTTTTAATTTAAAATACTAGCTATTTTCCTACCTACAATGCACTGTTATTTTATTGCTCAATCTATTATTCATTCCTTCATCTTAGTACCCGTACTTTTCAAATTCATTAATTACTACAAAGGCAGACACTCAAATTATTGATCAAAGACTAGCTATAGAGTACCACGTATTCGGATTATTATTATTATTATTATTACTAGTATTTTTGCCCGTGCGTTGCACGGAATGTATTCGTTATAATATTTTAAGAATATTTGAATCAATATACAATTATATAAATTATAACATCGAATATTATATAGCTCAATTGATGAAATTTGTTGGATCGATTATGTTTTTCTTTTATATGTTTTCGTTACTTGAATTAGAGCAAATAATTGTCCAATTACCCGTGCGATGCACAAATAAAATTTTTATTATATATTTAGATAAAAAATATATATAACATTGAACGTGTGCATTTATTTGATTATAAGATTAGTGCAAAAGTATTACTCAATTAATTAAATAATATATGACTTGTTTATCTACAATTATTTTAAAAATATTGATATGTAATATGACTTATGTAATTATATTATTACTAAAATAAATATGGGAAAAATGAAAAATAATTTAATTATAATTATTACGGAGTATAAAAATAAATTCAATGACATGTTTAGCTTAATTACCATAATAATTATTAGGCAATTATTATTAGTCAATTACACTAATATATGTGCAATTATACTTTTATACATACCTTAAGTATAGTTATTTTCACCATATCGCGTTTAGTTTTTTCTTCCTGCTCAATGTTTGAATGAATTAATTGTAATTATTATTAAAAAATTCTAACAACACATGTTTAATTATTTTTTTTAAAGTTTAAATAATTTAAAGTTGTGATAAAGTACAAATAAGCCATCGTACTATTTGGGAAACAACAATTAGGCCATCGTCAAATAACACCCACATAAGCCACTGAACTTGGTAAAAAAGAGCAATTAAGTCACTAAACCCGTAAAAAAGAGCAATTAAAATTTCATTAAATATATCAATTATAATATTTTTTTTCTCTTCTAATATTAAAATATATTACAATAACTTAGCATAATAATTAATGAAATTGCCACAATTTTGAAATATATTACCATAACATTACCATAATAGTTACACGAAAAAAGTGAAAAAATTCCAGAATAATTACCATTAATAAATATTAAGAAATTAAATTAAAAAATATTTATATATTAAAGTAAGTATAATTTATTTTGTGTCAATAATATTACAATGAAAAATGTGAAGAGAATTACAATAAATAATTATTAGGCAATAATATTAATAATTAATTATTAAGGCATGCATGATTTATTTTGTACTAATAATATATAATAAATAAGATATAATATTATTAAATCGGAATTATTAAAAATAATGTGTCCACAGTACAAAATAAATTATACTTGCCTTAACAATTAATTATATTAATATAATTGCCTAATATAAATTTACAATTATAGCTTTGTATAAGAAAAATATAGAAACTTGAATGGCATATACAAACCTCGAAGTCAACATACTGACTATGAGTTAAATAAAACCCTACAAAATTATCAAAATCACCGTCGTCATCATCCTCGATCGCATCTCTATGCCCTTCCATAAACTAAATCATTAGGGTTCTGTTACCGAGCATCTTCTTCCTCATTTACCTTTTGTTGAAGCAGAGTCTCCTTAAGTATCTTCGAGCTCATACCAAGTGATATAAACTGTAAAAAAAATATTGAAGTACAGGGGAATATAGTTAGAAAAATGTAGAAAATTCATACGGAAAGAACGTAAAGAGATGAATCTAAGCGCTCTGCATTGTCTTCTACTATTACCGGTGAGATTTGAAAGCTTTTGATCGTTTGATTGATGAGGCAACAAAAATAGAATTCTACTAATGCAAAAAATAAAAAATAAAAAATGATAGGGAAGATACAGGGTGGAGAAACCCTATTGATTTGGAGAAAGAAATGATGAGGGAAGCTATGGATAAATTGGTTGTATTTATATGGGGAAAAAGACTAATTCAAAAGGAAAGTATAATAATTTCCTTATAGATATTTAAATATTAACTATATACATAAATATATACATCCGTTATAGTTTTCCTAATTATATAATTATAATAATTCCTAATTGCCTAACGTACATATATAATTATATATTGATTTGCAGTTATATAGATATATAGGGTATGATTTCTTCTTCTTATTATATACACATATTTAATTGACTTAATTTTTTTTATTAATTATATTATTACTAAAAACCAAATAATATGTAATAACTTCAGGCGTTAAACACTCTGAAATCAAATAAAATGATGCATAATTGTCAGATCAAAAAGTAATGCTACACATTTTACTTTTTGTCCACAAGATCTTTTACTATGTATTGTTGTTTTATTTGGTTAAATCACAATCAAATTGGTCAATTTATAATAACAAATGAATATAAAAGGATTTTAACATTTATCACATTTTAAATCAGTTAATAAAAAAATCAGTTAATAAAATATTGGGTAAAAAATAATTCAAGTAACTTTTTCAATCCAAAAAATGAAATTTTCCTATGTGATGTACTAAAAAAGTATTTAGCATAATCAACTAACACCTGTCTCATGTCATTTGATTTTGTATTTAATGTAATAATTATTCACTCCGTTCATTTCATAATCAAATATTCCGTGCAACATGGGCGAAGATAAGATTAAAATATAAATATAAATAATCATAATAATTATCATATTAAGAGGGGTGGAGATGGGGGAGTAGTTTAGGAAATTTTGCTGATTAGTAGGAGAAAAAAAACATAATTATGCTACTGTTATAATTTATTACCATAAAATTAATATATCAATATGTTATAATTTAATAGGCAACTGTTAAATTTTATTGATTATAAATTTATGTATAAAAATCTTCAAGGATTTGCGGTGGACTTTCATAATTTATTTCTAAAAAAAGGAATTTATTTCAATATTAATATATCAATATGTTATAATTTATACTGTTATACTGTTATAATATATTAATATACTGTTATAATTTATTACCATAAAATTAATATATCAATATGTTATAATTTAATAGGCTACTGTTATATATATATCTCTAAAAAAAAGGAATTTATTTCAATATTAAATCACATATATAATCACATATATAATTATGTTATGTTATTAAAAAATTATTAATAACATTTATAATTATTAATGTATTTATTAATATCACATATTCATTGTATTTATACTATTACATATATATCACCAAATATATCACACCAATTATATCATCAATTATTCAATCACCAATTAAAATTACCATATTATATTACTTTTTTAACATTTTAATTAATTAATAAATCCAATCATCAATTATTCAATCACCAATTAATATTACCATATTATATTACCTTTTTAACATTTTAATTAATTAATAAATCCAATTATTCAATCACCAACATTTAACCATAATAAATTAATAATTAATAGATTAAGAAATAAATAAATTAATAAATAAATAAAATAATATATTTACCAAAATGCCACTAACTTTGGGCGGGAAACTTTAGAAGGAGGATAATGTTATTATATATAGATAGATTATTATTATTATTATTATTATTATTATTATTATTATTATTATTATTATTATTACTATTAGGGTCACACTTGTGTGAGACCGTCTCACGGATCCTTATTCGTGAGACGGGTCGGGTCGGGCCAAAGCATCATGCAAATGTCATACTTATATGCTCAAATATAACACTAATCAAGAATACAATTTTTGTTACTTATAAGAGAAAAAGTAATACATTTTTCATAATAAGTAATGTTGACAAGTGACACTTACTTATAAGGGCAAATATAATACTTTTGAGAAAAAAAAAGTAATACTTTTAAATCGAAATGTAAAAGTGTTGTATTTTTCCTTAAAAGTATTACATTTACCCTTATAAGTAACAAAAAATTTATTCCTGATTAGTATTACATTTGAGCATATAAGTATGACATTTGTGCATATAAGTGTTACATTTGCATCTTGACCCGACCTGACCGTCTCATGGTAAGACAGTCTCACACAAATTTTTGCCTTATTATTATTATTAACCATTTATTTCAAAATTTAATTATCTTCATAGTATCTTACATGAAATATTGTGTATTAAATTTGTGACTTATGACTTAGGGCCAAACACAACTACATGATGGTGTACTCAATTCTTGGTTAATAAGTGGCAAAACAAACGGTAATAAACATTATCACCAAATCACCCAAATCACCCTTGCTAAGTGAAGTGGCTACGATTTCCTACCTCAAACAATCTAATCAATCACTTACTGTTATACACTAGTAATTATCATGGAGTATATTAATCATCTACTCTTAGTAAGTCACACTAGCTAGTATAAATAAATCATCATTTCACGTATATGTGTCTGCCGTCAGACAACAACATCGCAAACTCAGAAAAAAAAAATAGGAACAACGAATAATTGTGAAAATTTGAGTTAGGGAATTGGGGATTTAGTGTATACATATATATATATATATATATATATATATATATATATATATATATATATATATATATATATATATATATATATATATATATATATGGGTAAATTTAATATAAAAACAAATGGGTATAAATAAAATATATAATTAATTTTGAATATATATTTTTTAAATGTCATTCGATTTTTTTTATTCAATTCAATTTTTAACTGGACCGAACTGAAATCATTGAGTTTATAAAATCTATATCAATTTATATGAAACTCACCCCTACTTAATGGTAAAAATACTAAAATTGATACCAAATGTAGTATACATTAAATCCCAATTGTGTTTGGTTGATACCAAAAATTCTTTGAACATCTTCAATTCGTCATGTTGTGATTTATTCTCAAAAGATTAAAAAAAAATAAAAAGAAAAAATAAGTGATTAGTTATAATTTATATCAATGTTGCAAAAATCGCGCCTAGGCGCTAGGCGGCGCCCGACCGCGTCGAGGAAGGCCGAAATCGGCCTCCTCCGCGGCCGGGCGCCTAGCCGGCCGACTAGGCGGCGCCTAGCCCGCCTGGGCCGCCTAGGCCACTGGCCGACTAGGCGGCGCCTAGCCCGCCTGGCCGGGCGCCTGGGCCGCCTAGGCCGGCCGGCCGGCTGGTTTTTTTTTTTTTAAAAAAAAAAATTATAAATCTGAAACATTTAAACTATTAATGTTATAATGTATTAACTAATACTCTAATAATAAGTAATAACTTAATAAAATAATAAGTAATAACTAAATTAAACTAATAAGTAATGCACTAATAATTAATAAATAATAACTAATAACTTAATAAGTATTAAATATTTAACTCTTTTCAAAAAAATATTTAACTATTAAAGTGTAAAGACTTACAATATTAAACACTTTACAATTATTAACACTTAAATTTTTTTTTAATTTCTTTTTAAAAATTAAAAAAAAAATTAAAAAAAAAAAAAAAAAAAAACCTAGGCGGCCTAGGCGCTAGGCGCCCCCCAGGCGCCTAGCGATTTTTGCAACCTTGATTTATGTTAAATATTTGATATTTTTGTTAGTAAATACCACTTAACTTGGCATTTCACATGCATGGTTTGATGAGCAACATTTGCTCTTAATTTTTATTTCATTTTATTTTATTTTTTGAATAATGAGGTAAACCCCTACATACTAGCCATTATTTCAGAATGTGCATTAGACAAAAACTTCCGGCTTTTGTAATAGCTTACGAACCACATAAGAAAAATAAATCACACTAGAAAGACCATCTGCATGCGACGAACTCAACTAAGAGGGTATTAGCTAACTAGAATCAAATTTGTAATAACCTTTTTGGTACGAGTGTGATACTACACCTACAAGACACCCATTTCACCCATTATTTCAGTACTTATTAATTTTACTAGTTTTATACGTGCATTGCGCGAATGGGTTATGCCCAATGTTTATATTTAAATAAATATTTGAAAGTATATCAATGCAAGATTATATATGAGAAGTTTATACATGGGTAATTGAATGTTGAATTTTTTTTATTTAAATATCTAACTCAAAGTATATGAATCCAAGATAATATAGAAAATTAATTATAATTATTACTAAGATAAATGTTTGCAACCTTGTAAAATCGATAATCTAAATATTTGGTCTAAAAATGGTAGTCTAAATAAATACTACTTTTAATTTGAATTTTTCTAAGTGTTCTTAATTCTCTTTTGAGTAACATTGTCATTGTCTTCATCTTTACTATTTGTTCTCTTCCTTTTTGTTGGTAGCGTGTTATTTGCAATTCGGTTATTGTTGGTAGCATAGATGACAACGCCATGCAATGGGATTATGATATAGGAGCTATGGACTTTCCTTTCGGTGTTCTGTTTGGGGTTCATTTGGTTCAACCATTATTGTTGAATGAGTTATTGTGGATAAAGAAATCCCTAGTTTAAGAAAAAAGATTAAATAAATTAATAAAAATTTGAAAATTTAAAATATTATGTATTCTAAAGATATTAAAATGTAGTTTCTCGCTTCAATTTGCTGAGTTATGGGTTATTTGAGTACTTTCATTGTCAACAAATCCCCAAGTAGTTAATATGATTGGTTTCAAACTATTCTTTTTTATTTTTTTTCATGGTATTAAAGAAATACATATGTATCATTTTTTGGTGTAACTACTAATTTATTTAATTCAATAAGAGTAAAATAAAGTGATTCCGCTTCAATTTGTTGGGTTATTATTTGAGTACTCTCTTTGTCAACCAATCCCCAAGTAGTTAATATAATTAGCTTCAAATTATTTTAAAATGCTTTTTTTTTCATAGTATTAATAAATTACTTGGTAAATAAATATATAACATTATTTTGTACTATAACTTTGATATTTAATTACAAGATATTGTAAAAATAAGATAATGGACAATGTAATGAATATCAATTGATAAATTTGAATGTAAATAATCTTTGCATGAGAGAAAATAAAGACAGTATAACTAATGAAATTATTTCTCTTACTTAATTTAATTTTTTGATAATGAATAATTTTTTCAAATAAAGGTATTGTAGACACATAATTCTAAATTAAAGAAATACATATGTATCATTTTTTGTTGTAGCTACTAATTTAATTAATTTAATAAGATTAAAATAGAGTGAGAAACTTAATTATGTCAAATTTGATTGAGATGAGGTTCGAACCTAAGACCTTTCTTATAGAAATTAATGGGTAAGTTAAAAGTTAACGGAATATTAACGGAGAAGAGAATATTTAACGGAAAACTTAACGGATAATCATAAAAATAAGGTTAAATTAGGTAATCTCTATTAATAATATTAATCTGAATTATCTTAACCATCTATTTGATTAAATAAATCATCTGAACCATCCATTTGATTAAATAATTTGACCGCCATTTTTTCTACCCATTTTAGGCCTAACTCTCTTTGGCTCTTATTAGTATAGTAGATATCCACACACACATTGTTCATGATGAATAAAATTATTGTTTTCAAGTATTATTATTATTTTACAAATAGAAAATAAACCACATATAAGTATTCAATTGATCTTTAACGTACATATGTTATTTATTGTTTTTAATTTATTACCTAGCTATTTTTAATGACAAACTGTAACTCATAGAATTATCAAAATCATCATACACATCCTTAAAATGTTTATTAATAAGACCATAATATTCTCACTAATGAACGAACATTGTATCTTTCCACACGTACAAAAACCAAAAAGAACGAAAACAGAAAAAAATGATAACTTTGAAGGTGCATTTTTTATTAGGGTTGTTCATAGTGTATAACGCAATACGCTCTTCATATGCAACGGTTGATATTGAAAAATATGATCATCCCTTTAAGTTTCCAGGATCTCGTATTGAAAGATGTAGGGAGTTTGTACAACCTTCTTATAATTGCTGGAATCGGTATCAACCACTTGCAGGCGTGTCTTTGCCTTATGTTCAATATGACTCCTTTTGGTATCAGCCACTAAGCAGTATTCTTCCGGAGTGTTGTTACCATATTAAAAAGATGGGCAGGGAGTGCTACTTTGATTGGGCCGACATTCAATCAGATGGTTTAATGATAAATAGTCAAACTAAAAATCGTGATGTGTACGATGCGATGGGACAAAAATTATGGGATCTCTGTCAATAATAACAATAATAATTTAATAATGTCTTATGGTGCATTCACGGATAATTAATTATGTATTCAGTTGTACTGTAATGTCTAATTGTGTACTTACGAATAACTAATTATACACATGAAAACATTATCCAAATGCATATGGTGTTTGTTATTCTTTCATTTATTCTTATTCCTACACTAGTTTTTCACGCGCATTGCACGGATTGGATAATACCCAATGTTTATTTTTAAATAAGTAATTCAAAGTATATATCAATACAAGATCATATAAGAGATGTTCATGCATATGTAATTGAATGTTGAATTTTTTTATTTAAATCCGTATTTCAAAGTATTTGGATATGATTACAAAGATAGTATATAAGAGATTGAAAATAAATGTTTACAATTTTGTAAAAACATTAGTCTAAAAATAATAGTCTAATTTGCATGTAGGGAAGTTAATCATAACCTAAAATTTATGAATTGATGACCTTATAAAACCCACAAAAAATTAATGTTTGGGTATAAAAAATTATATCGCAACAAAAAAAACAGCATGATACTTCGAATGAGGTAGTCCGATAACCCGAACCACTTAAAGTCACAGCTATTCTTTGTAGCATAATTAATGTGAAATAAAATATACTAGGAGTTTATATGTAAGCTCATATTTAATATTTTAAATAAAACTTGTAAATAAAATTATAATAATTTTAAAAAATAAATAAATAATGAAAATAACACAATTACTATAATTATTATATTATAGTGTAAATATATTAATTATTTTTTGTTTGAATTTGAAAATAGAGATTTTGATTGATTTATTGAATGATATAAACTTATATTTATTATTGCAAGTGTACTAGTTTATTCAAATTGAAAGTTTATTCATGTTAATTTGAAAAGTTAATGTTGAGTTGCCCAATAACCGGAGATTGTAATTAAGGTTAGAGTCAAGAATTTTAAATTGATCAAACAATTTTAAATCAGTTCGAACTAATAAATTTGACAGTTCAAAATTGAATGAAGGCTTTATTGGCATCCCTAATTGCATGGATGTATATGAGGATATATTAAATTGAAACAACTAAAGTGGATGTATTAAATGCTCATAAATATAAAGCTACCATGCAAGTGTTTCATGTAGGGAGTAGCTTAGCATAGGCTTAGGATTTCTCTTCAAAGAGGTAGCCATATACATGGACGGATGGATGAATTGAATGACAATACTACCCTAGAATTAATCATTTAATTTGGTTATTATTAAGGTGAAGCATATTTAGGGCGAATTCTTATATAATTTATTGAAGGTGAATTAGAAAAATGTCTTCTGTATTCATTAGTGGAGTTGATTCAACCTAATTCGCTATGATTTCAAAAAAAAACTAATTCGCTATTAGTGAAGTTGATTCAACCTAATTCGCTAATAACATATTTGACGGATGGAATACGAATTGAATGACAAATTTTAAATTTATAAGATAGAATAAATTACAATTTAAGATTTCAAACATTTAAAACAACTTAAATAATAAAGGAATAAAGGTCAAATAGGTCACCGAACTACACACAAAACTGCAATTAGGTCATCGAACTAAAAAACAATGCAATTGGGTCCCTGAACTACACAAATTCATGCAAATTAATCCAAAGTGACTTGTTGACTTGATCTTCGGGTTACCAACTTTAAAAATAATATTTTAAAATAATTTTAAATAAATTAATAAATTAAAATATTCTACAAAAGTCATTTAAAATTTATCACTTTAAAAGTCTTTAAAAGTTTTTAAAAGTCTTGATTGAATACACCCTCTTTAGTATGTAAATTATGTATCTTTGGATCCGGATCTACCTTAACGCATGTAAATTATGTAATGTAGACCCAAGTCCACATAATAATTTGCCATGTTATTGTACTTTATAAATAAATCCTAGTATGATGCAAATTAAAAAGCAATGGTGTTAGGCTAGATAGCTTAACGCGAATGATGATACATAACCTCCGTCGCAATTGTAATAGCTCAATTTCTGACAAGCTACTTGTTAATAGAAAATTTCTAACTTTTTTTGTGATGCAACTTATGAATATAAATGTAGAAATATTTAGACTTTTAAAGTAGCTTTTGCTTTTTGAATTGTAAAGTTAGATAATCTTTATATGTAATTAAAATTGTTATTGCAATGTATAAGTCCTTTTTACATTTATATCTTTTTTAGTATATATGGGGTTGATAGGTATCATATATGAGAAAATTCGTAGCCAACAATAATCAGAAGGAACAATATGCTGGAGTGTATTATTAATATATCATAAAGTATGTATATATATATATATATATATATATATATATATATGAGTCAAACAGTGATCATAAAGTAAATATAATAATGTAATGAAAATCAATGTAAAGAAAACTCAAAACTATCATTAATGAAAAGAAAACAAGTCATCAATACAGGATGGCAGATTGTCATACATACCCAATAATGAATAATCTGTTTCTCTTCTCAACAAAATTCATCTTTTCCGGCAGATTGTCATGCCATCTCCGATTGGCACCTATCAAGAAACATCATTAAAGCTGCTTTATTTTAAAAACAAACATGTTCAAAAACCTGTGAAAGACGTGTGTAGGGAGGAGGGTATTATGTGCATCCATACCATACTGATGTCCACGCGGTTATCCTCAAACAATGTCCTATTGAAACTCCTTATGCTCGTCGTCTTGGAATCCTTTACCTGCAACAACGTTGTTAGAACTAATAAGTGTTGAGTTTTATAACATCAGAAGATGTCTGTCTGTATTACCAGCGGATCAGCAACTCTCCCGTGCCAAAGGACATTATCCACTACAACGACGCCTCCAACCCTTACCTGTAAATGTCAATGAAAGAAAGTGTCATTTCCTTCTGAATTGCACAAAAAATCGTCTGTAGTTACACTCAGTTGTTTGGTACAGTTTAGTGAATTCCGACGACAAAATAAAATAAATTATTTGTGTTACTAACCAGCTTTAGCAGCAACTCAAAGTATTCCTGATACATTTTCTTATCGGCATCAATGAACGCAAAGTCATAACTGCATAAAGTAGAAAATAACTCATCAGTGATATGAATAGTCTTGACAAATAATCCGAGGGAAAACCACAGCAACGTCAAAGGCCCTACAACTCGAGCCAGCTCGTTGATATAGTCGCATTGGATGGATTCAAGAATTCGAAATTAAGACATCAACAGCCAAAAATCTGCATTTCGACTTAGAATACCTGCAGCCTTCGCCATTCTGAATCATGGACCGAAGAGTATCTGCTGCTATTCCATGTCTCACATCCACCTAGTATCATGTCTTCCAATCATAAGTTGCCAGTAACTTTATCTTCAAGAACAACATCGTTTACAAAATCAAGGAAATCTCATAAACAAAGATACACAAATCACCTTGCCTGACACACCCGCTCGGTCATAATATCTCTTTGCAACCTCAATTGATTTTTCGTCTCTCTCACAAGCAACTAAACGGCCTTGCTCTGGAAGAACTAAAGCAATGGCCAAGGATGAGTATCCCTGGAGTGCAAAAACATATAATCAATTGAATGATCAAATGTTCAAACTAACCAATTAAATAGGAGGAAATATTCACAGAAATTCATCTGTAAAGATGATTCTGTAGCTGAGTGGCATGCATTCACATGTGCCATAGTAATATCAAACTCGCAATTATTAAAAATTTTAAAATTTACCGAGAGCAAACTCAACATAAAGCAATAGCCTTCGATCATTTTAAACACAACAGCATAAGCTTCTATATGTTTTCACAACATATAAAATTTAATCAGTCGACCAACTGTCTAACCAATAGCCAGTAATTTCACAGAATTTTAATTAAAGTACAAAACCATTATAAAGTCAATTAAAAGAGGCATCCTAGGACCTGCCTTCAATGGATTGGAATATACTCCATATATTGAACGATCAAACACTTATCATGTAATTTAAGAAAATGGAAAGAAAAAAAATGGTTAAGAATCTAACCATATGGATTTGCACGCACTTACAGTATAGATGCCAACTTCAATGCACCGTTTTGCTCCTTGGACCTGGACAAGCATTGCTAGTAGCTGTGCTTGATCGGGGGATACCTATTGGTAACACCGTACCAACAAACATCAATTTAAAGATCAGAATCAATTCGATTCAGGGTCTAGCCCATCAACATCAAGCAGACAGACATAACCAATTACTCACCCACCTAAGACCAAGGAAAGAGATAAGCCCATACTTAGTTATATGCAATTCAGAAATTAAGAAATCAATTTATTTCTATGTGAAGTACAGCAACACCATCATAGATGCAGACACAATTACTCATGCATCAAAAGCGTAAGGGAAAAGATATAAACCAAATGAGGTTTTACGGCTTACTTGCATCTGACTACCCCGCATTGTTGCAGTCTCCTCTCTAAGTTCGCGCAATATCTGAAACCAACACAAGATAACTAAACAAGCAGTGGAACGTGGCAATTAACTGGCAAAGAAAACTAACTAATCTTACTAATTTATTCATTTATCATTCAAAACAGTCCATGAATACAGCTAATCACCTCTGGTTCTCTGACATTGCCCAGTATATAATCATACAAACGGGGAGTAACACTGATAATCTGTTTACCCCCATATTTCGCATTATCAGACACAACTGTATCTACATCTGGTTTCCATGCCCTAATCTGATGGTGGGAGAATGCGTGGCTCTTAGTAGCCAATGAATTTATAAAGCAATTGGTGAAATGGCGGCAGTTCAATCGAGTTCGAGGCCCTAATATGAAACAAGGATTTGTGAGGATATGCACTGGCACCCAGCTTGACATTAGAGAACGAATTGAGCTGCAGACATTGGACAGTACAAAATTGAGTCTTTAACACTTAAAATTTCACTTTGGCTGGTAGAAATTTCGAGATAATGATTGAAATTCATAGAAATGGCGAAGTGGCGATGAAACGCTTATTTATTTCCATTGAATCAATACAAGTTAAAGCTGTGTGTGTGTGAAGAGACCCCTCGCAAACGAAATGGCATTATCACAAAAGCTTTTAGCTAGCAAGATTAGAATTTGATATGAAATCCAAAATACTGACATGGATTTTTGTTGTGGAAAGCTTGGAATTCTTCAGCTCAGGTTTTGCAGTGGCGAGTGCAATTAAGAGAGGTGAGCTAGGGCGGAGGATATGGGCGGCGATGGACGGCGGGAAATTGAAGACTGATTGCTGAGAGGAATCCGATTGGAGTGTCCGGCTGAGATGGCAAAAGGGAGCGACAAGGCGGATTCCGATTCCAGCAAATTCGGGAACAATTTTTTTACTCCAAGAATGAGTCCAATTCTATCAATTAAGATTTTAGTTTTTTTTTTTAAGATTTAAGTACATTTTTTTTTGGCCAAATGATGTAGTGGTACGAAGTGGTTCGAAGTCATGGGACGATACAGTATTAGTTCTTTGTGTTTCAATAGATTGAGAAAATATATATAAATAAATACTACATAGTAACATAATCAGTAGTACTAAAAAAAAGTACAATTTTTTTAAATGACTAGAAAAATTATAAGTACTATCTAATAATGTATAAATCATAAGCATAAATTGATATGCCACAATATATGAATATTTTACATTCAAGATAATAAATTGTAATTTTATGTATAAGTGGTATAACATCATACATCAATGATAAATAAATAAATAAATAAAAAAAATTAACTCGATTCATACACCTAATTTCTACATTTGGTCTTTGACGATTATTTTATTAATATTTAGTCACAAAGCTTTTAAAACATTATCACATTTAATCTTATAACTTTTAAAACATTGACAGTTTACGACGACCAAACTTTTTAGTTAAAAAATACCACAGAAAATGACAATTAAGTCAGTAATTTTGTCCATATTAGTAGCTCAGTTGATCACAGGGAAAATTTAAAAACAATAATTCAATATCAAATATCACTAGCGACAGTATAGAAGTAACCTCTCAAAGTGAGGAGAACTCCTTGCGCACACCTCAGTTAGTCATAGAAGTAAAATTTAAAAATAATGACTCAAGATCGAATTTCACCAATCACATTGTATTAACAACCTCCCAAAGTGAGGAGACTCCTTATGCACAATAAGGAAATGTATAATTTCTATGTTCGACTAAATTATTATGATTCATATCCTCACATGTTTTGTTGAACCTGGACGTGGAGCGTTCTTGGTGTTAAAGATTCGAAGATTTTGGGAACAACAAAGTAGCACATTAAAATGGACAGCTAAAGCCAAAATGTTAGTAGTAGTTTACGTACGGCTGGGCTAGTCTTCAATTGAAGAGCATCACAAAGTAGGCATTGACCAAAATTTGAAACAAGACCGCTTTCAACTTCTCCCAATAACTCTTAATCTATAAATTTGTAAAACACGTACAACACAAACTTACCATTTACCAATACACACTGTGTCAGAAACATGATTTTCAACTTATGGTCTTACTACATTCAAGATGGCATAACAAAGTTCTTTCTTTAAATCGGCGGGTAGTTAAAATGATAAATGATCTCTCGTTGTGGGAAAAATTTTAGAGATAACCCGAGCTCAATTCTCACAAGTAATGATTCCCCTGGACCAGATCCATGCCTCTCAGAGTGAACGGAAATTAGTCGGATAGAGCCAGACCGTAAAACAGATAGAGAAAGACCCGGAACACCTCGTGGTTTAACAAAAAAGATTAACAAAGTTCTGGTAGACAAAAGGTGAGAGTATTCTCAAATGGAAGAATGCTGCAATTCCTTAACAAGTAAATATCTTAGCTCATATTAAGAACCCAACACATGTTTTACTTTTACATGTCTCTCATAACATGATGTGTTGTTACTTTGATTAAGATCATGAACACAAACCTCATATGTATAAAGTAATCAAATAAAAAGGCTAATAGTCCATAGTGAAAGAACAAAGTCAATAACTATAATTACGACTCGCTAGTACTCCTCTTGATTACCAATAACTATAATTACGACGACCTGCTAGTACTCATCTTCATTACCACCTAATCACTCACCAAATACACAAACAAGATCTACATAACTGAAATAAACCAGCTTCACAAACATACCATCATTTCTGTTCTCCCAAGAATGGAGAGCACCTCGAAAACCAGCGAGAAATGGAAGCTTTGCTCTTATGCAAGCTTCGTGATTAGTTGTTTCATTCTCCTACTTTGCCTAAGTTTCAACACAGAGGTTTTGGGCTTCTGGTCCCTTAAAAACTCCATGATAACTACAATGCCGCCTTTATACAGCCTGCCAGCTCAAGAAAATGCCAGATTCTTGAATGTGGCGGGAAATGGTTATGGGAATGCGAATGCTTTCCCACAGAACCACGAGAAGTGTGATATATTTGAAGGGAAATGGGTTTACAAGCCAATGGAGAGTCCTTTGTATGAAGTATCAAAGTGCCCGTTCCTCAGCGACCAAGTTAGTTGCCAGAGGAATGGAAGGCCGGATTCCGAGTATGAGAAATGGAGTTGGGAAGCTAGTGGCTGCGTCGTTCCTAGGTAAGATTAAACATTTAAACGACCTCTTATCTATTCTCGTATACCTAGCAAGTGTAGTCTATCTATCTAAAGGCAGTAATGTCCGAGACTCGGTTTTCTTAGCTTTAATGCCACAGATATGTTAGAGAGGCTTCGAGGAAAGAGGGTGATCATTGTTGGCGATTCACTAAACAGAAACCAGTGGGAATCTCTCGCTTGCCTTCTATATTCTGCTATCCCTTCCTCAAGAGCCATTGTTTCGGTTCAAAGTGGCTCCTACAAAGTGTTTAAAGCAAAGGTAGCTAAAACCATCCCGAATTTGTCTCTATGAATTCATCCCGAATTTGTGTGTTTCTGTTACAGGACTACAATGTATCTGTAGAGTTCTACTGGAGCCCGCTCCTAGTGCAACTTGATTCAAATCAAGCTGGTTCTCCGAAGGTTTTGAGGCTAGACAAACTCGATCCATCATCTAAGCGATGGAAAGGTGCAGAGATTATGGTATTCAATACCGGACATTGGTGGACTCATCGTGGGAAGTTAAAGGCGTAAGCACCCTACATACTACTTTCATGGAAATTATGCGTGTTTTAGTACCATCGGAGGGGAGTCAAAAAAATTAACGAAGGATACCTGCAGGTGGGACTTATTTCAATACGAGGAGAAATTGACAGATGAAATGAGGATTGAATCAGCGTTTAGGTTAGCCATGCAAACCTGGGGGAAGTGGATTGACGACAACATTGATCCAACCAAGACGACAATCTTCTTTCGGAGCATTTCACCGCAACACCAAGGTCGGGATTGGTGTTACAATGAAACAAAACCAATCATAGACGTGTCTGATATGACAGTGTTCCCCGAACCTCTGACGAAGATTGTCGAGAGAACAGTTTCAAAGCTGAAAACTCCTGTGAGGTACCTTAATATAACAAAGCTATCTCAATACAGAAAAGATGCACATCCTACAGTATACGCCAGAAAGAATGGTAAACAGATGATCGAGAAAAAACTTAATCCAAAAGAAACTTACAGTGATTGCAGCCATTGGTGTCTGCCCGGACTGCCAGATACATGGAACAGGCTGCTCTATGCATCCATGGTTTTGGACGGCTCAACTTGCGGCCCAAATAGCAAGCATTTCATTTCACATTCAACTAGTTCGATTGTTAACTCCAGTAATGCTTAAAAATTTAACAAATTCTTAACCAAATTCACATTCAGCTAAGAATTCCCTGGTAAAAAAATTTCAATAAATCTTGCTTTCCGGAATGCTAATTAATGTTTTAGCATCAAATATCGGCATATTATCAGTGGCACACATTGTAACTACTTTAGAATCAAATTCAAGGAGAATAGGAAGATTTCAAGAGCAAGAAATAAAGCTATCATATTGCATAAAATGAAATTGCAACAGTTGTAAGTGACGGTATCGCCCCAAACATAAGTGTCGCTTCTATGAATGTATCACTGATTGTTCATACCACCACACGATTTACTGATGCACAGTGAATCATTTTCTAATCTTTAGAAATCTCATGGAACTGATCAGAAAAAGAAATACGATTTAGAGTGTCATATATCTATATAATCTCCCACTCAGAATCAGGAAAACCACTAGCGGATAGCTTCATGTTCGACTTTGCTACCAGAGCAGGCATCACATTTTCTTCAGCCTCCCGATTTAAAGGTTGACCTTCATGTTGTGCTACGAGATGTTCATACTCCCTTGTTGATCCCTTTTTTGAACAAAATGCTTCCCGGATTTTTTTCTGGGAATAAAAAATAGAGCTATTTGGTTAATAACACAAATGGAAGCAGTTTCACAAACACGAGGGTGGAGGGGTGACAGACCTTGTATGACTTATGTTTGACCGGTTGCTCGGGAAAACGGAGCTTGTTGCCTTCAATCAAAACGCATGTTTCCTCTAGTTGTTGCTCATCAATGAGCTCGACCATTTCCATCACTTGCTCAGTCACATCGAATGTCTCAACAACATCGATGTTGCAATTCTGTGATCTTTCTATAGAAAATAATAAGTAGACAGATATAACTTCATTTTTGTAGTAGAATTAAGAAAAAATAAAAACAGAATTAAGAAAAGAAAGGAATGGAATTCAGACAAAATTTTATTACACGTCAAACTAAAACAAAGTAAATAAATACTAGCTGAATTTATACCACTTGATTTTAAGGATGGGCCACCGAATGAGGAAATAAGTGCAAAATCTTCTACCAGAAGCCCAGAAGATTCAACGGGTGAAGTCGTATCAGAAGCTGCAGCACCTATTGAACTGCTAATAACAGGCATACTTACAACTGGTATATGATCACAACTCCCCGTTGTGGTTTCTTTAGAAGCACGTCCTCTAGCTAAAGAAGAAGTACATTCAGAATTGCCAAATTCTGGTAAAGCCACAGTTATGTGGTCACGTGCCATAGAATAACCTCGTCTATTCTCATAAACTGAAGCCATCCTATTCCTCTCCTCCGAAAGTGGAGTTGCTGACCCAGACTTTTTAAGCAGAGATTGGTCGTCTTTAGAGTTCTCTGCGATCCCCAAACTTTTTCCTCCAAGGTTGTTTTTCCCTGGATACACCTCACAAGGCACAGTATTAATGGAAATGCCTGAACGGAAACAATGATAACATTTTAAGCTTCGTTAGAAAATGACCAATAACCACTATTCGTCTATTCCTACCCTTGAGAACTTCAGAATCCTCTGAAGGTTTCATATCAACACCCCCGGGCTGTTCTACGAGGTTTTCCTTTGCCTTCTTCTCAATCTCATTCTGGGCAAATAGAGACAAGTCATTACGAGCAACTTTCACAGGATCTACATACGATCTGGGACGCAAATCTTGCATCACTTCTGAATAGAACTTCTTGACACTTTCACCGACAATTTGCACCTGACTTTCAACATAATTAACGGTGTCCTGAAAGGTAGTATAAGTGAAGTATAACAATCAATGGCCATTTGAATGGGGTTCCATGCAAAATTCGAACATCATTGTCAAGAACAACAATCATTCTTTCTACGAGGCAGCTTTTTGCTTCAAAATGAAAACTACGCATAGTCTAAAAAGCATACATAGATGAAAGACAAAGACTTCACCTGACACGTACCTCTTCAACCTCCAAGCATAAAGCTTCAAACTTCTGGTACATATTTCCAAACCAAGATATAGTTTTCAAATCCATAGCTGAATACTCCGTTGAATCAGGCATAATTCAATGAAAAACACACAGCCTTTGGGTGTTTCTGCTCAGGTGCATCAATTCAATAACTATCAGGAATCTATATGAGGGAGCTTGATCATAAGAATATAAGACCTTAAATGGAGATCAATGAAATCACAATATATAGCACATAACAATCTCCAAACAACCCAAAAGAGATTTTAAAATAAAAATAATTATTAAATTATTAAAAAAAACAAAAAAAAAAAACAGCATTTGAGCTTTCTACTCTCCACAGCCACTCCAGACATCCCACACTGACGTGATTACACTCCAAGATAAATTTCGCATACAAATATTCCAAACCCATCAATCAATTCATTAGTATATCGAAGCATAAAAATTCATTAAGTACATAAAAGTCAGAAATGTGATCCTCAACTCGAAACCAGCAAACC
This sequence comes from Ipomoea trifida, assembly GCA_003576665.1. NCBI lineage: Eukaryota > Viridiplantae > Streptophyta > Magnoliopsida > Solanales > Convolvulaceae > Ipomoea > Ipomoea trifida. The sequence continues at coordinate 509,608 of CP025644.1, forward strand.
CAATCAATTGTGCTCAAACAATTTTCCAAAAAATTAAAGAAAATTATAAAATAAAATAAGAAACTCTGCAGCTTAAGCATATCACTCAAATTCTACAACCAAACAATCTGCATAAAATTCTTAGCAAAATATCAATAGAAGTTAGAGTATTACTTGTGGCTGAATATTATATATAGAACATGATCGTCAGAATTGAAGCAGAGAAACTTACAACTCGAGAAATATTTTTTAAAACCCGGAAGCAGAAAATCGGAACTTGAAATGGTCTTAGTGAATCTGAAAAAGATATAATCTAAATAGATTACCTGGCCTGTAGAAGTAGAATCCTTGAGAAGTTGAAAGAGAGAGTTAGAGAGCTGTGCAAACAGAAATTTCTAATTATATCTAAAATAATAAAGAAAAGATTGAAGTTTTATGAAGTTAAAATAAAAATAAAAATAAATAAAGAACAAAATAGAAGTTTTAATCTACATTTTTTCCTAAATTGCAATATTACCTTGGTCAATAATTGATTTTTTTATCAGGAAAATTTTGTAGCTGCTATTTGAGTGTGTATCTTAGGTAAATTATGTCCCTATATAAAATTTATTGAAATTTTTATTTGTAACATATTAAGTGTTATACGTAGTAGTTTATTTGAGTCTTTAAATAAATAAAAAAAAAATTATCATCTAAATAGTTGAATTTAAATTGAGCATTCATCATCTTATCATATATTATGTTTGAACTAGATACACATAATATACTGCAAATGGTTCACCTTGCATTGTAAATTCATGATTTAAAATGACACATTTTGTTTAAATTAACACATTTTTTTATTATTTCGTTTCTTTTGATAAATATTCACATTTATAGTCAGTACATAATTTATTAAATGTAAGTATATAAACTTACATTTATAAATACATATAAGTTATTACCTATAAGTATATTAATGTCAAGTAAATTTAACGTTATTTTAAGTTTATAATATGTGAACTATAGATAAATAAACTTAAAGTGAAAAGGTTCATAAATTAAATGTTTAGCATATACTCATGATTATTATATAGTTTTATTAAGAGATTTAGTTGAAAATTAGCAAGTTTTTATTATAAACATAAAGTATTGATCTTATAAACATATAATTAACAAGTACCAACGTAACATTGTTTATAATTGTGCGAAAAAATAGCACTGCTAACAATATAAAAAATAGCACTGCTAACAATATAATTTATGTATGTTATAAAACGACTGCATTTTGGACCAGAATTCACCTTACATTACGATTGCATAATATACTAAGTGGTCCTCACTTGGCTTTTCATAGAGAGATTAAAGACGGAAAATATCATTGTAACTGCCCCTTGAAGCATGCATGATTATAAGCACAACTGAAGATCATCCAAAAGCATCATTTTAACAGTCTAAACAATTAAAATAAACAACTCCAAGAAATCAAACACCACAATTCAAACCCTAAGTATAAATTCCCTTTTGACACATAAAAACAGATTGAAAACCCAATCATCTGATCACAGTATCAAAGCAACATCTCTGGCCAGACAAGGCATCAAAACTCATGTTGTTCTATTGCTGGGAGGGAAAAGGATCGTACCGATAAGATCAAAGGACAGTTTGAACAAGAGGGTGCGGCTAAACTAGAGGATCATATGTACTACTCCAACATATAAGGCATTCGGTGAATGTAAATAAAATTTGAGCGTTTTAGTACAGTCATATCAGTTCCAATTATCACATTACCCAGCTGCTTGAAAATCCCCAAAGTCGTCATCTTCAACTTCCTGCGGGCGTAGGTTTCCAGTTGATTCGGATTTACCTGATTGTTCAATGGCGGGGGCGGAATCCTTGCCTTTAGGAGACTGGTCGAGACTAAATTCGGGCGGTGACCCTGAAGGAGAATTCTCTGGAGTAGCAACGGGTGTTAGGGGGGGTGGCGGGAGTTTAAGTAGTAGCGGAGATTCTTTTCGGTTCGCCTTGTCCTCCAACGATAGATTGTTTAAGTTTAAACCTTGCTCGAAGAACTTTGACCTTATGCTGCTGCCACTTCCAGCTTTCTGTTGTCATCGGGGAATAAATAAGAACAACAACAACAACGCAATTAAAGAACAATTTGGTAAATACGAGATTTTCACTGTCTTTACGTTTTTAATTTGAAGTACGAGAGTCTCCCCCTCTTTCAAACTGTAATCAACTGATGTCGTTTTCTGGAATTGTTGCTCCATCTCTTCAGCAGTTTTCTTCTTATTTAGGTACCTATTAACAGATGAGAAGCAAATAAATCAAGAAAACCGTAAAATCATGTTTCCTGTGTGGAAATCCAAGCATTTAGCCTCTACTTTTCCTACGTGGAAGAAACGGAAATGATATAAGAAAACACGGAAAATTGGATTACTTCATATGGTCATGAAGGGCAGCTTGGAAGTCATAAGCTTCGGGTCTTTCCCGGAATCCAATGCCAAGAAAAGCATGCCTACGGCGACCACCTACACATTTTATAAGGATGTCACCATTTTTAACAAATCTAAACTGCATAGCCTCTACGCATGTCACGTTGAGAATCATCTAATCGTTCCACCACACGACTCAATAAGAGAATAATGCAAATTGAAGTATATATATCTTGGTTACAAAAGATTGATTAGAACAAGCGAAATCCTCAGATAAAGTCATAAAGTTGGAGATTGTTAAGTTCGACAATTGATAGATCTACTAACAAGCCCACAATGGTAAATGGGATAAGATAAACACACAAGTAATAGAGCAGGCAAGCATTGTAAATACCAATATTCTCTTCTACTCGGAGAACAAAGTATCTGCAATGGAAAAAACAAAAACAAAAGGAACATTAATTATAGAAAACTAATACATCAACCAATCATTCCTGTGAGCAGAAAGGCTGCAATAAAATGAACGTAATCTCTCTACACCTGCTACTATCAATCACCGGCTCCACTGGATGAGGCTCCCCATCTCTCAGAAAAGCCCGGGCATAAAGTTCACCTATTTTAAACATATCAAACTCAGAGATTATATATCAACAATTGGATAAAGCAACGGAAAGTTAAGTTATATACAACCGGTTTTTCTAATATCAACTAGAGCCAACCTGTTGCCTTGTCTTCAAGTCTGATTATGCATTCTTCTCCTTTGCTTAAAACCTTTAGTGCACCCTCCCATGCCCATTTGTTCACATTCCACTCGTCAGCCCTGTAAGAAGCTAATGGTCAATGAAATTTTAGCCACAGGTGTGTGAAAACTAAAGTTTCAACAGTACTTGGTATCATTGTAGATCTGTGTGAACTAGCTGGGATAAGTTCCAATTTCAGTAAGCGTAATGGCAAAAACTTGGTGATTTTCCAAAGACTTAAAGTTGGCAATTGAAGAGCTAATAGTTCAAATAGCTCAACAAACAATATGGAAAGTTCAGTAATTAAAGAGAGAATTCAAATTCAAATGATGCAACATTTGCACAATACAAAAATATATTTCAATAAATAAGAAGTAATTAGTCAAAACCTGTATGAAGCTGCACTTTTTCTGGGAGGAATCTGTAGAATGGCACGCAACATAAACGTGAGATCACTTGATGCATCTAGTCCTTACAATCAATACAAGGAACACACAAACTAATGGCTTAACTCATTGCACGCAATCATCTCCTTCTCAAAATCAAATCTTTCTTAGTCAAGAGAACATTAGTTGGGTACTAAGGTACTTGGATTACCAGTCAAACTATGAAGCAGTATACCAAAAGAGCCTACAATCTCCAGTTAATCCACCTTTTCAAAAATCCCCATTAAGATTTTCCAGCTCAGAATATCAATGATCTAGCCCTAGTGCATAAATACAAACCCAGACCTCACAATCTGGAGTAGACTAAAGCAGTAGCACTACCAATTCAAGAATCATTTCAATTTTCAACAGCCCAATCCAACAAGATTGAATCTTTAAAATCACCAAAGTTTCTTCACTTAATTTCTATATTTATTTTAGAAAGCAAACTCCATAACCAAACATCAAAAGTCACTAAATTCATTAAACCCAAATATTCCAAAAATGATAACATATAAGGGATAAAGCCATAATTTCAATCTGAATCTAAATCAGTGAGAAAACCCATTGCAAATCCTCAATAAAGAACCAAAAATACCGCTTGAAAAAACAGAAAGGAGTGAGGTGGGTTTACCAGGTAAACATAGCATTCTGATACTTGAAAGAGAATAAGCTCTATTGCTTCTTCTTCGGACTCTTCTGGTTTCGGGTCTGTGCTCTTCTCTGTCTCCATGATCTAATCAATCTTAGCAGCTTCGCCCAATAGCTGAATTGTAATGAATTTTGCAGTCGGGAGATCAGTGTGAACACCGGCTCTGATTGGCCTGAATCGTTAAGCAAGCAATAAGGAATTCCGGATATATCAATTCCTTCCTTTCTCATTTTACTATTCTTTTATCATTATTTTATTTATTTATTTTGCTTTTTTTTTTTTTAAAGGTTTTATGAATATTTTCATTGTTTTTTAGTACACCATCATTATATTTCTTTTTTATAAATTTAATTTATGGTATAACTATAGCTCACTCAATTCTCAAATGGGAGATCACAAGTTCGAATCTCATTAGAAGCATTGACTTTTTGTGATTCAACAAATTGATAGACTATGTATTAACAAATACTACATTATTAATAATTTAATAGTACTAAAAAAATTAATTAAGAATAAATATATTTGGTATTTATGTATATAAATATCAATTACAAGTAATAAAACTAAAATAGATAAGTAATAAATAAAATAAATGAAGTTCAATTATTTGGTTGTTTGGTTGTTGGTGACAAAACCATGGCATTTGGTAGAGTAGTTTGCACGATTCCATCTTCCCCCTTGAAATGAATTTATAAGAATCAATTTTATTTTTTTGAAAACAAAAAATCAAGCTCATAAAGCGGTGACGAAAAGAGTGCAACATAATTCTTGTATCCGAAGATTATGATAAGTTTACTTTCGGTAGAGTCTATTCCACATGGTCATGTAGGTTATTACAAAGGAGTCGACTATATAAAATTTTGTAATTTCAATATTTTTAAAGGCGTTGACAGTAATAATCAGGTATATTTGTAACTAAACAGAATTATATTACTCCGTACTTTAAAGTTTGAGTACAAGTTTTAGAGCATGTTACCCCTATTGTCACGGAGCTCGACTTTTATACTACAAAGTATAACGGTTACATAATACTACGTAATAGCAACGGCCTCCTAATAAGTACAACGACTCCACTCAATAAGTGTTATGACTCTTCAGTAATTGTTGTGCGCTCTAATAAGTGCATGGACTCTTGCAACGGTTCGATTTGCTCTTTACTCCTGAACGTTACTATTTGATTGTCATCGATGTTTTGACGAGTTAGATTGCTCTAGGCCGGGTCCAGTACCATTTCCAATAATCTTGTCACGTGACTCAACTTTCATTTCACTTAAAAATTTGTTTCCTTACACTGAAAAGAGTTATCCAGTGAATGAAACATAACTCTCATATTGACTAGTGCAATTTGCCTCGCTGGTATAGTACTTTTACCTAAGAAAATAATTTATCCGGTGCACACCTCCCACTTGCGGTAACTCTCTCATCATCCTAAAGAAAAACATTACTTTCTTTGAACCCAAGCCAAAAATTGAACCAACCGGCAAATTCCAAACAAATATGCAGAAACATTTGAATGAGTTACTTGTGACAAAAAATGGATAGTGTGTCAGAGGCTCAAAGATCTCATTCTCCGAATCTCAGCACACCAAAGTCCACATATATGATGGCATCAAAGGTTTCAATAATCTGGGAGAAGATACAGTGAAAATTTTCTGAACCAGAAAAGGAAAAAATGTTTCAGTAAGGCACAGTGGCAGTCACAGTTCTGTGCCTTGGATCAGTCAACACACTCTGCACATTAACAAACCCGGCTTCTCTCATCGCCCCTTCGAGATCAGTCAAGTAGTATTCGTCGAGAAAAGGCTCAGTGCTCTTCATTAACGTAAACAGCACGGGTGGCAATTCCTGGAAACGAAAAAAACCAGAACGAACCGTGACTTATGTATCATCTGTTTGTTCGTTATTATGATGTGACGAGGAAAAGGGAAAACCTTACCTGCAGTTTCTTCGATTTTGGCTGCAAAACAAAGCAGAATATGTTAGAATGATTGTTTCAGTGGCTGAACTTTGGTAGAGTTCAAGAACATTGAAAAAGTTTGATGATTACCGAGTTGTCTGTAACAGAAAATGTTCCTCCAGGTCTAAGCAACCGAAATGACTCCTTCACTACATTTCGAATTGCTCTCTCGGGGCATTCATGAAACTGCATACCAGTAGAGTGTTTGACAAAACGAAAAATTATTACAGCTCAACTGAGGTTCGGTTTGCATTTAATTTCTTTGTTCTTAACCCGACTTTCACTATGTTCTCGAGTTCATAACAGAAATTGCTAGACAACTAAGACAAGGCTACATACCACATATGAAATGGAGACAAGGTCGAACGATTTTGAAGGCAAGCCAGTGTCTTCGCCATTCGCATGAATCCAGCGTGTAGGGTTCTTTTTTCTGTCACTATTCTTTTCCTTAAATTGAGCAACCGCAAGAAAGTAAGGCGATAGATCAAGTCCCTGCAGAAAACCCGAGTTCTATTCAACAAGACACGAGAGTTTTTGGTGTAAATGGTGCAAAAAAAAAAAAAATTTGTTAGTACTTACAGTGAGATTAGCAGAAGGGTATCTACTAGCTAGACATCTGGTGCTCATACCAATAGAGCATCCAATATCAAGAATGTCTCGGATTGCAAAACCTCCCGAATATTGTTTATGATGTTTTTCAATAGCATCGAGCCAGTTCCCACGTACAACCTGAGAAGCTTCATCGAGTGAATTGGCATCAGGGATTGCCCGCAACTCCATTGCCATAGTTGCAGGCTCTACTTCTGCTGCTGCCTGAGGCAAACAAGAACTTCGTCTTAATATCAAATCATCATTTTTTTTGGGAAATCCTACTAACTAATGAATGCATTCGACAAAAGATGTTTAAGACACAGGGAGCTCAAAGTTCTTTTACCAGCCAGGAAAGATTCCCTTCGTCGTAAGCATGAAAAGGACTGAGATAATCTGGAAAAGAAGTTCTAAAATCAATTTCTGGCAAGAATACTCGATATGAGAACAAAATAGCTAGATTGGTAACACAAAGTTGTTCTTGGTGTCTTAATACACCAAAGATAGCCTTCTCATGGTAGTTTTTTTCAATTCGAACACGCCCAAATGAAACATCAAACACCGGTTTCTAGACAGTAAAAATCCAGGCAAAAACGAACTAAATCACCATAACATTAACATACAATGCTACATTGCAAAGTGGAAATAAAGTAGATGAAATCTGCAAATTTTAACAGGGAATTGAAAGTAAAGAATGAGGGAATTACAGTCAGGGTATTCAAGAGATTGGTTCTGAATGCTTTCCATCTCTTTGTAGACATCTGATTCCAGTATTTCCTTTGCCATTTCCCTCCATGGAATATTTGTCTTCTCGGCTGTGCTGTTCCATTCCACCATATCAAATCAAACCATCATATCCTTTTCTTCACACAATCATTCAAAACAAGACACAACTATAATTTCACACATGATGCAACATATGCTTTCATAGTACCAAAACTACACTTTGCTGGGGTAACCAACCAAGATAACTAAAGATACAAACTTATAACCACAAGGTCACGGAGTTCAAATCTCAACCTTCTTTGCTTGAGCCGGTCAACTATGGGCAATTTATGTTGTTTTACTTCCTTGTGATACTTTGCCGGCTAAGGTCACAAATTCACAATGCGGGATATACCCAGTGCTTATAAGGTAACTACACTTTTGCTGGGTAACCCCACCAAGTTGGTTAAGCTAAACGACCTTTAGGCAATCTAGACTGATTTATATTAGGGTGATTCTTTAATGGCTATGATCATAAAGAATTATTTTATCATGTGATCACACTCGCATAATAACTGTAGTTTTCCTCGTTGCCCAAAAAAAAAAAACAGACAAACTTTGCTACATTGTACTTTCATTGTATTTTTGGGACAACCTGATAAAGACTTGTCTGGCGCCAAGCTTAAGCAGAGAGTAGAGAGGCTTGAAAGAAATGAGGGCTCCGACAAAGCGAGACAGCGGCGTTTCGCCGGTCCACCGGGGTCTCTCCAGCTGCCCTTCCTCGTACACCTCCACCGCCGCCGGCGCGCCGCTTCCGCTTCCCGACGCCGCCACTCGAATGCCGCCGCCGGAGATTCTCGCCGGCGTAACTCTCTTCAATGGGTCATGGATAACGACGTCCTTTGTGGAGGTTAAGAGCGCCGGGTTGAGAATATTGAGCTTTGAGGTGGCACAGAACGCCATTGCCATTTTAGAATCTTTCTCAAGTGTACCTGAAAATGGAATCTTTGTCTTTTATTCTGGTTTCAAGTAACAAACGGAAAATCTAATGATGTTGCAGATTGCCAGTTAGAATCTAATAAAACTACAGAAGAATTTTATTCTTCAACACACGAGAAAACTTATCAAAGAAATCTTAATTCACCTATCCTAGAATGCCACGTGTGAGATTTGATAGAGGTTTCCTAGTCCACCATTTTTGTACAGGAAAAATACTTACATAATTTATTTTCCCCACATAAAATCGTTAAAATATTTTTTAAAACAAATGTTTTTACTTGCATGCAGAAGCAGAACCATATGTATTTTAAAACTAATTTGGATTTGATCCAAATTACGCTAAAGTGTTTGACTCTTACTCAGACAAAGCATAACCATAATAAAATTGTTTTTATTAATTATTTGTAAACATTTCACTATTATATAAAACTCTTTTGTCCACCTCCGAACCACCACAGCCACAATTTTGTTACATTAAACATTTGGTGGTGATTGTCTGATTGACTCTTAACATTTATTTGTATATTTTATTTCCCTTAGTTTCTTTTTCAAAAGGCTCATTTTGGTATAAATACTTCTGGGGTCACATTGTGAGGGGTTCTGATTTGAATGCCAAGTCAATTACTCTGTCCAATTATTCTCTTGCGTTTTGTTTCATTATTCCCTTTGTCTTACGACAGTGTTGGCCGGTCGTCCGGCTACCTCATGGCCGTAAAACCAACAACGGAAAACCCACAACTATTATTGAGGGTGTGTATTAGGTAAACCTCACTCACTCCTATGTAGCCTGCAAACTATACAGAAGAGGTAAACTGCATTAGGAATACCTTGTGTGATAGGCTTGACCGAGAAGATATTAACAAAAAATCAAACTCGTGCTCTTTACATACGAGAGTCATGCTTTATCACCTCAGACCCTCCTTTCGCGGCATGATTTTCTATCATTAAGGCTTCGAAATGTGAAATTGGAGCAATAGGACCATTTCTATTGCATTGCTCGTCCTTGCTCTTGTTGAAATTTTCATAACTCTAATCGTTAGTTCATCCAAACAATCAATAAAATTTCTTACTCGACTGAAGGTCTGATTCAAAATTCTTTAACACAACACACATGCATACCAGAGTCAATTCTCTTATGTTTATAATTGCATTAGAAGCTTTGTCAATGACCTTTATAGTTGCATGAAAGGGTGTTAAAGCCTTAAAGGGTTGTTAATTAAGGAGTTCACATAAGGTGAGGGTGGAAGTTGAGTAGACAAAGCCGCAAATAATGAAAATATCAAACCACAGAAGAGTCATATGGAGGCTATAATGTAATATATCATGTTGCCCTTACAGATTACTATACAAAAATGATACCAATTCAACTCAAACTTGTATGAGCTCACCTAATGACTTTCTCATTTCTTATTACATTATCGAACACAAAATCTAAACTTTCTATAACTTCGTAAGACACAGTACTCTAATCCAAAAATAGTAAGGACATTCGAACATCTAGTTCAAGACAGGTAAAAATTTAGAATTTACAAATGTTGTGAGTACTCAGTACACACGATTCAACTTCTAGTTCGGTAAGATCTGCACCAGAGAATCAGAAAACACAGAAATCTGTATCCCAAAATGAAGGCAGCCATCACAGCTAAATTGAACCATTTCTGTGACTCCTTAATGCCTTCCATCTCCAATAGCTCATTGCCATACAACAAACACATTCCATCAACTCTCTGAACACATTTTGATCTCCCATTTTCCCCTCCATACTCATTTATCAGAAGACACTCAAATGGGTACTTGAAAAGACTCAGATAATGCATGAAAAGCCAGAACTTAGGCAGGCCATCCTTGTTTATGAAGTACCCAGAGAAGAGGAAAAACGCCCCAATCGTACCCCCTAGGAACGACATTCCCACAATGAAATCAGGCACTAGAGCAGCACATGCTGCCACGAACGAATTCCCCATCGCGAGAATCATCCAGGACAGCAGGGAGTAGTATACGAATGCACTGAAATCACGGCGTAATCCAACCAGCCAGTAAACCGGGACAGTGTAGACGAGGGATAGTACTAAAAGGAAAGGAAGAAAAACTATGGTGTTTGCTATTGTGTAGGAAGAGATCCTATAGGCTCTTCGAGAGGTCTCCCTCATCAGAATTCTCCTCTCCTCTAAGAAAATCGGGAGGGCTTCTGTGTTTGAAGACAGCAAGAAGGTGAGACTAAAGGCAAAGAATCCAAGTTGAGTCTGCAGCTTTGCTTCCTTTGGGTGATTATAGGCATTCTGAAATATCGTCCCGAGTAGAACCCCATTGAGCAATGCTTGAACCATCTTAGCCAAGAAAAGCTGTTTGGTTCTGAAAATGTTTCTGCAGAATCTCTGGCTCAGAATCCATACCTCCTTAAGTGGAGCATTTGAGTGAAAACTATGCTTCTCTTTGACATTATTGACAATAGAATTATCCCATTCTTCTTCTTCTTCTTCTTCGATTTGCAGGCTTTCTGCAAGGATATCTGTCACTTCAATGGCGAATTCAAGCACATTGGCGCGATAAGGGATGGGATGCCCCATGGACTTAAGCCTCTCTTCAAGAAGCTGTTGGGATCCATTGTGGAGGGCAAAGCCATTGCATAGCAACACAACTCTGTCAAGCAATTCAAGAATCCGAAAACCAGGCTGGTGGATGGTTAACACAACTGTTTTACCATGGTTCTTGGCCATGGATTTCAGCAGCAACAGAACATGAACTGCTGAAGCGGAATCCAGCCCGGAAGTTGGCTCATCGAGCAACAGAACAGCAGGATTATGCACGAGCTCCACCCCGGTTGACACCCTACGCTTCTCTCCCCCCGAGAGTGTCCTGCTGGATTCATTCCCCACTCTCACACCAGCAACATGGCCCAAACCAAGCTCCTTCAACAGCTGGGAAACAGTCTGTTTGGCGTTATCATACCCCCCGGACAGCCTGAATCTCGCGCTGTACATCAGAGTTTCCTCAACAGTGAGGTGAGGGAAAAGAGCCTCCTCCTGTGTAACATAACCTGAAACTCTCCGAAAATGTGCAGGCTTCATTGGCTGATCATTGACAAGAACATGGCCAGAAACTCTGGATGGGACAAAAATCCCAGCAAGAATATCCAGCAATGATGTCTTTCCTGCTCCACTTGGACCTGCAATTGCTGTTATTTCCCCAGGTTTGGCCTCACAGTTCACATTCCTTAAAACATACCTGGTACTCCTGAGGTTGTTGCTGTCACTGATCAACTGCCTACCTAACCTTTTGAAGTTGCCGTACGTTGGAGGGAGTCTGTAGGACAGATTCTTGGCTTCAATCTTGTATCTCTCACGGCTTGGTGCTTTCACAGGGAGATGATCCATTGAAACAAAAGTTTTTTTTTTTTTTTTTTCAAAATTTTCAAGGCAGATGATGATGAGAACAAAGATGAGGCAGTAGAAGAACTTATCAAACTGACTCTTCTTTATACTCCTTGCATACCATGCCAAAAATGTTCATTGTATTTTGCATTTTTTTTTTTGTTTGGACGAGGGGAGTCTTAGTAACCTTTAAGTATCATAATCATGCTCTGATCTACCGACTCGGGCACCCCATTTTGCAAGCATTATATAATTTGTTTAATTTTGCAATGGTCAACTATCAAGTTGGGCTGCATTCTGCACAACTGGAGGTTTAATACTTAATATTTCTGACTTCTGAGCATATAATAATATATTTGCAACTGCGGCTTGCATGCATATATCAATCAGGCTTTGTCATGCTAATTATTGATAAGGTGACAAGGTCTCCCTACAAATTTTCAATTGCCATACTAATTAATAACTTGATTTTTTAGGTGGACTGATGTTTTTGCAACCCACCCAAACCTAAGCAGGGGACGGGACAAAGCCCGTTTTGACGGATGTGACTCCAGGAGTATTTATACAAGAATAGCGAGCATTTGAAAAAAAAAAACTAAGGGAAACTTAACAAATTTGAATTTAGGAAGGTTGTTTAAGCTGCCAAACGGCCCAAACCGCCAAGAACACTGCCTAAATAGATTAGAAAAGTATCCCGACAAATTCGCACGAGATCTTCAGGAATCTTGCTTCGCTACCTTTGAGTGCCGCACCCGATCTAACACTGCCACCATACTGCCTACATCAGGAAGGCCGGTGGGTAACCGAATCCGATCTGTCAACTGGTAAAGGCGGTCAGTTGGCCCGGCTCCTGGTACCAGGGGTGCTCTAGGCTGGGTGCCCCACTCGGAGTATCCATCACCCGCCACCATAAAAATGATAGAGAACCATCTTTCAGCACACAGAAATGTTAGGAGCAGAAGTCCTTATCAGTGACAATGTCATGCATGGAAATATAAATGTAAGTTGCAATATAAAATCCACTGAATGCTGAACACCATAACCAAATCTGACTGAGGTTCCAACATGCATAAAAATGACAACATAACAGCATTGAAGGGAAGACTTTGTAAAACTTCTGCACTATAAAGAAATCCAACCAGCTTGGGATTACATCACATTCAGCATACCAATTGAGAGTATAATATGCAAGTCAAGCCTGCCATGCTGAGATGGAACAACAATATTCAAGTCATGGGTGGCGCGATTTTCCCCGGGCCTGCCATGCATGGAGCAGCAAAACAACATGAACTAATATGTTTCAATAAGAACATCATGTGCTGCACAGAACATTATATGAACAAAACAAATATACTTCAGTTGATGTGGCTATTACGCTGTTGATGTTATGTTTGCATTTTCTTGGATGATCAGAATACAGTGCTTCCAGCAAGAATGCAAGCAGATATGCAATGGATTTGATCTATTATTTGTGTTACAACTTACAAAAGGTTTTCCCGTTTAGATATACAAAAGCAATGCTGCCAGAAGACATGTATGCCAAAACATATGCAATTAACCCGTGTATCGCTACTTTATAACCAAGCTATCTAGTCTAGACATAGAAAGGTGATGAAAGGAAGATATGCTCTATCAATGTAAGTAACTTTTTTTCAGCAGAAATCTCCTAAAGAAGACGAGCTTGAAGGATTCAGGAACAAAACTCTCTGTCTCTTGCTCGAGAGAGCGTTTCTTGAAGATAACTCCTCGGATGCATAAAATTTATCAAGCACTGACCTTAAAGCCTGACGAATCGAACTAGCAAGAAATTCTCGTCTTTCAGTATCCTCGTGCTCAATGTTCCCTTCATTTTCGGTTATCACAAAAACACTAACCATCCTGCTTCCCAAGGTTGCAATCTCTGCCCTCGCTGTTTTTAAAGAGAGATTATCAAGAGCTTGCCTTAAATCCGAAAGAAGCTCGTGTTTATACTCACAAGACAAAGATGCCTTTATAGAGTACAACGCCCCCTCAAATTCTCCGACTTGTGGTTCAACTCTTAGTTCATCCCTGTCCATTGGCACAAGAATTTCTTTTGTAGCTTCTGCTGCACTAGCCCTCAGTTCTTTTATCTGACTGATAACCTTGGCAAGTAATGCAGCTTTGTCCATCTGTATTGAAATTTAACCCAACATGTTTTCAAATCATATGATTGCAATCAAGATCAGAGCTCAAACATGTTGATAAGATTAGTTCAAATTCTTTTTACCAGTCATTCTACAATAAAATATTCTCTACAAATAATGAAAGCATAAGAGACAACCCTAGCCAAATTGGTTAGACGGTTAACAAGGTTACAAGCCTAACTCCCAGCAGAAGCGGCCTATTGACCTTTTTGGTTTGAGACAGTCAGCTATAGGCAACCTAGGCTGATTTATCTCCTTGTGATCCTTTGTCGACTAGGATCACAATGCTAGATTTACATAATGCACACCACCTATTGGCCTTTTTGGGTTGAGACAGTCAGATATGGGCAACCTAGGCTGGTTTATCTCCTTGTGATCCTCTGTCGACTCAGAGGATCACAATGTGGGAATTACATAATGCACACCGCATATTGGGCTTTTTGGATTGAGACAGTCAACTCTAGGCAACCTAGCTGGTTTATCTCCTTGTGATCTTTTTTCGACTAGGATGACAATACGTAATTTACATAATGCACACCAGATAATGACTGCGGTTTCTCTTGTCACTCACTCAAAAATAATGAATGCACATTAAACACCTCCAAGCTCATTCAACAAGAACAAGTAACACTATTTGAGGCATGTAAACTAAGGAAAGCATCATTAACATAAACAAGATTTCAATCCTCAAATCAAACAATCCACAAAGTCAAAAACAAAACAATAATGATGATGATGGTATGAGAAGAAATTGACCTTATCTGTGCCAGGGATGAGGCTCCTGAGGGTAGTGAAATGGCCATTGATTCTCTCCCTGCGCCGCCTCTCAGCCTCACTATGGTTTCTCAAAGCAATCAAAGCCTTCTCCGGTTTGACTCCCTGTTGTGCAGCCCTCACAAGCTCCCCCTTTCCACTATCCAAAACCAATGAAGAAGATGAGGACAACCCATTCCTCATCACCCCCTGAAATTCATATTTCTCATTGCACAACTCACCAAAAGTGCCTAAAAATCCCATCTTTTTCAACAAATCACTCGCACAAAATGCAGAAATTCAAGAACTAACCAACACCCCAAAGATTAGACCTTTTTTGTTTTTTCTTTCACAAGAAACCAGGCGGGCGATTGGTTGGAGTGGATAACCAGAGAGAAAACACAGGCAGAGATAGTTTGGGGATTCGTGAACTGGGATTTCTTGTTGCTTTTCTGTACCTGTATCTATCATGAACTTCCATCACTAGAACCGCAAAAGTTTTGAGCTTTTTGTGTGTGTGAATGGTTAAGCTTTATCTAACACTCGTACTACATTTGGTTTCTTTTAACTTCAAACACTATTCAAGGCTTTAAGATGAGCACAAAACCATAAACCATTTAGTGAGTTATAGAGATAGTTTGGGTTGACAAGTCAGAGATGGTGCATTGACTTTGATTTACAGACCAAAATTCCTATGGTATGAGTAAAACTCCTTTTTTTGACACTAATTAAATGCTCTAATGACTAGTGAGAATTTTGATTTACGGATCAAAATTCGTATTACTGTCTGAATAAAACTCATATTTCTGACACTAATTAGATGTTCTAATGACCCGTGAGAATTAAATAACTTCATATCCACACTATTTTAATCTCATTTAATGAAATCTTCTAAAGCACTTGTTAATATTTGAATTCAAAATTTTCAAATAAATTTTGCTACTTCCAACATACATTGTTGTTAAAGACAAGTTGCTCATGGCAAAAAATAAATTATATGCAGATAACTATAGATTACAGTGCAAATATTTTAATGGTTTGAAGGTCAGCAATGGCAGCCAACTCTTGTAAACAATTTTGCATGGAGATTCATGCTGTGGTTTAATCTATATAATATGTGGGTGTTTTCTATGACACTTGGTAGCCCAATTTTACGCTAATTTTTAGCTTGTGCAATTGTTGTTGTGCAAATATTAATGTTGTGGCCTGTGGGTCAATAATGGCAAGGACCATTCACTTTCACCTTAAATTATTTGTCCTTCAAAGGCCGTGCTGTTGATGAAGAATTAATTAGCATCCTTGCCTTTTTCTTTCATTGAAATTTCTATAAAGAAAATGGCATTTGGAATCTCTCGTAACTCATGACTAGTACGAGTGAGTGTTAATATACTTTAAGAAATGTTTGTATTTTTTTGACATTGAGTTTGTTTGATAAATGATGTTTTGATTGAAAAAATTATTAATTAATAGTCGCTGCATATAATTGAATAGTCCCTGCAAATATCACCGTCACAAAAAAAAAAAAAATTAAAAACATTTAACATATGAGTGCTCGTTTTAAGCTCCAAATGGCCAAGTGCCACTATTAAATTGCACAAATAATCTTCAAGCCAACTACTTTAATTGCTTTGAGTGTTGGTCTTTTCCTCTCTAATTTTGTCTCTTCGGATGCTACCCTTTCAATTTTTCATCTTTTAATACTTGAAATAACTTTTTTTTTTTTAAAGAAGAAATATCAACAAGGTGCAAAAGAAATGAGAATAACAAATTTATCAAAATGCTAACAACAATAAAAACAAAAAGTTAACTCAAAGCAAGAAATGAAAATTAAACATGCTATGATAACAAAAAAAAAAATTAAAATAGCCTAAAAAAGGAATGTATGAGTTAGTCAAACATGGTTTTCGTTAATGTTACCCGAGTGTGATTATTTCTAACATTATTTTGATCAAATTTATCTATATTTGTCAAACTTTACCAACAAATAATACCGACAAAGTATTGTGTGGACTATGGTCCACACAATGCTGTGTGAATCATAACAAAAAGTGCATTTTTAATACACTAAAAGTATATTATTTGATAGTATGGTCCACACAATAATAATTTAATAATACCATATGTATATGTAATTTTCTACCATGACTAAAATAATAATTCACTCAACATCATATTGTACAAAATTTTATTTTAATTTTGTGTGTTTAATAAATTAATACAACCTATTTAAAAAAAAAAATCAATACAACCTGCTATTTTATTTTTTATAATTTTTGAGGGATACATTTAATCAAACAGGTAGCAAACGCAGACCACGTTTTCTGATTTCCACACTTTCGGTTTTTTAATCTGAACCAAACAGGCCTTGGCCCTTGGCTAAAAAACCAAACCTCGTCTTCATCCTTCACTGTTCCCCAGCTGTTCATCTCCACCGTATATAAAAGTGATAACATCACCCACTGAGAAACCCTTCTCTTAACACTTCTTTCTCTCCTTAGTTTATCGCTTACAGTCAAAATGTCGGTGGCGGCGCCAACTTCCTTCTCCATTTCTTCCTCCGCCGCCTCTTCCAAAACCCTAAAGCCGTCGACCGGAGCCCTGCCTCACAGTCTCGGCTACATTTCCACTTCCGGCGCGTCGCTGAAGCCTCTCCGAGCTCGGATTCTTCAGTCCACGGGCACGGCCACGGGTTCTGCTATGGCGGCCGTCATGGTCTCCGCTCCCATCGCCACCAAGTCGCCGGCTTTGCTCGATTTCGAGACATCCGTGTTTAAGAAGGAGAAAGTGTCCCTGGCTGGCCACGAAGAGGTATTTCTGTGTGGATTTTTGTGTTGAAATGAGGGTTTGTTTGAGCTCAGTATAATGTGGTTTTACTAATTGCTTTGTTGGTGATGTGCAGTATATTGTGAGAGGTGGGAGGGATTTGTTTAATCTGTTGCCTGATGCTTTTAAGGGTATCAAGCAGATTGGAGTTATTGGTTGGGGTTCACAGGTAAGGCTTTACTTTCATTTTGATTTTGCTCTGAAATGATATAGTGTTGATGTTTCATGCTCAACTCATTTGCCCCTTTTGGGTTGCATTTTGTGTGATTGGACTAATTTTCATTCTTTGTATGTTGTTGGGCAATGAATAATGCTTTAAAGGTGATAGCTTTATCTTGTTTTTCAAGTTTAATTTATACCCTTTGCCCAGTGATATGTAGTTTTTGCTTGTATTGTTGCATATTGACAGGGACCTGCACAAGCACAGAATTTGAGGGATTCTCTTGTAGAAGCAAAATCTGATATTGTTGTTAAGGTAATAATACATTAATGCTTCTTCCTTGCCTTTCCCTTCCCCACCAAAAAGGAAAAGAAAATGATGAAAGAGTGAAGTGTTAAATATAGCTCTTTGCATTGTACATTTCTCTGTTTTTACTTTCATTTCTGTCTGTCTTATATGAAGCTTATTGAATTTGTACATCTTTTTTGTAGATTGGTTTGAGGAAGGGTTCTCGCTCCTTTAACGAGGCCCGTGCAGCTGGATTTACTGAAGAGAATGGGACCTTAGGAGACATATGGGAGACTGTTGCAGGCAGTGATCTGGTTCTGCTCTTGATTTCAGACGCAGCTCAGGTCAGTATGTCTCTCGAGCTCCACTTGTTTTACATGACTACACCTGTTGCTATTTTGAGTACCTTCCTCTAAATGCTAATCTGCACGTTCAACAGCTTCCTTGATGTGTGCTTGCCTACAAGTTGAATAAATTTTGTGTGACACTTCAACTTAGAACCCTGTTTGGATTAAAAATGCTACATTTTAAGAGATAGTAACTATGCTTAGGTCTTATATTTGTCTTAACATCTCAATGGAAGCAAATAATTATGATATAA
The DNA here is from genome assembly GCA_003576665.1 of Ipomoea trifida. Taxonomy (NCBI): domain Eukaryota; kingdom Viridiplantae; phylum Streptophyta; class Magnoliopsida; order Solanales; family Convolvulaceae; genus Ipomoea; species Ipomoea trifida. The sequence goes on from CP025644.1 coordinate 528,231, forward strand.
GGATGTACTCAACATGATATTTGGTCTGCAGGCTGATAATTATGAGAAGGTATTTTCACACATGAAGCCGAATAGCATACTTGGGCTGTCGCATGGTTTCCTTCTTGGCCATTTACAGTCAATGGGTCTTGACTTCCCTAAGAACATTAGTGTTATTGCTGTATGCCCGAAAGGAATGGGACCTTCAGTAAGGAGATTGTATGTGCAAGGAAAAGAAGTCAATGGTGCCGGAATTAACTCAAGCTTTGCAGTTCATCAGGTTTCAGTGATTGGCTTCGTTTTTTCTCCCTCATGTGTTTGCCTCCACACTTTTATTTTCTATTAGACACGAATACACGATGCCTTAACATTTTTTTCTCTTTATGCAGGATATTGATGGTAGGGCAACAGATGTGGCTCTTGGTTGGTCAGTTGCTCTTGGTTCGCCTTTTACATTTGCGACTACTCTAGAGCAGGAGTATAAGAGTGACATATTTGGTGAACGAGGTGAGAACGATTTCCTGTGATGGTTCTTTTTGAGCGAGTGTATGGTCGTGGCTAAGTCCGTCTTTCTTTTCATGGATAGGCATTTTGCTGGGTGCTGTTCACGGCATTGTGGAGTCGCTATTTAGAAGGTACACTGAAAACGGTATGGCTGAGGATGATGCATATAAGAATACCGTAGAGTGCATCACAGGAAATATTTCAAAAACCATTTCAACACAGGTAAGTTCTTCCGTCTAGATTGAAGGCTTTAACTTTTAAGTTGTAAATTTGTTTTTGTGTATTTTTCTCTTAGTTTTCTATTTTCCTTATTTCTCAATAGGGCATGTTGGCTGTGTACAATTCATTGAACGAGGATGGAAAGAAGGCGTTTGAAGCTGCATATAGTGCTTCATATTACCCTTGCATGGACATCTTGTACGAGTGCTATGAAGATGTAGCTGCTGGCAGTGAAATCCGGAGTGTTGTCCTTGCTGGACGTCGCTTCTATGTAAGTTGGTTCTGCCATTTTTTTGGCGGCTCGTATATTCCTAGGAGTAAGAAGTGAATTATTGATTGTCATGGTCGTATTTCTTACAATATGGGTTAATCATCCAGGAAAAGGAGGGTCTGCCAGCTTTCCCGATGGGTAAAATTGACCAGACGAGGATGTGGAAAGTTGGTCAGCGTGTACGATCAGTTCGACCAGCCGGTGACCTTGGTCCTTTGTATCCTTTCACCGCAGGTGTATATGTGGCACTTATGATGGCTCAGGTAAGTTCTGTTCTTCATCATTTGGCTAGCTCGAAAGTTTTAACTTTGTTAGTTTGTTATATAATGGATTAATGGGTAATTTGTGGCACGGTTTAATTTTTGTTCGTTTGTGGCTCTCAGATTGAGGTTCTGAGGAAGAAAGGACATTCGTACTCTGAGATCATAAACGAGAGTGTGATAGAGTCGGTGGATTCACTAAACCCATTCATGCATGCACGCGGAGTCTCATTCATGGTCGACAATTGTTCCACAACAGCACGTCTAGGATCAAGGAAGTGGGCGCCTAGATTCGATTACATTCTTACCCAGCAGGCACTTGTAGCCGTCGACAATGGAACTCCTATCAACAGGGACCTCATCGGTAACTTCCTCTCAGACCCCGTACATGGAGCAATCGAAGTGTGCGCCCAGTTGAGACCCTCTGTCGATATCTCAGTGCCCCAAGATGGCCAAGATGCTGATTTTGTGCGTCCAGAATTGCGTCAGTCCAACAACTGAGGTCTTCGAAGACCCCCCACCACCTTAGCGAGCTAGATTCGTGAGTAAAGTTTGAGTCGGAATTATTGTCTTGTAGGTTGTTATACACTCGTACGTATCCCTGCCTGAACGTGAACAATGTTTGCTATTATCAGACTTTTGTTTTGCTATTATCAGTAATAAATAATCTTGCTTTGGACTGTTTTATTACATGAATTATGTGGCCTTGAGATTTTTTGTAACTCAGCAAGTTTATAAAGCTTTCAAGCATAGAACACAACAAATAACGATCTTGGCTTGATTACTTAATGAGTCGGTTCAAGTTTAAATTTAATGGAATTTGAATTACATTAATTATAATACCCCTAATCGAATTTGAATTAAGGATTCAAAGTAGGGAAATGATTTCTAAAAATGATTTTTGAAAAATGTTTTAGTTTTATTTTTAGTATTTGGTTGTATTGAAATTTGCAATTGGGATCTCGCGGGTAAAAACAGAAACACATAAATTTTGGTTTCGGTTAAAATTTGAATTGGGATCTCGCGTGATCCGTTGTGCATATATATACGAGTGCCATTGCAGTATTGTACATTGTAGTACTACTAGCGCGGGAACTCTCAGTGCCGCAACGAGTTGGTAGAGTATATAGATATGGCGGATGCTGGAATCGTCGAGACGGTGGAGGGAGGCGGATCACGCAGAGCAAGAGGTAAATTGACGGTGGAGGAGTACCTATACTTCATCGACAGTCACAAGGAGCTCGAACTTTCCGTCGATCATCTCAGAGAGGTCCTTCTCTCTTCTATAGATTCCAGATATTCAGTAATTGTATTTTTATAACCGTATGTATATGCATGCTTGATAACGATTCAATCGCTTCCTTGATTATTGTGATGCATATAATTAGTATAAAATTCAAACTGAGAATATTTGCTCCGGAAAATTGCTGTAAATTTTTCTGCCTGATTGAAGCATTGAAAAAACTATAATTATCGTGCAATGGAATGATTTAAATGATTTTGCGATGATCATGAGCAACATTGTAGATCGAATTCAATTTGTTATATTATAATTTTGGAATTTATTGATTATACAGATTATTGATATGCATGGCTTCGTAAAGATGAGTAAAACTCCCAAGGTAGATACAGAGTCTATATTACTCCTATGATATGAATCCGAGTTCTTATTTGTTTTTCTTTCATCAGTAAAATTTTCCTGCAAATTATTTACTACCAGAAATTTGTGTTGGAGGCTGTGGATTCATTGGAGCTGATGAACCCGGGGCGCTCAACGCTGCAAGACGACAGCGTATCATCTCATGTGCATTTGACTGTGGAAGAGGTGATCAAAGACCTCGATGATCTCAAATGGCAGGAGTGTTGTGTGACATCGCTCCACACCTTCAATGGACTCAACCACACCTCCTCCCAAGTCCAGTTCCAGAGATCTAAAGTTCCTGCTCCACCTCCAGCCAACAAGAGAACGGGAAGGCCAAAGAAGCAAAAACTCTCGAGTACTAGTGACTCGATAGCTTCATATACTACTGATATTATCAACGGTGGACTGGCTGGAAATGACAGCAGTGGTGAACTCAGGGGCGAGAATTCAGCTTCGTGCTCATCAGTGACTGCAGGAACCCTAGGACTCGGTTGATGCAGGGAAGAAGGAGATGCCCGCTAAAGAAGGTTAGTTTACTCCAACTTAAATTGCGTTTTCATGTTTCAGCCATATCTACATAGCATTATAGAACAATCTGCTTCTGCATATAATTTTGCTCAAAGAAACAGCTAGAGTGAATATAAATGATTGTAAGACTTAAGAACACAATGATGTAATGCAGAGCCATGTAGTCAAAGGTTCTGCAGGTCATTATTGAAATCACAAGAGAGAGTTAGAAAGGATGAAAGGAACATATTTAGACTGCTGGCAGTAACCTGAAAAACAAAACCACCTACAGACAGAACCAATCTTCTTCTAAAGGCTAAAGCCATTCAACTATATGGAGAGAGGAGGAAAAGGCATGGTGATGCAAATCAAACCACATGTCGATCGACTTCCAAATTAAAAAAGATAAAAAGCAAGCTATAACAAGATACACCGACGACAATCAGTATCTATAACAATTTTAAGAAATAAACATGTCCCCACATGAATACGCATCCTCTCTTTTCTCCAAATACACATGGGAGGGAGGTATCAATTGTCTCCATTGTTCACTGCAAACACATGGGAATAAATGTATTTTCGATTGGTAAGATGTTCTGTCTGAATTAGAAATTTTACAACACACAAAATATAGAACAGGAGATATTTGACAACCCACCTCTGCATCCTCACCTCCAGCTTTGTTCTGAGCATCCCCCTTGTGAGCGTCTTCTGTCAAAATTGTGAACCATAAATCGTAATTAGACTCAAAGGTGGGCATTGTGAACTAAACAAAATATTTGAGAAACAGTAAACTCATTACATCCTTGAGAAAAGATAACATATATACCTGCATCCTCGGGGATATCAGAAGTCCACAAAGTGAGATTGTCCCTGAGAAGCTGCATTATCAAGGTACTGTCTTTGTAGGAGTCCTCGTTCAAGGTATCCAGTTCAGAAATTGCCTCATCAAAAGCCTGCTTCGCAAGGTGACAAGCCCTGAAATATTTTTTAAAAATGAGATCAAGAACAGGGTTCAAAGCAATTATGCTCAAGGAGACAGATTCAAGTTCGATTGCTCAAAAAGTATTGTGCTCAAGATGAGAATTGAGAAAAGCGGACACCTTTCAGGAGAGTTCATGATCTCGTAGTAGAAAACAGAGAAATTCAAAGCCAATCCCAAGCGAATAGGATGCGTAGGTGGTAACTCAGCTTCAGCCGTAGTGGTAGCCGTCTACAAGAAATTAAAGGAATAATGAGCACACATCTGAGTTGAGAGTTCAAAGTCAAACCACAAAAAGAAGAAGACCTTTCTTTTTGTTCAAACAAAGAAAGATCAATAACGGGCAAGCAATTATACCTCATATGCTTTCAGAGAAAGATCAGCAACCTCTTTCTTATCGTTACCAGTTTTGAACTCAGCAAGGTACCGATAATAATCCCCTTTCCTGCAACCAAAAAGTAAATCAAACAAACAAAAACCCAAAGCCTAAGAACAGCAAACGACATAACATTAAGCCAGAGCCCCTCACATCTTGTAGTAAAACACAGTCGATTCCCCAGCAGTGGATGCGGGAATAAGATGCTCATCAATCACAGTCATAATATCACCGCAAATGTTGGTGAGCTCTGTCTCCACCTTCTGCCTGTACTCCTTTATCCTCTTCACATTCTGCTCATTCCCTCTCGACTCTTCCTTCTGCTCGATGGAGGACAAGATCCTCCACGACGCCCTCCGGGCCCCCACCACATTCTTGTACCCAACTGACAGCAGATTCCTCTCCTCCACTGTCAATTCCACTCCAATTTTCGCCACACTCTTCATCGCATCCACCATCTCTGCCATAATTGAGTAGCAAAAATAGCATCCTGGGTTAGATTCAGTCCAATTCCAATTTCCCAACATATACTCAGTGAGGAAAAAGAGACCAATTTTGACTTGCAAAAAGAACCAACTTTTGTTGGTAATTGAAACAAAACAGGACTGGATCTCAAGATACTAGTCAGTAATTCAGTATTCACACTCAACGGAAAGTTGAAATTTGAAGTGCCGGCGTTAGATCTTTCTGCTACTAACAGAATTATTCAAGTAATCAAGCAAAATTCAACTGAATTAAGAAATAAAACCCTAAATTGAGATCTTCAAATGTGCATAAACATATACATGCATACAGATCGAGAGGGAAAATAGGAGTGGGAAACCCTAACCGTCGTAGCGTTCCGCTTGCTCGGCGAGTTTGGCGACGTAGACGAAGTTATCGCGCTCGGAGGAGGAAGCCATCGCCGATCAAACTCAGACGTGTGTAGTTGCCGCCGGCCGACGAGTGAGACTCTCTACACTTTCTCTCTCTACCTTTTTCTTTCTTTTGGCTGCGCTGGCACTGAAGCGTGACGACTGACGATGTGTTTACTCGGCGACTATTTTTTGAGCGGTCGGGAGAGTGGACCCCGGTAATTGATTTTGGCGTAATTTCGGATGAAAGAATTTGCGAATAATTTCGGTTTCGCCCCTTAACTTCTCATCTCTTTGAGATTGACCCCCCCTTTGCTGCAACTACCTGCAAGCTAACCAACTACCAACATTCGTGTAGACTCCGCCCATGTACGATTGGATAAATTTCCCACGTCGCCATTTAATGGGAGCAATTTCAGTTGAGACATCCTCATTTATTATTAGTAAATAAAAAAATTGTAATATATATACATATACATATATATTCTTTTTTCATCGTTGTAATGTCTTTATCAACTTTGTAGGTCGGGAGACCGATCTTACTCAAAATGATAAATGACATGTGAAATGTCTCTTCGGTTGTCTCATTGATTCGAGTCACTTCAGAGTAGGTATGTGACATAAACAATTTGACGGCAAATAGTTGAATGCCTAAGTCTTTATTGTCAATGGGATATTGACACATATAGGTTTAAACTCTAAACTTGAAGATTCCTAATCTCCCTACTTTGGAGATTGCTAGATAAGGTAAATCGCGAGATGTGTTTTAGTGACGCTGGGCTAAAGTACTTGCTTTTTTCCTAGGCTATGAGAATTTGAACCTGATACTATATCCACACTTCAGACTTTTGCCCATTAAGTTATGCCCCAAGTACATGCTTTTTATTATATAGTACTACGTATATACTATATAAAAGCATGCCTATCCCTCAATAGGAGGGATTTTTGGACTTTTGAACTCTTAATGTAGTCTGGTTTTACCTTGTGCACTAAGATTTCTTGATATATAAAATTTTACCTTTGTTCACATTTACTTATCTATTTTTCACATTAACGTAGCTTATTATTTCTGAATAGGGGTGTGCAAACTTTGATTTAAGTTCGATCAACTGATCGAACTAAAGAATTTCAGTTAACTGTATTTTAACCAAAATACTTCGGTTCAATTAATGGTTAGAGGTTTTGTAAAATTTTAATTAAACGAATGCACACTCATATCATGGATAATAAAAACTACCAACAGTGATTTGTGTCGAGTGTTTATGGGGGATTGATGAAGACAAAAAAAGTGATGATGCCACTTTTAAGAGAGTTTGGAGTGAGTGGAATAAATGTTGTAGCACTGCATGTTGTGTCTTAGTCACTATTGACATGGCAGTATTTATATACATTGAGGGTTAGGGCATGATCAATAAGCATGTTACCTTGTTGGAACTTGGAACCATTCTCAATGGTTAAAAAGTATGGCAAAAAACTTTACGGCCTTAGTCAGAAATAAGATGATGACACTACATGTCACATGTTTGACTATATATAACTTTGAGTTGGACTAAACTTATATCGAGTTGCATTATATTAAATATCTTGAACTCTAAATTAAACATTTGTCCTAAGAAATCTAATGAAAGAAAATACAACTATCACATATGCATAATTAATGTCTCAAATAATACTACATTTTTTTTTTCTCTAATAAAATCAAAACACTTATCAAGAATTTTAAATCATTAATTACACTTATATGCATTTGATTAACCGAACCGTTTTAATCGAATTTTAATACTTTAACTATTAACTGAACTGAATTTTTTTTCAATTAATCGATCGGTTAACAGATAAACTGAAATGTTTTTAGCTAAAATTTTTAAATCTTTAAAAAATACATATAATAATAAATCCATAACTTCAATACAAAATCTACAGTCCAAACATCCATAGTCCACAGGGATTTCATTTTAATTTTAGAGATTTTACATTATATATTTATTTATTTATGTATTTAAAATTTTGGTTAACCGATAGTTTCGAACCAAATTAACCATTAACTGACATTTTACGAAACTCTAACCATTAAGAGAAATGAAATATTTCAGTTAAAAATAATTAACCGAAATTCTTCGATTCAATCGATTAATTGAACTTTCACTGAAATTTGCACACCCGTACACATCGAATATAATACTGTACTAAAAATATAGTACAACAGGCTTTACTGAAAAGTTGTTGAAAAAAAATCTAATCAATTTTCAGCCAATGTAATATATAACCCTTGTGCAGCAAGAAAAGAAGTCAAAAATAATGGTCGGTTTATAAAGCCAATCTTTTTTCGTTTGTCGTATTTGTATTTTATATGGGCATGTAATCTGTGGTCTGCCCACGGTGAGGATACTACTAGAGAAGTGGGAATTGGGAAACAATGATTCCTAATTTGTATTATAATTAAGTTTTCGGTTTTCCTATTTTGAATTCTGAACGGATTTCCCTTTTTTCTTTTTCCTATATAAAAACCCACAAGCGTACGTTACGTAAACTGCAATCTCTTTCTCTCTCTCAAAATCGTTTCTCCCGGAAAATCAAGAACATGAGGACTCTGCAAACGGTGGGCTACCGGAGGGGCGACGTGGTGGAGGTGGCAAGCAACGAGGAAGGCTTCGTGGGGTCCTACTATGAGGCGACGGTGGTGGACGAGTTGCCCGGCGGCAAGGGCTACGTGGTCCAATACAAAACTCTGGTGAAAGACGACTTCTCAGGGCCGCTAACGGAGGCGGTTCCCGGCGCCGAAATCCGGCCGGAGCCGCCGCGAGTGACCGCCGCCTTTTTCGACATGTACGAGGAAGTGGACGCCTTCGACAATGACGGTTGGTGGGTCGGCAAGATCACCGGAAAAATCGGGAGCCGTTACTATGTCTTCTTCGAGACCACCGGCGACGAGATTCTCTATCACAAAGATAGGATCAGAGTCCATCTTGATTGGGTTCATCACTCCTGGGTTCTCACCCAACCCGAAACCCAAACCCAAATCGTTTCTTGATTTAGGCAACTTTATATACAGATAACAGAATCTAGTCTATATATGTCACAGAATCTGTAGAATCCAAATAGATACTCAGAAAATTCGTAGTTCTAAGACCTTTGTTCATCCTCAATTTTGTGTATGCAATGTCAATACTAGATCTAAATGCATATAACATTGTTTACATTCTTGAATCAGTAAGGTTTCTGTGTATACATTAATATTGCTAATGCTGATTTCAACTTTACAAGTCATCTGACTCAACTTTAGATCTTTCTGCTACTTACAGAATTATTGGAGTAATCAAAAAAAATTTCAGCAGAATTAAGTAATAAAACCTCTACTAAATAATACCCTAAATTGAGATCTCCAAATGTGCATAAACATATACATGCATACAGATCGAGAGGGAAACCCTAACCGTCGTAGCGTTCCGCTTGCTCGGCGAGCTTGGCGACGTAGACGAAGTTATCGCGCTCGGGGGAGGAATCCATTGCCGATCAAACTCAGACGTGTGTGTTGCCGCCGGCCGACGAGTGAGACTCTGAAACTCTCTCTACCTCTTTTTCTTTCTTTCTTTTCTTTTGGATGCGCTGGCACTGAGGCGTGATGACTGACGATGTGTTTAAGAGGGTGAAGATAGTTGGGGTAGATATACAGAACATATATATATATATATATATATTCTTTTTCTGTTGTAATGTTTTTATCAATCTCGTAGGTCGGGAGATCGATCTTGTTCACGTTGATAAGTGGCATGTTAGATAGTCAAACAATTTGACTATCTAACATGTGTCTAAAACAAACTGTTTGTTTAGGTAATGGATTGAGTTGATAGAATTGAATCATAAGAGCATCTCCATTAATGCATCTTGGTGTGATTTTACAGAAACAATGCATATTTGGATGAGAAAGAGTGAGTAGAGAAAAAGAAAAGAGTTCTTTAGGAGCTTGATTTTTGTCAATTATGTAGGTTCCACCAAGAATGCAACAATTAGGCACCAAAAATTCAAACAGACAAATACTAATAATTTACATGATAGAAATTATTACTGACTCTATTATAATGCAGGATTTATTCATAAGTATTGGCTTGAACAAAAAGTAAATAAAATCAAAGATAAGCATTGCTTTGATTACACCACTCCCCCAAAAAGTGCTTTAATCCACCGGGGTTTCGCATAAACAAGGAAAACGATGTCGTATTGCAACTTCAATCGCTTTGTTGAAATCAACTGAAGTAGTGAGAATACCCATCACCACAGTGCACAAGGATATTTTCCATTTTGCGTCATCTCCATTTCTCTCCACCCAAATAGCAGAGAGAGAGAGAGAGAGAGAGAGAATGGTGGTATTGAATTGCTACCTCCCGGTGACCGCGGCGTCTACGCCCATATCTCAAGACTCAGGCGAGGCAGCGTCGCAGCCAAGGCCCACCAAAATTGTACTGCCAAAGAAGAAGCCACTGAAATGGTCCACCGGGGTGGCACCGGGGGAGTACGGTGGCCCACCCACCACCACCAAGCTCCGAAAGTACTGGGGCGGCGATGAGGACCCTCTCACCTCCGATGATTTCATATGGAACAAAGAATTCATGGACCGTATGAAGAAGCTCATTCAGGACCCTGCTGAAACTGCTTCTAATCCCACCTCTGCTCCTCCAAAGGTCTAATCTTTTTCACTTATGCTGTCATTTAATATAATTTTCTTGGCAATTGGTCGTTGGGTTTTGAGTAAAGGTCTAATCTTTTTCATTTATGCTGTTATTTAGTATAATTTTCTTGGCAATTGGTCATTGGATTTTGAGTTTCATACTAATGTGTTTCTGGATGTTTTCAGTTATTGTAGCGAATGGGTGTCTACGATAGCTCTGGAAAGAACTTTTGCTGATAACTTATCGTAGGTTGGGTAAGAGAGCATGACTAGTTGATAACATGAGTTGATTTAGCAGATTGTAGGTTGGGTAAGAGAGCATGACTAATTGATAACATTAGTTGATTTAGCAGATTGTAGAGAGGTGTTTGGTAAATTAGTTGGTAGTTGATAGCTGTTTGGTATAATTTCTTTTCTCAAAAACTTAATTGGAAAAGTTTGTGGTTGCCAATCAACTACACTGTTATCTTTTATCAGATGATTATGCTTTATTGAGTCTTAAAGGTATAGTGTGAAGTATTATATTGTGAAGAGCTTGTTTGCATAATAGTACTGCATGATCGAAGCATATCATTTTGTTTAGTGAGCATTCTCCTTACAGCTTTAGGTTAATATGCTCATATATTTGTTGCTGGGTTTCAAAACAGGAAGAGGAATCCGGATTTCTAAGTATAAACCGAGTCATGAGCCTTGACAGGTGTGATCTTTTGCTGTTTTTCTTTAGATTTTCAGTGCTTATTACGATTCATTCTCCTGCTAACATCATTCGATTTTGAGATTTTAGCTTGGAAGTTGACTTGAGCAAGGAACTAACAGCACCTTCGAGACCTTTCCTAGAAGAAAAAGTTGATGAAACTCGAGTATGATACTATGATAAAACCTTCCTTTGAAGTTATTTGCACCATCTTTGGCTTTCATTGTTCCAAATGAAATGATTTGCAGACTAGCAAAGGCACGTCTCGAAGATGGAGACCAGCACCAACAAAGCGTGAGCAAGAGAAGTGGGAGAAAGCTACCAAGGCAGCAACTGGTGGCAGTGTATGTCTTGGCTCCATGCTTTAAAAACTTATTGCTTCAAAAATGTTACGATTTTTCTCAAATTTCTTTATTAGGTTACACAAATGCACCAATCTGTTTATTGAGACTGAATTTCTCTATCTATCTCCCAGGATGTGATGTTCAGAGAGGTGAAACGACCAAAAGGGGACCCCAAAGTATTGGCGGCCCAGTCTGCTGAGCAGTATCTTAAGGTATATTCTGATTTTCATTTGCTTTTATGTAATTACGAAGCGTAGTGACCTTTGTAGAAATCTGCTATTTCATTGTTTAGAGTTTTTTTTTTTCTTTCCTCTTAATATACATAGAGTATGTTTTGGTGCAGTTGAAAAACAAATTGCAGCTGCTCACCTTAGGCATTGGCGGTATTGGTGTGATATCAGCATATGTTTCTTATTCTCCTGAAATTGCAGCGAGGTAGATACCTTTGCATTTGTTTTGCCTTTCAGTTGTTTGTTTTCCTAGTTCCAACAAAAGATGACAGGCTTTTAAAAATTAGTGCAACTCAAAGTAAATGTTATTTTGTCATCGAGTTCAGCTATGGTGCTGGCCTGCTTGGTTCTTTGGCGTATATGCGCATGCTTGGAAACAGTGTGGATTCCATACAAACAGAAGGACCTAGAGCGCTTATAAAGTACGTTTTCTTTTAAATTCTTATAAAGGACCTAGAGGCTAGAGGGTAGAATACTTTGGGTTTATTTAGTAAACTTACGGAATATTTTTATCCTTCCAGAGGAGCTGTTGGGCAGCCGAGACTATTGGTTCCTGTTGTTCTGGTCATGCTCTATAACCGATGGAACGAGTAAGGTTTTTTGCTACCGTAATTAATCTTCATAATAGAGATACCAATTAAAATTGATTGCATACTAAACTTCATTTAGAGATCTCATTTTAGCAGGCATACATTATGCTTAGGTATTTAACTGAGTGTATTTTTCTTCCCATTCTGACTCGATATGATGTTCTTTTGCGAAGGATTGTAGTGCCCGAATATGGACTAATGCACCTTGAATTGATACCAATGCTGGTTGGGTTTTTCACATACAAGATTGCCACTTTTGCCCAAGCCATCGAGGAAGCATTGACTGTTACTGGACCCAAGAGGACTGAACTATAACTATTCCACACGATTTGGGACACATCCAATGAACTCGATGGTCAATTGGTATGAACTTTATATTTAGGAGAGTTAGATATATAATTAAACACACACACCCTAAACCGAAGTGAGAGTTATACGATGTTAATTATTAGGATTAAGAATTATTCATGCTTTTAATTTGCTACATTTTATTTTAATTTTTTGTTGCTGCATTTTTCAGAAGCAGAAGTTTGAGGATTCTGCAACATGGGATATTAAAGAAAAATCAGCATCTAATCGACATCTCTATTGTCTCCTCAAAGAAATCATCGCGTTTGGGGAATCTGAGAATGCTACAATGTTTATTTATCGAAATGTATAGCTACATTGTTTATTTATCAAAATGTATAGGTGCAGAACATAATTAGAAACATGAAATATTCAGACCATAAAGTTGTATGTTGATGTTCATCATGCCTGTTGTCAGAATAGCTACTCTAGTTCTTGATGTCAACTTGTAATTCATTGCAAGATTATCCATTTTCATAGCTCCATCCCCTCTTGCAAGAATGTGCTGTTAAGTGAGTTACGCCTCTCCTAGAGCTGTCAAAATGGATTCAACTGGACGGGTTGGATTCGTCTAATGAGTTGGACTCGTTTAGCTCGATTTTTAGACGAATTGGGTTGGAGATTTCTCTAGTTAGTTGGTGGTACTTTATCTTCACTTGTTTTGTTGTTCATACATAAAATATGTAAATTATATTAAGGTTTTTACATTGTGGTTTGATGGTATCACTGTTACTTTTCATAAGAAAGGTTTTCGAGTTCCATCCAATCAGGGTTGACATAATTGTTGATCAGATACTATTGATAGATTAGAGTATAGAAGTATATTGCTTGCCCTTATCCTATTCTCATGCATACTAGGACTTTTTTCTCTGTCTTTCACACACCTTACCCAACATTCCAACCTGGATTGCGTCTTGACGGCTTTTTTCTTTGTCTTTGACGCACCTTACCTAACATTCCAACTCGAATCGTGCTTTGACGGCTTGAGCTATTGCCTCGGTTTACCGTTCTCTCAACAACCCAATAATGCAACCTCTCCATCAAACTATATAAAAATTTATATCTTATAATGTAAACATCATTAATAGGGTGCATTAGTGCATATAAGTATTCCACATACAAACACATGAAGAAGACTTCAAATATTTACAAATATATACTAATATGTATATAATGCAAAACAACAAGCTCTCGTAGCTCAGTTGGTTAGAGCACCCGTTTAGTAAGCGGGAGGTCTTGAGTTCGACTCTCAACGAGAGCATTTTACCCCACAACTTACTTAATTTTTGCCCTCACCAGCCTACAACCTTCCTTGCATCACAGTTAAGGTATGAAAATAAATACCACTGATTAGCAGAATATCAGCCTCAAGTTTTAAGATTTGTTGTATCCAATCATTTGAGTCTATGCAGCTACATTAGATGTTTAAGATTCAAGTTATGAGAGGGTGATAAAATCTTTAGTGGAAATCCTATGAATTCAATTTACTGGTTGTGCACAAGTACAAGGTTCATTTCTATAGCCGTACAGCTTATAAGATACAAGATTCCAGTTTTTCTTTAAAGAATTGATTAAAATGGAGGTTTCCATTAATGGAAGCTATCAAAAAAAAAAAAAACTGAGAGGGGCTAATGCTCTTAATTCACTCTCAAGAAATCCCAAGTGCATGCATAAACCTGGTTACTGGGTTATTCTTTAGCCATCTTCTCTTCCTTTTCCTTTCTGTCTTTAAGGGTTTTCTTTAATTTTCCTGTTCTGGAATGTTTTGCAGATAGTTTTTATATATAAGGGAGGTTTTCTTTGGCAAAATGCATCTCCAATCAACCCAGAATATCAGTCTTGAATCCCAAGTTCCTCCATTTGTCAAAGGTAATTTCTTTAGGATTCTTGTTTGTCTTTTCATATGTTTTTTTGTTGGGTTTATGAATTATGATGCTGGGTAGTTAGTAAACAGTTTATTATTTAGCTGAATGGCATAAAGTTAGAATCTTGAAGCTTCTGGGATTGAAATTTGAAAATGAATGGCTTTATTGTTTTCTGAGATGATATTTAGAGAATTAGAGGGGCTGCTTGTGATTTGTTCTTGTTGTTCACAGGCATAAGCTGATAACATGGTGCGAAAGAATCAGGACGAGAAGAAACTAAAACTAAACCAACCGATTCTGTCAGTTAGGCGATCGGGGAAAGATGACAAACGAAAGATTGATGATTCTTCTTCCCTTCATAGTGTTCCTCAGTCTGCTCTTTACAGATCAGAATCAAAGCTGGACCCCGTGAGGAGTCCAGGAGTTGTGCCGTTCGTCTGGGAAGAGAGCCCGGGAAAGCCAAAGGATGGAGTGAAACTGCAAAATGATACCACGGGGAGGCCTCGTGTTGTTCCAAGGCTTCCCCATGGGAGAATAATGGCTAAAACTAACCAGCAATGCTTTGATAGTGAGATATCTGAGGATGAAGCATATGCAGAGAGTTCCAAATCTAAGGTGTTCTTTGTTGATTGTAAATCAGGGAGTTTTAAGGGCTCAGATGAACCGGATAGAACAAGTTCAGAAACTCGGGATTTCATGATTGGTCTGTTTCTGCCAATGGCTTCAGAAACACCTATATATGTTCCCGGGAAGCAATCAGTGGCTCACGAGCTGCCAAGACCGAGAAAGAATGTGGCCAAGGCTGATAGGCCTCCTCGGTTGCAGCTAGAGCCGAGTGGTGGATGGCATTGTTACCAATCTCATGATTGTGAAGACGACGAGCACAAACATGAAACGTTATTCCCTGCTAAAGCCTGTGGAGTAGTCCCGAGATTATGTGTGAGAAGCTCGATCTTCATCCTGAATCCCGTGCCTGCAATGAGTGTAAAAACTCGGGTGCACACCTCTCCCGGGAGCAGAATGCAGAGATACTCGTTTGCTCGTTCATGCACCGGACTAAACGATGAGGTAATTAACTTCACCTTCAACTTTAATTTCCTCTCTTCAACACATTAGTCTTTTTTTCCCCTTTCTCCAATTCTCACTATCTGCACTCTTGTTCAGATTATCTTTTCACAGCGCCCAACGTCTGGTTTAACAAAGCAGAAATCAGTGGTTAGACATAGCGAACCGCCTCAAACACATGAAACGAAAGCTGTCCTTCCCAGGCTTGATTCACTGAGGTCATGCAAAAAATTCAGCAGAAAACTTCAGGAGTTACTGGCGGATCACAGTGGCTCAATGCGAGAAGATTCATGCTGTCGTGTAGAATCTCCAGTTCGGGGATCTGATTCTCCTGTGACAAAGATGAAACCACAACATAAACAACCCATCCTAGATTTTTCTTTCAGAGACAAAACAAAGCCTTTTGTTCAAGAAGGTGTGGAGTTTGATCTGTTAACTTCTGGCTATGAATTCAATGCTAAATCAGGAAGGAAAGCTGATAAGCGTTACGAGCTCACAATCACCGCTCTTGATTCTGATAGCGAAGAAGAAGATGAAAGGTCCATAAAGCAGGAAGCTTTAACTAGAAAGTTAAAACAATCACAGGAAATGATGCATTTGGAGGTTCCAGAATCTCCACCTTTGCCCAATACTCCATCAGATTCATGGCTTTTCAGGACCTTGCCTTCATTGTCCATTAAAAGTTCACCTTTAAGGCCATGCCTGTCAGAAAATCCAAGGGACCAAAGTTCTGAGGTGCAATCTGGTGATCCCCATTGTTAAACATTTACTATGTTGTTGGAACAAACAATACATGCATTTCTCTTACAATGAACACAAAGGTTTTTGATAGAATCTTACACGGGGAATGGTCAGTTTATCTACAAGTTTTGTTAATGTTATTATAAAGTTTCAAGATAGTTATCAACTAAACACTAGCCAATTTGTTCATTTGATATTATTTTTATTTTTAATAACACAATATATCATACAGTAATATAAATATTATTTGGTAGGCCCCAAGCCCCAACTGAATAGGTCGAACAATTGGTTTAGTAACTACAAAGTTCCAAATTCAATTCCCTATAAAAGTTGTCTATTAACCTTCTTCGTTTAAACTTAAACTGATCAGCTATGCGCAATCTAAGCTAATTTACCTCTTTGTGAATTGTGATCCTTTGCTAACTAGGATCACAGGGTGAGTTTCGCCCAAAACACATATTCAGGTAGCGGTTGCATGCTTTCCCGTGAAAAAAAAAATTATTTGGTTACAAAAGTATTATATCATAAACATATTTTTCTTTTAACTTTTTAAAGAACAACTAACATATGCTGATGGCAAATTATGACTCCTGAAAATAAGATATGAGACTGAAATGAAAAGTGCAGGCAATGTAGTTGACACAACAATGTTTTGGGGAGAACAAAACAGAGTGCAATTTCTTTTCAAATAATAGTGTCTAACTGCCCACTAGTTCCAAGGTGAGGTCAGTAAACTAATGTATGGTAATTGGTATATTAATAAATATGTACATATGAAATGCCTATTCTCAGACCACCACAAGTCTCATTATTCTCACATTGATTATGAGACATATACCATAAATTAACCTCACCAATCACCAATACCCGAATGAACAAGTGCTCGATGTATCCAAAATCTGATTCGACAAAAACAAAATGAAGCCTAAGGTTTAATGGTGCGCCCCTTGTACTGCGCTCTCCGAATTACAAAGTCATCGGGAGGCTGAAACTCTTCCAACCAGGTCACTTCTGAGATTGCGACTCCATCTACATCAAGCTCGCCTTTACAAGGTAAAGAAAAGATTGCACCAACATTTTAATGCTAAAACGTGTCATGTGATAAACTCATAATGATTGAGAAATGATGCCATAATGTTCCGTTACCTGGAAGATCCCCTTTGGGAGACTTCCGGAAGTAAGTGCAATGCCGGCCA
Organism: Ipomoea trifida; assembly: GCA_003576665.1. Classification (NCBI taxonomy): domain Eukaryota; kingdom Viridiplantae; phylum Streptophyta; class Magnoliopsida; order Solanales; family Convolvulaceae; genus Ipomoea; species Ipomoea trifida. The sequence continues at coordinate 545,564 of CP025644.1, forward strand.
TCCTTAGAAGAGTATGGTGGAGAGAGAATGTCAAGAAACGCACAAGGGGTAATCGCTTTAAAACAATGAATATTGCCGCCATTGCTTGGATAAAGAATTGTGGTACCACATGGATCGCTCATCTCACAATCTTTCACAACCCTTGCTGGTCTTGCACCTGAAACCCATTAAGAACTTGTAACAGAGCAATTAATGAGAGTACCAAAAGCCCAGATAGATGAGAAGAATAAGAAAATCTGTCATAATGACAATTATGTCTATGCTCGATTAAATTACCTTTAAGGATGTATCATTTCAAACAAATTTTAACCAAACTAATTTGCACAAGTATAGACCAAGTCTTGTACATATTTTGCAGTTATACTAGAAAGAACTGTAATATCAATGATCAAAAGCCATAAAATTATAATTAACTTTACATGTAATGACTATTCAAGATATGTTACATGAACACTCCTTTGCCAGGATGAAAGGTGAGTCATAGTTCATTCATCCAATTTGGTGAAAGAAAAAAAAATAGACATATTTGTCTAGCCAGGGACCTATCAGGTCCATATACAGCTATCCATAATTATGCTTAGCTTTAAATTCCAAATTTCTGTTTTGCCAAACTTCAAGGTGAATTCTCAACTCTTAGAACTACTCTCATGCCCCTCCAAAAAAACATTTGCTAGAAAAATTTTGCATTTGCATAAGACAACAGTGTGAAAACAGTACCAGCAGAAATAAGAAATAAATCAAATAATTAAAGATCCAAATATTCAAAGAAAAGTAAATTGCCAATGGAACTAGAAACTAAAAGTTCCAGAGTCTGGGGTGATCAAGCATGAAGTCATGAACCAATTAAGGCAATTAGTATGTGCTGTAGTTCAACTCAAAACTTTCAGATGCAAAATATTCACTTCAAATGACACACCTTGAGATGGATCAGAAGGCCCTGGGACATCTATCCAATCGTATGCTTTCACTAATAAAGAACCATACAGTAGCTTACTTAACACTGTCATCTCAGGATGGTTATGAAGAGGAATGACAGAGGAAGGAGGCATGCAGAATATTCCAATCTGTAAAAGTGTTCAACACACTTCCAGTGACAGAACAAATCAATAAAAACCCAGTAAAAAAAGATTTGAAACACTTACAGAAAAGCTATCACACTCATGTAAATGCAGGTACTTGATAGTTGGCATTGACCGAAGATTTCCATTACGCACACGCAAAGTACCAGTCCAACTTCGTACCGATTGTGCCTCCTGTTCAAGACCGACATCAGAAGGCTTGATTTTGTCTGAAATAAAAGGAACGCCACAAAAGTTAATACCGTACAGCATCGGAAATTATTAGATGCACCAATCTTACTGGCTACATGATACCACTCCAAAACTAATTACCATAAGTTTGTAGAAATTGTGTGTGAATCATTTGTGTTAGGCTCAAGCTTTTGGGCAATTAGTTGACATCATGTATACAAACTCTAACTGCCAACATCTATGTGCGGCCACAATGTCACATAGCTTATGTTTGAATAGCTCCAGTGCAGTTAAACATTCAGCCTATCTGTTTATGCCATTCACTAGGTTGCATAGATTCACTGCAAACTAGCTTGTGCTAATGCATAGAATTTCCACATAAGTCAGTCTAATGACGAGGGGAAATGAGCATGATGGTCTGACCCAAACTAAACAATCAGCCTCTTCAATATTTCGCCAAACAATTTTATAAGCTAATCCACAGTTCAAATACACAAAACGAATGCTGGGTTGATCACAATTGTCAAGAACACAGATCATCTTAATCTAAATTGCAAATACAGTTTTCATTTTCAGCAAAGGATGGTAGAACTGAGTTAATGGATTGTACAAAGCCCATGTCATAGCACATTTTTTCTGTGGTGGTAAAAGAAGAAAAACCATATACCACTAGTCTGATCTGTCAACTGTCAGTGGCATAAAGGTTACATGCCTCTAACCTGAATTCAAGGGCAACTGCAATACACTTCCGCGATGGGGTCAACAGAGTTGACCCCACTGGATTTAAAGAAAATAATAGTGTATGTGCGTGCACATGTGTGCGCGTGTATACTCTTAGGTTGTTTAAGATTGTTGAATGAATCCACTAAAAAAAGTGAAATTTATATTTAGTGGGTCAAAATGTCAAACTTAATAGAAAAGTGATTAAAAAGATATAAATACATATTCCAAGAGACCAAAATGTAATTTACATTTAATGGAGATGGAATTTCAAATGTCGTATTAATTTTTTTTTTCTAATTTGATTTATTAGAGAGAGAGAGAGAGAGAGAGAGAGATGAGTGTGTGTGTGTGTGTGTCCCACTGATCCAAATCCTGCAATTGCCCCTGCTTGCTTTCAATCTTTGGAAGGTGATAAAAATTTTCCTTTTCATTTTAGACTATTGAAGATAGCACATTTGACATCATGAGTGGTGTTGTTCTCTTATGAAAATTGAAGCTACTGCATAATTTCATTTTTTGCATGTCCTACAAGCAAATCTTCAACCAAGTTCTATGAAATCAAAAGACAAAGAAGTCTAAAAGAGAACATACATCTGGAAAATCCAACTAAACTATGAGCTACTACATTGGCCAACCAATCCAATTAAACTATGAGCTACAAATTCAGCCAACCAGCAAATATTTGGGTACAAGGTTATTCTCAACTAGATCATATTGATAAGTTTACAGCCAACTAGCTTGCAACATGACTATTCTACAATGTTCTCATGTTTTACCTTTTCTAAGGACTGTCTTCAACCTCAAAAAGGTGACACAACTGATAGGATAACATAGAAATGTTCCATAATATCATTATTGAGGATAAATATAGCATAATATTTGTGTATCCTCACTAAAACCATAAACTTTTAGTTAAGATAAAACATAACATTATATATGATACCAAAACATGAAAAAGGCCATGGATATGAATCTTGCATGCTGCTTGTGACCAAAATATTTATGTTTTTGGCCCATCAGAAAAAAAAAGGCATTTGGCCTAGATGTTAGGGACATGTTGAGGATAAATATGGAGTATAAAGTAATAAACGTGTTTTCTCATTGACTGAAGGGCATAATTATTATTCCTACTTCAATTTCAGGCCCACAATTAGCAAGTCAAACATATCCAGCACCTTGCCTAGTTGGTCCATGTGGTCCAAAACCTAGCTTCACAAGCAATATAAGGTAAGTTCAAGAATACGTAATCTGATAAACATTCCATAAGTTATCATATAATAGAATCTATCAGCATAGAAATAAATAAATTAAGTACAAACAAAAGCAAATAGTATCACTGAACTGACTACCAAGTCACATGGCTGATTAAAGTGATCAACAGGCTTGAAAGCAGATAGCATAGTGTCAAGAGAAACTTAACCAGCTACTAGGGTTTATGAGGAAAGCATTAAGCAACCATCAATGCATTGCATCCTCCTACCTAATAAAGCACGAACTTTTTCAAGAGCGTCTTCTGAAACCGGCCCATTCGTCGAAAGTGCTGCCTTGCAAGTATTATAAAGCTTTTGTACAGCTGGCATGTTTAGCAAACTTTATAGAACTTCTACACCAACCACGGCGTAGGCACTGAGAAAATGGTCTTATTGGTTGTAAGAGCTAGCTAAACACGAAATTCCTGTCTGAAGGGTCCTCTATTTCACTGAAGACCCTTCAAGAACATAATTGGGAAAATCCAGACTTTATATTGCAAAACCAAAGTGACGATTTTGCATCCACATGCTGCTCAAACGATCCACTTTTGCATTGTACCTTCAGTGCCACATACTGAACAAACAACACAAATATATAAGTCAGCATTTCAAACCCACAACCGAAATTCCGAAAACTTTCAATCAAAATCTTAAAGGACACATTTCCTATTTCCAGCTGCAAATGCCTAACTCTGCAACCATAGGCTATCACCAATACAGCATTCTAATCTCAAAGGCAACAAACAATTAAACTGATTTACTATGTACCCCATTAAATTGTTCAAAAGCCACATTCCATACATGCCAAGCCAAAAAACACTCCCAAAAAAAATAAAAATCTAAATCGGAAACGCCAAAACAAATCGAATATGCACAAAATGCTGCACATAATTAAACGGAACAGAGATTATGCTCCAAAATTTTGTGATCACTGAGCTGGAAAATGAACACATCAGACGGGAATGCAAATTAGATCATTACAAAATTTACAAATTTCAACTAACAATTAAAAAGTAATAGCGCAAGCGCATATCAATACAATTATACAGACAAGTACGTATATCAGTATATGTGTATGTATATAGGAATAGCAGTAACGGCGTTCATGGACGGCTGCAAGTATAGTGAGAGAGAAGTGAAGGTGTAGAGAGTCGTACCTATTCGAACGTTAGCTAACAGAGATGGCGATGGATGAAGGGGAAAGAGAGGGAGATCGCGCGAAGAAAGGGAGAGACGACGATTGATTGCGTTAGCGTAAAACTTGATCCTGGGCCCCCTTTTTGGAGCTCCGGCAGAGATCCGACCTGAACTGCTTTTTTTATTTTTAACTTTAGAGCAATTATTACTAAATTAAAAGATAAAAGTCAAATAACGCTTTTAAATGAATATTGATTGTATAAATTAGATCTCTAATTGAGCAATAAATCTTGGCAAAAGAAACTCCTTTCTAGAGCGGGGAAGGAAGTGTTGTTAAAGAATGTAGCGCAAGTCATGTCGATTTTTGCTATGTGTGTTCTTATTGTCATGAATATTTTGTCTCGCAATTAAGAATATTATGAATCGGTTTTGATGGGAGAATGGAAGATCTAATTCACGAGGTATTAATTGGATGAGCTGGTCTCGATTAACTCTTCCTAGATGCAGCGGTGGAATGGATTTTAAAAGGTTACATGATTTTAATATCGCTCTTTTGGTCAAGCAAGGTTGGTGTATCCTAACAAATCCTAGTTCCTTAGTATGCATAATTTTAAAGGCCAGGTACTTTCCTTATAATTGTTTCCTATCGGCGAGTTTAGGCCATAACTCAAGTTATATTTTGCGTAGTACTCTTGCTGGACAGAATCTTCTTAAGGAAGGCGTTTGTCGCATGGTAGGGGATGGTAAGGATACTTTGGTTTGGGGTTGGAGATGGCTGGTGGATGTTGATGACTCTACTCTCCATACTGATTGTATTGAGGAGTTGCGCCATGCAAAAGTGCGCAACTTAATGACTACTGAAGGGACCTGGGATGAGGAGCTGATTCGTGATATTTTTCATACTCATGAATCATGATGTTAATAGGATCCTAATTAAGCACTCCTATTTCACCTGACCATCGCGATTCTTGGTGTTGGAAGGGTGATATAAGAGGTCAATATAATGTGAGACATGGTTACCATTTGTTAACTTGTGCCCTTGTCATGCAAGAAGTTTTAGTGGTGTTTGTGGAATGGCGAAGGTTGTAGAGTTTGCTGGTGCCGCCGAATATAAAGAACTTTTTCTGGCGCTGCATGAGACATATTTTACTTGTGCGTGAGGTTCTAAAAACCAAAGGGGTGTGGATTGGAGGAGGTTGTCCTCTTTGTAACTTCGAGGTCAAAAATATTCCTCACCTTTTATGTGAATGTCCAATAACTTGTCAACTTTTGGGATGTGATGATGTGCTACATGAATCATCTTTTGTGGATTTTGTGAAAACAATCTTACGTGATCTGGATATGAAAGTGGGTATCACTATGGTAGCCTGGTTTTGGGTTATGTGGATGGTCTGTAATGATGTTGTTTGGAATGAAATTAAATGCAGTAGCAGGTTTATGAAATGCGTCGTTATGTGGACATGCTGCTTGCTACATAGCAGGAAGCGTGGTTGTCTGGTTCTAGTTCTGGTCAACTACAAGTGACTTGTGCTAATGATTGTGTTAAAGTGTGGTTGTGGCTCATGTGTTAGCGCAAACAACTAGTTCTTCATCTGTCCTTAAGGTGTGGGAGTCTACCCCACCTAGCTATATTTCGAGTTTGTTTTAATATATGCTATTCCTTTGATCCCCCCCCCCCCCAACAAAAAGTTAATATTATACACTACAACTTTAACTAACCAAACACATGTATAAGGTAATCTTACATTCCCAAAATTTCACATTACATTATTGAGGTAATCTTATTACCTTAGGGTGATCTAAAATTCCGTGAACCAAATGGCCTCTAAGTGTATGCACGATGTTACCTATATATTAGTTCAAGTGTATTAACGAGACAAGGATATGATAAAAATAATATTCTTTACTATATATCTTTGTATGGTCTAAACTCTAAACTCTAAGCTCCTCACATTTTCTTCAATTTCTTCCTTTTCTCACTTGAAAGTTGAAATCCACATGCACATGCTCAAACTCATGCAAGCCCAATATACAGTCATCCCATAATTTCGTTTTATGTAAAATACTATCTATATTCCATATTATATATAAGTGGAAGACAATAAATACAAATTTACATCACACATTTTAAAAATATATAAAAGTTTGTATTAATTAAACAAAAAGCTAGGGTGGAATTGGCAAATGATTAATATTCAGGGACAGGTAGGTCCTCATCTCCAGGTGAAGCCAAAACCCAGTCTCCATTGTCATCAACAACCATTCCTTTATTCTTCTCCACCCACCATGACTCTGGAACCAAGCACTCATCTTTCAAGAACCCACTGGACTTATTCACAAGCGACAAACTCCTCTTCACCTTCATCTCAAACTCCCCATCTTCCCCATTCCACCCAGCCACCACGTGAAGCATCGCCTGCAAATAAGGGTGTTAGCGAATAGAGCCTTTGGCAAACTACTCGTGTTCGTATTTGTATTCGGTAAGCGTTCATTTATTAAGGTAAACCAACATTAACAAACAAAATTTAGAGTTCGATTAAAACGAATAGAGTATGAACAGTGATAAGCCCATTTGCTAAGAGATCCTAAACAACTAAAACAAGCTGGTTTGTGTTGTTTAATATATATACAGATATGGGTAATAAGGTCATTGTACTTATTCAATTATTTGTATTAGTTTTGTAGTTGTGTTATTTGTTTGGTTATTGTTCGTGAATGTAAATTACTTTTTGTTCACGAACGAATTGTGATCATGAACATGTACATGTATTTGATTATTAAGTGTTCACGAACGTTTTTCAGTTAAAGAAACAAGTTCGTTTTCGCGAACTTTAACAAACGAACAACAACACAAACACTGCAAAAACCTTAATAAACGAACACAAACGTCTGTTTGTTTATGTTCTGTTCGTTAATACCCCTACCTGCAAATTGTGCCAGTCACTCGGGTTCTTCGACTCCTTCAAGCTCGGCGATTTCCGGGTATCGATCACCATCTCCGTCCCCGATTTCGCGTACCCCAGTAGGCTGCTCGGGTAATGCGGTATCAGATCAATCTGGTTGCGCACGTGCAGGATCTTGAGGTTGGGGAATTGGTTCATGGCTTGGTTGAACACTTTGTTGCCGACTTGGGGGCTGCCGAAGACGATGGCCGTCACCGGAATATCGGTCACGCCGTTCTCGCATAAATCGAAGGCGGCTAGAATTGATAAGCTGGCGCCAAGACTGTGCCCTGTGAGTGTGATGCTCAGGTTTTGATCTTTGTATTCGCTCCTTAGATCTTGGATCTTAGTTTGGAGTTGTTCCCTGGCACTTAGCTTAGTGAACTCTGAGTTTGGATCGTTTGAAACATATATTTTGAGCCAACCTGAACCATAGTATGTAAAAGGGAATATTGCCAATGAGCAGAAGAATGAAAATGATTACTCAGGTGATGTACAAGACTGCTCAACTAGCATTGTCTATGTTTAGTCAGACCATTATTGACTCTAACGAGAGTAGCAAATTCCTTCAAAAAAAAGCTTTCAATTCGTGAAACAGTTTACAAATTAAATTTTCATAACCCATTAACTATGAGCAAAATGAGCTGATTTACTTCCTTATGGTCAGTTAGAGTCACACAATGGGTTTACCCAGAATAGGTTATTCCCCGCCTAACAAACTTGGTTAAATTTGTCACATTTTCTTAGATTTAAAAGGTTTATTTGAAGTATGTATTCACCTTTCATGACTTTGGGAACTTCATCATCATCATCATCACTGTCACTGCTGCTAGAATTGTTACTGTTGCTGATACGAGAACCTTTTCTTAAAGATTTGGGGCGGAGCAGGGGCTCTGCGGCCTCCGGCTTGGCGCCCAACACGTTGATCCACTCGTAATCCCTGGTGGTGCCGCGAAACGCCACGTAGATTTCGCGGCGGCCGAGCGTTTCACTTACGGCGTCGGAGGCGACGGCGATGTAGCCGATCCAGTTGGACTCGCGGTCCCAGGATTCGCGGGAGAGGGAGTGGAGGAACAGAGCCTCCGGGACGCCGACTTGGGCGGTGGCGTAGAGGAAGGCGGCGACTGTGTAGTCATCGGCGGATTGGAGCATGACTTTTTGGAAGAATGAGTTTTTGCCGTAGCGGCTGGTTCCGGCGAACTTGGAGTTGGCGTCGTTGTTGAAGGCGTCGTAGGTGGCTTGGCAGAAGTCGCCGCACCGGAGGATGAGTCGCCGGAGCGTGAGGTTCAGAGGCTCCAGTAGACCTTCCCAGTTGTTGCTCCCCAGAAGCTCCTCCCATGTTGGTTCCGGTTCCATAGATTCAAGACACTGAAGGGTCACCGGATAAAGTTTCGGATCAAAGTGGCTTTAGAGAAAATGGAAGAAATAATTATTGGACTCCACTTCATCAACATATATATATATATATATATATATATATATAATATAATGCCATTGCAGTTGTGGCGCTGCATTGACCCGGGTCCCCTCTGCATCTTGTCAGGTGGACCATGATCCTAAATAAAGTATTTTTAGTATTGAAGTTGAAATGGTGTAATATTAGTGAATTTTTAGAATATAAATTATGTTACCAAAAACACGTATTGTGATTTAATGTCACCCGTTTATATCTTTATATGGGAGGGGATTTGAGCCTCATCGAGTCAATCTGGACGGATTTAATTGAAATTGTGACTATAATGATTTTTTAAAATTATAATAATAGTAGCACAATTTGATGTACTCTTTACCAGAGTGTAATTTTGGACAAGTGAATTATTACCATATTCTCAATAAAATAAAGGCATGTGGTGTGGGTTTTAATTACTTAGAAAACGCTAATCAATTTATTTAATTTTACTTTTTGGACTAAACTTTCGACAATCTTATACTAAGTTCTCTCAAGTATTTGTCAACGTGTACAATTTGAACTCTTTTGAACTCCAATAAATATACAGGACAGTCAATGACCTTGTGATCAAGTAGAGTTTTTTTTCCAAAATGGTCCCTCGACTATTGCTCATTTTCAATTTTGCATTTCGACTTTCAATTGCACCTAATGTGGTCCCTCGACTTTCAAAAGCTCACCCAATTTGGTCCCCCGTTACATATTCCGTCAAATCAGTGTTAAAATGGAGGGCATTTTCGTCCATTTACCTATTGTTAGCCTAATAAACATTGAGAAATAGTTGAGGGACCATTTTGAGAATAGTCAAGGGACCATTTTGGAAAAAAAATTATTTTATTTATTTCATTTTTGTTTATTTTCATTTTTTAGACACTATAAAATTATAATTTCTATACATTTTTTTCTTACAAATATAAATAGTTAAAATCGCGCAGTGCTGTTTTTTTACCATAGTCCACAAAGCTTTGTAAACCATGTTCCACGATATAACTACTAGTTGGAAAGCAATTTGGAAATTTCATAATCTATTGCATGGTAATTTCACAAACACGTACAAAATTGTTGTATGCAGTATAAACACGAATTTTCTTACATCATGAAATAAAGTGGGGTATCTATACCAGGCTACTTAGATTTAGGCTTGAGAGTGAGAGCGAAACACAAGACTCCATCAATACGAATAGCCCACAACTGAATATTCATCCCATTTCTAAGCTTATTCTGTTCTTTGATTTTGTTCCATGTAGTTGTTAGCACGTAAGAGATGCTAGGAGGTCCACTTTGCTTATTCATCGGCCACCGTCTCAAGCTCACATTTGCCATTTCCATCGCCGGCGTTATCAACGGGACATCCATGGACTCCACGTTCTTCTCGTCGCGCATACACAACTTAAGCTCTTCCTCTTCGGTCAGAAATGTCTCGCGTATATGCTTCGCCGGAATAGACATCCTGTTATGGTGGTTGCTTACGTCTGTTACTGTAAGTGGTTTCTGAATTACCAATTTCGCCCTCGACACCTCTCGGGTTTCCGGCAGGTGGGAAATTAGGTTCTTGATTTTCTCAGGCAGCTCTGGCGGAGGTTCTTGGGTTTGGATGTTGTTTCCGCGCTTTCGCTTATTACTCTCCGCCGCTCCCTCGTTCTTCGATCTCTTCCTTTTACCGTTCGGAGAAGGATATGACTCCGAGACGCGGGTTGTTCGTGGTTTAGTAGTCACCTTTCGGAGCCGTCTCAGTTTTTCCAAGCAGATGCTCTCCTTTGCCACCTTCTCTATCTTAATCTCCGACAAAAATGTGAGTTGTGCCGGAAGGGTATTGTGTTCGATGTCTTTGAGAGAAACCATGGTTTGATTGTGGTCGAACTCAGTGTAGAGAATTTGTTTTAAGGAAACTATGATGTGCTGCGCTGTGGTTAAGACTTAAGAGCGAATATTAGGGTATGGGATGTGTGTTATACTTATATATAGGAATCACGCTGAATTACTTTCCAAATCCCTTTAGAATTGGGAAATCGTCCCAACTGAACAATAATTACGTACTTTCCCAAGTAAGATTAGAAGTTCGAAAGTAATTGTTGATTTCTGATAGGATTTGGAAAGTAATTTTGGACAAGTGAATTATTACCATATTCTCAAAAAAATAAAAGGCGTGTATGTGGTGTGGGATTTAGTTACTTAGAATATGCTAATTAATCAATTTATTTAATTTTCTTTTTGGACTAAACTTTCAATAATCTTATACTAAGTTCTCTCAAGTATTATTTGTCAACGTGTACAATTCGAAATCTTTTGAACTACAATGAGTATACAGTAAGAAGTGATAATAATAAGGTATAACTCTAGTGCTAATGATATAAAAGTAAATAAAGTGACATCTATATTTGTCACAGTTCTGTTAAAATGTAGAATATTTTATGGGGTCAAAGGCCTTAATAGGACAAAAACAATAAATGTGAACAAAAATACGGCATTTTAAAAATGTGTACCAGAATAGAAAAAAACTAGTTTTCCTAATGCATTCGTTGTCAGACGCAGGTGGGACTTGCGTATGTATTTTTTTTTTTTTTTTTTTAACTTGGTCTCTGGCGACTAAACTGGTCACCTTCTCTAAGAAGCCGGCTACCAAGTTTTATAATCTAAAATTATAGACAATCACAATGTTATCCTAACATAGATATAATAAATTAATTATTCATAAAATTTTATAAAACAAAACTTATAAATTAATATGGGCAGAACGTCAAGGATCTTGTGGTTCAGTAACACCAAGTTGCTCCCTCATTTGAGAGGTTAGGCGCAGAACATATTCAAAACATACAATATGGGCGGAGCCAGAAATCTTAATGATTTGATACTTTGATTAAACCATCCATTAAAATTTTCAGTCCTCTATAAATTCAATTAAAGCTCATTTTCACGTACTATGTTTCTTTTCCCTGTCTTTTATTTTCTTTAATTTGCTAGCTAAATTTTTACCTCTTCTCTTTAAGTCTTTTATTTCTTTTTTCATTTGTTTATTTTCCAATCTTATAGTCTTGGACTCTGCTTTAGTATCCCGATATGAATGTTTATATTTTTTAAAATATTATTTTTCAAACCATTCTTCATTTGCATGTGTTTCTAACAATTTTGTATTTTGTAATTATTTTTAATTTTTCTATTTACATGTTGTTGTTGGTTTTATTATTAGTAGATTAAAATAAACTATAAACTCCTAAATAAGCTCTACCATACAAAACCATAATCTTAATACAAGTGTATGAGGACGGGTTTATTGATTTGTGTGGCCCTGTGTTGATAAATAAGTGAGGCCCTATCAAAATACAAATAAACTGCTAATTGAAGAAAAGTAATTCGCGTAAATAATACGACTGAGTAGAAATTTGGGTGTTGCAAAGCAATATGGAAATTTCATAATCGATTATCTACTGCGAGGTAATTTCACAAACACGTACAAAATTATACGCAGTATAAACACAAATTTTCTTACATCATGAAATAAAGTGGGGTATCTATACCAGGCTACTTAGATTTTTTAGGCTTGAGAGTGAGAGCGAAACACAAGACTCCATCAATACGAATAGCCCACAACTGAACATTCATCCCACTTCTAAGCTTATTCTGTTGTTTGATTTTGTTCCACGTACTTGTTAGCACGTAAGAGATGCTAGGAGGTCCACTTTGCTTATTCATCGGCCACCGTCTCAAGCTCGCCGTTACAATTTCCATCGTCGGCGTTATCAACGGGACATCGATGGAACCCACGTTCTTCTCGTTGCGTTCACGCAACTTAAGCTCTTCCTCTTCGGTCAGAAATGTCTCGCGTATATGCTTCGACGGAATAGACATCCTGTTATGGTGGTTGCTTACGTCTGTTTCTTTGAGTTCTTTTTCAATCGCCAGTTTTGCATTCAGCGCTTCTTGATTGTTGGGTAGGTTGGGGAGGTGGGGAATTAGGTTGTTGAGTTTCTCCGCCAGCCCTAGCGGTAGTGGTTCTTGGATGTTGATTCCGCCGCCACCACGGCGGCGGCGCTTTCGCTTATTCTCCGCCGCTCCCTCTTTCTTGGATCTCTTCCTTGGTGGAGAAGGACTCAGTTCCAGCCCGCATGGACAGCTCGACTGATCATGAAGTTTCGACAACAGAGAAGGATTCAATTCCAGTGCTGACTGGTCATTGGAGTGAAGTTCTAGCGGCAGAGAAGGATTCAATTCCAGTGCTGACTGGTCACTGGAGTGAAATTCGAGTGGCAGAGAAGGATTCAATTCCAGTGTTGACTGATCATGAGAGTGAAGTTTGGGCTGCAGAAAAGGATTCAATTCCAGTGCTGAATGGTCACGGGAGTGAAGTTTGGGCGGCAGAGAAGGATTCCCGCCGGTGGTTCGTGGTTTAGTACTCTTCTTTCCGATCATTCTCACTTTTTTCAAGCAGTTGCCCTCAACCGAACCTTTCAGTTTCATCTCCTTTTTCTCCTCCACTATTCTGACCTTTGAAACTGGTTTGGGCTCATCGTTCTTACAGATGGTACTAGGATGTCCAACAACATTAGTAATCGCATGATGGTAGTGACGATCATCAGCATCATCATCATCTTCCTCCCGCAGCAGCAATCTCTGTTGTTCGAGTTTACACGCCGCAAGTAGATACTCGAATCTGAAAGAACCCGTCGGAAGGGTATTACTGTGTTCGATGTCTTTAAGAGAAACCATGATTTGATTGTAGTCGAACTGAGTGTAGAGAATTTCTTTAAGGAAACTATGATCTGCTGCGCTATGGTTAAGAGCGAATATTAGGTTATGACCTAAGGGATGTGTGTTAGATATAGGAATCACGCTGGATTACTTTCCTAATCCCTTTAGAATTCGCTCGATTACTTTCCTAATCCCTTTAGAATTGGGGAATTACGTACTTTCCAAGTCCCATTAGAAGTTTGAAAGTAATTGTTGATTTCTAATAGGTTTTGGAAAGTATATATATATACATACATACTTCTCTTGTCTGGTCCTATCAATCTATATATCATTTTATAGGTCTGGGATAAAATTAGGAAAAAATTGTCCATACCTAAAATTAATATTTATTTTTAAACCAAAAATTTAAATTATTTTAAAGGAAAAAAATATATGTCAAATAAATTGAAATAAGATGTTTTCAAAAAAAAATTGAAATAAGATTTATAAGTTTTTAAAATTTTTTACAAAGACAACAATAATTATTAGAAAAAATTTAAGTATTCTCATATATATATATACTCATATATATATATATATATATATATATATATATATATATATATATATATATATATATTTGCCTTGAGGAAGTACCGTAAGATCTAGGTCAAATACGAGTTAAGTTTGTAATTTGGACAATTTAATTGATATTCTATTCTTTGTAGTGTAGGAGTCTAATATGGGTGAAACTTCCACTCTGTTAGAATCAGGACAAATTTTGTATTTTTATTTACAATTTACCAAAATCAATTAAGAGATACAAGTGATTTGAGTAATTTTACTAGTGTTTTTGACATGTTTTATATTTTTTTTTTACTTTCGTGTCATCTAGCCAGCTACCTATATACCTTATATTAGGGCTAGTTAAAATATTAAAACGAACAAATTTATATATGAAAGTGCACATAGCTAGGCAACAACCAAACCGAATTGGAAAATACAAAATCTTTATTGAGTCACACAATTACACACTCATTTTAATACAAAAACAACAAATAAATACACAAACTTCAATTCAATTCCCAACGAAAATACATCAGGATTATTCTGACAATTAACTTAATAATCACAAGATTCTTAGTTATAAGAAGCTGTCTTCTAGGCTGATCCTTTACCAGATAAGGTTGCCAGGCCTAAATGACAATAGCCAATACGCAATCAATACTCAGGAACGGGTAGGTCATCATCTGTAGGTGATGCCAAAACCCACTCTCCATTTTCATCCATAATCATTCCTTTATTCTTCTCAACCCACCATGACCCCGGAATCAAAAGATCTTCCCTCAAGAACTCACAAGACTTGTTCACAAGGGCCACACACCTCTTCACCTTCAACTCAAACTCGCCATCTTCCCCATTCCACCCCGCCACAACGTGCAACATGGCCTGCAAATTGTGCCAATCACTCGGGTTCCTCGAGTTCTTCAGGCTCGTCGATTTCCTGTGATCGATCACGAATTCTAATCCTGACTTCACGTACCCTAACAGGGCTCCTGGGTACTCAGGAATCATATCAATCTTGTTGCGAATGTGTAAGATTTTAAGGTTCTTCAGTTCACTCATCATTTTATCGAACACTTGGTTGCCAATTTGAGGGCTGCCGAAGACGATGGCTGTTACCGGAATGTCGGTGACGCCGTTTTCGCATAAATCGAAACCTGCTACAATTGCTAAACTTGCACCGAGACTATGCCCCGTGATTGTGATGCTCAAATTCTCTCCTTTGTATTTGTTCCTTAGCTCTTTGATCTTCGCTTGGAGTTGTTCCCTTGCACTTAGGGTAGTGAAGGGTGAGTTTGGATCCTTTGAAGTATATAGTGTGAGCCAACCTGAAACCAAAATAGGGTGACTCAAGTGAGAATAACTAATAATTTAAATATGAGATGGGGAATTCAAAATATATAAATAATACAGAAAAATCATAGTCAGGTTGCTAGGATAATTGACTTGGGTACCCAAAACGTAATATTCTAAAGTTTGTAGGAAAAACTACACTTTTTGTCCCTAAGTTATAGGGCAATAGTAATTCTCTCCTGAGTGTTGGTCATGCTAACTTTTCGTCCCTAAGTTATCACTTTTCGTTCTTTTGTGTCCATTTTTTGTCCCTGAGTTATACTAAAATTGCAAATTTCGTCCCTAATGTTTTATTAATAAAGAGACGAAAAGTGCAACATCAATGATAACTAAGGACGAAAAATGAGTATGACCAACACTTAGGGACGAAATCTACAATTACCCTATAACTTATAGGCAAAAAGTGGAATTTCCCTAAAGTTTGACTCTGAGCTGCTTGTTGGTTTTCTTTTTTTTAGCCGATCAACCATGAATAAACTATGCTGGTTTGCCTTTCGTGGAGTTGTGGTCTTTTCCTTGTGACAGAAAAGTAGAATCGCCCACCCCAGGCCCCCACACAACGGTTCGGCAGTTTGTAAAAGGATAAATTATAATGACTAAACTCATCAAAATATGCTATATTTTTGCTCACGGCACACAAAGAGTTCCTTCATTTTGAGGGATTGAAGTCTTTTGCTAGCTAAAGTTATAAGACTAACTTTCTCAAAATCACATTCTGACAGTAGCTGTGAGTTTTTTTGTAAATCAAAATATATAAATATAAAGAGGAGATTTATTAAATTTTGGAGGCTAACCAAACATGACTTTGGGGACTTTATCATCATCCTCCTCCTCCTTATCGTCGTTGTCACCACTAGTAGTAGAACGAAGCAGAGGCTCGGCGGATACTTGCTTGGCACTAAACACGTTGATCCACTCGAAGTCCGTGGTGGTGCCACGAAACACCACGTAGATTTCCCGGCGGCCGAGCGCTTTGCTAACAGCATCATTGGTAACGGCGACGTAGCCAATCCAATTGGACTCGCGGTCCCACGATTCATGAGAAAGGGAGTGAAGGAGAAAGGCCTCCGGGACGGGCAGTTTCGCGGTGGCGTAGAGATAGGCGGCCACTTCGTAGTTATCGGCGTCTTGGAGCATGACTTTTTGGAAGAAGGAGTTTTTGCCGTAGCGGCAGGTGCCGGCGTACTTGGAGTTGGCGTCGTTGTTGAAGGAGTCGTAGGTGGCTTGGCAGAAGTCGCCGCAGCGGAGAATGAGTTGCCGGAGGGTGAGGTTTAGTGGGTCTAGTAGGCCTTCCCAGTTCTCGCTTCCGAGGAGCTGTGGCCATGTCGGGTCTGTCGCCATGGATGAAGGTTTTTGGAGGATGAAGATGGGTAGAGAAGTTGAAGATATTATGTTAGCATGAAGGCTAAGGGATATTGTTATCCTTATAGACAATATAATGAATGGTGAGTGGCTTTTGGGGCTTGTAAGAGTAAACTAAATGTCCAAATCTGTCTTTTTTGGGTGTATTTAGTGTTGTCACCTCCGACACAGTAATTAATTCTCACTGAATTATAGACACCTTTAATTGGATATGGTATGATGATATGCATGAGATTAAAAAGATTTTATGCAATAATCAGTTTGGTTGGCGTGGATGACCGTGTATTCTTGTTCCTTAATAGAGGTCGGGAGTTTGAACTCCCTCTTGTATAGAAAAATCAAACTGGCCAGCATTGTCAGCTCAGTGTGAACATGGATTAGTTTGAGTATGATATGGATTTAAAGGTGTCTCCTACAATTAGGGTTTGTCATTCAGGACACGTGCGAGTGTGGATTAGTTTGAGTATGCCAGTATGGTATGGATTTAAAGGTACCCCTACAGTTAGGGTCTGTTCAGGACACGTGCGACCGTGGATTAGTTTGAGTATGATATGGATTTAAAGGTACCTCCTACGAGTATGGTCTGTTCAAGACACATCGTGGTCTGAGAAAAAATTTATACAGTAAGTTCAATTGAAAGGTAAATCCGAATAAAAAACCTATGCAAGAAAATGTAATGGTTATAATTGAATTTGTGACATTTAGGTACAGTCATACTCTACTCACTTCCCTATCCATTTTGAATAAATCAAATCTTTTTCTCTATTTCGAAATATAAAATAAAACATGCAAAAAATAGAAAAAAGAAACATGCAAGAAAGATGGGTTAAATTGAATTTTTTTAATTAAAAAACGAAAATAAAATTATAATGAAAACAAGAATCTTGGTGTCAATGATAGATGATTGGTTGTCTATGTTAAAACAAGACAAATATATCGGAATCTATTATTTTTGTCGGATCAAATTCAGTTATTCAATTAATTTAGTTGAATCTAATTCAAATTGATTTACAAAATCAAATAAGTGACCATTAATCCTAAATTTGTATTTGATATATATGAAATGAAATGCAAAACAAAAAAAAGAAGTTATAATGCCAGTTTTAAAATTTTAGAATTTAATAAGAAAATCAAGTCATTAATTTATTAAAAAATTAATGTACTTGTTCGATTTATTAAAATTGGTCGAACATAAACTCAAAATAGTCAAAGAATGTTTACTAATTAAAAACTTTTATTGTAAAAAAAAGTATATGGAAAAGAATAATGTTGTAATATGCTTCATTCAAAGTATCAATGTGATTGAAAGATGCAAATATACCCTTGCCTTTTTTGAGAATTTTATACAATTTCATGCAGTTAATTACAAATTATTCCTAATATAATCATCAATATTTTATAACTTATTTAGTAGCTAATGCAATGATAAAACATATGATTATATATATTAAATATGGGTAACACTAATCAAGATTCAATTTCTTTGGTCAATGACGATCCATCTTAGATGATTGTATAGTCCCAAACTTCATTTTTAAAGGGTTTTGGTACTAGTTACCTGTCCAACGACATGGATCGAGGACTTAGCATTTGCTATCTAAATGATAATAAGAGTTAGTGAGTGACTTGACATCTGTCATCTGACTGAAAATTTGATGTCTGTCATGTGATTGCCTTCTTCGACCCTAAAAAATAATATTTATTTAATCTTATTCCAATTAAACCCCTCAAAGACAAGCGTCATTTACCATTCATACTACTCGTGTCATTATTAAACATCACAAAAAAAATATTTTAATATCTTTAATTTTAATGTCATCATATTCTCTACTATATACATAAATATTTATAATCTCACTCATAAAAATCAATCATTTCAATAACTTTTATACTTAAAACTAAAAACCACTACCCTCCCCCTCCCACCCCCACCCCCTTCTCCCAATCTACAAGGGTATTTGAGTAAATTCATGTTCCGGTTCAAGTTTAAGCGGTCTCCAAGAATCTAGCCCATTTCCAAACACAACCTAGTCGCCCAGACCACCATTTCTCCGCTCATTCAACCATATCTTGAAAAAAGTTGAAAAACACACATCAAAATCAAAATCAAACTGAAAAAAATATTCCACTATTTAGCTAGAAGAACATAGAGTGATCAAAAGATGGCGGGTTACAGAGCAGACGATGAGTATGATTTCCTGTTCAAGCTTGTCCTGATCGGAGACTCGGGGGTGGGGAAATCCAATCTTCTCTCGAGGTTCACCAAGAACGAGTTCAATCTCGAGTCCAAGTCCACTATAGGGGTTGAGTTTGCCACCAAGAGCCTCACCATCGGTGGCAAAGTCATCAAAGCCCAGATTTGGGACACTGCTGGCCAAGAAAGGTGATCCAATATAACTCTACCTATCTCTTGTTTTTTTGGTGGTTTTCTTTGTTTATGGCTTTGGGTTGTGTTTGTGTTGCATAAAGTTCCTATCTTTGTCTTTGTTTATTTACTTTTTCTTATTTAATTTCCTGTTTCTGGGTGATTGTAACTTAGTGGAATAGTGGTTCCTATCTTTATCTTCATTTTCTTGTGCTTTGTGGTTTTGAATTTTGATGGTAGCTATATGGCATGGTTGTTGAGGAGTTCTGTAATTTTTCAACAAAAAGGAATTAATTTTGTATGAGGGAGCTTATAGGAGTTTATTAAGCTATTAAAGGTGAGTTTATGTTTGAAAATTGAAAGGTGTTTAATTTGTTATTTATTTTTTTAAATTAAAGCATAGTTTATTTGGGTTTGGATGTTTCTGTATGATGCTAGCTGAACTGGCTGAAATATGATTTTGGTTTGCTTGTTTGGGGATGGAAATTAAGCTACAGGCTGAGGTTGAGCTTTTTGAAAAGCCTCTTCTTCAAGAAGCCTCAACTTTGGTTCTTTTCTATAGAGAAGCTTGTTTTTTCCCCTCGTACCTAGACTTAAAGCATATATAAGATTTGGTTCGATTTCTACTTTTTGGAGTAGATATGCCCCAAAAATAAGCTGGCAAAAGCCGTGAAACCAGCACTTAGACTTTAGCCGAGTTAGTTGAGTAACAATTGCCACTTGTGGATTCTGTCTTTTACAGGGGCCTTACAAGTGACTTGATCAGTTTAATCTGATCCAATCGTTTTGATATGGTTAGTTTTGGGCTTAATTGAATCACATAGCTTATGTTACATTGAAGGTTAAACTTAATTGCTTTACGCTATAATTTAGGTGAAATGGACTAGCATAAAAATTTCGGGTGTTGTACTTTGTAAATCCTTTCTGGTCCTATTTTAGCTTAACAGCCATTCTTCATTTGTGTTTTTAACAATTTTGAATTTTCTAATTTTAATTTTTCTATTTGCTGCTGCTGTTGTTTGTGTTATAAACTTACAACGAGTGTTTGATGGGAACACTTGGTGTTGGAACGTTAGTTGTAACACTAACACTGAAAGTTTTAAAACACGGATTTTCTTAGAACTTGAAAAGTTGGGCAATCACAAGTGGTGAATGATACAAAAAGAAATAAAGTGGGGTATCTATTGCGGGCTAGTGAGTAGTGTGAGAGCCATACACAAGTGTCCATCAATACGAAAAGCCCACAACTGAACTTCCATCTTATTTCTAAGTCTATTCTGTTCTTTGATTTTGTTCCATGTACTTGTTAGCACATAATTGATGCTAGGGTTTCCTCGTTTCTTCGGCATGTCCCACCGTCTCAAGCTCACCGATACCACTTCCATCATCGGTGTTATCAACAGGACATCCATGGAACCCAAGTTGTTGTTCTCGTCGCGTGTACACAACTTAAGGTCTTCCTCCTCTGTCAGGAATGTCTCGTGTAAACGCTTCTTCGGAATAGACAGCCTGTTATGGTGGTTGCTTACGTCTGTTACTGTTAGCTCTTTCTTAATCACCAGTTTCTCCTCCGAGACCACTCGATTTGGGGGTAGGTGGAGAATCAGGCCCTTGATTTCCGCTGGCAGCTCTGGTGGTGGCTCTTCGCTGTTGTTTCCGCCACTGCGCTTTCGCTTATTGGATCTCTTGCTTTTCCCGTTTGGAGAAGTATTCAATTCGGGTGCTGCTTCTCCGTCCTCGCTGGAAGATGAGGCACCAGACTCCGGGGCGTCGCTTCGTGGTTTAGTAGTCGCCTTTCCGAGGCTTCTCTGTTTTGTCAAGCAGATGCCCTTCTTTACCTCCTCCACTATCGTAATCTCTAAAGCTGGTTTGGGTTCACCGCTTTTACAGGTACTAGGATGTTCAACAACATTAGTAATCCCATCATGTAGATAGTAGCGATCGAACTCATCCTCATCAGCATCATCTTCCTCTGGCAGCAATTTCTGTTGTTCGACTTTGCACGTTGCAAGTAGATACTCAAATCTATTAGAACTCGTCGGAAGATTGTCTTGTTCAACGTCTTTAGGAGAAACCATGATTTGATGGTACTATTAGACGTTCAAGAACTAACTCAGAGTACGTGTAGAGAATTTCTTTAAAGAAACTATGATCTGATGTGGTTAAGACTTAAGAGGGAAGACTAGGTTATGGGATGTGTGTTATATAGGAATCATGCTTAATTAATTTCCAAATTCTATTAGAATTGGGAAATCAGAACTTAACAATTAGTACTTTCCAAATCCTTTTAGAAGTTTGAAAGTAATTGTTGAGTTCTGATGGGATTTGGAAAGTATATATAGACAATTCTTAGAGATTTGTCCTAGCAGAATCAGGTCTGGTTCTAACATTTTATAGGTCCAGAGCATACTAAAAAAAGGCCCTACATAAAATTAATATATATTTAAAATCTAAAATTTCAATTACATATTAAAAAAAAACTAATTTCAAATTACTTGAAATAAGATTTACAGATTTTTAAAAATTTTACATACACAACAGGTCAACAGTAATTATTAGAAAAATCTAAAGGCTTGTTTACAAACGAAAATTGTTTTTTTTGTTTTCTGTTTTTTAATTTCTCAATTTTCATTCTATGTTTTTCATTCTAAACTTGTTTACTAACACATTTTTTTCAAATTTATTTTTTTTAGATTAACATTATAAAATTAACAAGTTTAATTTCGAGTGATTTTTAGACCTTATATTTAAAATATTTTATGATATATTTGGTTTAAATAGAATAAATATAATTTTAACTTTTAACTCTAATATATGTACGATTTTTATATTTGATATTCGAATCAAATTTATATTTGCATATAATATAACTAAAAATATATATATATACTTTGCTTTCAAAAAAAAAAAAATATATATATATATATACCTGAACCAATAATCTATTAAGTTCACCTAAAATGTAATTTAGATAATATTAATATTTTTTGAGCTAATATTTAAAATATTTTTGATTATATTATTTGAATGACATGTATATAGATATATAATTTTTACTTTAAATTCTAATATATGTGAAATTTTAATATCTAATATCCGGACCAAATTGTATTACGATATAATATAACTAAAAATAATTGAACCAATAATCAACTGAGTTCAATTAAAATCTAAAACTTGGTATAGATTCAATTTTTAATTTTGATAATGTGAATAATGTCTCACTTCAAACGTAAGCAATTAAGTTATGTTTAAATAAGTAATCCTATGCCAAGGGCCTTGTAGTCCAGTGGCATCAAACCCTTCCCTTTATACGGGAGGTGGTGGGTTCGAGCCTCAGTGGAGGCCTTGCTGTCTCTTTGTGCTTCAGTAGGTTGAGAAAGTAGTTTATATTCATCTTGATTTTCTTTTGCTTTGTGGATTTGATGGTGGCTATATGGCATGCTTGTTGAGGAGTTCTGTAATTTTCCCCTCCTACCTAGCTAGACTTAAACCATATATAAATCTTTAGTGTTTGGTTTGGTTTCTACTTTTTGTAGTAGATATGGCCTCAAAATAACCTGGCAAAAGCCGAGAAATCAGCACTAAGAATGGTTATGCTAAGTGTTGAGCATAAATAATATATAAACATAAATGTGCAGTCCAACTATTAGCTTAGGCTTCAATTCTAAGGTCTACCATCGTGAACGTCTTTCTTCCTCTATTGCAGGTATCGAGCCATTACGAGTGCATACTACCGAGGAGCGGTTGGTGCACTACTTGTATACGATGTGACTAGGCATGTTACATTCGAGAACGTGACGAGATGGCTGAAGGAGCTGAGGGACCACACGGACCCTAACATTGTAGTAATGCTCATAGGCAACAAGTCGGATCTTCGACATCTCGTGGCGGTTCCAACCGAGGAAGGCAAGAATCTCGCGGAGAGGGAGGCTCTCTACTTCATGGAAACTTCGGCGCTGGAAGCGACCAATGTGGAAAACGCGTTCACTGAAGTCCTCACTCAAATCCATCACATCGTGGTCAAGAAGGCAGTCGAGGCTGGGGACGAAGGTGCCACTTCGTCTGCCCCGCCCAAAGGGGAGACCATTAACATAAAAAACGACGGGTCTACTTGGAAAAGAATCGGGTGCTGTTCAAGCTAGGGCGGGCTCGAGAGTCGAGACTGAGCTTTTACCAGAAACTCCTCTTATTGTACATCATTAAATCAAGATTTTCAACTTTGTTTTCTCTTCTTTCATTATCACTTAGGTTTCTTGTTTTGGGAATTTATGGTATGGATATGCAAGGCTGAGAACTTGCAAAGCAGTTCTCTCTTGGAAACTGAACTTCAATATATGTGAGCCCATATGAACAAGAGCCTCTATGGGGAAGTTGAAGTCTGACAGACAAGTTTACTTGTGTGTCCCACTGTCTGTTTCAGAAACTAAGGCAATTCAGATATGTTTTCCACATGTGTTTTTTTTTTTTTTTTTTTTTTTGGAGAATAGCCAATATATTAATAAGTAGGAACTTTACAACAAAGTTTGATGAAATGGTAAGTCATTTCTTATTGTTAGACACAGAAACAACTTTTCTAGTTAAGCTATGGAAAATTTGATTCACAGACTGTTTTATAAATTGAAAACTTTTCTTGAATGTTCCGTTAGAGTCATTAGTGATTTTAGAGTCATTAGCGATCTAACCAAACTTAGACAAGACTAGTTTAACAGTCTTGCAAATCACATGTGCCTTTTTAGTTTTGTTAAGGTTGTAAATCATTGGTAACAGCACCGACAATTATTTGCTTGAGGCCGATAGGTACTAAGCAGGTGGGAGTTTTATTATGTGGAATCTATGGATTCTTTCTTGGATGGGATAGGTCCTTTCTCGTCACGCATGGGCTTACCCCTCTTTTAAGACAAAGTATTTTGGGACCAAGTTCACCTTGCAAAGTAAATCTGAATTCAAAATACACAATTTATATACTGAATGTTCAAAATTTATATATTGAAAGTTCACAATTTACATACTAAACGTTCATAATTTACATACAAATTGTGAACATTCAGTATGTAAATTGTGTGTTTTGGACACGGATCGACCTTGCAAGGTGGACACAAGTCCATGGTATAACTATTGCTCCTTTAAGCAGTCCTTTTCTGCCCTTTTGGATAGAGCTTGTTGCATAGAACTTTCTTAGTACAATTTATTTTTCAGGTGTAATTAATTAGTTATTACACAATAGTAGAGTTTAATCCTTGGATACTCTTGTTTTTGTTGTCACCTGTTGCTTTTATTTTTAAAAGTCTAATTTATTCTTAATAATTTGGTAAAATAAAAAATGAAACTCAAAAAAAAGGAAAAACATATACCAAAAACAAGTACTAAATATTAGCAAGTGTTAGGTTTAGTTAGTTGTGCTTTATAGTTGTACAATATACTTATTGTGTTATATGTTTTTTTGTTAGACTACAATGGCATCCTCATACTCTATCTTCTCTGTGGATCGTCATCATGTCTCGGAGCTTACTTTCAAGCCATGTTGCATCATCTTATTAGACCATACGTTTCTACACCCAAATTTGTCTTTTAAACCCGTGCAAACCTCGGTCATAGGGTCGTGGCCTTGGAAGTGATGTTTTAGCCTCTTTCCGCTTAAGATCCTCAAGAGCCCCTATACTGTTTAACAAAATTTAACTTTTACTTTCATAAATATTTTGATTTTGACATATTCGAGCATCACTGCATCAATATCTCATTTGTAAAAGTTTAATTCCACACAACTTTGTTGAATATGACACTTCGCACATTGCGTGTAGCATTAATTAGTTCTCAAAGAAAAGCATTGCAAGTATTATTTTTTTCTTTTTTCATTTTTTTCAAATATTACAAGATCTTTACAAAAATAAAAATAAAAATAAAATAAAATAAAAAGAGAAAAATGTCCACTAAGAGTTAAAAATCTCTCCGCATAATGTGGCGCAACAGGGGTGCCACGTGGCAGAATTTTATTCTTCGCCGTGAAAATCTGACTCCCTAACAATGTCCCATGTTACTGTTCCAATAATCTTATCCGGTGCCGGCGTAGCACGGCGTTTCCACCCTACACCGCCGGAAAACCACCGAGCATTCCGGCAGCTCGCCCAGATCGCCGAACAACGACTGGTCCTCTTCCCTAATAGGCAACGTGAGCGCCACGTCGGTATCGTGGCACAGCGTGGGCCCCGCAACCGCCGTGGCGCTCTCCATAAAACAGCAGGGCCCCACGTCGGAAAACCACCCCATCTCGCCGCCGGCGAGCTCCGGGAAGGTGTCGTTCTCCGGGTCCGGGTCGGCGAAGATGGGCAGCTCCTCCTTGGGAGCCGGCTTGGGCGGCGAGCCGGGGTCCGCGGCGGAATCAGTCGGCGTCGTGGCGGCGGAAGAGGAAGAAGTTGCGGCGCCGGTGCCGGCGGCGTAGTGGTGGTGGATTTTGGTGGGGTGAGGATGGTTGTGCTCAGAGGAGTAGGTGATGAGGAGCATGGTGGGGTCCAGGCGGCTGCGTTCAACTTGTTTTCTAGCTGGACATCCTTTTGAGCTGCTACATCGATAATATCCCCTGCATGCAACACATGCATTCACTATTATTTCTTTTATTTTAATTATATTATTTAATCACTTTTATGCCAAAAAACAAATAATTATCTAATAAACAAAGTAACATAAAAAGATGCACTATTAAACAAATATTTTTATTGACAATGATCTTGTGGTTAAGTGGCATGTAATGGCTCTCCCAAATGGGAGGTCATGAGATCAAACCTATTGACTCTTTGTGCTTCAACATGTTGAAAAAGTATGTATGAATATATATACTACAATGTAATAGAGTCAGTAGTACTAAAAAAAAAATCAATTTTTTAAAAATTTTCTGTACTTACAATTAATCGTTTCTGTACATGTAAACAAATAACTTAGCTACAAACCTACAAGTACAGAAACAATCAACTGCAAATACAGAATGTGTCAATTACATATACAGAAAGTTATTTTTAGACCAGGGTCTACAATGCTAGGTAGACACTGGTCGATAGTATAATTCATCCAAAACGAATTTGTCTATAATTCTATAAATAACCAATGAATATATACAGAATAATGTGAAATCATATATTGACAAAAGTAAACCTGTGGAGCAGATAATATTTTCTTGATAAGTACGATTATATATATAGAAATGATATAAATAGAAGTCAAATTTATTTTGATTTTCAATTAATCTATCTTTCTTGGGATATTAAGAGACAAATGTTGGTCCCATGTTGTTTGGAATGATGTTGTTGCAATTCCATGAGCAGCCATCACACTAGTAGTAGTCGTTTTAGAGACTTTACAACCACAAGTTTCATAATAATTAGTTCCCACTCTAAACACTCCAAATGTCACTTTACTTTCACAAAGTTGTGGCACATTTTTTCCCCTATAATATAATTTATTTGTATCAAATAATTAATCACGTTAAACTTAAAGGTTAAGTTATTGTTTTCGATGTCAATTATTGTATTTACAAAGTTTGAATTTGATTCATTACTTAAGAAAAACTAAACTCCTTTCATTTAAAACAGAAATAGTTGGCACTGTGTGACACGGTAAAAGATACAGTGGTCTACACACAAATCGAATCATAACAAAAAAGTCTTTAATAATTAGTTCACATAGACAAATTGAGATCATAATAAAAAATGACTTTGGTAATTATTTCACTCGTTTTTGACTATTTCAAAGATGTTCAACACTTTTTTCCACAATTTAAACTTAAAATATCCAAAAAACAGTATGTTGTCGCACTTAATCCTCAAATAAACATGCTATGTTAGGTTGTCTTTAACTCCAAATGGAATTGTGATTGTGATAACCACTATGTTATAATATCAAATTATCATTCAAAAAAATATAATGGCCTAGCCTTTTCCTCCATCTCTAAGATAGCCTCTATTTCTCCTCTGATGAAATAGTGTCCATTCACCTAACTACAAATTGAATTACCGGTATAGACTTTTCTTCTTGTTGAATATAGGCTGTTAGTGTTTTATGTTTTCCACTATTAAAATTATAAATCTTTTATTTTCTTTTGGACCAGGGTATGCTCTTGTGTATTTATAGTATTTAGATAATAATATAATTTATCATTATCCAAAAAAAACAAAAAAGAAAGATAACCCAAGTTTTGCTATCAAGGTAACAAAGTCTCACAAATTTGGTCCCAATTGAAAAAACAAAGGACAAATAAAAAAAAAAGTAGATATAATTATCAAATTTAATTGTCAATCCAATCTTGTGAACAAGCATGCCCTCATGTCACTCCAAAAGGATATCAAAGAACAAGATTTAGCCACTAATAATGCACAAAATGACAATTATCTAACCCAAAAATTTCTACCATAATAAATCTTATGACATCATATTATAGTTGAAAAGTAACATAAAAATAAAATAATGCTACGCTACTGTATTGATTTATATATAACGTATACCATACGTCATTATAGAATATATTTTTTAATCATAAAACGACAAAAATAGTTTAATATCACTTTCATCAGTCCCTCAACCTTTAATATTTACACTTGTATGTAGTCATCGACTATTAATTTAACCACTTTACTCCGTCGACCTTTTTCAAATCAACCAAGTTTAGTCCGAAATCCATTCCCTCACACAGAGAAGGGAGGAGTTTGGTGAAAGTGAGAGAATTTCAGATGCTTTAACTCGAATTTGGTTAATTTGTGTAAAGATCGATTCGAGAGAATAAAAACAGTTAATTAAAGTAATAGTCGAAAATTAAAACTAGAAATACTACGGAACGCGTTGATATATTATATATTATCCTAAATATAAAACTAGGGAGCGTGATTAACAACCTATTGTTTGAGCGTGTGGAGTGATGAAAATGAATTCCAACTACCACACCCAATCAATGCACTTTGTCTTAGTCTCCATCCTCCACTAGATAAGAATCAGTCCCATTCTAATTAATTTACTAGCCCGGCGGCAACTACAAGAACATTATTAAACAACATTTTTGTCCACCCTAATTGTTTTTCATTAATTATTCTTAATCCATCCTCCTAATCCTATGGATTAACCACCCCCTACTCCCCAACTCCCCCAACAACTAACCCATAAGGATTAGGGTTTAACCAATTACCCAATGCAACCACTTCCCATTTCTAAATTTCCCAATAATTCTTGCAAGTTGCAATTGAATCATTATATCGAAAATAAATTAAATTCATCGTTTTTTAATTAAGACAGGACACTATATTGTATCATAAAAGACAGAATTAAGAAGTAATGGTTGGATTGCCGGACGGAACATGTTGCCTGGCATGTTGGGTTTTTAGAAATGTTTTTCTGATCTTTCTAAATTTTGTCATGTCAAGTAAAATTGATGACGAGTGGGACAGTATTTCATGTAGGGAAAAGAAAGACGATTGAAGTTGTTGGAATTAAATTACCTGGGATAAGGGGAGCCTTTAATGGGTTTTTGGCCGTACTTTCTCCACGACCAAGAATCCGGCGGGGGATAAACCTCGGATTTACTCCGTGATCCGTCGCCGTCGCCGGCCGGCACGGAAACCACCCTCTTCTGTGCGCCTCTCCTGTTACATAGATAGACACAATTTATAAGTTGATCAAAAAACCAAACATTTTTCTCATGTTAAATCAATCACATAAACGTACGATGTTGTCGGAAAGATGTGAAGCAAACAACTAACCTTTTCCTAGGGGACGGGGTTCTAACTTCCGCCGCTTCATCGCCGGACAACGGCGACTCAACTCCATTCTCCGGCGACGTTCCGGCCGAGAGCTCTTCTTGCTTGTGAAAACACGAGGAGCTGTTGTGGTGAAGCCTTGTCTCCATCATGATAAAAACCCTACTGAAATATGAGCCAACTAACTCGGAAATTGTAACTCTGGCCCTTATTTATACTTTCATGGCGATAGAAGACATGAAAGGGTGCCGGATCTAGGTTGCTGTATATGGTGCCGGAAAAAGTGGTGGCGGAGAGGGTCGCCGGAATGAGTTGGTGTGGGGTGGGGGAGTGGGGAGGTGGTGGTGGTGGAGTTTTGAAGGCTTTTAGGTTTTAATATTGGAGTTGGACATGTTGACAGACTGGCAAAAATGCCTTGTTTATTATGGACGTGCGAGCAATTCACACAATAATGTCACATAATTTCTTTGGCACATTTATTTATTTTTGAGTCTTGCAACAGAAATTCACAGTAACTATCTGAGAATATAAATCATGTAAACTCTACATATTCAAATTAATAAAGAAGATCAATTTGGCCGGTCATCAGACCTTTATCTCTTAAATGGGTTGACTCGGTGCAAATAAGAATTAATTAGTCTGAGTATGGTACACGCTTAAAGATACTTCTTACTGTTAGAGACTGCTCATGACACCTCGTAATCTGCCGAAAAAAAAGAAGAAGATCAATATACTGATCTTGAAAGGGTTGAATTTATTAATCTTATGATTATCAAGTCAATCGTTTGACAAATTTATTGGGTCGACCCATTTATTTATTTGTATGTTTGATAAAAAAAGATATTTTTTTAGTGGGCCCAAAACTTTAAATAGAGCTGATCCCTGGAAATAAATATATTTATTAATATTTCACAAGTTGGGTAGTGATATTTGGTTACGTCATGAATGATTAATTAAAAAAAAAAGAAGAAAAAGAAAGAGAAAATAAAAAAAGTAATCAGAATTTGGAATTGGTAAAACCCAATTGGTACGCCGTCGTATTGGATTCTTTATAATGTGTCCATGACTATGAGAGGTTTGGTTGGATTGGATTGGAACGTTTTGTTGTTACTTGTAGCCTTGTAATTGTTTGTACTACGTAGGACGGCTGTGAAGTTTATCAATGTAACTTTTTCTAATTAATTTATGGTGTGTTAGTTTACAGATTATTATGTAGTTATTACTATGTCAAAAGTTATATAGATAGAAGTAAATGCGTAACATGTTAGCAGAATTCACCGATACTAGTTGTTAGGACCGGACATTTATTATTATATAAAAAGTTATAAAAATTGTAACTATATTTTCTTATACCTTCATAGTAATTAGAAATGTTTTGATAACAGAATATAGATCGAACTTGATCTACTTGGCTTCTGCCCAATAAGTAATAAGATCAAGCAAATGTGCAACTTGTAAAAATGTGTGTGTAACTATATTACCTTTCACAAGTACTGCCTAAGACCAGCTTGTTGTGAAAGGCAAATTACACTATAGACGAGAGTCTAACTTGCATTGTAGCTTTTGGTCTAAAAATAATTTTAAGATTTTGTATACGTATTTGACACATTTTGTACTTGTAGTTGACTGTAAGTAATGGTATAACAATTGGTTGTCAAGTGGTACCAACTACTTTGGGTTATGACCCTATTACATTGTAGTATCTGTTCATACATACTTTTCAACAGGTTTTCTCAACCTGTTGAAGCACAAAGAGTCAATTTCGAGATCTCCACCACTGAGACTCGAACTCATGACCTCCCATCTGAGGGTGGCCACTACATGCCAATTGAGCACAAGGTGCTTGGCATTGGTCAATTCAATTATTCTTTCTTTAATTATTTTCTTTAACATTTTTAAAAATATTTTTTAAATTTAATTTTTTTAATAATGCTTTTGATGTAGTATCTAAATGCATAAATTTTATGCACGGACATTAAATTAAATATTACAAAAAATTAAACTCTGAATAACTTTATCATCAGAAAAATATCATTGATCAAATCAAACACATAAAATGAGATGAAAGAAGTATCATTTAATATTTTATTCCTTTCTAAATAATTATAGCAAATTAAATCACAAGTTATATCATATCCTTAATTTTTCTTGTGACTCGCTCAACTCGATCTCATCTTAAATAGGTCCAATATTTAATATCATTTGCCATACCTAGCCACTTAATGTATGATAAAGTCTTAGGAATTGAATTATAGGAGCTTATGTGGGCCAACTTTATTTAATAATAACATTATATATCAATATGAGAGAGAGAGAGCTGAACAAGAAAACTATGATAAATGATGTAGGATGAGTATATGAATAGAAAAATACATATATGAGCTGAAAATAAATGTTTGAGTCGGTGGAGTATGCTTTTCTGAGTGCTTGAAGTATGATTTTTATACTAAAAGGTTACGAGTTAAATTCTTGCTAACTCTTTTCGTGCTTCTGTTTAGCTTGCATATACGTACATGGGTGTGATTTACCAATTATACATTCTCGGAGCCCGCATTAGCAACTTAGTTGGTCACAGGGATGGAGTTTAATTGGGAAGAAAGATCCAGGGATCGAGTCTCACTCGCAGTAGTGTGAGAGAAATCTCTCAAAACGAGGGGACTCCTTAAGCGCAGTAAACAAAGGTCTAGCATCTGTGTTCATCAGCTGAGTTACCATGACGTCGCGAGGTGGGGCCCTTAGGGTTGGAGATTCAACCTTTGGGAAGAAAGTATATAGTCTCGGATAGTGATCACATATTTCTCTTATCACAAAAAAAAATGATAAAAATTATGGAGAGCATTGATGTCTCATATTTGTGTCTATCACATACACCAATTGAAATAGACATTAAATGTATATATGAAATTAAAAAAATGCAAATAATTCCTTTTAAACGATAGTTTTCTTATTCATCATTACTTCATATATACCATGCATGCATTTATTTATTATTTGAAAGTAAAGTGCCGTGTCGTAATGCACAATAGCTTAAAAACTATATATAGGAAATCGAATGAAAATGCTAGTGAAAATATTTATAAATATTCCTTCCAAAATGAAAATAATAATTTCCTCATGAATCAACTACTCAGTACTCACAACCAAATATAACTAATAATTTAACTCCACAATAAAAGATATTCTCAAATAAAGAGACGAATATGCCTGCAAACTCGTAAATATATGAGACGGATATTGAACTATATTTTTTGTGTTAAGAGAATTATACTTTATTATCTAAATATTGTATATTGTACACAAAAAAAAATAGTCGTTATAATACCATTAATTAATATTGCAAGAAGAAAAACAAAAGACTAAAATATAATTTGACCCCTATATTTTTGTTGTCTTTCATCAATATTGTAATATCATATTTTTTGGGACCTATTTTTTATTTAATTATTATGTCAGACAAATTATTGATTCACAATGTGTGAAAGAACTAACTGATCAAAAAATGAAAAGAAAACCAAACTGATCAATTGTTCATTGACTTCTTGCATGTTTTTCACCGTTTTTATATAGAATTAAATAAAAAATATTTGTTTTCAAAAAAGTAAAAAATATTTAGTGCGAAATTATTTAGCTTATTAATTCTTCTCTAGTCGGTTCTTGCTCCGCAAATAACGAAATGTGAAAAAGAAAGTTTATAAATTTATTCTGAAGTGTTCGGTAAATAACTGTTAGTTGATTGAGTTAGTGAGTTTGATTAGTTGATAGCATTAGCGGATTGTAGAAAGATGTTTAGTAAATTAGATATTAGCTGATAGTTACATGCAAAATAATTTTCTAAAAAATTGCTTTGAATAACTTTTTAAAATTTAACGTTTTAGAGAAATAAGTTGTTACAAAAAGTTAATTAATAAAATATTCATATTGTCTGTTTAACCAAGTCAAACAATTCATAATGATCAAACAAAATAAAATTAACTAATAAATTAATTATGTTACCAAACCTTTGGGTTAGTTAATCGTTTGAGTTGTTTTCCTAGCACTGAAGTTTTTTTTTTTTTTTAAACGACCGAGCACTAAAGTTTTGTAATTATTAATTAATCAAATAATGAACTGTCAATAAATGAAATAATTATTGGGCATTTGGGGCCACATTCGTCAGAAAGACCGATTCTTGCTCCGCATCCTCCTCCAATGGGATTATTAATATTATTAATTAATTAATTAATTAATTACACATCATATCATTGGCATGCCTAATCAATAAGTGTTATTAAAATAATAACCAATGAGATGTTGGAATCTCATTTTCTCTCCTTCATAATATATTCTAATGTGATTAGTAGTTGTGTTAAATTGGGGCAATGTGGTGTGGTTGAGTAGCAAAAGACTCATCAACCCTTAACTAAATGTCAAAGGTTCGATCATTGGCATTGGGTATATAGCAACCTTAAATCTCCACGCCAACTTACAATTCAATGAGGAGATTACTGGTTAGTCACTATGTTCGACTGTGAAAACCATGAGTACACCCCAAAAAAAATATTTTTTATTTTTACTAATTTGTTCCTTAGTTATATAATAGTTATAGTTATAATTATTAATCCATGCTAATATTTCATTTAAATTTTATTGATATCGTCTCATTTTATTTGTCCAATACTATACAATTAACAAATTTGTCCAATACTATACAATTAACAAGATTTGAATCAAGTTATTTAAAATTCAATTGTGAAAAAACATTTAACTTAGCATTAGTATATAAAATTTATATCTTTCCTGTGGGAGTTGCCTATTATCTTTTTTGTTTTGAATCGGTTATTACTGATTTACCTCCTTGTATTCTTTTTTCAGCTAGGATCACAAGGTGAGCTTCACCTACAGTACACATTTAAGTAATGGTTGCGGACTTCCTTGTAATATAAAATTTATATGCTTAAAAAATAAACTAAAATAAAGTGGAGCAACCCCAACCAATTTGGTTAGACGGTCGACTCAATAACAAAAAATTGCAAGTTTGATTCTCAATCAGAGTAGCCATTTTTCTTTCTTAGTTTCATATGATCAATTATGGGTGCAAAGTGGGTAGTTATTTGTTATTGCAAACTTCCATCCCATTGAATAACATGGGGTAATTAACTGAAAAAAAAAAAATAAAAAAAATCTTAACACAACAACAATACAACATGCATGCATATTCATATCAACCTAAAAGTTTCGAAAAGGCTGATAGCTTTTGGTTTCTTGTAGCGGGAAGTCAAAATGACATTTGGCTGATAGCTTATGGTTTTTAATATATTTATTACTACTATTTATATCATTTTTTACGTGCTAGTTAACAATTTCTTGTAGGATTGATCACGTTTGAACACTATGCTATTATACGATTCGTGTACTTGCAAGAACTATTAAAATTATACATCAAGTTTTAGCAATATTGTTAGGAAACTATTTCAGTTAACTCAATAAAATAATTATTTAAAATTTTTTTTCTTTGATTCAATTTCTTTTTTGATCCTGTTCTTACATATAATCCCACACAAAGAAGTATATATGGAATGTGCTTCACAAGCTTGTTGCTTTAATAATGCTCTTTATTTAAGTCTTGAGTCCTGTCTTTTTACAATTCTTACGTACTTGTACTTGGTCCCGCATTGTTCAATTCCCATTCTCCATCCTTAGAGAACGGAATCTCGAGGACGTTATATGCCACCTTCCTCACGTAGACCTTCTTTCCATCCCACGTATACTACAATTATCAGGAGGTTTGACCCCAATTTGAGTACCACTCTACAATCTCTTGTGGAGCTAATGTGAGACTGTATCATTGCAACAGTGATATGATAATAGTAATAATAATTGCGAAGAGTTTTATTATTATTATTAATCAATTGTGTTTACAAAGTACTTATAGGAAAGAAGTGATATATTTATAGAGATACAAGGACTAGTACATCATAACAAGAGCAAGACCGGTAAATGTAGAGATACAATATAATAGTACACCAAAAAGAATGAAGGAATTTTAAAACTTATAAAGCACGGAGTCCTAATAACATTACCATTATTATGTGTATTCAAGAGACTCAATTTAATTGGAAGCTTAGCTTATTTGGGGATATATATCGAGCGTAGACGTGGACCGGGCTGGTTGGATTCAGTGCATAATGCATGTATGTATAGCCTGTCAATGATGACTAGATTACTACTTAGCTTCATGACAATTGCTAGTTGAAAATGAGATAAGGTGAAAGGACCCTAAAAAAACCAAGCTTGCTACTTGAAGAGTGGACCATTCAATTCAAGATTTATCATTGCTAGTTGAGTGAACTATTCAAGCCCACACTTCCATCACTTGCGGCTATAATGAAGCCCATGGTTCTATATCTTCTAGATCATTGTTGTGCTTTCTGGCAAATTATTCCGTGGGCTCGGACCTGGATCCAAAATATACAATTTACCTATTATACAGAATGTTCAGAATTTATATACTGAATGTTCACAATTTATTGTGAACATTCAGTATGTAAATTGACAACAGATCGATCTTACAAGGTGAACCCGAGTCCATGTATAATTATTGCTAATATTCTTAAAAATTAGGGGAGAATATAATCAATATATCATCCTATTGGTACAACCAAGAGGAAGATGATCATGTAAGATGGATCATGATCCATTGTATAATTTGCCAATATTCTTTT
This sequence comes from Ipomoea trifida, assembly GCA_003576665.1. NCBI lineage: Eukaryota > Viridiplantae > Streptophyta > Magnoliopsida > Solanales > Convolvulaceae > Ipomoea > Ipomoea trifida. The sequence continues at coordinate 581,057 of CP025644.1, forward strand.
GGGCATAAAAAATTCCAACCATGCACTATTCCGGCAAAAACATTATGTATAAGATTATTGGGTTTGTTTTATTACTATTAACACGACTTGACTGGACTCATTTTTAATTCAATTTTTCATAATGTTAAGTTTAGTATCAATATATAAAATTTATATATTTAGAAACTACATTAAAAGTACAGTTAAACACAACAAATAAAATTTAAAAATACTAAAGAAACTAATGACACACAACAAATAAATTTTAAAAATAGTAAAAAAAAACTAATAAATAGTAAACTAGACAGGTAAAAAGGGACGATGGAGTAATAAAATTGTGTCGTGGCCCTTCATATCATATAATATGAACAACAATAAAGCATAGGAAATGTCTACGAAGTTGTGTGATAGATGCTGAGAAGGCTAGTACTATACAGTCCCAAAGAAAGTGATCCAAAAGAGGTGACTAAGTAATTAAATAAAATTCTCATATCACACGGTTAATTATGAGTTCGACTTTTGTCATCAATTCTTACTCACACCTTTTCAGTCATGTACATTGCATATATAGGATCTTCGGAGTGTAGTTATGAGCTATTACATAAATTTGGAGTTTAACCAATGTACAACTTTAAATAGTAGTTGCAAGTTTTCTTTGTCATTAAAAAAATAGATATCTCTTTATTTTGAATTGGTACGCTTATGTTTTTTTAATATAACTAGTATTTCCGCCCGTGCGTTGCACGGAATATATTTACTATAATATGTTAAGAATATTTGGATTGATATACAATTATGTAAATTATAACGTCGAATATTATATAGCGCAATTGAAGAATTGAGTTTGATCGATTATGTTTTCTGATGTTATCATTGGTTGAATTTGAGCAAATAATTGTCCAATTAATAGCCAACGTGTATAAATATATATATGCATCCAGTGCTGAAACATTAGACATTTTATATATCAATGTTTATGATTTGTATTAATTAGGCTAATTATCTCGTTGTCTAGCAACTCAGTTATAGAAATTATTTGTACGAATGATATATTTGCTATATGGATATATAGCAATTTTGTCATCTTTGTATAAAAAGAAAACATAACATAACTGTTTTGAATTATCCAGAACTTTAGTACTTCATTAATTATAAGATATTTGTAAAGCATGTATGTATAGATTAGCTCTGCTTTCTTTTAACTGCATAGATTAACCTTATTTCATGAATGTTTATGTTTGATCTATGGGCATGTTTTATTTGTTTATCAAAATAAAGAGTTGCAATGGTTTAAGGTGACATATTTCTTCTCCATTTTAATTTCGTTTTGGTACATATACATTTTAATTTGGATAATTTATAGACTAAAAAGAATGTTAAAGTAATCATGCATGCATCCTTAAATCAATTAATACAATGCTGTTAGGATAAATTCTGTATCTTAGGATCACATTAGAAATTAAAATAAGCAAACATAAATTTTGGTCATACATATTGAGTTGAATTGTCCAAGCCTAGTTGGAAAGTTTGCAATTAACACCCGTGCTAGTTGTCGTAGTTGCTCAGAAAATGCTGCAAAAGTACATTAACTTCCAAGTTTGAAACTTTCCATTTTTGAATTCAAAGTAATTTTCTTTTCTTTCTTTCCAAAACCATTCTGAACATTCAGTATGTAAATTGTGAACATTCAGTATATAAATTATAAACATTCAGTATGTAAATGGCGTATTTTGGATCCGAGCCCACATGATAATTTGTGAAATAAATATTAATTTTGAGCACTCTAACGATCATCAATAATATAAAATGAAAAACTATGGGCTTCATTAGCCAAAATTGATGAACTGGGGGCATGAATAGTCCACTCAACTAGCAATGAATCTTGAATTGAATGGTCCACTCTTCAAGTAGCAATTTTATTATTATTATTATTATTATTATTGTTATTATTTAATTTTTTTTTCCTTTTCTTTTTGGGTTCTCTTCTCTCACAGTTTCATCTTATCTCATTTTTAAGTAGCAACTTTCGGCACGTTTTCTTTTAGTAAGCATTGACAGGCTATACCTTTGGTATTAATAAAAATATAATCAGGAATTTAGAGTCTCCCCTGTCCTATATGTGGAAGACATCATTTTCCTTATATTTTCCAATACATGCATTGAACCCGAACCAGCCTGTGACCACCTCTATCCTGGCCTCTATATATATCCTCATCAGTCGTCTCTATATATATATTTCCCAATACAAGCTAGGTAAGCTTGCAATATATATAATTGAGTTGAGAAGGAGTGAAAATTTGCATCATCAATGGCTTATCAAGGCAACAATGGTATGATACTAATCTCTTAATTAGCTTGATTGTATACTTATCAATCTTCTTCAGATTGCAAAAGTATATAATATATATATATATATTAGTGATCAAATAAGACCGTCTCCCCTAGTGAGATGATGAGATGCAAACATGAATGCACATAATCTAAAATTCCAGTTACACAGGTACCACAGCAAATTACCTGAAGTAATTTGTGTGCATTCATGTAGTAATTTCTGTGCATTCATGTTGGGTCTTACAGTCTCACCGGCGGAAGTAATCTCATTGGAACATGGATCGCCTTTTATTTTGATATAATTAGCCTTAGCTTAATTATTTCCACAACATACAGTAAGTATTCATATGGTGTGCATGCATGCATGCATGCAGTTGATGATGATCTTGAAGCAGGTAACTATGTGGGTGAAGAAGATTTCAGCAAATACTTGACACTGCACAGAGCTACAGTGAATGGCAAATGGGAAGAAGCTAAAAAATTCTTGGAGGATAACAATAACCGTGCAAACCTGCTAGCTCCTATCAACTTCTACAAAAACACTGTATTGCATGATGCTGCTAAAACAGGTAATAATAAGGTTTTTGTGGAAAAGCTTGTGGCAATGATGGGAGATAATAATAGTAAAGAGGTGGGCGTGGAGAAGAACCGAGATGGGCTCACCGCGCTCCACCTTGCGGCCCGGTTTGGGAACATGGAGGTGGCTGAAATCCTGGTTGGGAAGAACCCTAATCTCCTGTATGAAAGGTGCAACAGGGGTCTTCTCCCCATCCATTACGCAGCTTGCAATACTCGCAGAAGCCGGGAGGTGTTTCGCTATTTCTGGGGTGTCACTAAGAGCGATGAAGACCCGCAAGTTGATCCATATAAAGGCCCAACTGGTGCCACTATCCTTGTTAACTTAATCAAGTCTAAATTCTATGGTATGATTTTAACACATCCGATCCATACATTTCATAACACATCTCAACATAGTAGTGTTTGAATATACAAGAATAAAATTGACTGTGTTACAATATAATTTTTTTTTTCTTCTATTTTTAGACGAGGCAATGATGCTGGTTGTTAAGTACCCTGATTTGGCTTGTGATCTGACATTAGACGAGGAAATATCTCCTTTGGAAGCCATAGTCAAATATGATTATCCTATTATCGTCGACAAACCTAAACTAAGTGAAACTTCAATACCCGAGTGTGAGTAGTAGCTACTATTAATTTATTTTGCACAATCCAGTTAGCCGTGTTGGTGACTTGGTATTTATTGATTTTCTTTTTGTTTGAGTTTGTCAGCTATTGGCGACCTAGCTAATAACTGGCCCATAGGCAGGCTTGCGAATTGAAATATAATAATGGTTATTATGTAATTTTTGTTTCAGGGTTGTGTCTGCAGATGGAACTAAAGGAAACGGAGGTGCCGGAACAACCAGGCAAGCTTCTTGAATTCCTGTGCGAGAAACTGGGAACCCTAAATGACAAAGAAGTTGCCTGTGTTGCAACAAAAGCAATCATTGAAGCAGCGCATTTGGACATTGACAAGGCGGTTCAAAACATTGTGGGAGCATATCCTAGGACGGGTTATTACCATGACGAAATTAGTGGGCGGAATATACTTCAAATTGCAGTAGAGAACCGGTGCAAGAACGTTTTCAACTGGGTTTGTGGAACTAAAACTAGGGGGGTGCTTATGCATGATTTAATGGAGGAAAGAGACAAGAACGAGAACAACATCCTACATTTGGCCGGGAAATTGGCACCTCCTCACAAGCTAAACCGTTTCTCCGGCGGTGCAGCTCGTCAAATGCAGCGGGAGCTGCAATGGTTTGAGGCCGTGAAAGAAACTGCACCACCCTATTTCTCATCGCTGAAGAATAAAGACCACAAAACACCCAAAATGGTGTTCACGGATGAACACAGGAGCTTGAGGACGGAAGCGGAGAAATGGATGAAAGAGACGGCAACCGCATGCTCAGTGGTGGCGGTGCTCATAGCTACTGTGGCGTTCGCCGCTGCCATCACAGTTCCGGGGGGAAATTACGGCGATCTTGCATTCGATGGCTTTAATGGTACAATCGGATATCCCCTCGGCGGCGGCCGCATCTACAATTCTACACTTATAGTCCCCCCCGGCAACTTCACTGAAGCCCACGACAAAGAGGGCTCCCCAATCTTCTCCGGCATGGGTACTTTCGAAGCTTTTTATCTCGTAAATGGCATGTCTCTCTTTACATCGGTTATTTCTCTGCTATTCTTCTTGTCCATTATCCTCACTTCTGGCTATGCCGAAACAGCTTTCCTGAAAGCTCTTCCCACAAGATTAATCTTAGGCCTCATCACCCTCATACTCTCCATACTATCTTTGATGGTATCCTTCTCTACGGCAGTGTTTCTGGTATATGCCGATCCCGAGAGGTATAAAACTTTTCGAATTGTGTTGATAGTACTCAACGTAGTTCCAGCCGTGCCGGTCACTTTATTTGTGCTTTTCCAGTTCCGACTCTTTGTGTCTTTCTTTTCATCAACCTTCGGACGTGGTCAGAAAATTTTACAAGAAACCCAAACCCAAACACCCGAATTAATTGCTGTTTTGACTTTGAAAGTTTAATTTAATGCTGTTGTAATGTTGTTGTCTTAAAGATTTGCTTTGTTTAAGGAAGATTGTAAGTTGTAACAATGAATAAAGGATTTACTATCTATTGATTAAATAGATATAATGTTTTTAAAGATTATTTTCTCTCCTTCTTTTAAAATAATTTTATAGAATTATTGTTTTGGCTTTGAAAGTTTAATGATTCCATGCATTGTGTTAATGTTGTTGTCTTAAGATTTGCTTCTTTTTTTTTTTGGGTCATTTAATTGCACATGTTATTGAAATTAAGGAAGATTATTGTAACAGCAAATAAAGGATTTACTATCTATTGATTAAATAAATATGTTTTGAAGATTGTTTTCTGTCCTTTTTTTTTAAAAATAATTTTTACATCATTGTGTGGACCACTGTATAACAATTGTACAAACATTTTTTGGGCTTAAAGAATTGCAACCATTCAGACACCAGACAAGGAAATATCTCCTTTGGAGGCCATAGTCAAATATGATTATCGTATCTTTCACAAAACTAATCTACATTTTTGGAAAACTTCAATTAATACAATATGGTGAGTAGTATAGTTATTTTTGGGTTACATATTTCGTTCATTTAATTTAAAAATATTACACTAATAAATAAATTAAAAGAAGTGCAACATGGCCTCGCGCCCCCACAGGAAGACATTGTCGCTATGGGGGCCGAAGTGCCCACGGCCAGTCGGCGTTCAGCTAACACAAGGGTCCGCAGACCTCCTCCAGCCATATATATATATTTTCAATTCTATATATCTAATATATACTTTTATATTTACAATATAACCCTAAATATATATAATTACCAAACTCTAATCCTTCACCTCCAAAATCTCATTCTAAATTATATATGATTCAAGTATAAACATTGCTGCTAATCTTGTTGTAAGTGTTCTTATTGTTTAATTATAACTGTTCTTACTATCATAATATTTAATAAAATGGCGTCACAACTTAATCATGTGAGTGGATTGTTTATTATTTATGAGATTACATAGAATAACAAATAATAATACAATTATATTTATTTCTAAACAAGTTATCGAGCATGTTAAACGAAAGAGGGTGTTCGCACTTTGCAGGGCTGAGAGTAAAGAGATGTCAATATTGAAATTACTAAATTGTCCATTTATTTAAAACCAATTTTACAGAATAACAATACAACATGCATACACATGTAAGTAAAATTAGACTACTTTCCAAGAAGCTAGCTAGGTTAGTTGTCGGACCTTGGCTAGTATTAACTCCTATTTTGTGGGTTTGTTAGTTAAGCAATGTCGTGATATTGCTAGTGACATTGGGAACATGTCTGTTTGCCATGTCAGCGAATGATGTGGTTTATGTTCTTGCACGGGCAACTGGTTCTTCGTTCTTCTCAGAATTGTGGGTGTCTATTCCACCTGCCTGTATTTCCCATTTGGTTGTTTATTAATGCAATTATGATATTTCCTTTAAAAAAAAAACATAACTCCATCATTATAACTAATTATCATGAAAATTAACTATTGATGATATGTGTCACAACTATAGAATAAAAGTTTATTATAAATCCACATGCGGGCCCACAAATAGCATAATACTAATAACAACAACATTACAACACTCTCACGTACGTACTCATTCTTTTTAAAGCAATTCAACAAATTAAATGGAATATTATAGAATGAAATGAAGCATTACAAAGTGTAGATGGAGTTTGCCTCAGCTCTTATCAACCAATTAAGAGTAGCACGAAAGTCAAAATGGCATTTGGGGAAAGCCACGCTGATCGAAAATGCCCCGTCCATACGTAGATGACACCAAAGCTACAAGCAGTGGGAATTGAAGAAGCACAAATGAAATAACCGGCAAAAGTGCAAATCCAGCCACTATAATAAGAACTCCCCTCCTGTTTTGCCCAAATACCAGATACACTGTGGACGAGAAGGCAACCATCATAAATATTATGGAGAAAAACAAGGTGAAGAGGCCTATGATTAATCTCTTGGGAAGAGCATATAGGAAGTCTTGTTCTGCAAAGCGCGAAGTTAGGATAGAAAGGAAGACGAGCAAGGAAGTAGCTGATGTGAAGAGAGATGCAGCATTTGAGATGGCAAATATTGTGAAAGCATTGTTGTTGGACAAGATTGGGAGGCCATTTTCACCACTGTTGCCACCAGGAACTGTAATGGCTGCTGCAAACACAACAGTAACAATGAGGGCTGCTGCAATTGTGCATGAAGTTGCTGTGTCTTTCATCCATTTCTCCCCTGCCTCTTTTAACTTCTCATGCTCCTCAGTAAACACCACACTCGGAGTTTTGCCCTTGTCATTCGGAATTGACCATAAATGTGATGGTGTGATTTTTTTCACTTCCTGCAGATCAGATGAAATGAAAGTGATAAAACTCAAAAGTCCTGGGTTCAAAAGTGAAATTAATTCTGACATACCATACCTTAAACCATTGAAGCTCTCGTTGCATTTGAAGAGCTGCACCAGAAACAAGATTTAATTTGTGCGAAGGTGCCAATTTCCCAGCGAAATGCAAAACGTTATTATTATATATGTCACGATAATCCGGAAAATAAGTCCTAAGCACACTGGTTCCACAAACAAGGTTATAAACATTTTCACTACGGTTCATTACTGCAACGTGAAGTATATTCTGCCGCTCTTTGTTCGAGAAATAAACCGACATAGGATATGCTTCCGCAATATTTAGGATGACTTGCCAAATGTCTAAACTCGTTGCATCAAACAGTGTTTGTTCTGCCACTGAGATCACTTCTGTGGTTTTGAGTTGATCGCACAAGCATTTAAGAAGCTTCACAGCTTGGTGGTGCAGCATTATTTTGTTTACTATGCTCTTCCCTACCAGCCCTGATAGATAGATAGATATATCGAATTAAAACAAGAGTTTATTAGCTTTCAAAAAAAAAAAAAAAAAACAAGAGTTTATTTCTGAAATGGTCCCTCGACTATTGGGAAATTACCAATTTGGTTCTTGACAATTTTTCGTACTCAATTAAGTCCCTCAACTTTGAAAATTTTAACCAATTTGGTCCTCTGTTTATTTTGAAGTTAAAATCAAGACCAAATTGGTAATTTTACTATAGTCAAGGAACCAAACTGGTAATTTTGCTATAGTACTCAAGGGACCATTTCAGTTGAAAATTAACTACCAATTTGGTCCCTTGACTATAGAAAAATTACCAATTCGGTCCCTTGACTATAGCAAAATTATCAATTTGGTCCCAATTTTAACGGCAAAATAAACGGAGGACCAAATTGGTTAAAATTTTCAAAGTCGAGAGATTTAATTGGGTACGAAAACTTTTCGAGAATTAAATTGGTAATTTCGCAATAGTCGAGGGACCATTTCAGTAATAAACTCCTAAAACAATAATAAACAAAATCGTTTATTTTTATACACACACATCCATACATGGTAGTAGTGAGGTGATGAGGTGGAAAATTGGTGTAGATGTTGATTCGGCCTTAGAAACACCTACATGCAATAATAATTTTTATAAGTTAAAGATCGAAATAAGCAGTAATTAATTGGCTGGCAAGCACCAGATTGAACAATAAGTATATATATAAATAAAGATTTTTTTTGAAGATATATATATAAATAAAGATGAACGATAGAAATAACGGAAAGTTACTCACAATAGTACGTGAAACTTTGAAAAAAGTTTAGACTGTTAATAATGGAACAGTCAACACCAACTAAGGCATCCAAAGCTGGCATATTGCGAGTAAACCTCTCATGACTACCCAAATGGGGGTACTTGACAACCAACTGCAGAGCCAAATCTGTATATATATACATATAAATTTCAATTAAATTATAAGCTAACTAAGCAAAGAGGCTAATAATTAAGAATTAAGATGGATAAGATATAGTTGGCTAGCTGGGGCAGGTATGTACTACTGTACTATAGGAAATTTAAATCATGGACCTGGTCAACACAACATTATAGACCCTGAATTTAAACAAGTACATACAGAATTCATACTCATAAGGCGCAAATTTTACTGTGGACCGTGGTCCACCAAGTATTGTGGTCCAATTGACAAAACGACGTCGTTTTGATTAATGAAAACAGACGAATGAAACGGCCTCCGTTCCGCGCAACTACAGTATCTGTTCAACACAACTACAGGATAAATTGAACACAACTGCAGTATCAATTCAACACAACTGTAGTTCCAGACGGATGAAACGACCGCAACACAATTGCAGTTCTAGACGGAAGAAATGGCCTCCGTTCTGCGCAACTGCAGTCCGCTTTCAACACAACTGCAGTATCAGTTTAACACAGCTGCAGTATCAATTCAACACATGCAACTGTAGTATCAGTTACGGAGATTTACGGGCCGAAACTGTTTCTCCCACTTATTGAAACGTCGTCGTTTTGTGACCGCGATCCACAATGCATTGTGGACCGCGGTCCACGATACAAGAACTGCTCGTAAGGTACATAACATAGCATTATAGATACAGATGGATTGAAAAGACGAGATACAAAATTCATACTCGTAAAGTACAAAATTTCATAATACAAAACACATACACATGTTATATATTTACTTAATTTTTCAAATCTAATTTAGATACGTACATATATAATTTGTGTCCATAGTTACATAATTTCACAACACAAGACACACAAATTTATAAAATAAGACAAAATTACTAATTTATTCCAAGTACAAAATTTATATTCTTTAAGATATATAATTTCATAATGCAAGACAACAAAAGTTATAACACAAAACACATACACATAAATCAGGGTCGTCAAAGCCCTGGTCCATGGTATAACTATAAGGATTGAGTAGTATACGTACCATAGAATTTATATTCGATTAAGTTGACAAGAATAGAGACACCAGATTGGCCTGCAAATGGATTAAGATGCCCGACGTCATCATCCCTAGTGTGACTAAGGAAATAGAGGAAGGCGTCCTTGCTTTTGCGAAGATTACTAGCCGCACTATGGATGGGGAACAAACCATCATTTTCGCGATGATAGAGGAGACTAGAACTGCTGAGAACAAGGATATTAGCCACCTCAATGTTTCCATACCGGGCAGCGATGTGAAGTGGGGTAGACCCAGAGGCGTCTCTGGGAGCAAGCGCATTTACATCTCCATCTTGTAACAATAATGCTACAAGGTTTTGCATAAAGGAGGCATTACCTGCTTTAGCAGCAACATGCAATGCAGTCTCTTTGGTATTGACAAGTGGACAATGAATTGTTGCAACGTCTTGGTTGAACATTATTTCAGCTTCTTCCCAGTTTCCTGCCAATATAGCCCTGTATAGTGACCGGTATTTGCTGAAATCAACTTCAACATCGTCTACATAGTTTTGAAAAACACCTTCTGAAAATGAGTGAAAAAACATTTTCAAAGTTTAATTAGTTTCTTGGTGTGTTTAATTCATTTTATTTAGAATAATAATAATAATATAAAAGGAGGTAGTGGTGATAAACAGATAAAATGGGACACAAGTAAGTGAGTAACATCATATCATGTATGGGGAAGCTACCTGGATTTTGAGGACGTGCTTGGGAAGAAGATGCCATTTAATTTCTGCAAATTTATTCTATTTGATGACCTTAACTCAAATGGAAATTGATGGCCTGGCAAGCTATGCTTTATATATAGTTGGTTCAGAATGATGGCCGGATTTATATATAGCTCGTGGGCTACCAACTTGTAAATAACTGTGTGGATCATAGTTGTATGGACTATAAATACAATATACATTTTAATATATTAAAAATAGTATACTGAATGTACATTATTTGATTATATATCAAAAGTCATGTAATTTCAAATAATGTAATTTATGTATTCAAATAATATATTTTAGTATATTAAAATTTTTGAATTGAAAATTTTTGTTTAAAAAAATAAATTGAATAAAGGGTATATATAGAATAGGTAAAAGATTAAGGGGGGTGTATTCAATCATGACTTTCATAGAATTTTAAAGACTTTTATGAACTTTAAAAGTTTGGAGGTATTCAATTCAAACTTTTAGAGAGTATTTAAAAGTCATGCGGTATTCGATCAAGATTTTTAAAGAGTTTTTAAAAATCATGTGGTATTCAATTAAAACTTTTAAAGAGTTTTTAAAAATCATGTGGTATTCAAAAAGTTATGAATTTGTAAGAACTTTTTAATTTTATAACTTCTGTAGACTTTTATATACTTTTCCTTCTCAAATATAAATGGTTGAAATCCAACCTCTAACTCCAAGATTTCAAAATTTTCTTTCTACCAACTCTGAAGGTTTTCTCTCTCTCTCTCTCTCTTTAAACTCTATTTTTTTTCTCCTTATTTAAAATTTTAAACTTTATAAACCTTATACCTAAATTCAATAAATTATTTTTTCTTCATTATCCTATATTTTCTTCATACCTAAACTCTACCAATCTTTTTCTCTCTCCTAAACTTTACAAGCTTCCTCTAAAAATTCAAAATAATATTATTTTTATTTCATTGTTGCTTGCATTGTATATTATTATATATATATATATATATATATATATATATATATATATATATATATATATATATATATATATAATATATATATATATATATATATTATTAATTTTTTTTATTTTATGCAACTAGTAATTATATATATATATTTTTTAAAAATATAAATTTCTCAAGAAAAAGTAATTATATTTTCAAATATTTTATTTGAACAATTCTATAACTATAAATTTTAGTGTTTAATATTGTTATGATGAATTGCTTATGAAAGTTTGTAAGGATGTATTCAATTTAGGATTTTAATGACTTTTGTAGACTTTTTAAAATAAAAAAGTTGATAAAAGTTTATGCAAACTTTTTATATAGAGTCTTACAAAGTTTTAAAAAGTTTTGACCGACTCTATGAAAGTTAATAAAGTTGATTAAAATTTATCATTTTAAAAGTTTTTAAAAGTATACTAAAGTCATGATTGAATACAACCCCTAAATATAAATAAAAAAAAAAATTCGGCCAGTGCAACGGTCAAATAGTTGACCGTTACACTGGCCAAAATAATTACTGCGTGGGATTATGGGAATTAACAAATGCAGCATGGAAATAACAATAATAAAATAATGGTAGCAAAACATGGGATTATGGGAATTTGCAAGCTTTGCTACCAAGTTCGACCCTATGGAACTATTTTATTGTTTATTGGCTTTTTTCTTTGTCCCCGTGAGTTTCCACTAAGATATATATAATTTCTTTATAAAAATTTGAATTATATAATATAAAAGTTCCATCTTCCACGCAAAAGGCGAGATGCAAATTAATTAAGGGTGCGTTTGGAAGCCCGAAAAATGACTTATGGAAGTCATTTTTCGGGCTTCGGGTGTTTGGGAACACCCAGAAAATGTGGTCAACGGAAATCAATTTCCGTTGACCACGGAAAATAACCCCATTTTGAGGGAAAATGGAAGGGAGGGACGGCAGCCGTCCCTCCCTTCAATCCGGCGGACTGGTTTCCGGCGAAAACCAGAGCAGCGACGCCCCCCCCCCCCCCCGCCCTTTTAATTTTTTTTAATTTTTTTTTAATTTTTTTATTTTAAATTAGTTATATTATAATAAATATTATTATGTTATATATTTTTTATATTTTAAATAAAAGAATAAAATTATATAATTATATATTTCTACTCATTTTCCGGAAAATGAACCAAACACCTAAAGACAGTTTTCCAGAGTACATCCAAACACGGAAAATGAACTCATTTTCCGGAAAATAACTCATTTTCCAGAAAACATTTTCCAGAAGTCATTTTTCTGCGTTCCAAACACACCCTAAATCTCAGAATGAGATGGCTCATCTGGACCATTTTGGGCAGATTGATGTTAAAATGATATTAAACCAAGTCAAAAGTTAACACTCCAAATATATGCAATTTCACATGATAGCATGCTAACACACCATCTAGCAAGTTGCATGTTGACATGGATGACGACTTGGCATTTTTTTTATAAAAAATTTTCTTTTTATTTCTTCTTTTTAGTTTTGAAAACCCTTTTCTAGCATAAAATATGATGCAATATATATTTAATTTGTTTTTTGAAAAATATATTTAGTTTATAATTTTATATAATAATTAAGATGTTAATAAATAGAATGAAACAGGATCCCATTGGCATTGGACTACTTTGGAGCTAAATTAAGCAAAATGTGGACCAAACACTACTATTATGGTGGTATGGAAGTCTTTTGAAAACATTTTGCGGGTAGTGTTGGCTAGCGAATGAGTATATATATTCTATATGTTAGTCTCAAAGCCTATGGTGGATATTGAAATGTACATATGGTAGTTTTACATGTTGCAGTGGGGTTTTACTTAGCGCTATTCGCTAATTATTTTAACTTATGATTTCAGGTATGGAGTAGAGCCGAGAGAGTGTTAGCATGCTATAGTTCTACCTCCTTCTCTTGTAGTTAATTAGTTTATGTTGTTGCTTTGAGACTTGATGTAATAATCGCTAGATTTCGGACTTATTATACCTTTATTTGATGGATTCTAGTTGTAGTCATGACCTTAGCATCTAACTTAGCATAGTTGGATGCGACATAACACCCTAGAGATTTGAGTTTATGTTTCCGATGTGATTAAAGTTTGATATGTTATCTTTAAAAAAACTCTTATTTTAAGCTACTAACTTATTTTAGGAACATTACCAAACAGAACTTATAACTTATTAGTAGTTTAAAATAAGTTATAAGCTTCTAAATAAGTTATGCCAAATAGAACTTAGGCTATGTTTGGCAATGTGAAAGTGTGAGACCATTTCATCGTGAAATGGATCGGGTCAATGTGAAAGTATGATACTTGTACGCACAAATGCCATACTTATATATGCTTAAATATAATACTAATCACTAATAAATTTTTTTTTACTTATAATGGTAAATGTAATACTTTTACATTTCGATTTAAAAGTATTACATTTTTCTCAAAAGTATTACTATGTGTATTTTTCTTTATAAAGGGGAACATTACTTATTATGGAAAATGTCATACTTTTGATGGAAAATATAATATTTTTTACATCAAAATGCAAATTTATTACTATACATTTTTTCTTATAAGTGACAATTTTTTTTTCCTAATTAGTATTACATTTGAGCATATAAGTATGACATTTACATGTTGATTCAATCCGACCCGACCCGCATCACGTAACACAAGTGTGATCCCTAACACCGTTAATTAATATTGCAAGAAGGAAAACAAAAGAATAAATATAAATTTGACCCCTATATTTTTGTTGTCTTTCATCAATATTGTAATATCATATTTGTTTGGACTTATTTTTTTATTTAATTATGTCAGACAAATTATTGATGCACAATGTGTGAAGAACTAATTGATCAAAAAATGAAAAACAAAAAACTGATCAATTGCTCATTGACTTCTTAACTTGCATGTTTTTCACCGTTTTTATATAGAATTAAATAATAAATATTTAGTGCGCTATTAATTAACTTATTAATTCTGCTCTAGTCGGCTCTTGGTCTGGAAATAACGAAATGTGCAAAACAAATTAATGTTTATAAATTTATTTTGGGTGTTTTGTAAATAGTTGTTAATTGATTATGTTAGTAGGTTTGACTAGTTGATATATATAATTAGATTAATTGTAGAAAAATGTTTGGTAAATTGTTGTTAGTTAATGATTTATTACATGCCAAATGACTTTCTCAACTAACTCCCAATCTTGTTCAAATGGTGCACAAGCAGATGAAGACTCTTGTTAATTACGTTGTTCTAAACGGTAAAAAACATTTTTATATTGCAATGCAACAGAGAGCATCAAATAAGTAGAACTCCGTCGACTCTTATAATCTTGAACTAACTGTTTTGAATATTCTATACCCAAACATGTTGCATTTTCTTTAAAGAGTTGTTGTCTTTTTGGTGTAGCTAACCAAAAATTATATTAACACTATCTCTGACTCTTTCCAATCCATTCCCCATAACTTTTAACTCATCTTGCACTATCAAATTCAAGATATGAGCACAACAACACATATGAAAAAATTTCCCACCAAATGAAAGATGCTTACGATAAATTTGGACAACATGTGATCAATTAAAGCATCATTAGTTGAACAATATTCATAAATAAGTTATTCAATATTCACTAGCTATAAACTAAATTATTAAGTAGCTATTTTTCCAGTTTGCACTCTTATTCAATATTCACTAGCTATAAACTAGAAACATTAGGTATTTAGGTAGCTATCTCTCCTTATTCACTTGCTATTTTAAGTTTTCCATTGATTTACAATATATAAACTATAAACTAGTTGACAAATATTAGAAATAATATAAGTTGTTGGATATTGTTTATATTAGAGAAATTTATAAACAATCCATTAATTAAAATGAACAAAACAACGTCGTTTTGGTACGAAATGCACAATGCATTGTGCACCCTGGTCCTCGATATAAATTGCCATATATATATATATATATATATATATATATATATATATATATATATATATATTCAATTCTATACCTAATATATACTTTTATATTTACAATATAACCCCAAATATATATAATTACCAAAGTCTAATCCTTCACCTCCAAAATCTCATTCTAAATTATATATGATTCAAGTATAAACATTGCTGCTAATCTTGTTGTAAATATTCTTATTGTTTAATTATTTTATTAACTGTTCTTACTGTCATAATATTTAATGAAATGTCGTCACAACTTAATCATGTGAGTTGATTGTTTATTATTTATGAGATTACATAGAATAACAAATAATAATACAATTATATTTATTTCTAAACAAGTTATCGAGCATGTTAAACGAAAGAGGGTGTTCGCACTTTGCAGGGCTGAGAGTAAAGAGATGTCAATATTGAAATTACTAAATTGTCCATTTATTTAACACCAATTTGGGCAGAATAACAATACAAACAACAATACAACATTATCAAAAAAAAACAACAATACAACATGCATACAAATGTAAGTAAAATTAGACTACTTTCCAAGAAGCTAGCTAGGTTAGTTGACGGCACGTTGTGCAGCAAAGTGAAAATAACTTGTCGGCAGTGCCGCCAAGTTTCTTTAAATTGCGCGGCCTGATGAAGGTAGACCATGCGAAATGCAGAACGAGTGGGAATTGACCAACCAGCAATATAAATGGACAGCAAATCAAGCTTAAAACTATCAGAAAAATAATACGAACCGGCAGAACAGTACCAAACACCAGATAAATCGTGGCAGAGAAGGAGGCAATCATAAAGAAAACCGAAAAAACCAAGGTGATGAGGCCAATGATTAAGCCGATGGGAAGAGTGGTTAGGAAATCTCTTTCCCCATAGTGTGAAGTTATTATGGACAAGAAGATTAGGAGAGAAGAAACAGACAAAATGAGAGACACACCATTAGTGATATAAAAAATTATGAAACTACGCCTTTTGGAGAAGACTGGGAGGCCCTCCTTGGGTGGGGTTTCATCAATGGGACCTATAATTGTTCCATTAATTGAAGCATTATTGTTAATTGTAGCGTTAAAGCCTTGGATAAGTACACCATCACTGTTGCCCCCTGGGACTGTAATAGCAGCGGCAAACACCACAGTAACAATGAGCGTTGCTACAATTGAGCACGCAGTTGCTGTGTCCTTCATCCATTTCTCTCCTTCCTTTCTCAGCTCCTTATGCTCATCCCTGAACACCATCTTTGGTGTTTTCTCATCTTTATTTCTGAGTAATGAGAAATGTGGTCGCGCAATCTTTTGCACTTCCTACACAATCAATCACATTATATATTATTAATTTAATTAAACAACAACTACTAATATATATATATATGAGTCATAATAAGGTCTTCGCGCCTTAACGTGCTGACAGTGCGACCGCACCACTATGTATATAGATATACACTACTCAATGTTAGAAAATGCACCATACAGATATGCACGGTTAGGTATGCATCACCAAAAAACACATCACTATGCAAATATACACCACACTGTGTTAGAAAATGCATCACTAGAGGCAGAATATACACCACACAGTGTTAGAAAATGTACCATTAAGGGCAGAGGAGTTATGGTGCATTATTTTGGGTGTGTGGTGTATTTTTTGGTGTTTTGTGTATTTTCATTGTGGTGCATTTTCTAACATTGAGTGGTGTATATTTGTGTACATAGTAGTGTATTCCGCACCGGCCGCACGAGAAAGCGCAACCACATTTGAATAGAAATCATATATATATAGGATAAGTAAAGGTTAACTGAATAACTGGCGGAAGTTTGTTGTTTGGTTTCAGAATATAGTACATAGTCATAAACACGGTTGTGTGGCTTTTTTTGTAGTGAGATACAAAAATAGGTCACTTTTGAAAAGGGTGCAAAAGATAGGAAAAGTGAATCCATGGAATGCATGTTTGATTAACAAAAAAAAAGCACTCTAAGAGTGCATGCTAGCTTTTCAAGAAAATTTAATTAAAAGGTAAAAAAATTATGGTATTATACATGTGTATGTGTACAATATTGTAGCTATAAGGAAATAAAGATAATATATATTTGTAAGGAAAAAAAAGATAGCATTGTTGTTAACCTCATTAAATCCTTAATCATTTATAATGCAGAGTAGTTAGTTAATTAGTATATATGTACTAATTATTACATAATAATTAGGAAAATTAAATATAATTAACAATAATTTGTAATTAGTGTATGATAATGAAAAATAATTCTTTAAAGAGCAAATACCAATTTTGGTCCCACGACTATTAGCAAAATGACAATTTTGGTCCACATGTTTCATTTCTACCAATTTTGGTCCCACGACTATTGTTTAGTATCAATTTTCATCCACGACTATTATTTTAGTGCCAAAATTCATCGCGTCGGTCACCCATCCGTTTAAAACGTGCAAAAATCTAAAATTGTTAAGCGTATTTTCATCATTTTCAACTTAATATCTCAATTTGAGTATGAATAAATGGATTTAAGTCCTAAAATCGATCAAAATTCGCAGTTTTCCTCCTCATTTTACCTTAATTTGAGGAGGAGAATTGTGAATTGTGATCGATCTTAGGGTTTAAATCTCTTTATTCATACTCAAATTGGGATATTAAGTTGAAAAGAACGAAAATACCTTCAAAAATTTTAGATTTCGGCACGTTTTAAACGGATGGGTGATCGGCGCGATTAATTTTGACACTAAAACAGTAGTCGTGGGACCAAAATTGGTACTAAACAATAGTCGTGGGACCAAAATTGGTAGAAATGAAATATGTGGACCAAAATTGTCATTTTGCTAATAGTCGTGGGACCAAAATTGATATTTATTATTAGGAATCATAAAAGTAATGAAATTAGTAATAACTACATAACCTACATTTTTTTTGTACTTATTACGTAAAAATTTAAGAATTGTAGACAAATTTTATAAAAGCTAAACATGCATCCTTGAGATGCATAATGTTTGAAAAAAGTAAATATACATTTTTTAGTGTAACTTTTCCTATATTTGTATCCCAATCATGACGGTGCTATTTTTGTATCCCATTCAAAAAAAAAAACGTAATAACTGGTGAAACCACCCTATAGTACATGCATGCATGGAAGGATCAAAAGTTGTACGTACGTACTACGTACCTTAACCCATTGCAGCTCCTGTTGCATTTGAAGAGCTGCATTCACATTGAGTTCGTGTGTAGGTGTCAATTTCCCAGCCAAATGCGCAATGTTGTTTCCATCGTTGTCTCTTTCATCTACTAAATCATGCATAAGCATACTATTTTCACGAACAAAGTTAAAAACATTTGTGCTGCGGTTCTCTATTGCAATGTGAAGTATATTTCGCCCACTTTTGTCTTTGTAATAAGCCGCGATAGGATATGCTTCCACAATATTTTTGACCACCTCTTCAATGTCCAGGTACGCTGCATGAATTATTGCTTCTTTTGCAAGTGAAGCAACTTGTGTGCCATTTAGGGTTTTGAGTTTATCGCACAAACATTCAACAAGCATCAATGCTTCTTTGTCCTTGATGATGGGATAATCGTATTTGACTATGGCCTCCAAAGGAGATGTTTCGTTATCTAGTGTCCGATGTCGAGCCAAATTAGGATATTCATTAGCCAAATCCATTGCCACCACTGAAAATAATTAATAAATAATTAAATTATTGTAACACCTCATCAATTCTACTATTCATGTACATTCAGATAAGATATAGATAAAAAAAAATTATATATTTTTAAAAAGATTACACTCGGGCCAGTTTTTATTTTCCGGGTTTTCAGTGTTTGGTAACGAGTAAAATATAAATTCAATGGAAAATAATGGGTTAGTCAATCAAAAATATAGCTAATATTCTTAGGAAAATGACTTCTTCTTTTTTTTTTTTTTCTTGGAAGTCATTTTTCGTTTGCAGCAGTGGAACAACCAATCACCTTGCCGTTGCTACCACCACCACCCACCGTCGTCGCCGCTACCACCCCACCACCCATCCCTACCACCCACCCACCACCACCACCCGCACTCCCACCACGTACACTACCAACCCACTCAACACCACTACCACCACCACCAGTATATTTAAAATTAAAAATAATTATGCTCATTTTTCAGAAAATGAACCAAACACATCAAGACATTTTTCTGACACCAAACACGTGAAAGGAAAATATTTTCTGAAAAATGACTCATTTTTTAAAAAACATTTTCCAGAAGTAATTTTGTAGCTTTTCAAACACACCTAAAAGAATTTAATCCGGGCCGGCCAAATGCATTATGCATGTGCCTTCATTTGCCCTCTTAAATTAGAGTGGTATGAATAAAATTGCTTAAACTAGGTTGATGCCATACCATAGAATTTAGACTTGATTAAGTTAACAAGGATAGTTGCACCAGTTGGGCCTTCATATGGATTAACTTTGGGATCTTCCTTAGTGACACCCCAGAAATAGCGAAACACCTCCGGGCTTCTACGAGTATTGAAAGCTGCGTAATGGATGGGGAGAAGACCCCTGTTGCACCTTTGATACAGGAGATTAGGGTTCTTCCCTACAAGGATTTCACCCACCTCCTTGTTCCCAAACTGGGCCGCAATGTGTAGCGCCGTGAGCCCATCTCGGTTCTTCACCACGCCCACCTCTTTACTATTAGTATAATTATCTCCCATCATTTCCACAGCCTTTTCCATAAAATCCTTATGACCTGCTTTAGCAGCATCATGCAATGCAGTGTTTTTGTGGATGCCGATAGGAGCTTGGATTGCATGGTTGTTATCCTCCAAGAATTTTTGAGCTTCCTCCCATTTCCCATGCACTGTAGCTCTGTGCAGTGTTAAGTAATTGCTGGAATAATCTTGTTCAGCCACATAGTTACCTGCTTCAAGATCATCAACTGCATGCATGCAGACCATATATAGCCACCCATTAGAATATACATACATACATCACAGTTGCAAAAATCCCGCCTAGGCGCCCATTAATGCCTTCCTGGCATTAGGTGCCAGTCAACTGCCTAGCATATTACCTTAAATGGTGGTCTAGGCGGCGGCTGGTTAGGCAACCACTTAGGCAGCTTATACGCTGACCTAGGCGCAGACTAGACTTTCTAGGCACTGACTAGGCAGCCTAGTCGGCCAATTCTTTTTTTTTTTTTAATTGGTTATTTCACTCAAGACAACATCTCCTAAATTGTACAAAGTCTCCTAAATTGTACAAACTCTAGATATTTTGTAGGTTAATATTTAATATTTTAGTATTAACTATTAAATTATTATATACTTTATAACTATTAGTTTTTGTTAAATTGAAAATACTTATTAAACATGTTTTTAAAAATAAAAAATAAAATACACTAACGCCTAGGCGCCGATTAATCCCCGCCTAGGCGCTCCCCAAGTGCCCGAGGAGTGCCTAGCGAATATTTCAACCATGACATACATACTTATGCAGAAATATAATAAGACCACTGCTATAGAAGCAAATTTGCAAGTTCGCAACAACCAATCGCCCCTTAACACAATAATCTTGCCTCTGTGCCCTTCGAGTAGAGATTGGAACTTACACAACTAACATATATACTCAAGTAATAAAGGGACAAGAGACAATAATGCATACGGCGCGTACTGAAATTTTCATATTAATTCTATCAGCATGTGTATATATACTTCTGCAGTTTGCATATTGATAGGTATACAATGAAGCTAAGAGAATTATAATTACTGTAGCATACCATTGTTGCCTTGATAAGCCATTGATGCAACTAACCTTCTCAACTCAATTATATTGCAAGCTTACCTAGCTTGTATTGGGATATATATAGAGGATAGAAGAGATGGTGACGTCACGGGCTGGTTCGGGTTCAATGCATGTATTATTGGAAAATATATATAAGGAAAATGATGTCTTCCACATATAAGACAGACTCTAAAGTCTTGATTATATTTATACTAATACCAAAGGTATTAGCCTGTCAAAGAAAACATGCTGAAACTTGGCAAGTTGCTATTTAAAAATTGGAGTATTTGTATTTCAAAAAAAAAAAAAAATTGGAGTATTTGAAGAGTTGACCATTCAATTCAAGATTCATTGCTAGTTGAGTGGACTATTCATGCTCACAGTTCATCACTTTTGGATAACGAAGCCCATAGTTTTTAATTTTATTATTGATTGTGTTAGAGTTGCTCAAAACTAATCTAAGTTTCGATCTCTACAAATTTCTTTTAATTTTTATTAAATATATTATTAAAAAAATAAATTATTTTAATGAAGTAAATAATGAAAAATAAAAACTCAATATAATTATTATGTTATAAGTGTAAATATAAAACCCATAATCATTCATATGTAGTTTACTCGAAATTAAAATTTTGATATATATTTTAAATTTTATTTTGAAGAATCTTTATAACTTACAAGTTTATTGTTTGTGCCGAAATAACTAAAGTGATATAGCCTATAGCCATAAATCGAAGGCCAATATCTAATACTCTATTTTTGTTTGTTTACTTTGTATTGTCTAAAAATTATTGGAGATTAGGTTGTCCTATTGGTGCAACCATGTGGAAGACGATCATGCAAGTTGCCAATTAACCTCCCATGGGTATCATAAAAATTTAACTTTAATTTGAATTCAAAAATGGAGAGAGTTTCAAAATTGGAAGTTAATGTATTTTTGCAACATTTTCTGAGCAACTACGACAACTTGCACGGGTGTTCATTGCAAAATTTCCAACTAGGGTTGACCAATTCAACTCAATAAGTATGACCAAAATTTAAGTTTGCTTCTTTCAAAAAAAAAAAAATTATGTTTGCTTATTTTAATTTCTAAAATGATCCTAAATTACAGAGTTTATCCTAACAGCATCGTATTAATTGATTTAAGGATGCATGCATGCATGATTACTTTAACATTCTTTTTAGTCTATAAATTATCCAAAATGTATATGTACCAAAACAAAAAATAGAGAAAAAAAAATATGTCACCTTAAACCATTGCAACTCTTTATTTTGATAAAAAAAATAATAATTATACTTTAGGAAAAAAAAAACATAAACGTACCAATTCAAAATAAAGAGATGTCTATTTTTTTAATAACAAAGAAACTTGCAACTACTATCTACAGTTGTGCATTGGGTAAACTCTAAACCTATGTAATAACTCAACCGTACTATGAAGATTCTAAGCAATATAAATGACTGAGAAGGTGTGGATATGAACCGTAATAATTAATGACAAAATTAAACTCATAACTTTGTAATATGAGAATTTTATTTGCTTAGTCACCTCTTTTGGACCACTTTTTTTTATTTATTTACTTTTAATATTGTCTCTTTGGGATTGTACTAGCCTTCTCAGCATCTATCAGACTATCACACACTAGTACAAAATGTACCAAAAAAATTAGACTAGTAGCATCTGTTCCTTTAAAAAGGGACACTAAAACAGGCACGGTGGCATTCTTGTTATTTTGTAAATAACATTTAGTAACAGTTGCATTAATACAACAGACTACGAAAGTGAAGCGGACACTTTTATGATGCAACAGGAGTCTGTTGTGGATAAAACAGATGTCTACTGTCTTAGAAAATAACTAAAAGTAAAACCCTAAACATACTCTCCAAACACAGATCTAAGCTCTTCTCCATCTCTAAGCTCTGGCGATTGACGACGGCAGCAGGTTGGACTCATCTCTCTCATCGACAAAGGCGGGTATCTCCGACGACGGCGGCTTGGACTCCTCTCTCTCTCTGGTCTACGAAAGTGGCGTCAGCAGCGGTACTGTTTGACCGAAATATCGGCGGCGTGAGCAGCGGCGACGACACCAGCTCCGGCGTTGCTGCGCTTCCTCAGGTACGTACGGTTGCTGTCTTTCATTTATTTAACTACTCAAATTTTAATTTCAGTTTTCAATTTTAATTTTTTTTTATATATCAATGCGATCCGAGACTACAGATTGAAGATTGAGAAGGAGCTCGCGATGGCATCCTCAAGCTCCTCAACTCCAGGCTTATCCCCTCCACTTTGGCCTCCCATTCAAAAGTCTTCTACCTCAAGATGATGAAGGGCGACTACCACCGCTACCTCAAACACAATTTTTTTTACAACTCACCAGGTATCTATTTCGATTCAGTTTCATGGAATATTTTTGTTGTAGCTAGTTCTCTATTGTTTTCTTGTTATTGCATCAAGTTTTGACCTGCAATTTGCCTTTCGGATTCTCGATTTTGAAGTTTAAACATGGGGTCAAAAAGACCGGTGACACTAGCAGTTGAAAAGGGTAATGGGTTAGTGCCTAAACATCCTGTTTCTTTCCGATATTGGTATGCTTTTTTCTTATTTCATATTGTTTGAAACTTAGTTGCTTTAGATCATCTTGCCCTTCAGGTGTAGGCAAACATTAAACTTTAAATAGCTCATTTTATCTGGGTGGTGGATCTTAAGATGTGAATGTGTGTTACATACTGAATGTGACTTTTCATTATGTATGTACTTTCACTTTTCTGGAGAGAGTTCAAGAGTTGTAAAAGAATTTTAAGCTTTGGATGGACGAGCTGTAATTCTATTTCCTATGGACTTTCAGTTATCTTAGTACATACTAGTTGATTAAGTTCAATGCTGCTTTAGTACATACACTATTTTCCTACATTTTAAAATCAGTTATAGATTTTTTCCTCGCTAAGGTTGGCATTAATCTATATATGTGAGTTCTCATTGTTCTTTGAACACTTGGTGGTAGTCTTTTGCATTGGTGGTGCAGAGGTGTGTTCTCTTATAACAAGCTACAAGTACTATTAACAAAAATAGCTTGCACATACACAATTTCCTTTTACATATTATTGTGTTTATTTACATACTAGCAAGGCTTTCTATCTAAAGAAGCATGCTTACATTTATATTTCTTTTTTGCTAGATTTATTTATCTTTATAATCTGTGCAATTAAGCCTATAATCATGATAATTTGATATGCAGACAAACATGCATATTTATGTTGAATTTGATTTTCTGTAAAGCTCTAACATATAGGTAAGGATTTTGGTTCTTGTCTTGATGTTTGCAATTCCAGACAGCTTAATGTCATCTTCTCCACAGTGGCTTCCAGTGAGGACTTGTTCATAGATGTAGCTCTTCATAGACACGGGTAAACTAACAATGCAAATTAAAGGCATGTAGTAGTGTTCCATCATAAACAACTGCATGCATGAGATGGTGACTTTGCTTAAATGACTGTTGCAGTGTTCTACAGAAGTTGGATCTGCAATGCCCTAAAGAAGGTTTTGGTCTTGCTATCAAGGAATATGTGGTGAGATTTCTGAAGTATAATAGCACTGATGTTCCTACTGGCCAGATTGAAGTTCCTCATTTAGCTCAACTATAGAGTTATTACAAAAAATAACTCACCAACTTAATCATCAATGAGTATCACCATAAAATGATGACCATGAGAATATGAGATAGTTTCCATTCTGTTACCTGCCACTTTGCCAGTTGATAGTTTTTTATTGGAGTTCAAGCTCATATTCGTATGTGGTTGGATTTTTACATTGTTACTATACCTAAAAAGAAGAAAAAGGTAATGTTTTTGGAGTTTGATAACATTTTTCCACACACAAGTAACTGCTATTTGAAAAATCTGTTGTTTGTCTTTTGAGGTTACCTAGTGTTCATTTCATTTTCTCTTTGCAGAATTCTTCATATGAACAGAGATGGCAGGATGATTCTAATTTTCAAAATGAGCAGGTGTTTTTACTCCTCTTTCCTTTAAATTGGAGTTCTGCAGAATTCTTCATATGTGGGATGGATTCTCTTTTTCAATTCCATGCTTTTAAATTGGAGTTCTGCTTGTTAATTTGTAGGATGAGAAGCTTATTGATTGTTTGATGAAATTAATACTAGGCAATACAACTGTGCTTAAGATTGTATACTAGGTTATTAGTTACTTATGAATTATCATGGAATTATCATGTGCTGATTGTTTATGAAATTTATCATATTAACTCTGCAGTACAATTAGTTAAATTAATCCAAATATGCACTTCAGATAGCTTATGGTCTGTATCTATATAGTAAAGCTCAATACTACCAGACTAGAGAAAATTCTTGGACTCTTAGATATGATTGACGTAATAAGTATTACTAGATTAATCTGTTTCCCTTTTTATTATTGTCTTTCAATTTGTTCTTTTATGTCCTACTAGAATGCATATGGATACACGGTTGGCAAGTGGTGATCGCTATTGGAGAACAGTTTAGGACTTTTTGGAACAAACTGGTGCAGAGAAGAAGGATTCTAAATCAAAGAAGGAAGAATTTTCCATTGAAGGTGATGGTAAATCAAACATATTGGATCTTCTCACCCATATATATTGCTGCAAGCCTATTGCTCATGCATACTAACTCAGTTCATTAAACTATAGACCTCAAAACTACACTTAACTCCTAAGGGGCATTTCTCATGGCTAGATGATTTCAAGTGGGTCGGTTGCTCAATTTCTTAGGAGTACTTCCAACTTGGACAAGGTAAAAATACTCTGCCCCTTTTTCATGTTAGGTTTCATGCTATGATTGGAGGACAAGACATTAATTTTAGCATCGTACCATCAATGGTAAGTAATCTATTCTTCTAATTTATTTATATAAGTGAATTTGAATTATTACTAATTAAATTTGCAATGTATGGTAATAATTGAATTATAATTTGTTATTAATATAATTAATAATTCATTTGTAGGTTTTCAGACACTATGGCATATTCCATAGAAGAAATTGATGAGATTCGTGAAACATGGACCAATTATTTTTTTTTATAATGAATGTGTATAAGTGTGTCTATCGTGATGGAGTACTTAGA
The DNA here is from genome assembly GCA_003576665.1 of Ipomoea trifida. Classification (NCBI taxonomy): domain Eukaryota; kingdom Viridiplantae; phylum Streptophyta; class Magnoliopsida; order Solanales; family Convolvulaceae; genus Ipomoea; species Ipomoea trifida. The sequence goes on from CP025644.1 coordinate 607,361, forward strand.
TATTAATGGTTGGATTTTATGTATTAGTTTGGATTATTGTAGTTTAGTTTGGATTGTAGTGTGGATTTATATATTGAATTGTGATGTAATTTGAGTTATATTGTGAATTGTGGAATATAATTGTGTTAATGAATATTGTGGATTGTGTAATATAAGTGTGTTGAAGGATACTATTGTGCATGATTGATTTTACTGTAGCAGGGGTGAACAAAATTAAATAAAAAAACTTTTAAAAGTAGCAACAGGCGTCTGTTCCAAATTATGAAAATTTAACAAATCTTATAGGAACAGGCGCCAGTTGTTAGCAAAGAACAGACGCCTATAGTCGAGAATTGGCAACTGCGAACAACAGACGCCTAAAGTCATGATTATCAGCGTCTTGTTCATATGCACCTGTTGTAAAATAGACGCCAATAGCTCCAAACAACAGACGCGAATTGCCTGTTTTGTACTAGTGACACAACTTCGTAGACATTTCCTATGTTTTATTGTTGTTCATATTATATGATATGAAGGGTCACGACACAATTTTATTACTCCATCGTCCCATTTTACATTTTTACCTCTCTAGTTTACTAGTCATTGATCAATTATTAAATCAATTATATCTTTTTTACTTATTTTCTTTAGTATTTTTAAATTTTATTTGTTTTGTTTAATAGTCCTTTTAATGTAGTTTCTAAATATATAAATTTTATATAAAAATACTAAACTACATTATGAAAAAATCAATTAAAAATAAATTCAGTCAAGTCTCATTAATACAACCATACATATAAAATGAGATAGAAAGTGTAATAAAACAAACCCAACAATCTTATATATATAATGTTTTTACCCGAGAATATTGGCAAATTGTATTGGCAAAATTGTATAATGAATCATGATCTACCTTACACTGTGGACTCTAGTCCAAAATGAAATTGAATTATATGTCTTCAGTTAAAAATTGAATGCACAATATGTTAACTGTAGGCACGTAGTATGCAATTAACATATTATGTGCATGTAGGTAATATATTTTTTGAGTTCAATTTAATTTATTTGCAGGCACATAACAATTGTTATACGGTGGACCATGGTCGAAAGAAAGCGTTGTTTCTTTAAGTAAAGAAACAATGTCTGTTATTTTTAACAAATTTCGTATTTGTGATGTTCTTATAATAAAATGAAACTACAATGTATCTAAAATGACACTGAATAACAAGTCTCACATATTGAATATTATATATTATCAAATGAAACTGTTGTTGAATTGAAATGATACTTTAGTTGTGCTGAAATGAAATGATAACAGAAGTGTTGTCACTTGTCACACTACATAGTACTTAACAAAAATGTTAAAATATATAAAAAACGAAATGTGGGAGAAACATTAAATATTAAAAAAAAAAACCAAAAAGGTATATTTGAAATTTTTTCTTAATATGAATAAATATTAATTATTTCATAATTTAAAAATATTACACTAATAAATAAATTAAAAGAAGTGCACCAAATCACTAATTAATAAATAGTTAATAATAAAAACCAAATATCACAAAGCGAGACTCTTCATATATACAAAATAGTTGAATGTGCTTCTACTGAAACTTGATCTCATGACTTATCATTTAGAAGAGTCACTACATACACTTGACCACAAGGTCATTGACATCTTCCAAAAAGCATATAGATTCTACTATTCTTATATATAGATAAGTTGGTAAAATGAATAATGTCAATTCTTTTAACCAAGTAGCATAATCAATCCAAGGACTCTTATAATTAACTTTATTTTATTTAAAATTATTAAAATAAATTAAAAATAATAAATTTTTAATAGAAAAATGGTCACGTTAGCGATTATTTAAGAAACATGTCAAACTATTTGACATGTAGTTACAAGTGTAAAATAATAAAATCACTACTAGAATTCATAAAATTATTACTGCAAGTCCATAATTAAAGTCAGGCAATATTACAAATTTATAAATTTATTATTATGTACAGGTCCATAAAGTAACTACTATTGAAATATTGGTATAAAAACTATTAAATTAAAAGTCAGTAGTTTATTTTGAAATGCTATTAGGATGAGTTTCATACTAAATCAATATTTTAAACTTTCTAAGTTTTACCCAATAAATTTATAGGTTATTTTTAGTTAAAATAAGCTCAAACAAAGAGAGACTTCAATAAAGATTACAATTTTTTTGGTAAATCAAACTTAGCTTATTTATTATTACAAACTCCGCTTCAATAATTTACTGAGGAAAAAAAAAACCAATACAAAAGCTAGCTAGGTTGACAGCATCAAAACCGCCAAGTTTGTTTAAATTACCCGGCAGCTGACGCGGGTAGACGAAGCGAAATCTAGAACGAGTGGGAAATGATAAGCCAGCAACACAGTTAGACAGTGAATCAAACCTAAAACTACCATAATAACAATACCAGCCGATGCAACAGTACCAACCACCAGATAAACTGTGGTAATAAAGGAGGCAATCATAAAGAAAACGGAGAATACCAAGATGATGAGGCTTCTGATTAAGTTCGAGGGAAGAGCATTTAGGAAATCTTCTTCCCTATAGTGTGAAGTTATTATGGACAAGAAGACCATGAGGGAGTAAACGGAGAAAGATAGAGATAAACTATTGGTGTAATAAAAAGATATGAAAGCACGCCTTTTGGAGAAGATGGGGAGGCCCTCCTTGGGTGGGGTTTCATCAATGGGACCTTTAATTGTACCATTAATCATAGTGTTAAGTATTGTAGCATTAAAGCCTTGGGTAAGTACACCATCACTGTTGCCCCCGGGGACTGTAATAGCAGCGGCAAACACCACAGTAACAATGAGTGCTGCTACAACTGAGCACGCAGTTGCTGTCTCCTTCATCCATTTCTCTCCTTCCTTTCTCAACTCCTTATGCTCATCCCTGAACACCACCTTTGGTGTTTTCTCATCTTTATTTCTGAGTGATGAGAAATATGGTGGTGCAATCTTTTGCACTTTCTACACAATCAATCAATCACATTATTATTAATTTAATTAAACACTTTCATAGATGTGAGAAATAAAAAACAATCTGAACTTTACATGTGTAAAAATTCGATGGATCTTATAAGATTTTTTTGTTAAAGACCCGGGGTGACAGTTTAGTAAATATGCAACCTGGTGCCAAGACCTCGTGGTTGCACCTGATTGCACTCCTATATGAAAGGGGTGGGTGGGTTTGAGCCTCAGTACACTAAAGGTTGCATGTGGTACAGTCAAATTAACTAGCTAGCTGACTTGTTCTCATATGATCCAATGTCTATATATATATATATATATATATATATATATAAAAGATCTGATCTTAATTAATGCACGTGGTACAATCAAATTAACTAGCTAGCTTTATTAAATAATTTCGTTGAACTTAATAACTAGAAGTTTGTTGTTTGGTTTCAGAATATATTACCTTAACCCATTCCAGGTCCTGCTGCATTTGAAGAGCTGCATTGACATTGAGTTTGTGTGGAGGTGTCAATTTCCCAGCCAAATGCACAATGTTGTTTCCATTCTTGTCTCTTTCATCTACTAAATCGTGCATAAGCATACTATTTCCACGAATATAGTTAAAAACATTTGTGCTGCGGTTCTCTACTGCAATGTGAAGTATATTCTGCCCACTTTTGTCTTTGTAATAAGCCGTGATAGGATATGCTTCCACAATATTTTTGACCACCTCTTCAATGTCCATGTACGCTGCTTGAATTATTGCTTCTTTTGCAAGTGAGGCAACTTGTGTGCCATTTAGGATTTTGAGTTTATCGCACAAGCATTCAACAAGCATCACTGCTCCTTCGTGCTTGAAGATAGGATAATCGTATTTGACTATGGCCTCCAAAGGAGATGTTTCATTGTCTAGTGTCCGATGACGAGCCAAATCAGGATATTCATAAGCCAAATCCATTGCCACCACTGAAAAATTAATAAATAATTAAATTGTAACACCTTAATTCTATTCATGTACATTCAGACAAGATATATATAGATGAAAATTATTTTTAAAAAGATTGCACTCCGGCCAATTTTCATAAAAGAATTTAATCCCAGCCAGATGTGCCTTCATTTGCCCTCCTACAATACCAAATTATAATGTGTATTGAATAAATATTCATTTTTAATATATTAAAGATTGATTTTTAATGTACTGAAAATTCATTTTTAGATAGTATACTAAATGATTAATGAACCTTCAATGTATTAAAAAAATGAACATCATGTCACATAGTCTATATATATATATATAATGCTGGCTAGAGTGCTGTGTTTAAATTATGGTTGAAAAAATTGCTAAAAGCTCGGGGGCGCCTAAGTCGCGATTAATCAGAGCCTAAGCGCCCATGTATTTTTTATTTTTTAAAAATTTGTTTAAGATTTTTTAATTTTTTAAGACTTGATAATTATAAACTATTTAATAGTTAGTGCTAACCCATTTAAAAAAAAAAGTGAATAATAGCTAATCGTCCGACTAGGTGACCTAGTCAGTGCCTAGGAGGAGTAGGCAGGCAGCCACCTAGACCACCTATTATGGTGATACACTAGCTGGATGGTCAGCTTAGGCACCGGCTAAGGCGGGATATTTGCAACACTAGTTTAGATGGAGTGATATGAATTGAAATGCTTAAATTAGTTGGATGTCATACCATAGTATTTAGACTTGATTAAGTTAACAAGGAGAGTTGCACCAGTTGGGCCTGCATATGGATCAACTTGCGGATTTTCATCGCTCTTAGTGACACCCCAGAAATAGGAAAACACCTCCAGGCTTCCACGAGTATTGCAAGCTGCGTAATGGATGGGGAGAAGACCCCTGTTGCACCTTTCATACAGGAGATTACGGTTCTTCCCTACAAGGATTTCACCCACCTCCTTGTTCCCAAACCGAGCTGCAATGTGTAGCGCCGTGAGCCCATCTCGGTTCTTCACCACGCCCACCACTTCATTATTATCTCCCATCATTTCCACAGCCTTTTCCATAAAATCCTTATGACCTGCTTTAGCAGCATCATGCAATGTAGTGTTTTTGCGGAAGCTGATAGGAGCTTGGATTGCAAGGTTGTTATACTCCAAGAATGTTTTAGCTTCCTCCCATTTCCCATGCACTGTAGCTCTGTGCAGTGTCATGTAATTGCTGAAAGAATCTTCTTCAGCCACATAGTTACCTGCTTCAAGATCATCAACTGCATGCATGCAGACCATATATAGCCACCCATTAGAATATACATACACACATCAGTGTTGCAAAAGTCTAGCATTAATCCCCGCTAGGCACTAGGTGTCGGCTGACCGCCTAGCGCGTCACCTTAAATGCTGGTCTAGGCGGCTGGCCAGCTAGGCGACCGCCTAGGCAGCTTAGGCGCTGACTGCCTAGGCGTCGTAGGCCCCGACTAGACCTTCTAGGCACCAACTAGGCCGCCTAGTTGTCCAATTTTTTTTTAATTGGTTATTTCACTTCAGACAACATCGTTTTGAGCGAAATAATTGTAAATTGTTCAAACTCTAGATATTTTTTAGGTTAATATTTAATATTTTAGTATTAACTATTAAATTATATAATTTATAACTATTAGTTTTTAAAAAATTGAAAATACTTAAATAGATTTTTAAAAATAAAAAATAAAATACACTAACGCCTAGGCGCCGATTAATCCTTGCCTAGGCGCTCCCCGAATGCCTGAAGAGCGCCTAGCGAATATTTCAACCATGACATACATACTTATGCAGAAATATAATAAGACGGATCAGAATAACCACTGCTATAGAAGCAAATTTGCAAGTTCGCAACAACCAGTCGCCCCTTAACACAATAATCTTGCCTCTGTGCCCTTAGAATAGAGATTGGAACTAACACAACTAACATATATACTCAAGTAATAAAGGGACAAGAGACAATGCATACGTACTGAAATTTTCATATTAATTCTATCAGCATGTATATATATACTTCTGCAGTTTGCATATTGATAAGTATACAATCAAGCTAATTAATTAAGAGAATAGTATCATACCATTGTTGCCTTGATAAGCCATTGATGCAAATTCACTCCTTCTCAACTCAATTATATATATTGCAAGCTTACCTAGCTAGCTTGTATTGGGAAATATATATATAGAGAGAGACGAGTGATGGGGATATATAGAGGATAGAGATGGTCACGGGCTGGTTCGGGTTCAATGCATGTATTATTGGAAAATATAAGGAAAATGATGTCTTCCACATATAAGACAGGAGACTCTAAAGTCTTGATTATATTTATATTAATACCAATGGTATAGCCTGTCAAAGAAAACATGCTGAAAGTTGGCAAGTTGCTATTTAAAAATTGGCATTTGAAGAGTTGACCATTCAATTCAAGATTCATTGCTAGTTGAGTGTGATGGAGTTTGGAACAGAGAGAGTATCAAGTGAGAAGGAAGTTTGGAAGATGCATTAATGGTGAAGTAAACTGAATTGTTATTCAGAGAGGAGGGGAGCAGGGAGCTTTATACAGTGAGTACAATGGCGGGAAAGGAGAAACGGTTACAACAAATATCAGAGTGGTTACAACTAATCATCCCTTTCTGTTGAGCTTTCCTGCGTATCATCTGTTACCCCCCCATAAGCTGGCGCATGTAAATTTTGCGTGCCCAGCTTAGACTTGAAATTCTGGAACAGAGATGTCGGAAGGGGCTTGGTAAACCCGTCAGCTACCTGGTTTGACGAGGAGACGGATAATAGCTTGATCAGTCCTTGAGTGAGTTTTTCCCGAACAATGTGGCAATCAATATCAATATGCTTCGTTCGTTCGTGGAACACATGATTCTCAGCTATGGCGATCGCCGATTTGTTATCACAAAAGACATTCGCCGGCTTGGAGCACTTGACCTGTAAGTCATGGAGGAGGTGTGTGAGCCATTGAACCTCACAAACAGTGGAGGCTAGTGCCCGATACTCTGCCTCAGATGATGATTTGGAAACCGTAGCTTGCTTTTTGGTTTTCCATGAGATCAGTGTTGTGCCTAGAAAGGCACAATAACCAGTGATGGACCTTCGAGTCTCAAAGCAAGTTGCCCAATCCGAATCAGAGAACACTTGAAGATGTAAATCTGTATTGTTGGGATACAAAAGACCTTGTCCAGGTGATGCTTTGATGTATCTTAAAACCCGATGAGCAGCTGCCAGATGTTTATGTGTAGGTTTATCAACGAACTGACTTAATTGCTGGACTGAGTAAGTGATGTCGGGTCTTGTAGCCGTTAAGTATAGTAGTCTGCCTACTAGTCGCCTGTAACTGCTTGGATCATCTATAGGAAGTCCATCATCAGGAACTAGCTGTGTACCTTGAGCCATTGGCGTGCATGCTGGCTTGCAAGCAAGAAAACCAGCCTCATTCAATATCTCTAGGGCATACTTTCTTTGACATATATTCAAGCCATCTGCTGATTGTCTAGCTTCAATTCCTAGAAAGTAGCTTAGAGTGCCAAGATCTTTGATTTTAAAAGTAGTATCCATGAACTGCTTGATTTCTTGGATCAGATCCATCTTTGCACTGGCCACTATGATGTCATCAACATACACCAATAGGGCAATGAAATCGGTGTTGGTACCTCTGGTAAAAAGAGACGGATCAGACTTGGATTGAATAAAACCAATGTGTTGTAAAGCTTCATTTAGTTTAGAATTCCATTGCCGGCTTGCCTGCTTGAGCCCGTATAATGATCGTAGCAACTTGCAAACTTGATTCGGCTTTTCACATTGAAATCCTTGTGGTAAAGACATATATACTTCTTCATTCAAATCTCCGTGTAAGAATGCGTTATTCACATCCATTTGGTGAATATGCCAAGCCTTGGAAGCAGCCACACTCAAGAATGTTCGAATGGTGGTGATCCTTGCCACGGGAGAGAAGGTTTCAAGATAGTCTACTCCAAGCTGCTGTGTATAACCTTTAGCCACTAGTCTTGCCTTGCACCTCTCTACGGTTCCGTCTGCTTTGAGCTTAGTTTTGTAAACCCATTTGCAGCCTATGGGTGTTTTTCCCGGGGGGAGATCAGTCAATTCCCAAGTTTTGTTCTCTTGCAGTGCTGTAATCTCAGCCTTCATAGCTTCTTTCCAGCAGTCATGTTTGGTTGCTTGATTGTATGTCTTAGGATCATTTATGGCAGTAACAGCCATGGCAAATTGTTTATGAGAGTCAGAGAGACCATGATAGGAAACTACCTTTGAAAGAATGTGAGGTGAAGTTCTGTGTTTGATCAAAGCATCACAATAGAAATCTTGTAATTTACTTGGGATTTGCCGTTGTCTACTTGACCTCCGTAACTGAATATGCTCTTTAGGTTGTGCCGGGATGTCTGACAAGGAATGCTGGGAACTGGTAGCCCTAGTATCATTGTGAGTAGGCTCTTCAGGTTGGTATATATCAGTAGGTTGACCGACTGTTATTTCCATTTCTGTTGGCAGCATAGGACTGTTTCTATTGTGGTTCCCATCTGTCCTTCTGAGATTGAATTCCTCACAATTAGATGTGGGAATGATTGGAAGTGATGGCTCAGAAGTTAATCTGAGAGATTCATCTGCATGCTGTCTTTCAAAGAAAAATTGCTGCTCATAAAATACCACATCTCGGGAAATAAAAACAGATTTTTCATGAACATCATATATGAGGTACCCTTTAGTGTTTGCAGGGATGCCAATGAAAATACCTTTCCTTCCACGGGCTGCCATCTTATGTCGAGATTGAGGTAGAGTAGCAGCGAAACACAAACACCCAAACACCCTTAGATTGTTTAAATCAGGAGGATTCCCATATAGCCTTTGATACGGGCTTTGCCACTCAATGACTGGAGAAGGAAGACGGTTGATAAGGAATGCTGCATGTAGCACGCATTGTCCCCAAAATTCCAAGGGGAGATTCGCCTGAAATCGAAGAGCCCTGGCCACATTTAGTATATGTTGGTGCTTGCGTTCTACAACAGCATTTTGTTGTGGCGTGTGTACACATGAGCGCTGATGAATAATGCCATGCTCATCAAAAAACTTTGTCATATTGAACTCCATTCCATTGTCACTACGTATGATTTTGATAGGCAAGGCAAACTGTGTTTGAACAAACTTGTGGAATTTTATTAACAACTGCTGCGTTTCTGATTTAGTCTTCATCAAATGGATCCATGTGAACCTTGAGTGATCATCAACAATGGTTAGAAAATAACGTTCTCCTCCCAATGATTTAACCATAAAAGGCCCCCAAATATCTACGTGTATGAGCTCAAAACAGACATTAGACAGTGTGGTGCTTCGAGGGAAGGGTGATCTTTTGTGCTTGGAAAAATGACATACATCACAAGCAGAAGTTTTAACATTAGACACAGGAAAATCATGTAAGTGCTGCATTTTATTTATGGGATAATGCCCCAATCGTTGATGCCAAGTTTCGAGGCTACAATGCATGAGGAAACAAGTATTAGACTGTCTATGACTTCCTGGTGGCTCAGACAACAAATATAATCCCTTCTCCTGCTTAGCAAAACCAGTCATCCTCCCATGTCTCTCCCGAAGTAGGCACTGATGAGATGCAAAAATCAGAGTGTAAGAAGAATCTTGCAGCAATTTGTTAACAGATACTATGTTGAATTGAAAGGTGGGAATATGGAGAACATTCTTCAGCCATATTTCATTATTGAGTCTTATATTTCCCACATGTTGTACTGCAATATGGTTCCCATTTGGTAGGTTCACAATTGCTCCTTCAACAGCATGATACTCATCAAACGAGTCTAAAGTGCATGCGATGTGATCAGTAGCACCTGAATCCAAAATCCACATAGAAGGTTCCAATATAATTGAATTGATATTAGTGTTAAATGTACACTTGCCTTCAGTTTTGTGATTCTCCTCAAAGGTTGGTATAAGGGAGACAGCAGCAGCAGTTGTGGAATTCTGAGTCTGTCCAGCTTGATTTTGCAGAAGTGAAATGAGCCTTTGAATCTGATCAGGTGAGAATTGAGCATCATTGCTCGTAGAGGCTGCCATGAACTGCTGTTTTCCCTTCGACTTGAAGCCTGGTACCCAGCCGGGCGGATAGCCGTGCTTCTTGTAGCACTTCTCCACAGTATGACCACTCATTCCACAAAATGTGCACCTCGCAGACTTGTTTCCAGCATTATTATTCATGTATCTCCTGTTATTGAACTGATTAACGGCAGCCACAACCTCCTCGGTTGAATTTTGATTAGCCTGTAGAGCATTAGTATGTCCAATTTCTAGGCTACTCATGTGTGTGATGTTCAATTGTCTCTCAAACTTCTCAGCCATGACAAACACTCTATGCATGTCAGGAAGAGGATCAAGGACAAGTACATTTTGCTTAAGGGAATTATACTCATCACTCAATCCTTGAAGAAATCTAATAATCTGATCTATTTCTCGATCACTTCTGATTACTTCCATCAAATCACATGAGCATTGTGGAACACACTTACACATCGGAAGTGGTCGCAGCTCATTCATCTGTTCCCATAATGCTTTGCATTTAGTATAATAGTCATTAACTGGAAGGTTACCTTGTTTGAGATTGTAGATCTCATTCTGTAAGATTGAGATTCGATGTGGATCCTGCTGAGCGAACCTTTCTTTCAGATCGTTCCAGAGGTCTTTGGCTATGCGTTTGTATAAAACACTCTGCGCAATGGATGGAATAACCGATCTGCAAATCCAGGCGCAGATCATGAGGTTACATCGTTTCCATGCTTCGTGTTGTTCATCTGATAGATCCGGTTCGAGGATACTCCCGTCCACAAATCCCCACTTGTTCTTCACCTCGAGCGCTACACGCATCGAGATACTCCATGTTGTGTAATTTGTGCTGCCGGCAAGGGGAGGTGTGACGAGAACAATGTTGGAATTATCGTTGCTGTTCAAGTGTAGGGGATTCTCAATATTTTCTGCGTTGGAGCTCCTCTGCGGAGCGTTTCTCTGTGAGTTGCTGATCGGCGATTGGCGTGCTGGAGATTGAAGGATCGGTGTGGCAGGGTTACTTCTACGGCCGGCTTCTCCGGTTCCGTTCACCGCTGCGGCGTAAGTCTGTCTTCTCTGCTCTGATACCATGATGGAGTTTGGAACAGAGAGAGTATCAAGTGAGAAGGAAGTTTGGAAGATGCATTAATGGTGAAGTAAACTGAATTGTTATTCAGAGAGGAGGGGAGCAGGGAGCTTTATACAGTGAGTACAATGGCGGGAAAGGAGAAACGGTTACAACAAATATCAGAGTGGTTACAACTAATCATCCCTTTCTGTTGAGCTTGCCTGCGTATCATCTGTTAGAGTGGACTATTCGTAGTTTTCAGACAAAAAAAAAATAAAAAATTGAGTGGACTATTCATGCTCACAATTCATGCCCACAGTTCATCACTATCATAAAAATTTAAGTTTGAATTCAGTTTCAAAATTGGAAGTTAATGTATTTTTGCAACATTTTCTGAGCAACTACGACAACTTGCACGGGTGTTCATTGCAAAATTTCCAACTAGGGTTGACCAATTCAACTCAATATGTATGACCAAAATTTATGTTTGCTTATTTTAATTTCTAACATGATCCTAAAATACAGAATTTATCCTAACAGCATCGTATTTATTGATTTAAGGATGCATGCATGATTACTTTAACATTCTTTTTAGCATATAGGATATGTTTGGCAAACCTAGCTGAAAATGTAGCTAAAAACTGAAAAGCTATAAGCTCGAACTTGAAATCTGAAGTGCTATTAAGTTAGCTCTTATGCTTAAAAGTGTTTGGTAAAATTAACTTTTTGATAAGCTGATAAATGTAAAAAAAGACTAAAAATGACATATTCATACAATTTAAATAGGTTTGTTTATATATTAAAATATAAAATAGTGAAATCAATATATTTTAATAAAATATAAAGTAAATTTGAAAACATATAAAGTAAAACAAAATGTGTATAATTCATAAGATTAGTTCATACAAAAATCAATGTTCAAACACAAATGTCAAATTGAAATTACAACCAAACATATTGAAGAGAAAAAACCAAAAAGGTTTTAATTGAGAATGGTAAATAATGTCATTTATTTAAAATAATAAGGTTAAAGATGAAAAAAAAGTTAGAAAGCTACTAACTTATTTTGAAACGCTACCTTAGCCTTAGGTAACGTTCAAAAATAAGCTATTATTTTAGGAACATTACCAAACAAAGCTTATAGCTTATTAGTAGCTTAAAATAAGCTATAAGCTCCTAAATAAGCTATGCCAAACAGAGCCATAAATTATCCAAAATGTATATGTACCAAAACGAAAAATAGAGAAAAAATATGTCACCTTAAACCATTTGCAACTCTTTATTTTCATAAACATAAAATAATTATATTAAAAAACATAAATGGACCAATATAATAATTCAAAATAAAGAGATCTATTTTATTAATAATAAAGAAACTTGCAACTACTACCTACAGTTATGCACGGGGTAAACTCCAAACCTATGTAATAGTCCACAGCCGAACTACGAATTGAAAATCCTATGCAACATACATGCCTAAGAAGGTGTGGGTTAAAATCGATGACAAAAATTAAACTAGTAACTTTGTGATATGAAAATTTTATTTACATAGCTACTCTGACAAAAAAAAAAAATAATAAAGAATTGCTAATCAGGAAATGAAACAGCTGGAAGAGGCAAATTATACCGTGCACCATGGTGCACATAGCAATGTGTACCACGTATCTAAACGACGTCGTTTTGAGTATTGTAAATTAATTGTCCGTTTTTTTGGAAATCACGTTTTCCATTTCGGCCGGTCTCTGTATTTATGTTAATATTCTGTGTATTCCAGACAATCATTCTGTGTATTCTAGGCAACCGTTCTGTGTATTATAGGCAACCGTTATGTGTATTTATGTTAGTAACACATGTTGTGATGTGTTTGTGCATTCGAATGCTTAGGAGGATGGGTTCTGTGTATTTTGTGTCAATATTCTGTGTATTCATGTTATTAACACATGTTGTGATGTGTTTGTGCATTCGAATGTTAGGAGGATGAGTTATGTGTATTTTGTGTATTCTAGGCAAACATTCTGTGTATTCTAAGCAAACATTCTGTGTATTCTATATAATGATTATGTGTATTATAGATAATGAATTCCCTGGAGTCATTCACGTCCGCGTCCGCTTCTACTAACATTTGTGTATTTTGTGTCAATATTCTGTGTATTCTGGGCAAACATTCTGTGTATTCTAGGCAAACGTTCTGTGTATTCTAGATAATGATTATATGTGTTATAGATAATGAATTCCCTAGAGTCATTCGCGTCCACATCTACTAACACCAAAACGATGTCGTTTTACGTATGTGGTGCATATTGCTATGTGCACCGTGGTGCAGGGTATAACGATTGGCTGGAAGATAACCCCTGTCCCCTCAATGCTTGATGCACTACAGCCTGACAAAAGAAAAAGGGTAAGACATAAGGTGAAAGGACCAAAAAAAAAAAACAAACAAACAAACAAAAAAAACAAAAAAAAAAAAAAGAAAAGAAAAGAAAAAAAAGAGTGCATCAATAATTCAAGATTATTGCTAGTTAATTATTCTCTCTGATCCATTTTATCTATCTTATTTTTTTTAGTATTATTGACTCTATTACAATATAATATTTATCTTACTTATTATTCGTTAGTAAAATTAATTATTTTTTTATTATTTATTTATATTATTATTTATTTAATAATTTTTAAATTAATTTTTTTTAATAGTACTTTTAATATAATTTTTAAATATATTTTTAGGTATTAATTTTAAATATAATATTATGAAAAATTAAATTATAAATAATTTCAATCAAGTTAATAGAATTTAACACATAAAAGGAGATTGCAGAAGTATTATGAGAGCGAGGGAGTATTATCGTATCATCTCTTCAACGTTGATATTTTGAAGTGGGTGATGTCATGGACGATGACGACGAAGGCTCCGCCGTCACATCCATTGGAAAGGTGATGGTCATGGTTGTTGATAGAGAAACTAGCCTTTTATTTATTCAATTATTGTAGCTGTAATAGTACATGGAATAAATTTATTGATTTTATAATATAAGAACAAAATTTAACATTTTAAAATAATATATAAAGACCGAGAAAGATATATATATAAACAATCAAATAAGAATTATATTGAATATGATTGTGTATTAAGGCATGTAAAGAATATATAATTTAGGAGATAATAAATAGGACAGGAGAGAATTGATCTAGACGACGGACAAGAGCAAGAAATTGAGCATTACAAAAATCAAATTTGTTGATAAAATAATCAAATCTGTATGTGTTTGATTTATAAGTAAATTCATAGGTATTTCAACGATTTCTTGTAGTACAATGGAGATTAGATTGTTTGACTTCATCCCATCTATGTGTGTGTTAGTTTCAATAAATAAAAATGAAAGTTTGTTGTCAGCAATCCCAAGTTAATTGGTCAGAGTATGTGTTGATTAATTAGCTTTGTGTAACAAATTATTGCTTCAAAATACATCTTTTTCGATAAATTTTCATTTTTGAGATAGTCATTCTGCATGTAATCAGCTATCCACTGACAGCTACGTACTAAGCTACTAGCAAACACGTGGCTTAGCTTGTTTGTTATATATGTATGTTAAGAGTAGCATGCTTTAATTACATCAACCAGCTAAACAAACAAGTATAATATACACTTCAAAAAGCGTGGTCTAGTGAGTAAATTATTATATATCCTTTAACTTGGGAATGTCAAACATGTATATGTATGCACAATTCAATAAGCAATAATATGTAAATTAAAATCATCTACATTTACTGGAGAATATGCTAGAGGGTTACGTTGGTGGTGTTAGATTCTCCTCCATTGCTGATTCGTTATGTTCTTGCTATAAATTCATGTTTATAAGGAGTAGAATTGGGTTGTTAATAGATTGGTGAATATGCTAGAGGTTCGGTGGTGTTAGGCTTGGTTGCTCAAAAGTTCATTATCAATAATGTAACTTTCATTATGGTGTGCTAGCTTACACTCATTTATACATTTATACATTTATTATTACAAACTGAGGTAGTAATAAAAAAAAAAAAAAAAATTATTACAAACTGAGGTTCAATAAGTAACTAAAAAAACAAAACAAAACAAAACCTCATCACAAACAACAATACAACAAGTCAAAATAACTTCTGGGCAATGCTACGTTTCTTTAAAATGCGTCGTCCATAGGTGGACGATAAGAAAGCCACAAGGAGGCGGAACTGAAGAACCACAAATACAGTGACGGGCACGCATGCAACTACGATCAAAACAATACGAACCGCTAGAGCAGTCTTGCCAAACACGAGATAAACCGTGCTAGAAAAGGTGGCCATCACAAACATAATGGAAAGTAGCAAGGTGAAGAGGCCAATGATCAATTTGGTGGGGAGAATGTAGAGGAAATCATCTTCCGTATAGCGTGAAGTGAGGATGGACAAGAAGAGCAGGAGAGAAGTGACCGAGGTAAAGAGAGATGCGCCGTTTGAGATGTAAAAAATTATGAAAGCATCCCTTCTGGAGAAGGTGGGGAGGCCCTCTTCAGGCGGCGTTTCATCCACGGGGACTTTAATTGTCCCCATAAATGTATTATTATTGCTGCCCAGGGGAAGTGTTGTTGTAGCATTAAAGCCCTCGGTAACTACGCCGGTACTGTTGCCGCCGGGAACGGTAATTGCGGCGGCGAACACCACCGTAACAATCAGGGCTGCTGCAATTGAGCATGAAGTTGCTGCGTCCTTCATCCACTTCTCTCCTCCAATTTTTAAGTCCTTATGCTCATCCCTGAACACCATCTTTGGTGTTTTATCATCTTTATTTCTCAGTGATGAGAAATATGGTGGTGCAATCTTTTGCACTTCCTACAAAATCAATGAATCAATCACATTAGATCGATGATATTTGTTCAATATAAATGCTTAGCTATCTATATATATGCTTGCAATTCCTGCTCGCTATAGGCGTTTGGCATTCGGTGACTTGGAGTGTCGAGTTCAACATCATCTCAAATAGATTAATTAGGTAAAATAGAAGGACAACCCCAACCAAATTGATCAGGCTATTAGGCTATCCCTAATAGTGGTTTTATCATGATTTTTGAGAAAAAGAAAGATGATGTGAAGAGAGAAAAGTAGTGAGCTAATTCTCCTACAAATATGAGTTTTTTTTGCAATGAAGTGGGACCCACCATGAACAAAAGAGATGTGTCTCACAACGCATGAGGCCCAACTCTCACCCGCCCACCTGGACGCTTAATTTTTTTTTTTCTTTTTTTTTTGGTTTTTGAAGATTTTAATTTTTTCTTTTTCTTTTTCGCTCTCCTTCTGTCTTGCCTTTTCTAGTTAAACCTGCAAAAACTTAAAATATTGATGATACCCTTAACTTGATAATCATAAGTTTTAAGTTTAATTCCCGGTGGAAGTCGCCTATTGGACTTCTTGGTTTAAACCTGAGAAAAACATAGGCTGATTTATCTTTGTATGGTTCTTTACGGGTTAGAGTCACAAGATTATATTTACTCCTTACACACAAATAATGATTGTGATTTCCCTTGCTATTAAAAAAAAAAAAAAAAAAAAAAAAAAAAAAAAAAAAAAAAAAAGGGGGGGGATCAAAAGTTGTTATCACCTTAAACCATTGCAACTCCCATTGCATTTGCAGAGCTGCACAAGAGACCAGGTTTACTTTGTGCGGAGGTGCCAATTTCCCAGCCAAATGCACAATGTTGTTACCATTGTCGTCTTTTTCATATACTAATTCACGCAGAAGCGCACTGTTTCCACAAACAAGGTAAAACACATTCTCGCAGCGGTTCTGCACTGCAATGAAAAGTATGTTTTGCTCTGTGCCGCCATGTCTGTAATAAGCCATGGGAGGATATGCTTCCACAATATTTAGAATCACCTCGTCAATGTCTAATTCTGCAGCTCGGATTATCGCTTCTGATGCAACTGAGGCAACTTCTCTGTCACTTAGGGTTTTGAGTTTATCACAAAAGCATTTAAGAAGCTTCACAGCTTGTTCCCGCATCTGTATTTTGTTTTTGATGCTCTTCGGCAGCAGAAGCTGCAGAACTGCAAGGAAATCTAATATTACTTGCAAATTATCTACTTTATTGTTTCATTTATGTTAATTTCCCTTGCATGCAGCTATTTTCCCTCGTAAGTCCTTCCTCATAACCCTAGTCAATTCAACAAGCTAAGCGGATAGATCGAATATCACAAGGAGATAAATCAGTATATGTATCTATAACTGACCGGTCTTGGTCACAGGAACCAAACTTGAAACCTAATGATATGATTTGACCCAGCTTTGTCCCTAAAACATAATACTCCATATATAAAAGTTGGGAACCACAATAAGACAATACTGAAATAAGTACGGAATATATATATATATATATATATATATATATATATATATATATATATATATATATATATATATATATATATATTTATTTATTTACCTTTGGAAATTTATATTTAAATAAAATATTTACACTTTATATTAATTTATATGTCTACAAATTTTGAACTTAAAAAACATTTACGTTATTATTGTTATAGATTAAATACAAATTCAAAATTCATATTCAAATTAGGCAAGTGAAATATAAATAAACATGGCAGATAAACTGGCATATATGTATAGTGTAAATTAATTAAATATATAACGAGAAATTAATTGTATTACTCACAATACGGTATTGAACTGTGCAAAGAAGTTGGCCTTGTGTAATTATATTCAACCATGGCAACCAAAGTGTCTCCCAAATGGTGAGTCAAATCAGGGCACTTATCAATCAACTCCAATGCCACGTCTGAAAATTAATACGGAGTATATATCAATAAAATTGTAACACTAACTTTATTTTGGGACTTAATAGTTAATACCAATGGAATTTATTACTTCCTCTGTTTCATTTATTTTTTCTTTTTAATTTGTTCCAAAATACTGTCTTATTTTCAAAATTGAACATCATCATCATTCTATTTTTCTCAATTTACCCTTATAACTTTTGATTTCTTTATTGTTTTTATTTTTAAAAGTGAAAAAGTTGAGGGTATAATTGGAAAACACATTACATTTACTTTAATTTCTTAAAAAACGTGTAAAAAGCAAATGAAACATCCAATTCAATTCGGAATGAAAAGGGTATTATTATTTTTATGAATTGCAACGAAAATTTACAATCATTATTCAAGGATGTGTATGGGATAAATATCACATTTTAACTCAAACTCCAGGAAAATGTAATCTAACCGAAGTTATCTACAATTGACTGGTTCAAATCAAGAAAATCAACAGACTACTTATGTTGAGAGGTAGGTAGGTACGTACCATAGAATTTAGTTTTGATTAAGTTAACAAGAATAGTGGCACCACTTTGGCCTGCATATGGATTAGGTTGGGCATCATCCTTGGTTTGAGCGGAGAAATAGAGAAAGACATCCTTGCTGTTGCGAGTATTGCAAGCAGCGTAATGGATGGGGAAAAGCCCTTTGTCGCAGCTCTGATAGAGGAGATTATGGTTGTTCCCGACAAGGATTTCAGCCACCTCGGTGTTTCCGAACTTGGCAGCAACGTGAAGTGCGGTTAGGCCCTTGTGGGTTCTCAGGCGAACTATATTGTCTGCTGGCAACATTTCAACGAGCTTTTTCGCCATGGGCGCCGCACCTGCTTTAGCAGCAAGGTGCAATGCCGTTTCCGATCGGTAGTTGAGTGGCGCGTGGATTGCATCATGGCTATGTTGGCTCAAGAATTTTTCAGCTTCTTCCCAGTTTCCTTCCGCTGCTGCTCTGTACAATCTCATATATTTGCTCAAATCATCTTCTCCTGCTTCAACATCATCAACTGCATATATGCATGTAGGCTAATAACTATCATAATATACATTCTAAACTGCCCACCTGCACACAGCTCAGTTAATTCTTATATGCAGTAAGCAAATGTTTAATCCTTGTGTTCGGCTGAGTTACAATGATTTACATCCTCCCAAATACTCTATCGAGCCAGACTTAGGGAGCCATTGGGTTGGAGATTCAATCTTTTTGAGAAGAAAGAATGCTCTGTGGAGCCAGGCTTAGGGAGCCATTGATTTAGAGATTCAATCTTTTTGAGAAGAAAGTTAAGGTATGCTTTTAACTTTTTATTATACTAAAGATATATTTTTAATACATTAATTTTCATTATTTTAAAGTATATTATTTGAATACTAAATATACATTAATTGGTATACTACCAAACAATTTACTTTCAATATATAAATAATAATGTATATTCAACATATTAATAATTAACATTTATTCTGATCCACAATATAATTTGTCAGTGTGGGAGCTTGGGCTAGAGAATTTCGCTTTTATGTGGACAAAAATACTAAATACTAACGGCTCGTTTGGTTCGCTGGAAAATATTTAAAGGAAATGGAATTCAAATTCCGTGGAAAACAAATTATCAGGAAAATAGATTCCACTGTTTGGTTGGTGGAAAAAAAATTATTGGGAATATGAATTGTATTGTTTGGTTGGGTTTGGAATGATAAGGAATTATGAATCTAAAGACCAATATGCCCTTAGTAATTAATGGTTTGGCTATATATACATGTGTAATTAGTCAATTTTGATGTGGGTAAAATAGTCCAAGGGCTTATACTTTCTTCCCAATCTCTTTGGAAAACAAAATACCTATCTCAACCAAAGAATTTGTTTTTTTTCCTTTCTTTTTGGGAAGTCAAATTCCATGAAAAACATTTTTCATCAAACCAAATAACATAATTACTCATTTTCCTCAACTTTTTGGAAAATCTTTTCCATGGAATTGATTTTCCATCCAACCAAACATGCCATAAAAGTTATACGGAGTACTAAATAAGTTAAGAAAAAAAAAAGAGCAAAATATACAGTGCAATAGATTATCATACCTTTTCCGTGGCAAGAGATCGGAGAAGCCATTGATGAAAATTTACACGATCAACTTTGAAAACTTTAATTGCAAGCTTGTATGTATATATGGTGAAACATAGAGAGTGAGGATATATATAGTGATCTGAGAGAGTCCTGGACTCAGGCTGGTTCAGTTTGGTTTAAAACTGTTGCTTATAATATTAATGAAATTAGAAATTTCGCATACTAACCTAATATTAAATTAAATAAAAATACATATTAAAATAAAGGGTCACACTTTGTGTGAGACCGTCTCATACTCTCATGGATCCTTATTCGTGAGATGAATTGGGTCGGGTTGAAATTATTGGTTCACGATTTATTGTTGTCACAAATTATAACTCGAATTATTGCTACTATATAGTTCCTAGGCGGTTACATGAACGGCTAGTTAACTTAATTTTTTTTAGCACTTTCACTTTTATCGAGTTAGCCTTTTCATTATATTTTGCCTTGGTGACCCCTTTCACCATGGCCTGACAAAATGGTTATGAGGGATCTCACCAATTTTTTTAAGTGACTTGGGATGATCAATCTTATGTCCCCACCATATTAGATGTAACTTTCACTCCAACTATCAAGTCCAATCCTACGTTGTCCTTGCCCCATGCAGACATTAAAACCATAATCTTATTTCTTCACGTTTAAACCTTATCCATAAGCTTTGTACAGTTATGGTACAAAATTGATTTGCAATAGTTCAGTTTGATCCTTCAATTAAAAGCAATCCGTGACCAAGTCTATACATAGGAGACACATGAATTGATGCACATGTATATACTCAGTACTTTATAAGTGTACTGTGTCTGTGTGCAAAGAATACACACACATACAAAAGTAGAAAACAACAAAACATGTTCCACAAAAAAAGTAGGGGACAGGGTGAAGTGGAGGACTTGGGAGAAGACTAAAAGATGAACATTACCCACCTCTATATTTCTTTGTAAAATTAATTATTAATTTTTTTTACTTTTATTAACATACATCATCTTCTAATTTTTAAAGTTGTCTCTATTTGTTTGATGATATTTTTAATGTAATTTTAAAAATATGTACATTTTACACATTAATATTAGATTAAATATTATAAAAAATTGAATGGTAAATAAATTAAAGGAAAAATGGTACTTTTAGAGTTTTAGCCCTTGAAGTGTTTCCTTTTAGAAGGTTGGTCCCTAGCTATAAGGTAATTTAAACAAAGTTAACCCCTTAATTGTTTATAACGTTGCACTTTTAGTCCATAGCTTCAGTGGCGGAGCCACAATGGGGGCAGTAATGTATATATATTAGCTATACCAAAAGTTAAACATAGGGTAAGTTGGTTTAGATGGTAAGATCTTAATGTTGAATCAAAATGGCTACAGTTTGAACCCTACAACAGCACTTGATTTAGCTTTTTGGATTTTTTATTTGTAACATTGTGTCTTTTTAAAAAATTATATATTAATAGTGAGATGCTTTTTGGATTTTTTATTTAATTTGTAACATTGTGTCTTTTTAAAAAATTATATATTAATAGTGAGATGAGTAAAATTTTGTTGTTGACATTTTTAATATTAATAGTGTGAGTTCTAATTGGATTTTTTATTTGTCACATTGTGACTTCTTCTCTTTTTTATTTTCTTTTTTTCTTTTTTTTAATATTAATAGTGAGGTGAATGATTTATAATGTGTTTTTCATTCAAACTATTTTATCAAATTAATTATGTTTTATATTTTGTTTTAATTTTTTTTTATCTTGATGTATTTAAAATTTTCATCATTAGTCAACAATATTTATGTTTTTTTTCAAAATATCTCGTTAGTTTTAATTTTTTGCCCCCACTGAAGAAAATTTCTGGCTCCGCCACTGCCTAGCTTAGTGCTATATAATTGTCAAATTATTTTAACATATGAAGTTATTTTTATCCTTTAGAATCAATATTCACTATTAAATTAAAAACTATGTTTACGTGGAGAATTTGAAAAACTTTAGTAACGAATATTGTTCTAAGTGACAAAAATAATCTCATAAAAAAGAATTTAATTTGTTAACGGAATGGACTTCAATAATCATATAACACCATAGACTAAAAATACAACATAATAGATAATTAAGAAACTAAATCTGATTAAATTAGTAATAAAAGATTAAAGTGACATAATTTAGGGAAATGTTGTTTTTTCAATTTGGCCAACACTTTATTCCTTAATTGAGTCGGTTGAGTGTGAACGAAAATTAGTCTAAATATAATACAAGTTTAAAGGATTTTGCTCAGGACAGTTCTGACAAAAAAATAATAATAATAATAATAATAATAAAGAGTTGCTAATCATGAAATGAAACAGCTGGAAGATAACCCCTCAATGCTTGATGTACTGCATAGGAGAAAAGGTGTAGAAAAAGGAAAAGAGATAAGGTGAAAGGACCCCAAGAAACAATTAAAAAATGAAGAGTGCATCATTCAATAATTCAAGATTATTGCTAATTAATTATTATCATATCATATATTTTTAAAATAAATTATTATCATATCATCTCTTCCCACATTGATATTTTCAAGTGGGTGACGAAGGCACAATGTTCGTGGATGATGTCATGGACGATGACGACGAAGGCTCCGCCGTCACATCCATTGGAAAGGTAGGTCATGGTTGTTGATCGAGAAACTAACCTTTTTTATTTACTCAATTATTGAAGCTGTAATAGTACATTAAATAAATTTACCTATTTTATAATATAAAGACAAAATTTAATATTTTAAAATAATATATAAAGAACAAGAAATATATATATATATTAAAAGTTATTTCCACTTTTGGTCCCTCGACTATTCGATCATTTCCACATTTGGTCATCGACTATTAAAATTTTTAGATTTGGTCCCACGACTATTAAATCCTTGCCACATTTGGTCCTTCCGATCAAATTCCGGCCACATCCCGGTCACCGACAACTATTTTCCGGCGAATGAATTCAGTCAAAGACAATTTTGTCATTTCATTTTTTAAATTTATAAAAAAAAAGAACAAAACAAATAAAAAAAAAAAAGTAAACAACTCATCGCCGGCGATTTCCATCTTTCTTCCTCTGCGACCGGAAATGGAGCCAAACCTTACCACCTTATCTACCGCCACCACCCGCCGGATCTGAAGCAATGACGCCGGATGTGCAGAGTCGCCTGCCCAATGTGTTTCTTGTGCTTCTTCGCCGGCAAGCAGCTCGAGGAAGGCATCCCACCGGACGAACCATGGACGTCGGCGAGGGAGGAGCGAAGTCGCCACTGCCACGCCAAGCTATCACCACCGTCGCCGCCGTGCCAAGCCACCGCCACCGGCATCGCTGCACCAAGGCTTGAGCCAGGTTCGCCCCTGCATCTCTCTCTCTCTCTCTCTCGCTCGCTCTCTTTTTGTACCCGGCGCCGAAGGAAGAAGAAGAAGAATACCAGTTGCTCCCGGCATCTCTCTCTCTCTTCGTCGGTCATACTTGTATGAAGAAGACGAACGGCGGCGACTTCGAGCTTCAGTCTTGCACGGCAAAATCGACGGCGAAGAGGGAGAAGAAGGGTTTGTTGTTTGTTTTTATTTGTTGTTGTTTGTTGTTTTTTTTATTTGTTTTTTTAATATAAATTTAAAAAATGAAATGACAAAATTGTCCTTGACTGAATTCATTCGCCGGAAAATAATTGCCGGTGATCGGGATGTGGCCGGAAATTGATCGGAAGGACCAAATGTGGCAAAGATTTAATAGTCGTGGGACCAAATCTGGAAATTTTAATAGTCGAGGACCAAATGTGGAAATGATGATCCAATAGTCGTGGGACCAAAAGTGGAAATAACTCTATATATTAATAAAGTTTTAATATAATAGAGTTGAGGTGCGGTTGCGCCTTCCCGTACGGTCAGTGCGGTTTACACTACTAGTATTAATAAAATACATTAGTCAATGTTAGAAAATGCACAACACAAATATGCACCATTAGGGCATTAGGTACGCATAATAAAAAAACACACAACTAATTATGTAAATATACACTACACAATGTTCAGAAATGAACAATTAGGAACAGAGGAGTTATGTGGGTGCTTTTGTTCATTTTCATTGTTGTGTATTTCCTATCTCTAGTTGTGTATTTTGTTAACACTAGTGGGGTAAACCGCACCGACTGCACGGGAAGACGCAACCACATTTGAGCATTTATATATATATATATATATATATATATATATATATATATTATAACACTTACAAATGCAAATAATTTACCTTATTAACATTCATGCACCTAGGTGCAACTAATTATAACATTAGGTGCATTTAGTATT
Organism: Ipomoea trifida; assembly: GCA_003576665.1. Lineage (NCBI taxonomy): Eukaryota > Viridiplantae > Streptophyta > Magnoliopsida > Solanales > Convolvulaceae > Ipomoea > Ipomoea trifida. The sequence goes on from CP025644.1 coordinate 631,694, forward strand.
GAGCTCAATGTACATTTTACTTGCACCTGTAATACATTTTAGTTGCACTTATGCACTTATTTTCACTTACAAGTGCAAGTAATTTACCTGATTAACATTCATGCACCTAGGTGCACCTAGTTATAACATTAGGTGCACTTAGTATTGATGCTCAGTGTACAATTTACTTGCACCTGTAATATATTTTATTTGCACTTGTGCACCTATATTTTCACTTACAAGTGTATTAAGCCATGCATGTAAAGAATATATAATTTAGGAAATAAGAAATAGGCATACACAAAACACGTCACAACCTATGTTTAAGTACCCCTAATATGAATACACAGAATCGTAGTCTACAATACAAGAATATCTTCAAAGAATACACAAAAAACGAAAACACCAAATATACAAACACATCACCTCTGTGGCTTGAGGGAATACACAGAATATTGACACAACTAACTACACATAAATCTTCCTAACATTCGAATACACAAAATACGTCACAACTTGTATCCCTAACATGAATACACAGAATCGTAGTCTACAATACACATAATGCCTTCAAAAAGTACACATACAAAATATTAACACAAATACATAGACCTCATCCTCCTCACTTTCGGATCATCTAGTTGTTTCAAAAACAATCCCATATATAACTATTCTCATATAATTCAATCAACGAATATCAAATACGAATTCATTTATTTGCATCAACAACAAACAAATCAAAACCTCCCATATGAACAATGCAATTTTTTTTTTATATATTTAGAAGTTAAGGACCGAAACGAGGAACATGAATTTGAAACAAACAAGCAATTAATTAAAATGACCACATATAAATTGCCTTAATTATCAACCAATCATGGGTGGCAGGCAGGTCAAATTAAAATAACATTTGAGGAATGTCACACTTATTGAAAATGCCAGGCCCATACGTAGATGATATCAAAGCTGCAAGCAGTGGGAGTTGAAGAAGCACAAATGAAGTGACTGGAAAACATGCTAGTGCGACCACTATAATAAGAACCCATGATTTGTTACGGCCAAATACGAGATAAACTGTGGCGGAAAAGGCAATCATCATAAATATTATGGAGAAAAACAAGGTGAAAAGGCCTATGATTAATCTGTTGGGAAGAGCATATAGGAAGTCTTCTTCTGCATAGCGCGAAGTTAGGATCGACAAGAAGACGAGCAAGGAAGTGGTGGATGTATAGAGAGAGGCGGCATTTGAGATGGCGAATACTGTGAAAGCAGTGTGGTTGGAGAAGATTGGGAGGCCATTTCCACCATTGTTGCCACCAGGAACTGTAATGGCAGCTGCAAAGACGACAGTAACAATGAGGGCTGCTGCAATTGTGCATGAAGTTGCTGTCTCTTTCATCCATTTCTCCCCTCCCTCTTTTAACTCCTTATGTTCCTCCGTAAAGACCATATTCGGAGTTTTGCCATCTTTATTCCGAAATGACAGGAATATTGATGGTGACATCTGCTGCACTTCCTACATATATATGGAATGAAATGAATCATATAATATATATGTTAGTTTCATAAAATCAAAAAAAAATGAAAGTTTGTTGGTCAGCAACCCCAACCAAATTAATATTCTAGTGAGTCAGAGATTTCCGAACATAACATTAGAGTATAGCAGTAGCCAAAAGTCCCTCTCTCATCAATGAATGCGGTATTTATAGGGAAGATGAGGTAACAGGTTCGGTCCCGCGACATGAACAACAGGTGAAACCCATGCACGGGCTCAGGCCAAGGCCCAAGGAGCTTGACCACGTGACCTAATATTCTAGAGGATGCCCATATTGTATTCTACTGTTGGAACTAGGTCGACGAAGGTCGTCGGTCTGAGCTCCACTCATGTAATGGGTCTGCTTCCGACCATCATTCATGCATGTCTATTGGGGAATAATCCCCATCACCAACAAGGATCATAAGGCTAAATTTACCGTGTAATCCCAAAAAAAATGAAAGGGTTGGGGAAAACATATACGAGTATATATAGTATATCAGAGATAGACTGAGATCTACAGATATACCTTAAACCATTGCAGCTCTCGTTGCATTTGAAGAGCTGCACCAGAAACAAGATTGAGTTTGTGTGGAGGTGCCAATTTCCCAGCCAAATGCAAAATGCTATTTTGATTGTTGGCTATATTACATTCCACTAAAATATTCATAAGCTTAGTGGTTCCACAAACAAGATTAAAAACATTTTCGCTGCGGTTCCTGACTGCAGCCAAAAGTATATTCTCTCCTCTTTGGTTCACCAAATAAGCCATCCTAGGATATGCTTCCACAATGTTTAGAACAACCTCGCCAATGTCTAAACTTGTCGCTAGAAATATTGCATCCAATGCCAGTGAGCACACCCGTGTTTCGTCTAAGGTTTTGAGTTGATCGCACAAGCATTTAAGAAGCTTCAGTGCTTCTTGGTGCATCACCATTTTGTTTACAACACTCTTCAACATACATACTACATACCCCTTGGAAACACCTGCATGCATGCATGTAATAACATACATTTCGTACGTTTTTATGAAGTAATTTAAAAGAAAAATCCGTGATTAAAGATGAAATGAAATTGAATAAATAATATATATATATATATATATAAAGGAAAAGAAAGGAAAGTTACTCACAATAGTATATGAAGCTTTGGCAATGGCTTAGAGTGCGTGTGTTAACAATAGGACAGTCGTATCTAACTATGGCACCCAAAGCACTTATTTTCCAATTCAATATCTTATGGCTGGCCAGATCAGGGTACATCTTAACCAGCACCAAACCCACATCTGTATTTCAATTCATTTTGTTTTGTTCATTTCTTCAATATACATAATGATAGATTTAATTAACTCGGAGTCCGAATTAATAAACCCGATAATTAAGAATAGATGAATATTAAAACGGGTAATGTAATTAGAGAACAAGTGATGTAATAATGAGACAAATAATAGTGGGTCACATAGACAAAATAGTATTAATCCTTGGTGTAATGCTCTTACAATAATTATTTAGACAAACTAAAAGATGAACATGATGTCCTAATCAAGAAAAATACAAGAAGTTTTATACTAGTCAACTCCCCTAACCTCGCCCTCAGGGCCGGTTTTTTGGTTTTGGTGGCCCCGTTCTAGTAAATAAATGAGGCCCTACTAAAACGTAATTTCTAAAATCAATACCATAATTTTTTCTAATAATAATACTAATAAGGTGATAAAACGTTGTTGTGTGCAAAGAGAAAGGCAAAAGGATTATTAAAAAAAAGGGCAAAAGGTTTACTAAAAAAAAGGTTTTTTCTAATAATAATAATAATAATAATAATAATAATAATAATAATAAGGTGATAAAATGTTGTTGTGTGCAAAGAGAAAGGCAAAAGGATTTATAAAAAAAATAAAAAAATAAAAAAATAAAAAAATAAAAAAAAGAAAGAAAGGCAAAAGGTTTACTAAAGAAAAGGAAAGTGTGTGCAAAGGGCAAGATTCGAACCCTTGATCTCCAATATAAAATATTATAAACAAACATTTCTACCACTTCTCCATTGGAAACTTTAAAGACTAGTTACAAATTTATTGTTTTTTAATTTCTTAACTAATTAGGTAAAAATTAAATATTGGACCCTCTAAAATTTGAGGCCCTGTGCTGTTGGGCTGCTTGCACAGCCCAAAATCCGGCCCTGCTCGCCCTAAAAGGTGGGAACGATTGCAATAATATTTGACCTCGCCCAATCTTGCGACCAGGGCGCCTGGGCTAGTCGATTGAGGCCTCTAGCCGATAGCCCCGATCGAGGCCTCTAGCCGAGGCCGGCCTAAGGCTCGGTTGAGACCCTCAATAGGGCTCAGCCAAGGCTTGGGCCGAGGCCCAAGCTAAATGCGACGGGCATGGCCTAAGTGATCCGGGTCAAGCACAGGGCTTGACTCCGAGGTCCAAGACTACCCGAATCTTCCTTGCTCCGCTTCTTCGGGTCGGTCGGGTCCATTTCTAATATATACATCACATACATATATACTACTAAGGGTGTGTTTGGAAAGCAGGAAAATGACTTCTGAAAAATGAGTCATTTTCCGGAAAATGGTTTCATTTCTAATGTTTGGTTGCATTTTGGAAAACTATCTTTGGGTGTGTTTGGTTCGCACATGAGAATTGAATCGGAATCGAAATTGTATCAAATACTTGGTAATGATAATGTGTTATAGTGAAAGTATTTTGCATGTTTGGTATTTAGGGTGGAATGAAAATGATTATTAATAGTTGGGGAAGATTGAGGAGGAAGGAGATGAAACTCTTATTTTATTAGGAAATGGGTTTTGCAATTAAGGGGTAATCAAAACTCATAGTAGTGTTCTAAAAACCTGTTAACCAAACATTAAAAATGACTTTGATATCCATTCCTGATAGCTAAACTTGTCAACCAAACACACCCTTTGGTTTATTTTTCGAAAAATGAGTAGAAATGTATAATTATATATTTTTATTATTTTATTTTAAATATAAAAATATATAAACTAATAATTAATATTTAATATTATTATTTATTTAAAAAAAAAAACAAAACAAAACTGAGTGGTTTTAGTGGAAATAAGAGCAGTGGTTGCTGCTCTGATTTCCGCCCCGGAAACCAGAGCCGTCCTAGCAGATTGGTTTCCGCGGGACTGAGAAGGACGGCTAGCTTATTTTCTGGATATTGTCAAACACCAAAAGGCCAGATTTTCCGGGTTACCAAACACACCCTAAGTTAAAAGATGGGGGTACGTACCATAGAATTGCAATTCAATTAAGTTAGCAAGAATAGCCGCACCAGTTGGGCCTGCATATGGATTAGGTTGGCCGTTTTCATCAGCCTTAGTGAGACGTAAGAAATACAGAAAGGCGTCTTTGCTTTTGCCACGATTCCGAGCCGCATAATGGATGGGGAATAAACCGTGTTTGTTGTGAAGATAGAGGAGATTAGAATTCCTCCGAACAAGGATATCAGCCACCTCAACGTTTCCCTGCGAGGCAGCCACGTGAAGTGGCGTTTTGCCCGAGACGTCTTTGGGTCCAAGCGCTTCATCTCCCAACATTGCTACAAGCTTTTCCACAAAGGAGGCATTACCTGCATTAGCAGCAACATGCAATGGAGTGTCTAAGTCATGGTTGAGAGGAGATTGGATTGCTGTGGGGTTTTGGTTGAAGAATATCTCAGCTTCTTCCCAATTTGCTGCCACTATAGCTCTGTATAGTGGAAGGTATGTGCTGAAATCTAGTGCGGGCAACATCAAATAAATCATCATCATATCATATCATATATATATGGATCGGAGAAGCTAGCTTAGCTAGAATTAATTAATGAATCAAATTAATTAAACCACTCTACCTGGCTTTTGAGGAACTGCTTGGGAAGAAGATGCCATTATACTCATTAATTTCTGCAAATTTATTCTATCCGATAATCTTACGCTATGTTTGTTTTATATATATATATAGTTGTTCAAAATAATGGCCGGATTGTTATATAGCTGGTCGGCTGCCAGCTAGCTACAACTTTCCTACTATTATATGATGTATGAAGGGTGAAGACTACAAAATTTTATTAATAAAACCAACACCCTAATTCCAACACATGAGGGCTAGTGTTTTTTTTTTTTTGGTAAATTCACGGGGTCTTTCTCCGTCCGTTTAACGGTCCGGGTCCACCCACGTTCGCTCCGAGAGGCACAGGAGCTGGCCCAGGGGGAATCGTCACTTGTGGGAATCGAACCCGGGTATGAGGGCTAGTCTTAATTAATGATATAAATGGTTGTTTTTTTTTTTTGGAGTACTATTGACTCCTACTGAAGGAGTAGGCTCAAACCCACTCCCATCATCTATGTGAGAGTGTTAACCGGAACACCGGGTGCCACTAAACCACAAGGTTTTTGGCATATAAATGGTTGTTAAAACTATATAAAAATAATAATTCCATTTAAACAATTACTTTCGAATTCATTACATCATACCATGCATTTGTTTATTTTCTCAAATCTGATCCGTTCAACAACCATCTTTGCTAGCTACTAGCTACCCACTTAATTATTACAGGGATAGTCAAATTAGTCTTGGTAAAAATAATATTTTAAGTTGAGTTATCAAGTTTGACCCTATATGGAATTATTTTATTAATTTGAGTTGTATAGCGTAAGGTTCTCTTTTACATACATGAAAAGGGGCGCGATGCAAATTAATAAAAAATCCTAGAATTAGTTGGTTCGTCTGGACCATTTTAGGTAGATTAATGTCAAAATATAATGATATTAAATCAAGTCAAAAGTTAGTGGATTTGTTTAGTGGGTTAGTGGTATTTGTTTTTTTTTTTTTTTTTTTTGGGTAAATGAGAAAATATATTCCAAAAAGGAAACAAGAATGTACAAACTACACTAGGGTTAGTGGTATTTGTTAATGGGGGTAATGGTTAGTGGAGTAGTTGTTATTATTACTATTCTTTTTTAGCTATAGTTTGTCATTTCTTTTACTATAAATAGAATGTGTTACAAAACATTTTAATATATGGCTAAGTTTTCTTTTTATGCTATTCTCCTCTCAATTCATTATATATAGATATATTATAATTTAATATATATCCAACATTTAGTATCACTAACAAACTTCCAACCCCGAGATATCTCATGTAGTGAGATATGAGAATGAATTTTAGTATTGTATGGTCCGGTTACAAATTGGATGAAAACTAGATTATGATGACCACACATTTAAAAGTTCAAAATCTTGATTTCAAAAAAAAAAAAAAACACAAAAAACAAAAAAAAACAAAAAAAAAACTCAAAATTTTTGGAGCTTTGTTGACCCCGATGCAGATGGAATAGTTGCTATACGACGAGATCAATTGATCTTGGACATCATTACTCCTTTTTTGGGTAGTTAACTAGTGCTGAAACAACAAAGGAAGCTCAGGTGCGAACGTGCAGTGAGGTGAGATTAGTGTCATTGATCTTGCCAAGATCAACGTTCAGGATCAGCAAAAATTTAAAAAAGTGCGGTGACAATTTGGTACACACATACTACATAGTTGATGGGTATCAATTTCGAATGATTGATACTATATAGTTCCTAGGCGGTTCATGAACTGCTGGCTAACTTAATTTTTTTTAGCACTTTCACTTTTATCTGGTTAGCCTTTTTCATAATTTTTGCCATGGTGACTCCTTTCGCCATGGCCTAACAAGATGGTTGATGGGTATATCGAGGGAACTCACCGATTTTTTAAGTGGAAGGATCAATGTTGGGTCCCCATAAGGAGTCTACCACGTGTAACTCTCACTTATTAGACTGTCAGGTCACAATCCTTCTAGGTCCCTGTCCCATGCAGACATTAAAATTTAAACCATAATCTTAGTTCTTCACGTTTAAACCTTATCCATAAGCTTTGTACAGTTATGGCACAAAATTGATTTGCAATTGTTCAGTTTGATCCTTCAATTAAAACCAATCCGTGACCAAGTCTATACATAGGAGACACATGAATTGATGCACATGTATATACTCAGTGCAGAGAATATACTAAGGAAAAGTTCTTCCACATACAATTGATACAAAAGTAGAAAACAACAAATTAAAACATGTTCCACAAAAAAAGTAGGGGACAGGGTGTAGTGGAGGACTTGGGAGAGGACTATAAAGATAAGCATTACCCACCTCTATATATATTTCTTTGTCAAATTAATTCTTTTTTTTTAAATACTTTTTCTAACATCATCTTCAAATTTTCAAAAAGTTGTCTCTATTTGTTTGATGATATTTTTAATGTAATTTTAAAATATGTACATTTTATACATTAATATTAGATTAAATATTATAAAAAAAATTGAATGATAAATAAATTATATTAAATGGAAAACGGCACTTTAGCCCTTGAAGTGTTTTCTTTTTAGAAATTTGGTTTAAGGGAATCGTCAATTTGGTTTTAAAAAAAAAAAAAAAAACTGAATGATAAATAAATTAAAGGGAAAACGGCACTTTGGCCCTTGAAGTGTTTTCCTTTTAGAAATTTGATCCCTGTAAATTAATTTAAACAAAATTAGTCCTTAATTATTCATAATGTTACACTTTTAATCCCTAGTGCTATATAATTGTCAAATTATTTTAACATAGGGAAAATTACAATTTCTGTCCCTAAGTTATAGGGTAATTGTAGAATCCGTCCATAAGTGTTAGTCATATTCACTTTTTAATTTGTTCCTAAGTTATCATTAACGTTGCACTTTTCGTCCATTTACTAATAAAAATATTAGAGACGAAATTTACAATTTTAGTATAACTCATGAACGAAAAGTGAGCACGAAATGACGAAAAATACAATGCCAATGATAACTTAGGAATGAAAAGTAAGTATGACCAACACTCATGGACAAATTCTACAATTACCTGATAACTTAATGACGAAGAGTGCAATTTTTCTCTTTCACATATGAAGTTATTTGTATTATTTAGATTAATCAATATTTACTATTAAATTAAAAATGACGTTCACATGAAAAAAATTAAAACTTTAATAATGGATAGTGCTCTAATTGACTAAAATAATTCCATATAAAAAGAGTTTGTTAACTTATCGGACTTTGATAATCATATAACACCATAGACTGAAAATGTAGCATAATAGATAATTAAGAGACTAAATCTGTTTAAATTAATAATAAAAGATCAAAATTTTAAAAGTAAAATAATTTAGGGAAATGTTGTTTTTCATAAAATTAAATAAAGAGTTGCTAATCATGAAATGAAACAGCTGGAAGATAACCCCTGGCCTCAATGAGTCAATGCTTGATGTACTGCAACCAGCTGACAAGAGAAAAAGTGAAGAAAAAGGAAAAGAGATAAGGTGAAAGGTCCCCAAGAAAGAAACAAAAAATGAAGAATGCATCATTATATTCAATAATTCAAGATCATTGCTAATTATTACCTCTACCCCATTTTACATGTCTTATTTTTCTTTTTTAGCTTGTCATCCTGGTTTCAAAATTGAACATCATCATTTTACTTTTTCTAATTTATGCTCATAGTTGCAATAGACGCTAGACGCTAGTCAGGCGGTAGAGTAGCAACTAGCTAGCGCCTAAGCAGTATAGGCGACGACCTATAAAAATAAAAAAATAATTCATGTGTGTAGGTCTATGTTATATTATATATATATATATATATATATATATATATATATATATATATATATATATATATATATATATATATATATCTTACTTCTCTTACTTACATAAATAAATAAATTTAAATATATATAAATATAATAATAAAATTAATAAGGCCGACTCGCTCGAGTTAACTCGACTAACTCTACCGAATTAGGCGAACTCGGTCAAATTCGGTCCAGCCGCCTGAGTTAGGCGTTAGGCGGCCTCCTAGACTGCCCGACCACCTAGGCGGATGCCTAGGGAGCAATTCGTCTTGGTGTAGGAGCGCCTAGGCAGGAATTTTTGCAACAGTGTTTACGCTTATAACTTTTGCTTTCTTTATTGCTTTTATATTTTCAAAAGTGAGAAAAGTAAAAGTCATAATTTAAAAACACATAATATTTACTTTAATTTCTTAAAACGCATACGACAAATAAATGTAACAATTAATTCGGGACAGAAGGAATAATTATTATCATATCATCTCTTCAACATTGATATTTTCAAGTGGATGGATGGTGAAGGAACAATGTTCGTGGATGATGTCATGGACGATGACGACAAGGGCTCCGCCGTCACATCCATCGGAAAGGTGATGGTCTGGTTGCTGATACAGAAACTAATAGTACATGAAATAAATTTATTAATTTTATAATATAAAGACAACATTTTATATTTTAAAATGATATATAAAGACCAAGAAAGATATATATAAACAATCAAATAAGAAACATGATTGTGTATTAAGGCATGTAAAGAATATATAATTTAGGAGATAAGAATTGAAATAGAACTGGAGAGAATCTAGACGAAGGCCAAGAGCAAGAAATCGAGTATTATAAAAATTTAAATTTGTTGACGATAGAATTTGTAGATAAATTAATAAAACCGATATCTATTACACTTTGCAAGTAGTTGGGTTAATGGGTGATTTATATGATCTTATATATATAGTCACCTATGCAAATGTATAAGGCACTGAAGAATATATATACATATATATGATTGCGTTCAGGTGAGAATCACCCGCCTAGGAGAGAACTAATACCGCTTCGTAGTGCGACAGTCCAAATGTAGATAAATTAATAAATTCTATATCTATTATACTTTGCAAGTAGTTGGGTTAATGGGTGATTTATATGATCTTATATATATATAGTCACCTATGCAAATGTGTAAGGCATTGAAGAATATATATATATATATATATATATATATAATGAACTTGTCTGGTGACAATCTTATCTCTTATCATCTTTTCAGGACGGAGTTAGGTTATCACACTAGCATAGCCGTCCAAAGTTGAGCAACCACTCGAAGCACAACAATGTGAGAGACAAGTGGGGTCGCTATAAAGTAGAATTGATTGGGCGGAAACAGTGTGACCTAAGGAAGCCTGAGGATCTTATTAGAGTTGGGACCCAAAAGAAATTTGGGCTTTTATTACTTGGATTGTATTGGCAATTTTTTACATAAACAAATCTAAATTTGTAGTGTAAATTCCGCAATTGTGGCATCTATAGGCTTTCTTACAATTTGGATATGCTATTTTGGAGTCAATCTAGTAGGAATAGGTGGAATAAAATTAAAGTTTTTTATTATAAATCCACATGCCCACAAATAGCATAATAATAATAATAATAACAACACTCCCACGTATGCACTCATTCTTTTTAAAGCAACAAATGGAATATTATAGAATGAAATGAAGCATTACAAAGTGTTCAACCAATTATGAGTGGCCCGCAAGTCAAAATGGCAGTTGGGGAAAGCCACGGTGATCGAAAATGCCCCGTCCATACGTAGATGACACCAAATCTACCAGCAGTGGGAATTGAAGAAGCACAAATGAAGTGACCGGCAAACATGCAAATGCAGCCACTATAATTAGAACTCCCCTTCTGTTTTGCCCAAATACCAGATACACTGTGGCAGAGAAGGCAATCATCATAAATATTATGGACAAAAACAAGGTGAAGAGGCCTATGATTAATCTCTTGGGAAGAGCATATAGGAAGTCTTCTTCTGCATAGCGCGAAGTAAGGATAGACAAAAACACAAGCAGAGAAGTGGCTGATGTGAAGAGAGAAGCAGCATTTGAGATTGCAAATAGTGTGAAAACATGCTTGTCGGAGAATATTGGGAGGCCATTTTCACCACTGTTGCCACCAGGAACTGTAATGGCTGCTGCAAACACTACAGTAACAATTAGGGCTGCTGCAATTGTGCATGAATTTGCTGTGTCTTTCATCCATTTCTCCCCTCCCTCTTTTAACTCCTTATGCTCCTCCGTAAACACCATACTCGGAGTTTTTCTATCTTTATTCAGATATGACAAGAAATATGGTGGTGTGATTTTTTTCACTTCCTGTACATCACATGAAATGAATCATATATAAATATGTTGGTCTACAACTGATAACAACGAGATTACAAGTTTAACTCTCAATGGAACTGTCTAGGTTGGTTTACCTGCTTAGGGTTTAGGGTTTTATCGTCATTAAAAAATAAAAATGAAAACATATAAGAGATGGTGACATATATACTATACCTTAAACCATTGCAGCTCTCGTTGCATTTGAAGAGCTGCACCAGATACAAGATTCAGTTTGTGCGGAGGTGATTAGGGTTTTATCGTCATTAAAAAATAAAAATGAAAACATATAAGAGATGGTGACATATATACTATACCTTAAACCATTGCAGCTCTCGTTGCATTTGAAGAGCTGCACCAGATACAAGATTCAGTTTGTGCGGAGGTGCTAATGAATCAATATTTTTGAAGGGAAAAATCCACCCTGCCTTTTCATTGATAATAACACAGAACATTTATACAAAGAGGTTGTCCTCTACTCCAAGGAAACTAATGACATGAAAAGGAAATATACAAAGGCAAAGGAAATAAATATCAAAATATCAGGAAAAGAACATAAGGAAAGAAAAACCTTCCTAAGAATATTTACAACCAAATATAACAGTGCTAATACCCCCCCTCAAGTTGGAGCATGAACATCAAGAATGCCCAACTTGGTTAAAAGAAATTTAAACTGAGACTTGCCCAATGCCTTGGTCAAAACATCTGCCACTTGCATAGAAGTATGCACATAAGAGGGTTGAATATTACCAGACTGAACTTCATTACGAATAAAATGACAATCGACTTCAATGTGCTTGGTTCGCTCATGAAAGACTGGATTACGAGCGATGTGTAATGCTGATTGGCTATCGCAATACAATGACATACTAAGGCTTGCAAATTTGTCTTTTATTCGAGCATCATTCTTCGCATAACATAGGCACCCAAAAGTGTGAAGAAGAGAATAATCGGGTGAGCGCCCAAAAAGAATGTCAAAAGGGGTTTTACCTTTGAGCAATTTAGTGGGTGTCCGATTAATGAGATATCCTGCAGTGAGAATGCATTCCCCCCAAAACTCAATTGGTAGATTGGCTTGAAAACGCAACGCTCTTGCCACATTTAGAATATGTCTATGCTTTCTCTCGACTCTACCATTTTGTTGAGGTGTTCCTACACACGAAGTCTGGTGTATAATCCCAACACTATCAAAATAACCTTTCAAACATGTGAATTCTGTCCCATTGTCTGTCCGAATAAATTTAATTTGTTTACCAAACTGACGGTGAACCAAAATTTATGAATGAAAAGAAAATAATATTATTTGAAATATACATCAACTTTTTCTTACTGAATTCAATATCAGCCAAATGAATGATTAGGCAATTATTATCAAGGAAAAAGGAATGGATGGAAAGCAATATTAATTCTTTTGATGAAGGAAAAAGGAAATGAATATACTAAAAGAAAATGGAATATTATGAAAATGAAATGAATATATTAATATTTCACTGGAAATATAACACAACTTTTCACTACGAAAAATAGTAACCACAAATGAATGATAGGAAAAAATTATAAAGGAAAAAGGAATGTAAAATAATATTAATTCTTTTTATGAAGAAAAGGAAATAATATATTCAAAAGGAAATAAATTAGGAAAAGAAATGAACATATTAATATTTCACTGGAAATATCAACAGCTTTCTCTAAACAAATTAGTAACCACCAAATGAAATATTAGGAAAAAATTATGAAGGAAAAAAATGGAAATGAATATATATTTTTATGAAGGAAAATGGAAATGAATATATTTAAATAAAATAGGAAAATATATTAATAACAAATAGAAATATTAAAAGGAAAATTATGAAGGAAAAAGGAAGGAGATCAATATTAATTCTTTTACGAAGGAAAATGAAATGAATATATTTAAAAGGAAATGAAATATTAGGAAAAACGAAATGAATATATTAATATTTCACGGAAATATAGCATAGCTTTCCTACAAAAAATTAGTAGCCAACAAATGAAATATTAGGAAAAAATATGAAGGAAAAAAATGACAATAATAATTCTATTATAAAGGAAAAAGGAAATGAATATATTCAAAAGGAAATTAAAATATTAGAAAAATAAAATGAATATATTAATATTTCATTGGAAATATAATCGGCAATTATATTATTATAATTATATAATTAAATATTAATTAATTAATTATATTATAATTATATTAATAAATATACTCCATAATAATTAATATTTATTAATAGAAGGTTGAGCAATCCCTCACCAACTTTAGATGTCGTTGATCAAATTAATTTGTACACGTGTGACATGAACACTGCAGAAGGTCGAACATATTTAATATATAATATAATAATTTTTGTTTATACGAATTGATATTTCTATTAACGAAAAATAATTAATTTAGTGTAATTGACTAATAATAATTGCCTAATAATTATTATCGTAATTAAGCTAAATATTGGTCGTTGATTTATTTTTATACTCCTAATAATTAAAATTAAATTATTTCTCATTTTTTCATATTTATTTTTGTAATAATATAATTACTTAAGTTATATTAAATATAGATCTTTTTAAGATAATGGTAAACAAACAAGTCATATATTATTCAATAATTGAGTGATACTTTTGCACTAATCTAATAATCAAATAAATGTACATGTTCAATATTATATTTTTTTAAATAATATCTTTAATTTTATTATCTAAAAAATAATACAAAAATTTATCCGTGAATCGCACGGGTAATTGGAAAATTATTTGCTCTAATTCAAGCAAAGAAAAATCACATAATCAATCCAACAATTTCATCAATTGCGCTATATAATATTCGATGTTATAATTTATATAATTGTATATCGATCCAAATATTCTTAAAATATTATAACAAATTAATTCCGTACAACGCACGGGCGAAAATACTAGTAATAATAATAACCATCAAGTTGCAGCGAGAAAATTATAGGATACAATAATAATATGTGTAACTTCAATTTACTCAACATTAAAGCCATCCAATCAATGAATTAGTAACCATTCTAAGTTTCTAACATTGACTTTGAGAGCATGGATGCTGACGAGCTGGGGCAACTGACAAGCCATGTTCATGCAAATTTATTTATTTATTTAATTTCCAACTTGCAAGGATGGAAGCATAGTGACAGAATATACATATATAAGGCAAGGATTAGGTACAAAGGATTCTCATGTGAAAATGTGCATAAATCTCAACCATTAATTTCGTTCAGATCTATTGCTCTTTAAAAGAAAATTATACTTGAATTAACAAAAATTGTGTACTTGAAGTCACAAAAATGTGCACTCGAAGGCACAAAGTGTGCAATTGAAGTAATTATGGTGCCAAAAAAGTGAGTTATTCAACATAAGTGTTATTGAAGTAATTACCCATACAAATCATTTGTAAATCTCACAAATTTCATTAGAAATTTAGTTATACATTGTTAAAAAGAATGCAAACAATATACTACGTAATAAATATTGGTCCATAATTTTGCACTTAAAAGGCACAAAAATGTGCACTCGAAGGACAAAATTCTACACTCAAAGGCACAAAGATATGCAATTTAAGTAATTATGATACCAAAAAAGGAGAGTTATTAAACTTAAGTGTTATTTAATGTGTTCAACGCTAATTTGTTCAAATTACTGCATAATATGGCAAGCTCTGTGTTGCAACTTGTATAATATGATATGCTAAATTGGTAAGCTTTGTGCTACCAATTGTATTGCAAGGCAAGCACTGCACTGCCTCCTAAATTATGGTAATGTGATATCGATCCAAATATTCTTAAAATATTATAACAAATTAATTCCGTACAACGCACGGGCGAAAATACTAGTAATAATAATAACCATCAAGTTGCAGCGAGAAAATTATAGGATACAATAATAATATGTGTAACTTCAATTTACTCAACATTAAAGCCATCCAATCAATGAATTAGTAACCATTCTAAGTTTCTAACATTGACTTTGAGAGCATGGATGCTGACGAGCTGGGGCAACTGACAAGCCATGTTCATGCAAATTTATTTATTTATTTAATTTCCAACTTGCAAGGATGGAAGCATAGTGACAGAATATACATATATAAGGCAAGGATTAGGTACAAAGGATTCTCATGTGAAAATGTGCATAAATCTCAACCATTAATTTCGTTCAGATCTATTGCTCTTTAAAAGAAAATTATACTTCGAATTAACAAAAATTGTGTACTTGAAGTCACAAAAATGTGCACTCGAAGGCACAAAGATGTGCAATTGAAGTAATTATGGTGCCAAAAAAGTGAGTTATTCAACATAAGTGTTATTGAAGTAATTACCCATACAAATCATTTGTAAATCTCACAAATTTCATTAGAAATTTAGTTATACATTGTTAAAAAGAATGCAAACAATATACTACGTAATAAATATTGGTCCATAATTGTGCACTTAAAAGGCACAAAAATGTGCACTCGAAGGACAAAATTCTACACTCAAAGGCACAAAGATATGCAATTTAAGTAATTATGATACCAAAAAAGGAGAGTTATTAAACTTAAGTGTTATTTAATGTGTTCAACCGCTAATTTGTTCAAATTACTGCATAATATGGCAAGCTCTGTGTTGCGACTTGTATAATATGATATGCTAAATTGGTAAGCTTTGTGCTACCAATTGTATTGCAAGGCAAGCACTGCACTGCCTCCTAAATTATGGTAAGCTCCACGTTATCTCCTACTTAATCACAATGAATAAGTATGTGGTTGGTCACAAGAAAGGAAGATAGAGATTTTTTAACCTATCTTCAATTTTAATTTCATTTTTAAACCGATACTAATGGCATGCCCCACTAATCATATGTTGTTCTGTATGCAGGAAATGACTGTCGTGAATTTTTAGGTGCTCCGTGTACCTAACCGTGACTCTCATTATGATCTTCAATGCTCCGTGCGAAAAAGGTCACAACTTTGGTACCCCTGCACCAGGGCCGGTTTTTTGATTTGCGGGGCCCTGTGCTAATAACTAAGTGAGGCCCTATCAAAGTATAAATAAACTGCGAAGTGAAGAAAAATTGCGAAGAGAAAAATGCTAAAAAACCTGATTTTGAACCAATATATTCACAAATACATATACTAACTATTAGGCCAGGGCTGGACTAGGGGCCCCCAAAATTTTGGGGCCCTGTGCGGTCGCACGTCTTGCACGCCCTAAAATCCGGCCCTGCCCTGCACTAACAAATTGTCCAAACTACACCCGTTATTAAGGATGCACTCCAAGTGTTATCATTTTTTACGGTTTGGTCTTATGTCGGCATTCATTCCCTTATATATAAGGGGTGAGGTGGGATGGGAGTGGGAGAGCAGCTTTCCACACTACCCTCATACTAGCTCCGTCCCTGATCAAAATCATAGTTAGTGTTTGGTTGATAAATTTTTTTAAACACTACATATGAGATTTTTTGATTAATTAAAAATTCCATTCCCTAATTAAAAACAAGTATTAATTCATCTTATTGGTAATATGATTTTTAAGTTTGAATTATTACTTTTAAATTTTTGTTTGCTTTGAATGTTATTATATTTTTTTTTGAAACAAGAAGTAATTTCATTAAGCCAAAGCGACTTGAATGTTATTATATTAGAATCAATTGCCATAATTTTTTTATTTTTTTTATTTTTAAAACCTATATTTTCATTATAACCTTTATTTCTATTATAGGATTTTACATAACCAAACATCAATATTATAATCATTCCAATTACATCCTACTACCAAGCATGCAAAATACTTTCACCAAACTCACTTTCACCAAACTCATTAACCTAACCAAGTATTTAATCTGCATTCCAATTCCAATTCCCTAGGGTAAGCAAAAACACCCTTAGAATGAATCTTGATGGACCACTTAAATGTTCAATTTTAATATAGGGATGGTTTTGGTTCAAAAATAAAAATACATATGGTTGGCTTCTTTGGGCAACAGCAAATTCAAACCAAATGTATGGCTCAAAGAAGAAAATTTCAATACAAAAACTAAGTATACAAACCAACAAGATAGATAATTCATCTTATGAGAAAATGACCAATTAGCTTAACATAGAGCCTTGTACTCAAAACTTGTAACTCAGTAATTAATAATATAATCTCAAGTCTACAACAAAACCAAAATGCAAACAACTGATTCATCAATCACATTCCTCAATCCCCCAAAACATTAAATATTGGATGCCTTGTTGAGGATGACACCTTCATATTTGACCTGGAACCACTTCATCGCATCCTCCTTAGTCACCCTGTGCTGGATTCCAACGCGAGACTTGCACCTGCGTCGGCGAGCAACACGGTACCCAGGGCGTTCCAAAACAACGAAGAAATCCATACCGTAAATACCGGTTGATGGGTCATACCTGTAAGACGGATAGGGAAATAAAACAGTTAGGCCTAATAGGGGGTGAAAGGAAGACAATAATAAAATGGTGCCATATAACACCCCGAAGATGCTTACTTAATCCCAAGATCAATGTGCTCCTGAATACCGAAACCAAAGCACCCAGTATCGCTGAAATTCCTTCTTAGCAGCTCGTATTCCTTCACCTTCAATCCACTCTCAAGGAGTTGCATTGCCTTATCACCCCTGACAGTGACATAGCACGCAATTTTCTCATTACGCCTGATACCAAAGGACCTCACAGTGTACCTAGCTGTTAGAAAAACACTTAATTACATCAGAAAAGAGATAACAGAAATGGAAAGGGAAGAGGAAGAAGGAATAATATATCAAAGTATGCATCTTTTCTGGCAGAGAGTCATTTATTAAGCAACCAGAGCAGAGTATATTCAAAAAATAACTCCATAAATTACTTAAGCTTAAATTAAATAATACTAACAAAAGATCAAGAAAAAAATCCAATTATCTATAGTTCTTTTGGATTGGTCGGGCATAAAATAACTCTTCTTTCTCTAGCAAACAGATAAAACACATTTATCAATAAGCCAGCATTTCTAAGACCAGTGATGACATACCAAAAAAATAATCCACATCTAACAATCTAATAGACTTAGGCTAAGGCTATCCTTATCCCTACAATACTCTCCTTTCAAAAGTGGATTCTACTTCCACATCATCAAATTTGCAGTTCCTCACTATTCTTTCTACATCCCTGCAATACTCTCACTTTCAGAAAGGTCCCACTCTCAATAAATATGTACACACACACACACATATACATATATAATAGTTAAAAATAGAAAAACTGCTATTTGGCAGCTTTTTGTGTCCTTTGCAAGCTTTCTTTACATGTAAGCAAAGAAAAAAAGTAAAAAAAAAATCATTTTCCACAAATGCATGACATATCACCTTGAAAGCACCAAAATTGCTGGGATGAGGTTAGCCTAACCCTATCCCTGTAATTTTGATGCTTTAAAGATGATGTGGAAAATCAAAAAAATATTTTTCTATTTTTTTCCTTGCCATGGGTGTTGCAAACTTTCTTTACTTAAAAGCTTGCAAAGGACAAAAAAAACTGCCAAATTGGCAGCCATCTTTTCTATTTTTTTTAACTTTTATTTTGATATATTGATACATATATATTGAAAGTTGGACCCTTTTTAAAGTCGGAGAGTATTGCAAGGATGTAGAAAAAATAGTGAAGGAATTGTAAATTTGATGATGTAAAAATAGGGTCCGCTCAAGTGGGAGAGTATTGCAGGCATAAGGATAGCCTTAGCTACACCAACACTTGAGGAATAGAGCTTAAAGCATCAATAAGACTATACCACAGGACACACATATATATTCTTATTATTCTATACATCCTGCTATCCCAGCACAAGTGATACACTGATACAAAAACAACCCAACTCCTAGATGCTAGCAAACTAGCTTTACCATTAATCAAAGAAGAGAAACTATAGCCTTGATAATGCAATAGTGCCATACCAGAGCACACATACAATTACACTACCTCCAGATATTTACAGTCATTTGGATGAGTTTCGCATAAAAGAATTATTTTCATTTAGCAAAAGAAAGAATATAGATTTATCTATAAACCAACAATCTATTGAATTAGCCATATCATTAACCAAACCATAGAAACCAATGCCTTTACAATTACTAATCACAGCAAACACATAAACTCAATACTTCAATAAAAGCATACAGATTTCAAATAAAGCACGAGTCTTTCAAGTTCCCAATGGATTAAAATGCCTCAAACATGTTATAATAGCAAAGGTAAAAGAACCCATAAGGTTAGAAACAGAACACACCCTTTGAGAAAACAGGGGTTTGGCCACTGAGCTGCTCCAACACCTATAAACACCGGGAAAAAGGGGCTAAATTAGCTCAAACAGTTGAACGAAATGCAACGAGGAAGAAAGGGGCGATGTATGGCACCTTGGCAGCTCTGGTGAGACGATCGCCGCTCTCACCGACGGAGATGTTGAGGACAAGCTTCTGGACCTTGATCTCCCTCATTGGGTTGTTCAATTTTTTCTCTGATGCCTGTTTTCGATACACATAGCAGAGAGAAATTGTAAGAACACGGCGAGATATGCGTATCCATGATTCATGAATGAAAGGTTGAGTAGAGAGAAGAGCTAAATGAAAATACCATGGCTTTCGGCTGACGAGGAGACGGAGAGACGGCGGGGAGGGAAGCGGGAGGTGAACTGATAAAGAAGAGATTTTGTAACCCTACCGTAGATTTAAGTTGTAACATTAGGGCTAGGGTTTTCCTTTGCGAAATGTCGATTTTACCCTACCAATATTTTCCTTTTTCTTTAAAAAATTTTGCTTTTCTTCCCTTTCTTTTAAAATTTATTGAAAGATTATAATCTATACTCTTCACAAATATGTCAATTATCAATATTGTTTATGAATTATTAACGGTATAAATGAAATTGACGAGTAAACACATTTACACCACTAATAATTTAGAAAAAATATAATATATGTTATGTTTTGAAAATTAAAGGACAACATTTACACTACTAGTCTACTAATAATTCAAGAATAACATTAATAATTAACATATTTGAGGTTTAAATTATAATTTTCCCTAATTTCTTTTTCTTTAAACTCGCCGGGCAACGAAAAAGGGCTAAATTTTGTTTTTCTTCCCCCAAAATTTTGGTATATCATAAATAATTTTTTTTAAAAAAGTTTTAATCCTATTTTTGCCGATCCCTTTCTTTTCAAAAAAAAATTTTTGCCGATCCCTTCCCGGAGAAAGTTTATAACATTTTAATTCTTTTCTCGCCGGCGGCACCGGTCGCCGTTGATTCCTGCTGGGAGAAGTTGCAAAGGTGAAACCTTTATCCCTTTCAGTAGCACAACTCTGTAGTTCTAATTCTAAATTTCCATTTTCATTCTGCAGCTTATGTTATAGTAATGAAATTTCAGTGTTCTTTAGCTTGCTTTGTCGAAAATCACTTTCAGGCTGTAAATTTGCCATATCAAGAATGGGCATCTGCTATTCTGCTTGTTAAAGTATAAACAAGAGAGGATTTTGTGCTTGAGCAGTTCAAAAAGTGAAAGCTAAATGAGAGAAAATCTGGGTCTTTTAGTACCTAAATCAGCATAGGATGTTCATAGCTATCTGGCTCAAACCAAAAAGACCAATAGGTCACCCGTTGAGAGCCAAATTTGTAACTTTGTAGTTACTAAGTCAACAATCTGTCCAACTTAGCTGGGGTTGCCCTAGAGTGCATTTACATTTGAATCATCTATTGCATGTCTTGAATCTTGATGTTGTGTTGTTTTCCCTGCATTCCAACTGTCTGGTGTTGGTTATGATGAGATTCCTACGATTTATTTGGGTTTTTCTTAGTATTATTGTGTGTTTTGTACATGTAGATTGGGAATGAAGAGTTCATTTGATGTTTGCATTCAATGTGTTATAGGCTGGGTTCTTCTTGTTGGAATTGATGTGGAGAACTAAAGGTGGATTATCAACAAAGTTATTGAATATAAGTGTAGTGTGTTTGTGTAAAGCCAAGCAACTCGAGAAAGCAGAAGCAGTGATAATCGATGGTGTAAAGGTAGAAGTAGAAGCGGACGTGGTAACTTATAATACGCTGATTACAGCATATTGTCAATTTGTCGGGATTCACGAAGGTTATTCCATTCTTCATAGAATGAAAGAAGCTGGAGTTATACCGGATGTTGTCACGTATAATTCTTTGATAGCTGGTGCGACCACGCACGGCTTGTTATCTCGGTGCATCGATCTGTTCGAAGAGATGCTAGATTTGGGCATTTTTCCCGATGTTTGGAGCTACAACACGCTGATGCATTGCTTCTTCAAGTCCGGAAAACCAGACGAGGGCTACAGGGTTTTCCGGGACATTCTTTTACAAGGGATTCCCCCTTGCCCTACCACGTTTAATATCCTAATCAACGGTCTCTGCAAAAATGGGTATACGGAGAATGCTATGATGCTATTTAGGTACTTAAAGCGTCATGCTTTTGTTCCTCAGTTGGTGACATACAATATTCTCATCCACGGGCTTTGCAAGTCGGGGCGGCCAGCACCTGCTAGAAGGCTTCTGAAAGAGCTCGTGGAAACAGGTCATATCCCGGACACTGTAACGTATACTACAGTGATGAAATGCTGCTTTAGGTCAAGACGTTTCGAAGAAGCGCTTCAAGTCCTAGCGGATATGAGAAGCAAAGGGTATATATTTGATTCTCACGCGTACTGTACAGTCATTAGTTGTTTACTTAAGGCAGGTAGGACGAAGGACGCTCATCAATGTCTGGAGAATATGATCATCAATGGCGTTAACCTTGACATAGTGGCGTACAACACCCTTATTAATCTATACTGCAAGAACGGGAAGCTCGAAGACGCCTACTTTTTGGTGGAAGATGCCGAGAAAAAGAGGGCTGGTTCACGACATATACACACATACTATCTTAATCGATGGCCTATGCAAGACCGGGGATATAAAAGGGGCGGAACACCACTTGGAGTGCATGATCAAGATGGGTTTTGTACCGAATTTGGTTGCTTTCAATTGCTTTATCAATGGGTTGTGTAAAGCTGGCCAAATCGACCATGCATTGCACGTGTTTAAATCGATGGCTGAGAAGGATTGTTTTACCTATTCATCAATGGTGCACGGTCTTTGTAGGACCGGGAGATTTCGCGAAGCATCTAAGCTATTGCTTTCGTGTATTAGAGGTGGTATGAAAATTCTGAAGTCGGATAAAGAAGCAGTCATCAATGGTCTTCGTCGTTCTGGCTTCTTGAATGAAGCCCGAAAACTGCAGTCAAGAATCCATGTAGCAAAGCTATTGCATTACCATTGAGTTGATAGTGTCTACTACTTGGCATTTCATGTAAAGCATAGGCAAAAAAAAAAAAAAGATTTTTTGGCATCATAATTTTGATTAATTCGCGGGAAAAATATGATTGCAAGCCAATAAAGGCATAATAAAGCAAGCACATGTTATGTTGGTGAGTAGGAAACGCGGGCCATGTTGAAACACATCCTGCAATTAATCTCTTCCAGTAAATTTCAAAGGCATAAGGCTTTCGGGATTAGGGTTCAATCTTTCGGTGACGAGTTTTGGAGTGGTTGAACAAGATGTGTAGGGTCCAGGAGTTAGGGAATATGAAGGAAGAAAGCATTAAACTTCTAAGCCAACTCTAGACATGAGAATCCCACAGGTTTACATTACTAGGAACAATATCATGTGAAAGCACAAACCAAACTACAATAAACCTCTCACAGACTTCTTCTCCAGCCTGTCTGTCTAACTAGACATTATAATATTATATATATTGTATCCTAAATCACTAAAAACCCTTGATCAAAATGATGTACAGGAGCAAAGAAGTAGGCTACTCTAGCTGATGTGATGATGCAGAACACAGCATCAGCCAGTTTCTCGGGGAGCCGGATGGGGCGAGTACAAGCATGCAAGTTTTAACGGGTGTAGATAGTTGCAGCGGGTCGGGCAAAACACCTTGGTTACATTAATTGATAAAGGGCTTGCACGATAACTTCACATCCATACCTCCTAAGTACTTCGATTCCAGATAGGTACTTCTACCCTCTATCAATAAATTATGTAGGGTGGGCGAAATGGTAACCAGTTTGCCGTCGAACGTGCTCTGGAATCAACCGGTTGATCAACTCAGGTGAAGCTCCAGCTATCTGCAATTCAACATTTGCATGGATTAGCAATTATACGATAGAAGGATTACTTTCATATCTTATAAGATACGAGGAATAGGAAACTAAAGAAGCCAGATAACATACTTCCTGTTTGAAGTTGAAAAGCGGGGGGAGAGGGCGGCCATTAGGAAGGCGGGCATTAGGCTCCCGAAGCTCAGCAAAGAAGGGATGTGAACATGCTTCAAGCTGCAGAAGATAACAGCAAGTCAACTAAACACGGAATACGATGTGTCGTGGATTATCTTGGTTGTGTTTATGTTAACGGGTAAGCTTTATGAAAGATTGATATGCAGTTTGAGCTTTAAATAACAATATGTTGTTAATTTATTGTACAAGTGATGTAACATTTATAATTGCTGATAAGAGGGGTTATAAACTCACAGCAGAACAACGAAAACTTGGTGAATACTGGAGAAGGCGCGAAGCAAGATCAATTGCTTCGGGGGGCATTCGTTTGTGGAAAACCTGAAACCAAGGAAGTTTTTAGCATATCGGAAATGTGACAAATGTGAGATCCACGCATGGAAGAAAAATGAGGATAACGCAAAATACCTTGTGCCAGGGATGAGCTTTAATTTGAGGGAACCTAAAATCAGTATAATTTGGGTTCATACATCGAATTTCTTCTCGAGTTGGAGTACCAAGCACCTGTCACAAAATGTTCATTAGTACGGGTAAAGCTTTTATAGCCTGATGTTATCATCCCACAAAACATCAAATAGATATCAAAGATACCTTGATAATTTCTACAAGTTGATCTACTGCATTTTCTCCGGGGAA
Organism: Ipomoea trifida; assembly: GCA_003576665.1. NCBI lineage: Eukaryota > Viridiplantae > Streptophyta > Magnoliopsida > Solanales > Convolvulaceae > Ipomoea > Ipomoea trifida. The sequence continues at coordinate 656,227 of CP025644.1, forward strand.
TAGTGGCTGAAATAGTGTTTACAAATTATTGTCTATGTTAGCAAATACGAAAAGAATAAAGTTAGAAGCTTTCAAAACATAGTTCTATGATTGACTTTTAAAAAATATGATCACCACAAACCTGTCCCAGAAGAAGCTCAGCAAGAACGCAACCGGCTGACCAAATATCAATTGATGTTGTGTATTCTGTTGCACCAAATATAAGTTCTGGAGCCCGGTAGTAACGAGAGCAGATGTATGAAATATTAGCTTCACCCTTGATCTGTGTAAAGCAGGTATCAAGTGAAATAATAAACACAGACAAATAGTTTACCAAAATTATAGCCATGGACAAAGCATTGAAGAAGTGTTTTATTTTAAAGAAACCCCAAGAAGACAAATGCCCAACAATTCTGCTCAGAGAAACTTTGAGAAGGCTTTATAAATAATCCAGAAATGGTTGGGAATATTCTCCAAATACAAAAATAATGCAAACTTTCTCTAATACACATCTGAATAAAAATTCAGCACAACTGCACAAGTAAGGGGTGTGTGCAAGTATCTCAAATGATACTATTAATTTAGGGAGCATTTATTTATTTTTGACAAGTAAAAACTTAAGACTTCTAACAACTTAAGCTCTTAAAACCAATGTTGAAAAAATCGCGCCTTGAATTTTGGCAGAATTGCCGTTCTAGGCGGCCTAGCCGGACTAGGTCGCGGCGAACTAGGCGGCCTAAGCGGGCGTTTAGGCTACCGATTAGCTATTTTTCTATTTTTTTTTAAATGGATTATTTCATTAAAACCGACGCCGTTTTTAGTGAAATAACCCTAAATTGTTCAAATCGGTCGCAAACCAAAAAAATGTAATAAAAAAATTCAAAATCAGGTACTCAAATATTGGTACTTTGTGAGTTGTGACCTTGTGTTGTGTTTTGATTCTTTAAATCTTTATATAATTACAATTCTAGATGTTTTTTAGGTTAATATTTAATATTTTAGTACTAACTATTAAAGTATTAAATAGTTTATAATTACCAAAGTCTTAAATTTTTTTTTTAAATAAAAAAAAAATAAAATAAAATCGGACGCCCAAGGAACGCCTAGCGATTTGTGCAACCTTGCTTAAAACACACCAACCACATTTTTCACAAGCTATTAAAGTTTGGGGAATAAGAGAAGAAGATAACCAGTAGAAGAACAACATACCAAAACTTTTGCACTTCCAAAGTCACAGATCTTGAGTTGATGGGTGAGAGGATCAACCTTCATGTTACACATGACGAATAGTTAGGTACACGTAATCATGTGACTGTTGGAAGAAAGGGAGGGTCCAGGTGTCTTACCAAAAGATTTTGGGGTTTCACATCTCTATGGCAGACCCCTGGAACGTTGTGCATATAAGCCAACCCTCTTAAAATCTGAAAACCATTCACTTATCATCTTTAGCAGGTTATTCAATGTATAAATGAGAGAGCCAACAAAAAGGTAAGAAAATGGATTCATACCTGATATGTATAAAGTTTGACGTATATGAGGGGCATTCTCTGATTTGAATTAGTGTAATGCCTTAAAACGTTATACAAACTCTCAGGGACATAATCCATTACAAGATTAAGGAAAAGTTCATCTCGGGCAGTTGTAGAAAAGAAGCAATGCTTTAAAGAAACAACATTCGGATGATCCATCAAGCGCATTAATTGTAGTTCACGATTCTTGAAACGTCTGTCCTGAAGAACTTTCTTTATTGCTATAGTCTCCCCAGTTTCCAAGCACTTTGCCTGGAAAGAGACACCCGGTGATTAATTTCATACTGAGACCATATGGAAGTTATCAATACATTAAACAGTTTATACCTGAAAAACTATTCCAAATGATCCAGTGCCCACAACCCGTTCTGCCATGTAACTAATTGTCTGTCGTAAGCATTATAAAGAAAAGGGTAAACCTACTAGAAAACCAAGATTAAATTACAGAAATAGTCAAATAAGTGAATAACCAACCCTTTTGGGCTCTCCATCCTTGCCTCCAATTGTGGTGGATATAATGTGACCAGTGACGGCACCATTTCCTTCAACTACACTAGTTGGCATTTCCTAAAATGCAGACCAAGCAAGAAATCAATGCAAAACAATTTTCACCACTTCGACTAACAGTCTAATTAGGCAATTGCCATAATATACTTCAACAACTAGTGTCTCTTAGAGGACTCAAAACATTCACAAATCCACAAAGTATAGAGATGCAGAGAGAGAAAGAGAAGAGATGATATAGAAACCAAAAAAGTAACGTATGGCATTAAACCATGGCCTTTAAGAAAGCATCACGTCACAAAGCTTGCAATATAAACAACAGACTATATGGGGAGAATCCAGGGTAACCAATTGCATGAAGCAAACACCATAACAGATTGAAGCACAATTTACCTAAACTTGAAGAAAAGCAGAGAAAAGATTACAACTTTTGACTGACCAAGTCAGTTTAGATATCCCCATTCCATAAATACCAAAAGATCCAAACAAGTCTTACGAATGACAAGAATATAAACTTTATGATCCTCACAGGGCCTACATATCAGCTTCTGACAAGCAATATATACCCAAGACAACATTCCCTTCTTGAAAGTCACCAAATTCAAGAAAAACCAGAACAAATAAAGATGGCAAGAAATCCATCAATTCATTCCAACTAAACTCGAATTAATTACTCTTAAACTCGTACTAATTACTAAACGTCCTAAGGCAAACATAAATTGTTTATACTTAAAGCCAGACAAAACACACACAATTGAAGCATGTGCTCCATCTCAATTAAAATTAAAAGCATTAAAATTAAATTGGATTGCACATTTATGTTTATATATTATATGCTCAACACTATGCCAATAGCCAAGAACATCTCGACAAAGAATTGGCTGTAGGGTCCCACCACCGAAAAACCCTCCAGCTCAGCTTCCGGCGAGCACTTCCGATATCCGCGCATCATCGAAACTCGGAGATCGAACGAAAATCGAAGCTCCCGAGCTAGATCGAAGCACAATTAGTAAGCCCTTAGCTCAATGCGGTGACAGAGGAGAGAAAAACCGAACCATCGTCAGTCTTTACGACGCCTTTGTAAAATACGGAGTGGAAGTTAAATTATACCTTCTCGGGCTCCGCCTCCGGCCGCCTAGCGGCGGCGGCTGTCACCTGCCTGACACCAGCTGCTCCGCCTTGGTCGTGGTGGTGCTGGAGAAGGTGATTGTCCGTTGGATTCTGCGGCTGAGGTCCTAGTGGCAACGCGGCCATGTGATTCTGCAGTTCTGCTCTCTCTTTCTCTCTCTCTCTCTCTTCCTCCCACCACTCTCTCTCTCTCTCTCTCTCTAATATATATATATTTCTAGTTTTTATTATTTCTAAATAAATATACAAATACGGAGTATCATTTATCAAGAATTTTTCCTATTTTAAAAAATCAATATCAAATCTTTCTTTAAATAATACTCGGTATCAATTTTTTTTAATATTACTGACTCTGTTACAGTATAATATCTATTTTTTCTTAAAGTAAGAACAGTATAGATTTAGTTTAAAAAAAATGGAGAAGGACCTCGTACAAGAATGCCATGAAGACACCCGTAGAATCAGTGTACTTTTGGCAAAGAATGCCACGAAAGCACTCGTAGAATCAGCATACTTTTGGCCAAGGATAAGCGATACCGTGGAGCTATATGTGAAGACAAGGGAACAGTCATAAGGTGGAAAAAGCGGTCCGCCAGGCGCCAACTTATTGGGAAACAATTCTTAATAGTTTTTCTCAACGACAATTTTCTCAACAACAATACATGATTAGTCGATTTTATCAATGACAGTATATGATTAATTATTTTTCTCAACCACGATACATGATTAGTTGTTTTTCTCATCGACGATACATGATTAGTGATTTAGTGGTTTTGATTCCTTATTGTAAGTATAGCTCTATATGGAGGCAATGGAGATAGTGAAATGGCTTTCTTGAATATGATATAAGGTAGCAGCAATGGCAGTGTCAAGGGGAAGAGAGCTTGAAAGTTGAAACCTTATTGATGGTAGAAAAGTAGAATGAAGAGTGTCAAAGTTGGAAAATTAGAGAGTCTAAAATGGTTAATAGAAACGAGAATCATGCAATGGAAACAACACAACAGTTGAAAAGATTAATCTGAAAACTGCATATATTCAATTCCATTAGTGTAATCAACAAGCTATGATCCACATCGCTTTGAACGGGCAGGAAGTCTATGAGATCGAGCTCACCAGCCTTCTATAATCCACTTCATCTTCTCAAGAGCATCGCGAAGAGGAATTGGAGGTTTCTCGTGAATATCAGGATACATGTCAAACTCTCCCATCATGTATATGAACTATAAAGACTGTTTTCAGTATATGATGAGAGTACACAGAAGGGAGAAAACCGATCAAGAACTAATGGAAAAAGGAGATAAAACTACTCATCCTAAAATAATGAATTCCTATAGTACCAAAGTGGCGTCACATTGTAAAGATCGCCCTGGTACGAGGCATTGCTTTGACCAGAATCTCCTGCAAAGATCAAAAGTAGCATATATCAATGAACAAAAGGTAACGTTGGAAGGTCTAAGCTGCAAAATCACGTGATGCTTTGACTAGCGTACCCAATGGTCAAGGAATGTTCTTAGCGAAACTACTTGCTCATAGTTGCAGACAACCAGAAGTTCCAAAAGATAGAGGCCATCGACATGAAAGCAACTCGAGCTTGAAGAGGAACCACCCTGAAAAACGTCAATAAGTTTACATTGATAGCTTTAGCTTAAAGCAAATGGAGAGCAAAAGAACCAGTAAAAGATTCCTACACCAAATAGGCAGTTTATATTGATAGCTTTAGCTTAAATTAATTAGGTTCAGATGAGAAGTAAAATTGTTAAATAAAGATCCTTTTCCATTGAGGGAGAAACAGCAGGTTAGTTCGAGATCTATGTGAACCAAACTTAATAATCCTTATTTCAAATGATTGTAAGTTGTAACAGAAGTACAATTTCTCTAGTGTAGAGGCTCAAGGGACATATTTCTAATGAGCTTTGGTAAAAGGTTAGTTCAAGATATACCAGAAATTCAAGACACTGACAGGGATCCAGAACCTAAATCCTGCACAGATTAAAAAAGAATCAAGCGTTAATGCGTTATCCTTGAGGGAGAGTAAAGTGTCTGGCAGAAAAAGCAGCAAGAATGTGAATACCAAAAAATAGTGTGGGAAGGGCATCTCTGCGATACTTATTTGGAAGCTCCGAGAGTTTCCCTAGCCATAGATTATTCCAAGCAAAAACAACAGCAATTACACAAGGACCGAGTATTACTTGGTTGAGTAAAACCTGCAATCAAGAATTGTGTAGGCACTCCTATAAGTTATTAAGAACATTTTTCGTATTTGCAGAGAAGTCGAAAAGCAGAAAGCACCTTCGTGAATACATTCTGAACTGTTGGCTTCGGCATGCAATGGTCAAGATACTTGTACCAGGCAAAAGTACCCGGTCCATAGAGAAGAAACCCATATGAAGCCATCCGTAGGGTTCGGAGCCAGTCATGCTCAGAAAGTAGAATTCCCATGACATCCTATCGTGTCAATGTTAGTTCCATAAGAAACAGAAAACTATAAAATTCACTGGAAACAGGTTACAAGATAAGTGCACTGAGCAGGTAGTCATTACTCCATATATTAGAACAAGAATCTACTCCATAACACCCGCAATCAGGGTCATTCCATTAAAAATCGGGGCCCTATCTAATAGTTCAATTTGGACCTTCATCATTTTTGTTCTGAGATGCAATTTAAATATAATAGAGTAAACTACAATCTAAATATAATAGAGTAAAACGAGAGAAAGACAAAGACAATAATAGAGAGACAAGAACATTGAGGAAAATATTTTTTTTTTTAAATTTGGAGGTCGCAATGGTAGCTCAGTTGGTTTCTGGGTGGCGGATTGTGGGCAAGGAGCAAAGTTTGATCCCTGGGACTTTCACCCCCTCCACAATCCTGTCGGGCTGGGGAGTGGGGACCCTACTACATATCTGTACAACATGTGTGCTCTTGAACTTTTCCACAAGCAGCACCAATGTTTAAATGGAAAAACTTTATCCACACCACTAAAAGAAAACTTTAAGTTTTTGTTATGCTCTTTCATCTGTGCATCAGTGCATATTGCTATAAAACCAGCAAGGCCATCTTTCTTACTAGCTCATCCTTAATCAATTCCCACTAATATTAACACATTAACATTATCTCTATCTCAATATACAATGCAACAAAAAAAAAAAAAAAAAACCATACAAATTCAGCATTCTCCCATGTCCTGAATTACACAAAGTCTCAATCTTCTTCAGTTTCACAGAAAACAACTTCAATTCTCCTCATCATAAGCACGAAATCAGAAAGGGAAAAAATAAATGAATGCCAAAAAAAAAAAAAAAAAAAAAAAAAAAAAAAAAAAACCAGAACCAGTTCATTCAAATTCAAACAAAAAAATTAAATAAAATTCAAGAAAGTTAAAAACTTTCCCATATACGGAGTATAAGATACCTGAAACTGGGGAGATTGAGGGAGAGCGTCTTTGTTCTTCACCCATCGATCCCGGAGCTGGGCGAGGGTATCGCCGGTGACGGCGAGAGACCCAGCAGTGATAGCTTGCTTAGCAGGGAAGCGGTAGCCGGCGCCACGAGTGACATCAACGGAATCGGAGCCTGCGGCGTTGGATTCTCCATTTCCGCTGCTTCGTTCCCTTCTTCTTCTTTGTCTGCTATTCCCGTCGCGAGAATAGAAGGAGCCCATTCCCCATATACTCCCATTTCCGCCGCTCAATATGCCCATTCCCAGTCGCCCCACAGTCCAATCAGGAGTCGCAGAAAAGTAAGAGGTGGAAGACGAAAGTGAAGCTGATAGCGTAGCGTGGTAACATTACCTCATTCTTTCTTTGGCTAATTATCAATTTCACCCAAATATTTTAAACATTTCAATAAATGACTGATGAGGTCTGTTTATTTCAAAAAACTGTTCCATGTTTTTTGTTTTCTAAGTTTTTTTTTATAAATTTATTTATTATATTTAGAAAAACTCCCATTAGCTAGTAAACAAGCTTATAGTGTTTCATTTTCACAAAAAAAAAAAAAAAAAAAAAGGATTAATATAATTATGCAGCAAGGGTGATTTGAAGAGCTTTGGTGACATATTTCATTAAATACTTTCACCTACTAAATAAAGTAAATATTGATAGATGATATTACTAAGGACAACTAAGAAAAGGGGTAACCAGCCAATTAAGCTATTTGTGATGCACATAGGAAATAATGGCTTAGAATTGAGATTATATATCACCAGTTTGGTTACTCTAGTATAACATGAAGGAGTTAAAGGCAATCAATTAGTAATAGTCAGGAGTAAAGAGGAGTTGGAATGATGCACTTAAGGCAGTGCCCAACGCACTTGGGCACCAATGGTTATGAAGGGGAGTACCCATCAATTACTAAGGAGCTGCAACACTTAATGGGGATCGCAGCCATTGCACTTATTCGGAGGCCGTTGTGCCCATTAACATTATAACGATTACCACTAGTATAAAAGTTGACCCATGTAACAACAAGGAGGGACACGCTCAAAATATTGTACTCTAAACATGACAATATATACGAAACATTACTTTTCAAATATACTCCGGTAATGTTATTACTATCAAATTCCAATAGTACACTTTATTTTTTCTCTCAACATATATACCACCTTGTAAAGAATCATGAGTATTTAAAAATGAAAAGTGTTTGAATTTCTTTTAAAAAAAATCAGGGCAGGGAATAACCTCCGAAAAATTTCATGCGAGGATGAAGATGGGAAAAGTGAATAAAACTAAGTTCATACCTTTAAATACGAAAATTATGCATTACCCAGTTGATCAATATAATCCTTTCAAAACCTATATTATAATTCTTTGTACTGTTTAGCTGGTTGATATTAAAGCAAGAAAAGCTTTGAATCTGGTACTCAACATATATAACAAACAAGCCATTTGTTTGCTAGCTTTTTTCCCATAAAGTGCATGCTAGCTAGCTGCAGTCCTACCCTTGATCGAGCTTGCGTGAGACATGCATATAATAACATTATTCTGATTCTTTGCCCATTGATTTTGAAGCAAATTAAAGCAAGAAAGTACGCAAATCTAATAAGCTCTACTTTGAATTTGAATTGGCACGTAAGTACTAGTCTAGCACAAAACACTAACCCTTGCAAGGTGATTAACTTGTTGGGTTTTCAAACCGACACTAACAATTTTTTAAATGGTGTCAAATGATATTTAGTATTTATCGATTACAATAATATTTCACATCAGTTATAACTGACGATGCAGATGTTTAAACACGCATTATATTACTATATATTCTTTAATTGATTTGAGGTTTTTGTATATTCTGCATGCATTGCATGTTTCTTTACTTTTGTTGATGATGATGTTAAAGCGACGAAATTAAAGCTTTGGATTTGGTACTAAGCGTAAAGAAAAAAAGAAAAAGAAAAAAAAGCACTTGTTAGCTTGTCCTCCTACGACTATGAAGTGAATGCATGCTGCAATCCTAGCTTGATCAAGGGCAATTTATATCGTGGATTGGATTAGGGTCCACATAGTATTGTAAATATTAGATCAAAATAATGTTGATTTGATATTTAAATTTTAACAGATTCTGTAGTTTCTTATTTCACATATTTCAACACAAATTTTAATTTATTCTGGGTACAGAATCGATACTCTTAAAGATGCAAAATTAATTTATAACACAAGATACAAAAACTCACAACACAAGACACATACACATGTTGTATATTTACTTATTCTCAAATCTAATCTATGTTGATATAATTAATTTCATAATAAAATACATAAATTTGTAAAATAAGACACACAATATGTTGTGTATTACATAACTAGTAATTTATTGGAAGGTACAGAATCCATACACTTCGTATAGAATTGCATAACATGAGACACATAAACGCATAACACAAGACATATATACACATATATGTTTTATATTTACTTTAATTCAGGCACATAATCAATATTCTTAAGGTACAGAATTGCATAAAATAATGCACAAAAATGCATAATACAAGACACAAAAGCGCATAGCACAAGATACGAGAGCACATGTTATATATATTTACTTATACATAATCCATACGCTTAAGATACAGAATTGCATAACATGAGATACGAAAACACACAACACATGCAAGACACATACACATGCTTTACAGTAATTTTTTTTTTAAGAAAAAGAAGCCTATAACGTGAATTGAACAATAAATGACCGCCTATGTTATGTATAAGTAAATAGGGAAAATGGCACTTTTTCCCCCTATGTTATGTGCTTATAGCACTTTTCCCCCCTGTGTTATTAAAGTGACAGTTTTTCCCCCTCAGTTATTTTAAAAGTGGTACTTTTCTCACTTGTAATATTAAATTGACATTTTTGCCCTTAAAAATAACCATTTCATTTATTTTTATTCTCCAACCAATTATTACTAATATGTATGGAAGATCACAGTTCGATACGAACCTAATCGAACAGTGTAGCAATTGAACTTAAATAGTATAAACGGTTACGGTTACGATTCAGAACCGAAAAAATAAAATAAAATAATTGTTGAATTTAGGCTATTTTTAAATTAGAAATAAAATTATAAAAATAAATAATAAATAAATAAGTTTTGATTGGCGGTTCAAAATCGAAATTGGAACTGAACCGTACCGATTTATCAAAATAAGTTTTGATCATTTTTACTATATATGACTGTGGTTAAGTTTCGGTTCACGGTTCAACAATTATTTAATTTTATTTTTTCGGTTATGAATCGTAACCAGAACCGTCCATACTATTTCGGTATGATTGCAACAGTGTTTGGTTAGTTCGAACCGAATCGTGATCATCCATACCTATAAGTTTTGATCATTCATCTAACTATTATTCTCATATGATATCAGTAGACCAAACGATCTATGCATGGCTACAAACCCTACCAAGAAGAGAAAAAAATTACCACCGCTGCCACTAAACTTTGCCATCGCACCATCACCGGCCGGTGATACTACCTCTTCTCCTTGCAACATCTTCAATATTGTCTATCCAACCACATCCCCGATAAATACCCTACAAACTGATAAATACTCATCATTTTATTTCTATTAAACTTATTTTCTCAAACTATCTTCTCTAGAAGACTCAACTTGTTCCCTTTCTCCGCGATCAATGTCTCAGTGGATATGTTGATGTCACGTTACAGTGTCTCGCTTCATTTATTAAGGTTTCGAATTGAATGAGTGTTTCGTTGTAGTTGCGTTCCGAATGAGTGTTTTGTTGTAGTTGTGCTCCGGATGAGTGTTCTGTTGTAGTAATGCTCCAGATGAGTATTGTTCCATTGTAGCCAATTCTGAGGTCGAAAATTATGGTCCGTCAGGATTCTTTTATTTTGTTCATGACAATGTAGCATAAAAGGAATTACAAAGAAAATACATCTCTACAAAAAGACCAACTGGTACGCATCTTCACAAGTCACTAACCATAGCAATACTAAATGATCTAAGGGACAAGTTCAATATTCTCTCCATCTTCAGAAGTCACTAATCATAACAAAACTAAATGATATAAGGGACAAGTTCAATGTTTTCTTTATAAAACCTTAAGCTTGAGTGACATATTAGGTCTATGTATTCTATCACACTAGAATTCATTCTTCGTCACCCTATATTATTACGAATACTACCATTTACATTCTTTTTCTGTCTAAAAACTTTTTGTATCATTACAAACACATCTTCATTATGTACTTTAAATAATCATCATTGATCAATAATAATATCATTCCCATAATTATTATTTCATAACTTTGTATTCTAGTGATTTAGCTAGGCCGGAATTATTAGTACATTAAGCGTATCACTGATTAAAGGGACAAATTAAATTGTGATTCTTTGCTTATTGATATAAAAGCAAAAAAGTAATAAAAGCTAGCAATTAAGCTAGCTTAGCTTTGAATTTGGTAGTGACATAACAAAGAAGGTGGTTGCTAGCTTGTAAAGTACGTGATAGCTAGCAAGCCTGCCCTACCTGCTATATATAAAATAGAACGGTCTGCATAAATTTTCACCAGAGTTTATAAGACCAGATAGAATAAATTTGCCCCGCAGAAATTAATATTAAATTAAATTAAATGGCTGCAGCTTCTTCCCAAGTACCACTTCCTCAACAACCTGCAGGTAGAGTACGTACTATATATGTATGGTTTGATATATTTAATTAATTACTCAAACTCTCTTCTATGTTGATTTTTTATGTAATTTTTAAATTTAAATTTTTGTATTTAATTTAATAGTGTATTTTATAAATATATAAATTTTATATAATAATACAAGGTTTGTTTGAAAACCCAAAAAAATATTTTTGAAAATCATTTGTAAGGTTTCTCGTGTTTGGTAAAGAACAAAAAATGTGAGTCAAATGAAAATGAGTGTTTTGTCAAATAAAAATTGGAGTGATTTCCAATTTTCACACAAACACCAGCACCATTATATTATTACCACTACTATCACCTACCTGACCACCGGCCACATTAAACATTGAAAATAAAAATGTTTTTCTCATTTCAAAAGTTGTTTTCCTAATTTCCAAACACACACTACTAAATTTAATATTATGAAAAATAAAATTAAAAATAACTTGAGTCAAATCTGATTAACTGAAATATTATTATTAGATATTATACATAAAATGGGACGGATGGAGTATTTAATTTTAGGTAGGATAGGTAGCTTGCTCCCCCGGCCCAAATATGATGAAGATGATGTTGCAGTTGCAGTTGATTACAGCAAATACCGGCCACTATACAGTGCTATATTGGCAGCAAATTGGGAGGAAGCTGAAATATTCTTCAACCAAGACCCTGCAGCAACTCTATCTCCACTTAATGAAGTGTACTTAGAGACTGCATTGCATGTTGCTGCTAAAGCAGGTAATGCCTCCTTTATGGAAAAGCTCGTTGAATTAGTATTGTTGGGAGAGGGAGATAATGAACAAGTAGAAGCGCTTGATCCCAGAGACATCAATGGGGAGACCCCACTTCACTACGCTGCCTGGCATGGATACATTGAGGTGGCTGATATCCTTGTTCGCAGGAATTCTAATCTCCTCTATCTTCACAACAACCGTGGTTGGTTCCCCATCCATTCTGCGGCTGTGAATGATAGGAAAAGCAAGGACGCCTTTCTGTATTTCCTTAGTCACACTAGGGATGATGAATACGGGCAGCCTAATCCATATGCAGGCCCAACTGGTGCCACTATTCTTACTAACTTAATCCATCATAAATTCTATGGTACGTATACTAGTACTTAATTAATTAGCCTCTTTGCTTAGCTAGCTAGCTTATAATTTAATAATTCAAATATATATACAGATTTGGCTCTGCTGTTGCTTCAAAGCTACCCTGATTTGGGCCGTCATAAGAACTTACGTAACACTGTATCAGCTTTGGAAGTCATAGTTTTTAGTGACTGTTCCATTATTAACAAACACAGCCTAAACTTTTTGCAAAGTTTCATATACTATTGTAAGTAACTTTCCATTATTTCTACCCTCCATCTTTATTTATATATATACTTATTCTTCAATCTCGGGTCTGCCACCCAATTAATTACCGCTCATTTCAATCTTTAATTTACTAATAAAAATTACTATTGCATGCAGGTGTTTCTAAAGCCGAGTCAACAACATTATCCGCACCAATTTTCCACCTCATCACCTCACTACTACAATGTACGTATGTATCTATGGATGTGTGTGTATACATAACTACCTAACATTACAACATCAAATCGGAAGATATATATATAATAATAAAAATAATAGATTTTGTTTATTATTATATTGTTTTAATTCGATCTATCTATATATATATATATATCAGGGCTGGTAGGGAAGAGCATAGTAAACAAAATGGTGTTGCACCACCAAGCTATTAAGCTTCTTAAATGCTTGTGCGATCAACTCAAAACCCTAAATGATACACAAGTGAACTCACTAACAAACAGTGCAGTCTTTGAAGCAACGAGTTTAGACATTTGGCAAGTCATTCTAAATATTGCAGATGCAAATCCTCGTTCAGTTTATTTCTCAGGCTCCATGCGGCAGACAATACTTGACGTTGCAGTAATAAACCGTTGCGAAAATGTTTTTAACCTTATTTGTGGAACCAATGTGCTTAGGAATGCTTTATCAACTCATGAGGACGTAAATTATAATAGCGTTTTGCATTTCGCGGGAAAATTGGCACCTCCGCACAAACTAAATCTTGTTTCCGGTGCAGCCCTTCAAATGCAACGAGAGCTGCAATGGTTTAAGGTATAGTATGTCACAATCTCATATATGTTTTCCCCGGGCTTCATTTTTTTTTTTTTAATGATAGATGAAACTCACAACCAAGTACATACTACACGAATTGAAGGTGTGTGTACTATGTAAATCCCATGCATGCATGTCAGTCTTGTGACCATAATCTATGAAGCTAGGTAAGCTAGCCTAATAAGCGCTTCCATTGAGAGTGCGTCAAACTTGCAGACCAATTTGGTTGGGGTTGTCTGACCAACATACTTTTATTTATTTTTTTGAAACACAAGCACATCTATATCTATATGATTCACTTCATCTGATCTGATCTGCAGGAAGTGAAAAAAATCACACCCCCATATTTCTTATCATATCGCAATAAAGATAAAAAATCTCCGAGTATGGTGTTTACGGAGGAGCATAAGGAGTTAAAAGAGGCAGGGGAGAAATGGATGAAAGACACAGCGAATTCATGCACAATTGCAGCAGCCCTCATTGTTACTGTTGTGTTTGCAGCTGCCATTACAGTTCCTGGTGGCAACAGTGGTGAAAATGGCCTCCCAATCTTCTCCAACCACAATGCTTTCACAATATTTGCCTTCTCAAATGCTGCATCTCTCTTTACATCCACCACTTCCTTGCTCGTCTTCTTGTCCATCCTAACTTCGCGCTTTGCAGAAGAAGACTTCCTATATGCTCTTCCCAAGAGATTAATCATAGGCCTCTTCACCTTGTTTTTGTCCATAATATTTATGATGATTGCCTTCTCCTCCACAGTGTATCTGGTATTTGGGAAAAACAGAAGGGGAGTTCTTATTATGGTGGCTGGATTTGCATGTTTGCCGGTCACTTCATTTGTGCTTCTTCAATTCCCTCTGCTTGTAGCTTTGGTGTCATCTACGTACGGACGGGGCATTTTCGATCGCCGTGGCTTTCCCCAGCTCCCATATTGATTTAATTGCATGCCACTCATAAGACCCTAGCTAATTAATTGCTTGATGATTGGAAAACCCTAGACTTTGTAATTAATGCTTTGATCATTTGTGGTTGGGTCAAATTACATTTTTCAGTAAGGATTACTAGCTTTCTCGTGAGTTTTTAAGTTTAATTTACATACTATTAGTTATTGTGCAGTGTATACATATAATTGTTTAATTTGACATATTGTGAAGTTGAGGATAATGACCACGGTTTTTGAAGTGTATATTATATATATATATATATATATATATATATATATATATATATATATACTACTTCTTTGTTTTGCTGCAGGTTGATGTTAAAGCAACCAAAGCTTTGAATTTGGTACTCTTAACATATATATATAACAAAAAGCCATAATTAATCAAGATATAACTTTCCAAAGAGAGAGAGAGAAGAGAAAGATTTAATTTATAGTAGTAGCTAGATGGCCAGATTTATACCGCCACCCACCCATTTGTTTACTTATACTGCATGCAGGTGTTTCTAAGGGATCAACTTGTTTGAGGAACCAGAGTGCTTAGAAATAACAAGCACAAAAAACAAAATGAGAAATGGGTGCTTAGGAGTCTTTTATCGGATAGTCAAGACAGAAATATAATAACAAGCACAAAAAAAAAAAAAACAAAATGAGAAAGGGCTAGGTTAGCTTGAGTTTCCGTGTGATACACATACTATCTTTAAAACCTTATATACTACCTCCCAAAGGGCCAAAGGTGCTAGGAGCTTTAAGGTGACAACAAATAAGGGTTTTAAGGATAGTGTGGGTATCACAAGACTCAAGCTAACCTAGTCATTTCTCCTTCCGCTTTTTGTGCTTGTTAATTTTTGTGGAAATAATCCTTTTCGGACGATTATTTTGATAACAAAAAGATTATAAGGAGGCCATGTAACACTGGTTAAACATAGCCTTGTGACCTTAGTTAGCAAAACACACTATAAGGTGGTAAATTAGTTTTAGGTTACTCATATCTGACGAGCTCAAATTAAAAAGATCAATAAGCTACTCTTATTGAAGGTCAAACTTATAACCTTGTGACTATCAAATCAACAATCTAATCAGAGTAGTTGCTCCTAAATACTTTGTAATATTGGGAAAAAAATATCGGTGATATATATAGTTTATGGTGCCTGCATTCTATGAAACAAGTGGTGAGATGTGGGATAAATGGGACAACATCGTAAAACCAGAGGGCGGGGTCGGAGGTCAACGTTTGGCCATATGTTAGCATCTTAAGTTATTAATTAACCAGAGATGCAACTTTGAAGAAGGTTCCCACATGAGAATCAGAATTTGAATAAGAGTTTTCTAGGGTGTGTTTGGTTGGGGGTTTAGGCATAAGGTATGAGCATTAAAGTGATTGTTAGTGTTTGGTTGATAGGTTTTGTGAATGCTACTATGGGTTTGGAATACCCATTAATGACAAAACTCATACCCTTATTAAATAAGGGTTTCATCTCCCTTCATCATTTCTTCCCCAACTATTAATAAGCATTCCCATTCCACCCAACTACCAAACATGCTAAATACTTTCACCAAAACCCATTACCTTTACCAAGTATTTGATACCTATTCCGATTCTGATTCCCATGTGCGAACCAAACACACCCTAATTAAGGGATAATCAAATCTCATAGTAATATTGTAGAAACCTGTCAACTAAGACTTTAATTTCCATTCCTGATAGCTAAATCCATGAACCAAACACACGAAACATATTCGGCAATCTTGCTAAGACTGATCCCCTATCTTATAGTCCAATGATCGAGTTGATCAATAAATTAGGTTGTTGGCGCTCTTGTCTTATCCAAAAATTTTAAAACCCTAAAAAATCAAACAGCATATAATGCGCAATTAATTTTAAATAATGCAACCAAATGAACCAATTACATCCATGCATGCATGCAACTTGCATTTAAAAATTACATCCTTTACGACTCCTCTCTGGACTTTGGTCTATCCAATTAGGAAAAATTTAAAAATTTGACGAAACCTTAACTTGTCAGGGTGACATTTTTTTTACGAATATTTGGTGCTCCCGAGTTATATGTGCACACGAGTTTAAATTTTTGAGCTCATTTAATTTTGATAATTGATTCTCACCACACCAAGTATGAGAGAGAGCCTATGAAAAGAGCTTAATAGTTAAGCAAGACTATATTTAGGGAGTATTTGGTTTAATGTATATATACAAGATATCCAAGATAATATGTGTATGTGTTTTAGAATATATATTAGATTCTCATATTCGGTTCAGAAAGTAGTTATGAACAAATACTGCATTGTAATAGAGTTAATAGTATTCAAAAAAAAAAAAAAAGATTCTCATATTCGGTTCTCAATTCTTATATGTAATTCTCTCACTATTTTCTCTATATTTCTAAAATTTCAACTCACTCTCGAAAGTAAAATCCCAATTTTAATATCCTTATAATTCCAACTCACTTTTTTAACAACAACAACAACAATAATAATAAAATTATTATTATAAAAATAGAAAACAAGCACAAAAGTTACAAAATTGTAACTTTTGTACTTGTTTGCAAGCTTGCTAAATTAGTAAGGTTGCAATTAAGCTAAGCGATAAAAATTATATTAAAGTAAAAATTAAAAAAGAAATTGCCATGTGAACTTGCAAGACCATATCATTTCAGGGATGGAATTAACTTAAGAATGTTGCTGACAGTTACCGACCAGCCGCTATTATCAAACCATGTGTGCATTTTAACTCACTCGTTTCATGTCAAAGATATTGTGGTTCAGTAACACCAAGTTGTTTTCCTATATAAAAGGTCGTGGGATTAAGTCTTAATGAAAGTAATATTGATTCTTTGTGCTTTAGTAGATGAATCAGTAGTACTCAAAAATTCATTCTGATATAATAGTTATGTGCACTCATATACTATAGCTCATTTAATAATATATATGAGGTTAGAGAATAGAATTAGTTCGGCCTAAGAAGTCTAATCAATATAAATGCTCAGCTAAGTCAAATTCAAAACATTTTTTTTAAAAAAAAAAGTCAAATTCAAAACCAGCCAGCTGAAATGCATTAAATAAAGAGTACCCTTAAATGGCAAAATCTTTAGGAACACACTAACCAACCACTCCATTAAATGGTCATTTGTACCTAGTTCAAAAAAAAAAAAAAAAAGGATAACTAGTAAACGTTACATTTTAAAACAAAATTCACTTTTTAATATCTATTTTTGAGCATGTGTTAACTTTTTTCAAAAAGTACTGTGTTAAATAATGCAATATGTATACAATATGCATGTTAATTGAACATACATAATGGGCACGTATGGTTCACAATTCCCATATTAATGGATCTTGGTCCATTCAAAAAATGAAGAGTACGATTTTGCAATTGCCTTTTTAAAATCAATGTCTTGTTAGATTGTGAATATTATATAGTAATTTTAATATGAGCTAATAGCATTATATATAGGACCGCTCAGGTGAGAACGAGAGCTCAAGAGAGAACTAAAAATAACTCACAGCCGTATACGTATCCAGATTCAACGAATCAAATGTAATTTTAAAAAAGAGATAACTAAAAACAACTCACAGCAGTCTACGTATCCAGATTCAACAAATCAAATGTAATTTTAAAAAACGATGCGGTGACATTTTTGTAAATAACTCAAGTAAAATTACTTACAAATGCAACTAATTTAGTTTGTTAACATTTGTACACTTAATGATAAAGTCTTTCACATAGGTTCGCTCCGGGAGGCACAGGAGCTAGCATAGGGGGACTCGGACCCGGGTTCTCCCAAAATTCTTCCCCACAAAAAGAGCTCACTTGCCACTTGAGCTACCCCACTAGGTTTGCTTAGTGTACATTATTTGTTGTACTTATAATACATTTTACTTGCACTTTTAACACAATTTACTTGCACTTCGATGTTCAATTTTTTACAAAAATACTACTGCATTTTTTTTAAAAAATAAATCGGTATTTATGTTTCGTTAGATCTGGACATGTAGACGGCTGCGAGTAATTCTTAGTTTTCTCCTGGTCAACCCGTTCTCACATGAACAACTTCCCCTCTCTCTCTCTAATATATGGGTAACGATTGAAATTCGTAATCACTATTTATTAAGGGTATCCATTATATTTTCTTTTTACAATACGCATGGTTTTTTAATGACGTAATTCCAATTTCAGGCCCTTGATTATTGTAATTAACTTTTTAATTTGATCATTGAGATTAAATTTGATCTGTAGTTATTGACAAATTCACTTTTATTTCTCTAGAGAGATTAAAAGTGATACAGAGTATATTTTTAACAATTATGAAACTAAGCTATTTAGTGATTTTTAAACTTTTAAGATTTAAAAAAAAAAAAAAAAACCCCCATAAACACACACTAATTGATGGAACAAAATGGAAATCAATTCAATCTGTAAATAATTTGAAAATGAATTTATTCATTTAATAATATTTGAGGTTAGACAGTAATTAAGGCATAGTTGGGAAGTCCAATGAAAATAAATGTCAGCTCAGCACTCAACAGTGTACCTGGGACAACTTCAAAAGTCAAAACCAGCCAGCTGAAATGCATTAGATTAATAGCCTAAAATTAGTTTTCAAAAAATAAAAAATAGCCTAAAATTAAATATCTTTAGGAACCCAGCAACCAACAACTTCATTAAATAGTCATTTGGATCCGGATAACTCAAGTGACAAGTGAACTCTCTTTGTCAGGAAGAATTTTGGAAGAATTCGGGTTTGATTCCCACAAGTGACGATTCTCTTTAGACGGGCTAGCTTTCGTGTCTCTCGGAGCGAACACAGGTGGACCCGAATCGTTAAACGGATGGAAAAAGAGAAGTAGATTTACCATTAAAAAAAAATAAAGGAAAAAGAGGACATGATCAATTCTATAATAAATATAATAAAAGTGAAAAGTTGCAATAATTATAAAATTAATTAATTAATTTTATAACCTCTTGGTAGAAGAATTATATTCCATAAGTACACTCAAAATATTTGATGTTAGACAATAAGGGCTTAGAGCAACCCCAATAGAGTTTTTGGGAGATTTATGAGGAGGTTTTTGCTGAGGTCAGGAAGAGTGGTTTTCTAATTTGTCTCATAAGTGGTGGGTCTACTTTCTCAACCTACGGAAGCACAAAAAGTCAACAATTGACTCCACTTCCATCATCCATGTGAGAATGTAAACCGGGACACCGGGTGCCACTAGACCACAAGATTTTGATTTTTTTTAATCACACCTGCAAAAACCCTTAAAAGAAACGTAACAAATGAGGATGCTATTAATTTGCATGAGTAGTCCAATCAAAAACTAATGTTCAGCTCAGCCGTCAACGGTGCAGGTGGGATTGCTAAACTCAACTTCAAAACCAGCCATCTTAAATGCATTAATAAGGAGTAGTCTCATTTATGAAAATTATTTAGGAACCCACCATGCACATGCACACCACACATATATATAGATCAGATATACAATTATCACAAAGCATACATATATACTTGGAGCTAGCCAATAATGATGCTAGACTTTTGCCTAGAGCACCTATCCCTGAGACCCTGACCAAGAGGGTCACTAAAAGTCTAAAACTGCCCACCAAGGAGTCAAATTTAGAGTATATTTGGTTGGGAATTTTGCATTCTATTATAGGCTTTAATACTTATTACTATGTTTGTTTGCACACTTTTATTATTTTACTATTGGAATCAAATCTTTTAATAATTACAAAATCCATTACCATTTTAGTCATCTACTTTTAAACAATGAAATAGCCAAGCATCTTGTGTTCAGATGACATGTAGTGACCTCTCCCATATGGGAGGTTTTGAGTTTGAGCCTCAACGAAGGTGATATTGACTCTTTGTGCTTCAACAAGTTAAAAAAACTCTTTAAAGGAGGCGAACTAATAAAAAAAATATGATCAATTTTTACAGCTAAAATTTGTTCTTATTTCTCACGTATATTTTTATATATTTATTTATTTAAATTATAATTAATTAATTATTATTTTGATTTCAATTCCTATTTACTACCAAACTAAATGACTCGTTCCACTTAAACCCATTATCATTACCAAATATTTGATTTTCATTATCATTTTCATTTCCGATTAGATACAATTTTTGAACGAAACACACCCTTTGAAGTTTAAGGTATTAATTAAGTCAATTTCGAATCAACCTATGCACGGTTAGACTTGTCCCTCTCTTACACTCCAATAGTCCAATGATCGAGTTGATCAATAAATTAGGTTGTTGGCGCTCTTATCTTATCCAAAAATTTTAAAACCCTAAAATATCAAACAGACTATAATGCGAAATTAATTTAAAATAATGCAACCAATTAAATCCATGCCCCTGCATGCAACTTGCACGTAGACGTACCCTTTAAATGCAGCCATGCCCGAGCTCGATCATTCAATTCAATGCAGGAAGAAATGGAGATTCTTTACAACTCCATTGCAGTTCTCTTTGCATTTATACTTTCAACGTTTCTATACAAATTCCTGGATTGGGTATGGGTGAAGCCAAGGAGGATACAAAGGGTGCTTAGGCACCAAGGTTTTTCCGGCAATTCTTACAAGCCATTGATCGGAGATTTGGTAGAAATCGGAGTTTGCACCTTAAAAGCAAACCGCGCCGGCCCTTTGGACAATCTTTCCGACGACATCTCCACTCGCATTCTCCCATTTCTTCATGATGCTATCCAACGCTATGGTTCGTCACCAATATTCTTAGCTTTTTCAACAACGCTTAATTAATATATATATGCATGCATGTTTCGTGGTAATTAAAAGTTTCTGAATTGATGGGCGTTTGCCGAGTTGGCTGAGTTCAGCCCCTACTCAATTCAATACGCGGCGTTGTGGTTTATCATGGAGAAATGTGGTTTAATAGTTAATGACCACCTACTTAACACCAATTGGGTTTAACGACCAATAAAAGAACTCTGTGGTTGAGCGTGACTTACAGCAGGATGGGTGACCTGAGCCGAGGTGAATAGATGGTGAGGTGAAAGTCTAGTCCAATCCTAGATGGGATGTGGGCATAAGTCAGGCCAAGTCCAGTCCCGGGAGGGATGATGGGCGCAGAGGCTGACATGTGCTGGGAGGGGATTATTGGATGTAGGTTGGGTTGACCGACTTCAGCTCCTGCCGACGGTGGTTGTGTCGGCCGGGTGACTTCAGCCCACGACAGTGGCGCTGTAGTTTAACATGGGATGTGGTTAAATGATTAATGTCCACTAACTTATTACCAATTGATTTTAGGTAGGGAATGACAACCAAATAACCAAAAACTTATGAATGACTCTTGAAAAGTAAGCATAGTGCGAGATTTAACATCAAATTTTTACTAAATTTTAACATATTTATATAGGCAAGAGACCTATTATGTGGTTTGGAACAACACCCGCCGTGATCATCTTAGAGCCGGAATTGATTAAGGAAATGCTCGCAAATTACACCACTTTCCACAAGCCAAATCAGACGGCAATGTTGGAGGTGGCAAAAGGACTATTTGCTTGTGAAGCAGACAGATGGCCGATGAACAGAAAAATTATCAACCCAGCTTTCCACATGGAGAAGTTGAAGGTTTATCTATATACTTTAATCCAACCCATAATTGACTAGTTAATACTTGAGTTGAGTTAATATCATATAGGTTCTCCGAGTATACAGGTTTTGTCACGTTTAGTCCTAAATTTTTAAATTGACGTAACACTTGTGATTCTTTGAGTTTTAAGTTGTTACTATCTCTGGTTCAAATTAATAATAAGATGGTCTTTCAACTTTCAAAAATTGTTACCATTCGTGGTTCAAATTAACCATGGTCTTTCAACTTTCAAAATTTGTTACAATTTGTGGTTCAAATTAACTATCCATGGTCTTTCAACTTTCAAAATTTAACCAGGTCCGATCCTCTTGGAAGGACCACATGTGGTTAAAATATGATAGTTGAAGGATCATGGGTGGCTAACTTGGACCATGAATGATAACCATCCAGTGTCTCCCTTGTGGCCCTACTGGTTTCCCTCGGCTCATCACTCAAAAAAGTATTTAACAGTTAATATCGTCTTGGATGCTTCGAATTATAGTGATTTTGTTACATTTAGTTATAAACTTTCAATCTGGGGTGGTCATTCGACTTTCAAATTGTTATCATTAAATATCACTTTGTAATTCTAATTGACAAAGAATTACAATGAGGCAAACAAGTCAAGGTTGTCGTAGTTCACTCACTCAAACCTAAAATGTCAATAGACGGACCATCGCAAACCTTGTGATTATATTACCAAATTAATAATCTGACCAATTTAATCGGCACTATGCCTTAATTAAATACGGAGTACTTTGTAATATTGAACATTATTTTCCTGTCTTATTATGTATAGGTTATGGTACCTGCATTCTGTGAAAGCATTGGTGAGATGTTGGATAAATGGGACAACATCGTAAAACCAGAGGGGTCGGAGGTCAACGTTTGGCCACATGTTAACATCTTCACAAGCGATGCGATTGCACGGACGGCTTTTGGCAGCAACTTTGAAGAAGGAAGAAACATATTCAGCAATCTTGCAGAGCTCGCTATGCTCATCCATGAGCTTGGACCATTCGCCTTCATCCCACAATATTGGTGCGTTAACTTTTCTTAATTATTTTAAATATATAATCTTAATTCCCAATTTAATTTACTATTCCCTCGGTCCTCTGTCCCTCGTCCCTTAAGCATTATGGTGAATGGCACAAACCACTTAACCAATTTCCTACCACTTAGTGTGCTGACAGTTGGGACAGAGGATTAGTCTTCTGGCTAAATAATGTATATATGTGCTGGGATGTGATTTGGAGAGTTGATTTAGTATCCTGTTATCGAAACGTAACTCCACCTAGTATATTACGATGTAAATATAGACTTTCAGAACTAATTATAACTTTTGAAGTGATAAGCTCTTGATTCTAATTATACTGTACTCCAGGGTTTTGCCAACTAGGATGAAAATGAAGATACAAAGAAAGAGGAGGCAAGTGAGAGGGTTAGTACGAGAAGTTGTGTTGAAGAGAATGGAGGAGATGAGAGCAGGCAAGGCTGCAGCAAGCGCAACAGATCTACTAGGAATATTGTTAGAATCAAACCTCGAAGAAACAAAAAATGGAAACATGAAGAAGGGATTGAGTATCGAAGAAGTAATAGAAGAGTGCAAATTGTTCTACCTTGGGGGCCAAGAAACCATCACCAACTTTATTACATGGAGCTTAATTTTTTTGGGTAAACACTTGGAGTGGCAACAACGACTTAGGGATGAAATCATACAAGTCCTTGGGGTGGCCACCATCCAATCTCTTGACTTTTCCAAGTTGAATCAACTCAAAATTGTAAGTATATATATCAATATATGCATACTCTTTTTGTGTTCATGTTGAGACTCATATGGATCCGACACAAGTCACGTTAGGTAGAGTTTTACTCTTTGATCTAGGAGAAAGCTCACAAGTTCAGTCAGAAAAAAGTTTTTTGAATGAAACCTACTTTGTGATCTTAGTCAACAAAAAATTGAAGTATAAAAATTATAAACTAGACTAGGTTTGTTGTCTACATATACTTGACCGACTAAACCAATAAAGACTTTAATTTAAGGAAAAGTCCGTAGCTGCTAGCTACATGAAGGAACTTTGTTACTCTAGCCAGCCAAAAATACAAGGATCTGATCTAAATCAAACTTAGATTGTCTATACTTAATTAATTGGTTCAAACAAAAACAACTCTCATTACCCTAGTCAAAGCTACAAGGGCCCACATGGGTAGCTCAGTTGGTCGTGAATTTTAGGAACAATGACCTGTGATTGAGTCTCACCAACGACAGTGTGGGAGCAACCTCTCAAAGTGAAGGGGCTCTTTGTGCACACTAAGCAAATGTTTAGTCTCTGTGTTCAGCTTAGTTACTGTGATTTATATATCCTCCTAGATACTCTGTCGGGGATCCTTGGAGTTGGGGATTCAACCTTTGTTCAGCTGAGTTACCATGATTTATATCCTCCCAGATGTTCTGTCGGGGTCCTTGGGGTTAGGGATTCTACCTTTTGGGAACAAATAAAGAACTAATATATGTGTTCAGCTGAGTTAACATGATTTATATCCTCCTAAATGCTCTGTTGGGAGCCCTTGTGGTTGAAAATTCAACCTAAAACTATAAGGACCTAAACCAGTCTAGATTGCTCTTGATTGGTTCAAACATCAAACCAAAAAGGCCAATAGATAGCCAACCAATTTGAGTGGAGATTATAAATTTCTCATTTGTTTTTCTGGAACTTTTGTAGATGAACATGGTACTCAACGAGGTTCTGAGGCTGTATCCACTTGCTCCAGCACTGCACCGCGAGACTCGCGAAGACACAAAACTAGGAAACATCATGTTACCCGCAGGAGTGAACATTGTGGTGCCATTACCTTCATTGCACCGCGACAAGGATCTGTGGGGTGACGATGCACTAGAGTTCAAACCAGAGAGGTTCAAAGATGGAATTTCAAAGGCATCCAAAACCTTAGGTGTCTATTACCCATTCAGCGGCGGACCGCGAACGTGTATTGGTCAAAACTACGCATTAGTTGAAACCAAGGTTGCCTTGGCAGCAATCTTACAGCGTTTCAGCTTTCAGCTTTCTCCATCTTATAAGCATGATCCCAAGGTGATTTTAACTCTTCAGCCTGGTTCAAATGAGGCCAATTTGATATTACGCAAGCTATAATAAGTTGTTTGTTTTACATGTGATTGGTGTGACTATGTTAGCTTCAATTCGATTTACTAGAAAACTTGTGGCTGTTGTGCTTGGGTGAAATTCGTAGCTATGTTTACTATTTGTCACAAAAGTGATGGAGATTAAGTTTTAATATGAACACAAGGACTGTAAAAGTTTGCTGTATCATCTGTTGAATAAAATATTTGTGATGTAATGTTTTTCAAATATGTAATTTCAACAATTTTAAGGTATTGAAAGTTTGTTTTCAAAAAAAAAAAAAAGGTATTGAAAGTTTTGAATTATGTTCTGTACCGAAAGATACTGGTGTATATTAAAGTGGATATTTTTTAGTAGGTCAAGAGTAGACGAATAAAAAATCCACCCAAAATATAATTAAGACTTTATGAAACAATAATGGAGTTAGGCCCTCTGAATATAGTGTTCGTTTAGTTTTAAACTGTTATAATTGATGATCTAAGTTAACCGCTCATGGTCCTTTCAACTTTCAAAATGTAACTAGTCGTGGTCCTCCTGGAAGGACTCAACTTTCAAAATGTAATTAGTCGTGGTCCTCCTGAAAAGACCATGGGCAGTTAAACTTTCAAATTGACTTGTGATTTTTCAACTTTCAAATATTTACCATTCATGATCCAAGTTAACTACCCATCAAATTTTAACCACCCTCTAGGAGGACCATGACTGACTACATTTTGAAAGTTAAAAGACCATGGTGATTAACTTGATCGCGAATAATAACAATTTGAAAATCAAAGAACCACACGGATGGGTCAATTTGAAAATTTAACATTAAATGTGACAAAAAAATACTATATTGAAACTCAACAATAATGAGATCGTCAAGCGAAATTTTAGTCAATGGCTTGGTCACACGCACTTCATATATCTCCAAACACACTTCACCACAAGTACTAAATATAAACAGAATGTTAAAGAAAAAAAAAAACCAGCAAAAAACAGCAAAGTTTTCCTAAGCTACCAACATCCTAGAAACCCACAAACAATCATTTCAAGTTCAGTCAGAAACTGACTACAAATTCCCTTCTGCACACGTGAGATGTTAAAAGCTAATGCCTAAAGTTATGTTGAAAGCTCAGTTCTTCAGTTTATGGTGAAAAGCTTCAGACTTGAATTCATGGTGAAGTAACTTGGCTACTGCTTCTAATCCTGCTAGACCGCCTGACAGGCGTAATAATATCTTCACCTCCACCACTTCTCTATAACAACAAAGAAAATAGCCATAGTTAGAAAAAAAAAACATTTTTAGACTAAAAAAACAACATTTTTAAGAGTACTAAAAAAACAACATTTTTAGACTGCTGGACTTACATGCTTGATTGGGATCCTTTCATAGGTGGTGAAACTTCCATAAGAAGGCGATGGCGAACCAAGCGAGTAATCTGAAGAAGCAGCAACTGACTCCCTTCTCGAACTGCTGCTTTTGCTCGGTTTTCGTTCCTGTTTCTGAGCTCTGCTGGTTTTCATTGCAGCATCCTTTCTGCTGTGAGATGTGCTCACTTCAAAGCTGCTCATTTCCGAAGGGCAAGACTCTGCAACAACATCGGCTTCTGGTTCCCAATCCTCGGAAGATTGTTTCTCTTCCACTATATGCTTTGCAGAAGGTGATGATACTAGGTTCTTGGGCACACGTGGATCAGCAGGATTGTTCTTTTGTATGAGAAAGATGAACGCTGCAACTGCCACTGCGCCTAGTAAAAACGACGAAATTCCCAGGATTGTAGAACTCCTTTCCTGAATTGTAGATGTCAGCATTTCTGAAGTTGAGGGCTTCTCAACATAGGAATTGTCAATTTTACTCTCGAGATTGGCATCCAACAACGCGGTTTCAAGTTCAGTATGGGGATTTGCATTATCGTCGCCCTGGAATTTAACCACTTCGACTACTTCAGGCTGAATATCAGTGGGTGTAGCAGCAGCTTCGGTTTTGATATCGAAGTCCTGTGAGGCAGCAGCAACCAAGTCATCAGCTTTAACAGAATCATAGCGAGAAGCGATGAGCTCTTGCTTTTGATTCTGATCATCCTCTACTTCTAACACGAAGCTTTCTTTAGATTCGATTTCCATGTTGGCACCAAAATCAGAATAAACCTCTCCTTCATATCCTTCAGCAGAGCCAACATCTTCTTCAACCTTATTCCCCAATTCAAATTCAGCCTCTTCAGCTTTGGCATTATCCTCTTTAACCTCAATCTCAAACTCAAGTTTTTCCCCAAATTCCATTTCACTGCTGTCACCAAATCCAAGATTTTCATCTTCTTCTTCTTCAGATACTTCAACATCAGAGTCAAAGTCCTCATCTTCTTCAGCTTTTTCTACCATTTTCTCAGCTTCTACATCATTGTCCAACTCATCTTCTTCCAATTCCTCAAACTCTCTATCCTCTTCTAATTCCCATTTACTACCCCCTTCAAGATCAGCAGTGATGTCTACAAACTGCACTGGACTAAAACCCGAACTTCCCTTCAACTGATCATTCAAAGTAGATTGAAACAACACAGAAATTTGTGATCCCAAGTAAGAGATATTGGTGAGTTTCAAATCTCTGACTCCATAACCATTGAGGATTGGAGAATCAGTCACTGAGATTGATAAACAAGCAATCATGACAAGGAAAATAGTATAAAACAACTTCGAATGGACATAGAACCTACGTTTCGTTTCCTTTCGTACATCTGGGATTTCCTTAGCCATTTCATCAGTACCAGGCATGCTAACAGGAAGTGCTACTTCAGAATCTAGCTCTTCTACCCCTTCTGTTTCATCAATTTCTGGTTCTAGTACTACCTCCTCCTCCAAAGACTTAACTACCACTACCTCTTCCTCTGAAAACTTAGGCTCTTCAGCCACTTCAATTTCTTTAACTGCAGATTCTACTATAACCTCTGCCTCTGAAGAAGAAGAATCCTCAGATTCCTTCTGAGAATCTTCCATCTGAGACTCAGAGTCAGAGTTCTCAGACACAATTTCAGACATAAAACTCTCATCTAGCAGCTTAGGCTCCCCCATATCACCACCCTTATCCAAACTTCTAAGAACATCAATTCTTGGATTTGGTCTGTAGTGAAGAAACTGAGGCCTAGGAGAAAGGTAATTAGTCTTGGGATCATAAGGGCTGGGAGATGGATCAGCATCAAGTGGAGCTATATTAGTACTAGGAGAAGACAAAGTCGAACAAGAACTTATGTTCTTTAAGGATGTTTCAGCAGTGAAACAATCGGAGTCTGTTACTACTGTCTCGGATAATGAATCAGAAACATTTTCACAATATAAAGGTACCTCAGCAAATTTTACCCTTTTCAAGGCTTTTGTAACAGGAGGACCTTGAAGAACATCCTCCTTATGGTCCGGAATGCCTGGAATCTCAGGTTTTGGCTTCGAATATTCGGTAGATTCTGAAGAAATAGATGAAAAGAACGTAGCTTTACCGTCACACAACGTGATTGAAGACCGAACAGGCTCGTTTCTGTCCACCAAGACCTTTTTCTTGGGCGATGCGCAGATCTTGGAAGCGGCGGAAATCGTCGGCGACATGAAATTCTTGGAGCCCTTAGCCGGTGAACGGAGTTTCGCCGCTCTTTCATTTTCTTTCTCTGCGAAATCCTCCTCTTTCACAGGAAAACCCCTCCTTCCAGAATCTGAAAAATACCCAAATCCAAATAAAATCAAGAAACACTAATTTTTAAGAAATCTTGAAAAAAAAAAATTTCTTGAATTCAAAAAGTTGAGTACCTGCAGGGCTATTAGCGGGCGTGATGGGATTGAAGCTTCGTCTAGGGTTAGTGAGCGGAAAGGGCTTGGGAGAAGGGCTGCCACTGAAACTTCTTCTGTGTGGCCTTAACGGCACCGGGGACGGAGATCTATTGGAGGAGGTAGCCATTGTTGATGGAGCAAGAGATGAGCAGACAAAAGGGATGATTTCAAGTTTGGAAAAGTCTCGATCTTTGAAACGAAGCGGTGGTTTAATTTTAGGAAGATCTTGATTGATGATTGATGAATTGATAATAATGGATATGATTATGGAGATGGTCAAAATCAATTTTATTGGTTGAGTGTGGTAACGGCTAGTTTCCAATGTGAGGAGAGGGTTTTGGTGATTTGAATTTTGGGGTTTGTGACCGTTAGGGCAAATAAAGTAACTAATAAGTCCATTTGAGCCGTTTGACTGTCTTTTTGTTTTTGCCAAAGTGCCAATTGCAACATAAAAAAAGATAGAAGAAAAGGTTCAAATTCCTATTGCTTTGTTTTTTAAAAAAAAAAAAATTCCTATTGCTTTGCAAACCTTTAAACAAACAAACAAACAAACAAACTTACATTAGACCATCACACTAGTTGAATTTTTACACAATTTTTAAAAAAGTCATGTAGGAGAGAGACAAAAATGGGAGAGGGAAAGAAAAGAAAAAAAAAGAATTTGACAATTAAAAAAAAAAAAACCAACGGACTAAACGTCAGAGCGGCCACTCTGACGCGCCCGCTGAGGGTGCGAAGTGCGCCAAACGCACAATTCCGGCGATTTTTTTCTTCTTCTCATGTTTTGCAAGAGAAAAGTCTAGCTAAAATCTATGCTTTCCATCAGCCAAAAACCAAATGTTTAAATTATTACTGTTCCAAAAACCTTCAAAGGTGCATTGGTGTGGATGCCCTTAGAGAAGTAAATGTATAGATGTACTTTGATGGCATCTCATGCCTTACCCCTTTGAATCGTTGGTAGTTGATATGTCGTTGCATACCAACACCATTTAACCAAAAAGCAACACGGAAAAAAGAAAAACAAACAAACAAACAAAAAGTAGTATTAAAAAAGAAAAAATTGGCGGCCCCTTTGAATCACCCCACGCACATGCGTGTGAGGTGGTCCATGGCCCTGAAATGCGCGTGTTTTTTCCTTTCTTTCGATCTCTTGCAGAAAAAACTTGTTTTTGCAAGTGAAAAAATCGTTTAAAAAAAAACTCAGCTTCCATCTAGGAAAAAAAAATCATAGCTCCAGTATTTTGGTTCGTAAAAACTCTCAAAAACCATAGATGAGGAAGCCTTCCATTTGATTTAAAGAAAAAGAAATTCAACTAGCTTAATTGGTATGAGTGATTGTGTACTCTCATACCTTAAAAATGTCAAGTGTTCATGTTTATCTCGCCAATTCAAAGATAACAACATTAATTACACCCATACACTCTCCATTTCCTACTATCAATTTTGAAATATATTTGGGTTGAAGGATCAAAATTCAACATTAGTTTATATTTGTTCTTGCAATTATTAATGTATGTATCTCCTACTCCCTAATACATATACTTTAATGTAATACATTTAAGAGATTATGATAGCGGGATTTTTATTAGTAAAATACACTGTGATATTTATTTGTTAATACAATACATTTACATTGTTATTATACGTACTCTGATCTTAATCATATTAAGATATTATGTTCTTATATGTATGTTCCTTGAAAAACTATACTCCATATTACTTTTCATTTCAAATACAAATAATATTGTAAATATTATCATTTCTAACTCCCCCTTCCCGCCCAAAAAAAAAAAGAAAAAGAAAAAAAGAAATTGCTCGAGTTTGGGATGGTATTTACTATTTAGCCTACATTGTACAAAACGGTGGTCATAAAACATCATTACTTTTTTAGGAATAACAAAATGACAAGTCGTAGATAAATTTTTGACTACTTTTACAAATTAAGTGTTCAAATTCGTACCAAACATTATCGTTTTTATTCATTAATCACATATTAACTAACGGGTTCAGACCAAAGGGATTAAATTTTGTACCTCAATTCATTTTTATTTCCTAATACAGTGTATTTCCAGTCCACGTAAAAGTTGGCCGGCCTATACAAATTAAGTAAATAATTATATTTAATTTAAGGATGATCTAACCAAAACCAAAATGAGTACAGGTTGATTGTTCCAGGCAATTTTATATATTAAGAAATAAAGTAAATACCAATTCTCAAAACCAGCTGAATAATCCTATAAATATATTTATGTTCTAAGCTTGGCAAAACATAATTTGTTTGGTTTCTGCTACTACAAGGTTAGATTTCTGGTAGATTATTCTGTATCGTTAGATTATTTATGGCGAGAACAAGTAAGGGCAGGCAAAGGATAGAGATGGTGAAGATGCAGAACGAGAACAACCTTCAAGTCACCTTCTCGAAGCGCCGGGCCGGACTTTTCAAGAAAGCGAGCGAGCTTTCGACCCTTTGCGGTGTTGATGTTGGGATTATTGTTTTCTCGCCGGGGAAGAAGGTTTTCTCGTTCGGCCACCCGAGCGTGGAGGCGGTGGTGGAGAGGTTTCTCGGCGGCAATAAAGACGATGATCCGGCGGTGGTGGCGTCGCCTACGGAGCAGCTGATTGAGGCGCACAGGAACGCGAGAGTCCGGGAGCTGAGCGTGGAGCTGACGCGCCTAGAGGCGATGATGGAGTCGGAGAAGAAGAGGGGCGAGGCGATCGATGAAGCCGTGGCGGCGAACCGTGAAGCTCAGGGATGGATTAGAGGCTCTCACGATGAACTCAACTTGGAGCAGCTTCGAGCTTTGAAAAATGGAATGGAGAATCTGATGAGAGAAACTCACCAGAAAGCTCAGCAGCTTATGGCGGCGATGCATGAAAATGGCTTCCCATTTAACCCTTATGCATCTGGCGGCGTTTTTCCCACTGGTGGCGGTGGTGGTGTCGCCGGAGCTCATCCATTCAGTAGTGGTGGCGCCGCCGGAGCTTCATCAAGTGGCTACAGTGTATTCACTGCAAGGGATCCGAGCACCAGTGAGGGCGCTAATCTTGGAATGGGGCGCCAATTTTTCTAAACATCTAAATATGGTAATATTGTTTAAAAAAAATCAATATCTTTAATTATTTGGTATTATTTACTTTTTTTTTTAATTGTTGTACTCCATTATACATTACAATGTAAGGCTGGCATTTTAAAAATTTTCAATTAATTCAATCTATTATATACAAATTGAATTAGATTTTTTGAATTGATATTAATTTTTGATTAAGCAATGGTACATACAATTTTTTTTTTTCTTACAACAACATATTGAATAAGAAAGAATTCAAGTACAAAAATAATAACATCAAATAAAGAGAAACATTAGAGAAAAAAATTTAAAATAAAGATTGTTAATTAGAAAATCAACTTATATGTGGACCCGCTTTCAATATGTCTATGCCAATTTGAGTAAGATATGGGAGCATTATTGAAAGTGGGCTCACATGTAAATCGGTTTTCAATCTTTTAAATTAATAGGTAAGGAAACATTCAAAAAAAAAAGAAGCAATCAATTCATTTTCAAGAAGAGTTTGTCGTTGAGCCATAGTTCTCCAAGAATGATGCATTCGTAAAGAAGTCTACATCTATGTTCTATCGTTCTCTGTTAATATGTATGGATTACTAATTTGATTTTTGGCCCCCCTAATAACTACCTATCTTGCTCTTAATTATACATCTCTAACAAGTTTAACAAAGGTTTTTGAGGATAACACATTTTAATTTGATAATTTTGTGACCACTTACTCCACTCGATCTCAATGCCATGTGATCCCTTTCACCATACAAGCTGGATATTGTTATGATCTTGTCCCCATTTTACTTGTAGCAACCATTCATATTGAGTAATTGGGTTTGATTCAATTTTTCTTTTAAGTTGTTCCATCACCGTTCCTCCATCTTCAAACTTACCAAATTGCTATATGGCAAAACCTGCTCTCCACATGCAAGCTGATTAAGGCCCTGTTTAGTAAATAATCAGTTTATCAGTCAATTTTGGCTTATTTGACCACTATTAATTGATAAATAATAAGCTTTTTGTAACTCCAAAATGCTAAAATTCAAAAGGCTACTCAAAGTAGCTTTTTCAAAAATTAACTTT
Source organism: Ipomoea trifida (assembly GCA_003576665.1). Lineage (NCBI taxonomy): Eukaryota > Viridiplantae > Streptophyta > Magnoliopsida > Solanales > Convolvulaceae > Ipomoea > Ipomoea trifida. Next base: position 689,275 of record CP025644.1, read on the forward strand.
TTGAGAAAAGAAATTATACCAAACAGCCATCAACTAACAGCTAATTTAATCAAACAACTTTCTACAATCAGCCAATGTCATCAACAAATCATACCTTCTAACCCAAACAACCAACCCAATCAGCTAACAACCATTTACCAAACAGGACCTAAGTGATTTTTAAGGCTAGGCGTAGCAACGCAATTTTAGTTGAATTGCTTTCAAATTGTTAACTTGATAATCAAAAAGTTTCGAGTTCAACTCTCTATAAAGTTACCTAATGGCATTCGGTTCGTTTGAGCTGGTAAACTAATTAAACATGAAGAAAGACAATAATGAAACAAAAAATAAAATAATTGACAAAAATATGACATTTTTAAAATTGGGACAAAAATGTGAAAAATTCAGTTCCCACATGCGTTCCTTGTCAGAACCGGTCAAACACAAACGCAAATGGGAGTTGTGTTTTTTTGGAAAATGCAAGTCCCACTTGCGTTAATTTTTTTAAAATTCTTTTTGTCTCCGACGAAGGAGAAGCCGGCGACCATAGACAAAAACAAAAATTAAAAAAAAAAAATTAGCATGTGGGACTTGCGTTTTCGGGAAAACGCAACTCCCGTTTGTGTTTGACCGGTTTGGACAAGAAACACATGTGGGAACTGAGTTTTTCACATTTTTGTCTCAATTTTAAAAATGTCGTATTTTTGTTAATTGTTTTATTTTTTGTTTCTTTATTGTCTTTCTCCCAATTAAACATCATATCCACAATCATACCAAATATTATAATTTGATTTTTTTTTTTGTTTATTTGTTGGACGGTTGGTATTAAATTATCTTTCTACCATATTTTGTCATGTTTATTATGCACATATGAAGTGAGTGAATAAAATGGTTTGTAACATATTTTCAACTTTAATTTAGTATCATCTAACACATACCAAAGAAATTGATTGTTTTACATGATGACTTTGAAATATAATTGTTTAACACCAGAATGCTAGGGTATTTCAGGAGCTCTGCACGGTGCACGCACGGGAATGACACGCCATTTAAGGATGAACCAATGCAAAACCAGCTGAATAATCCTATAAATATGTTTATGTTATAAGCTTAGGACGGAGAACATAATAAAGTAGCAAAATTAAGGTTGTCATATATATCCTTGAAAAGGTTAGCAATGGCGGCGAGAACAAGTAGGGGCAGGCAAAGGGTTGAGATGGTGAAGATGCAGAACATAGAGCAAAGTCACGTTCTCGAATCGCCGCGCCGGACTTTCCAAGAAGCTAAGGCCAGCGAGTTTTCATGAAAAATCTAATGAGAGACATTCACCAGATTGAAAGCTCATCACCTTATTATGGCGGTGCACGGAAATGGCACGCCGGCCATTTAACTCATATGGCTACCGAGGGCTCAACTTTGGCACTGGTGGTGGCGGCGGCGCCGCGGCTTTAGCTTTCCCTGGTTCTGGTTCCATGGCAATTAGTGGCTACTATACAATGTAGTCTTTCCAATATGAGCTGCAAGCACCAGTGATGTATCCAAGTCTAGTGGTTATTTTGGAGCTGGTTGTACGTTGTCTAAATATTTAATCTTGGAGCAGAGAACGCAAGCGGGGATAGCTCAGTTGGGAGAGCGTCAGACTGAAGATCTGAAGGTCGCGTGTTCGATCCACGCTCACCGCAATCTTCGGATTTAACGTTTTACACCTTTGTCGGTCTTGATTCCTGTCTTCCTGACAAGTGACAACGTTGTCAATCTGATGACCGATTTTCAAAAAAAAAAATCTGATGACCTACATTTTTGTTTGTTTCCTTGTTTTTTTTTCCCCACTAAATAACTAAAATTCAATGTTTTCAAAAAGAAAAAGAAAAAAAAAACTAAAATTCAATATTTTTTTTTGAATACAACTGACCCTATTACATATCTGTTCATCTATACTTTTCTCAACCTGTTGAAGCACAAAGAGTCAATTTCGAGATCTCCACCACTGAGACTCGAACTCATGACCTCCCATCTAAGGGTGGCCACTACATGCCAATTGAGCACAAGCACCTAAAATTCAATATTTAATGGATAACATTTAAAAAAAAAACTTGGACTTTTCAAAATATAATTTTATAATAATGTTTAAAGAAAGCTTCAAAATTTCAATTGTTGTCATAATAGCCACACTAAAATTTAATATTGAATGGATAACATTTTTTTTTACGTGGGCTTTTCAAAATTCAATTTTATAATAATGTTCAAAGAAAGCTTCAAGTTTTCAATTGTTGTCATAATAGCCATTGCATAAGTTCATGAGTTAATTACAAGTTTACTTGTCTAAAATTTGAAATTCATCGCTGTGAAACTTGTTTGGTGAACGATAATCGTAGTAAGCGGAAGATGGAAAGAAGGTTGAGGAAGTGAACTCCTTCGAAATGTTGTTCTCTAAGGATATGATGACGAATGCGAATTCAACAATGCGTGACTAAGCACAAGGGCGTAGGAGCACTAGAAAGCTAAATCCCGAAGCTAACCAAGGAAGAATCATCAAAACAATAAGTAAAAGTAAAGTAACAAGCAAATGTAATGAAAGAGTAAACAAGCTAATTGTAATCAAGTGAATGGAGAAGAACTTGAATTGGACCAGGTGTTCCTTGATGAGATGCAATAGAATGACTCTAGATATAGAAAGTAGTGTAATATAATGTATTAATCACGATTCTTGAAAGATGTTTTCCATTGCCAAAGCTACTCTTGTGGTCTATTCACAAACCCTATCCATACATATATATATATATATATATATATATATATATATATATTTATTTATTTATTTATTTATTTATTATAGACTTAAGAGTCAAAGAGTGTTAAAGTAACACTATAATAAAATTATAATAAGTGAGATCAAAATGACTAATGAATATAGCCGGCTATTCACACCATGATTTGGGATATATCGTGTGTATCTCAGTTTGGCACATGTCTCGACTATGACTATTTTATCTCTTCTTCTAGTAAATTGAATCATTAAATTGAAATGTTAAAACTATTGATAAATCTAGACTCCACTTAGGCTGGTGGGTTACTTAGGCCCACATATCTTAATCCCAACGAACTAATTTATTAAAGTATGGAAGTGATATTAAGAGCAACCTCATTTAAGTTAGTCGGACAGTTAACTTGATAACTATGATTTTTTTAGTCTTAACGCTTAAGCTAGTCCGTGATCCAGTCATGCTCGGATTAACTCGATCACCCTCCTGACTCTTAACCGTTATACGGGTTAGAATCGAAATCAATTTACTAGATGGAATTATCCCGTCAATAACAAACATGTGCACAAATCTATATATAAGTACACCTAAAATTATCCAATTTTATCATGATATATATGTATGTTAGATTCTTTATGTAAGCCATATATATCAATCAAACTTCCCATCACAAGAGGAATTATAAGTTCCTAAACAAATAACTCGCCTTATATGCTAAGATAATAATAGTGTTTTATATGTACCACCAGAAATAGAAATTATAATATAACTTTATCTCATTACTAAATAACAACAAAAAACCTCGTGTCAATTAAACCAATAAGGAAAAAATACAGCACACAATTCATATATATCCATTTCTAGGCCCACAAAACCTTATAAAAACACCCCTCCATCCTCATTCTTCATGAACATCTTAATCCTTTACCGACACAAAAGGTAAAATTCTCTCGTCCTGAAGCCCCAGGCTCTGAATTCTTGACCGATCAGAGATGGCGAGGAAGTGTAAGGGGCGACAAAAGATCGAGATGACGAGGATGTCGAAGGAGAGCAATCTTCTGGTGACGTTCTCGAAGAGGCGGTCGGGTCTGTTCAAGAAGGCGAGCGAGCTGAGCACTCTGTGCGGGGTGGAGATCGCCATCATCGTCTTCTCGCCGGGGAAGAAGGTGTTCTCGTTCGGGCACCCGTGCGTGGATGCGGTGGTGGACCGTTTCCTGGCCCGGAGCCCGCCGCCCCAGCCCGCGGCCGCCGCCTCGAACACCTCGCAGCTGATCGAGGCGCACCGCAACGCGAGCGTGCGGGAGCTGAACGTGCAGCTGATGGAGATCCTGAGCCAGGCCGAGCTGGAGAAGAAGCGGGGCGAGGAGCTGACGAAGATGAGGAAGGAGAGCGCGGGAAAATGGTGGTGGGAGAGCCCCGTGGGGGAGCTCGGCCTGGACGAGCTGGAGCAGCTGAAAGTGGCCATGGAGGAGCTGAAGAGCGGCGTGGGGAAACAGATGGAGAAGCTAGTGGTGGAGGCTTCTAACCCTAATCTCTACTTTGGAGGAGCGGCGGCGTCGTCGTCTAGCTCCAAGGGATTAGGGTTGTTTGATGATGCTAATAAGGGTTCTTCTGGGCTTGGCCTCTCTGTTACCCCTCATCACCATCTTCATGGTTTTGCCAACTTTGGCTATGGCGGTCGTGGCTTCTTTTGATCATCAGATCATCCCATATTGGCCTACATAATGCATTAATAATTCATGATGGTTATTACATATATATATTCTTCAAACTTTAGTTAATTTTATGAGATTATTATGATAAATTTGTTCTCCTGCAACATGTGGTATGATGATGAACAACTTTATAAATATGATGGCGGCACTTTTTTTTTCTTTTAATTTTGATCAATTCATCATTTCATCCTGGTGTTTTTTTTTTTTTTGACACAAAAGAATCTTAATGCATTAAATCAGAAGTAAAAACAATCTACAAGGTAGAAACGCGAAGTGGACATCCATTCCTTAAAATGGCTTTCCTAGTCATAACGTGGGCAGTACGATTAACAAATTGCCTAACAAAGAGAAAACTTACACCTTTTATAGTGGATGCAGTTTCTTTAAAGTCATCTACTATATTACCTAAAGTAGAGTAAAAAAGAGTTCGATTTTATAGCGTGAAAAACCAGCTGCGAGTTCATATCAATATCATACTGCCCTGGTGTGTTTCTGTCACAAAAAAAGTTAAAACGAAAATTTTAATCAACTATCATAAACGGACTCAAATTTTATCCACTACTAAAATAAGTGTACACAAATTCTGCAAGGTAATAGAGTCAGTAGTATTCAAAAAAAGTGTACACAAATTCTATTCATCTTTTACTGAAACTTTTGGGCTGCATAAACATATTTATTTCTGCCAAGGACCTCGTGGTCCAGTGGCATCAAACCCTTCCCTTTGGGTTCGAGCCTCAGTGGAGGCCGTACTGATTCTTGTGCTTCAATAGGTTGAGAAAGTAGTTATGAACAGATACTGCATTGTAATAGAGTCAGTAGTATTAAAAAAAACATATTTATTTCTTATCATGATTGTCAAACAAAAAAAAACTCTGGCAATTATATGTTATTTACATAACCAGTACTTTTTGGCAAATTACAGTGCTATGTGAACCATAATAAAAGTATATTTTTAATATACTAAAAATACATTATTTGTGTATTGAATATATATTATTTGATAGTATCATCTACACAGTTGTGTTCACACAATAATGATTGGTTATTTACCTGACCAATACTTTTTCCATTGGACTCCTTAGTGGATGGAAATCTACCAAATAATAATAATAATAATAATAATAATGCGAAGATCTCGTGGTCTAGTGACACCAAATTGCACTCCCATATAAGAGGTTGTGGGTTTGAACCTCATTAGTGGTATTGATTCGTTGTGCTTAGATACTTAGTAGTACTCAAATAATAATAATAATAAATATAGAAGGCTAGTTAACCAGAAATCGGACATTAATTTTTAACTAAAAGGGACGGAAATACTTGTGTTTTTGGAAGTGTAGGTAAACTTTATTTTCTTGAGATAATGCTACTAAGGCATTAATTGAATTGGCTTTGAGTTCAGAGTTAAGGTCAGATTTCTAATCCAAAAATTAGAATGTTAATATTTCATAAGCAAATACAGTAAATAATTAAATGGATATATATGAATTTTTCATTACTTTTCTGCCAAGACAACTCCCATTCATCTTTCAATGGTATGAATCCTAAATCTTGATTTACCAAGAATAGAAAATCTACTACCACTACTAATTTTCAGCATTTGAAACATGTGGAAATTAAGTTATATGCCTCATTTTTAGCATTTTAAACATGTGAATCTCATTTGTATTTTTTTGGGGTGGTGCATGAAACCGCTGTCATTATTCGAGGTTGTGTTACCGTACTAGCTAGGAAGACCTTGTGTGGCAAGTTTGACCGAGAGGATGTTGACAAGAAACGAATTCATAACTTTGTGGTACGAAAATCATGCTTTACCCTATCGACCACCCCTTACGGGATTGCATTTTGGTTTTTATTTTCAATTTATGAAACATTGATTTTTTTTCTTGACATTGTGAGAAATGGCATAACTCTTTATTGTTTGATGCTCCATAATTGGCTTCATATAAGCTTACTCATTTACTTGTTCGTCTCTCGAACACTACCAACCCGTGGTCTTTCATGTGTCTAGTCTCGCCAACCTGTAGTCTTTCACTCTTTCGTCTTCTGTCTAGTCTCACCAGCCAGCAGTGGTCTTTCGTTTGTCCATCTAACTCGATCTACTAACTCGTGGTCTTTCGTCTGTCCAGCCCTAGTAGCTCACCAATCCGTGGTCTTTCGTTTGTCCATCCAGCCCTAGTAGCTCGTGGTCTATCGATCTGTGTTGCCACTGCATTCAAGCTCCCATTTTTCATGGCATTGGGTGCTAGAGTGTACCAAAGTATGGATGCTTGTAGGCCATTTTCACCAAAGCTGAGCAAAATCAAGGCAGACAGATCAAGAATGGTGACAAACTGACAATCTTTCTCCTTGGATCCTCCATTGCCAAATTAACAGCAATATTTAGCTGACTGGAAGTGTATATTCATTCATCTGCAACCTGTTATCTGTAATTACTTGCCTTCATTGTTCATTGAGTTTTGATTAATGAATGAAGATTGCATTGGAATTCAAGATTTTGTGATAGTTCAATACCAGTAAGTTCAGAAAATCATAAACAGATTAATTAAGAACAACAAAACCACAATTTGATATACAAGAGTTGATTATACAGAACCCAACTTTGCCTGCATTTTGCCCACAAAGTTGTAATTGAAAGCATTCATAGAACTTTTTGCAGATTCATAAACTAGAGAGTGAATTAAACAAAAAAAAAGAAGAAAGGAATTATAATAATAATTTGAACTGCAGTGGCGGGTAGATTATACAGTTTCATTTGGCTGCAAGATCTTCGGTGTTACTTCCTTCGGTTTGTATTTCTGGAAGAGTTTCGAGATCATTGCGTACATCTTTCTCATCCAGGGAAAACGACGAATCGGAGGAGTCAATCAGATCTTCGATTTCACCTATATTCTCAGTATTGAAGGACTCGAACTCTTCGTCTACACTGCCTGTTTCATCAACTGTTCCGGATTTCTCAGCATCAGTAGCATCGAAGGAATCTATTGTTGTGGACCATCGGTCATCCTCTGTTGTGAACCGAGGATGACCATGTACCGATACAGAAGATTTTGAGTGATTAGATCCAGCTGAGGAATCTGATTGGGTTGATTCTGCATCCTCGTTTTTTAAAGTTGTTAAATTAGAATCATTTTGCTCCAAAGTTGTGTTTGCCAAGTTAGAGTCTTCCCCGGCAGTTTTACCACTCGAAGTAACATTGTTGTACTGAGTAGAATCCAAATTTGTCTCGATGGGTAAATCATTTGCCTCCCCGGTTTTCTCTGTCAAATTTCTTTCCACGGGATGACCATTTAGCCCTTCCATACTAGTTACATTGGCGGATGAAGTACCCTGAGATTCTTCGTGGCTTGTTGTATGATCTTGCACGGGTGTTGTGTCTTGACCATCGCTAATTTCCTTGTCGTTATTGACTTCACCTGCCTGTTCGAGAACATTTACCTCAGCGTTCTCGCTTACTTCCTCCGTGCTACTGTTCTCGTTTTCAGTGGTAACCTCTTGCGTGTCATGAGTTACTGCACTTGAAGCATCGTCCGCTTTATATAGTACCTCTTGTGCCTCGTGCTTGCTCCCCGAATCCTCATCATTTTCATTGTCCTCGGAATTCTCGTCCTGCCCTTCACCGTTATTGTCATCAGAATCTTTCTCCTCACCTACCGCCTCGTCTTCTCGTTCAACCTCACCGTCATTTTTCTCCCGATCATGTTCTTCTAAATCGTCATCTCCACCTCCTCTACCACCATCGTTCTTCCGCTCAGAGTTGTTGTCTTGCTCTGGCTCATCTTCTTCCACTTCCATGCCACGCTCCTCATCACTATTAGCTATTCCCTTCGAATCGGGGAGGTATTTTCGTCCTAAATTTGGACCTCCATCGCTGCTTCCTGTTTTCTGAGACAAACTCGACTCGTTCCCTTCAAACTGTTTCTTCTTCTCGTGGGACTGTTTCACTTGGTAAACCAGCCAAAGGCAAACTGCAAGCAACACACAGATTTGCAGAACGTTCTTCACCTTAAATCCTTTCGATCTGTTCATCCTCCCACTAGGAGACTGCTTGTACATGATGAGAGACAAGAACTATATCTCAATATCCCCTCCCTGTTTCATAATCGAGCAAGAAACACTAAATTATGCAAATTCTACCGCTACCCTTAACTATCGAGTACAAATAACCAGACAACAAAAGCTGTGAACCAAATAACCGCTACTGATTACATTCTCAAGGTTCAATTTATAGATAACATATCAACTACAGATAACCAGAGAAAGAAAGCATTGAACCAAATAGCCATTTCTTCTTACATTCTTAAGGTTCGTTGTCCAGATAATCCGGCTATCTAGCCATCTCAACCAAATAGCACAAAAATATGCATTTCAAGGAAAAAGATTGTCAAAGAACTGCCACTAAATATCTATTAAAGGGAGCAGAATAAACAACAAAATGCAATAGAAACCTTCATCATCACAATCAGATCTTTCCCATTACAGCAAAGTTTCTGCAGAGAGAATTCTTAATCTTCAAACACTGATAATGAAACTGGAAAGAACAAAAACCTTGGAGTATTGATCTTTGCATCATTCACTAATTCCACACTCAAAACACCAGCAGAAATATACAAAGACAAGAAAACCCCCCTTCAAGCCTAACAAACATTCATCAAATTAAACATCAGAACACCAAACCCATTTCCAAAAACATCCAATTTATGGTAAAGAATTGCCCATTACTGCACCCAAATTCCTCAGTATAAGCAAAGATTGAAACTTTGGCCACTAATTGACATCACTAAAAACTAAAAGATACATTAGAGAACTGCAACAAGCATAAAGATTAGAACTTTGGGCAATTCTTGAACAACACAAAATACCAACACCAAACCCATTTCCAAAAACATCCAATTTATGGCAAACAATTACCCATTCAGCCCATTACTGCATCCAAATTCCTCAGTATAAACAAAAAATTGAAACTTTGCCCACTAATTCACATCACTAAAGACTAAAAGATACATAAGAGAACTGCAACAAGCTTAAAGATTAGAACCTTGGGCAATTCTTGAACAACACAAAATACCTGGATGTGGGTAAGAGACTGAGGTCTGAAGAAATCAGCAGAGTGACCACACAATAGAAAATCTCAGCTCCAAACTACAGCAATTGGATAAACACTATCAACTTGTTTATTGTCAACGAGTGCCACTTAGCTTTTTAGACAGATATAAAGACAGAGAGAGGGGGCATTTGACAGCTACTTTCTACTCTGCAATTTGGTTTCTAGTTCGGATCTACGAGAAAGATGAAGGCAAAGGTTTGTACGGAGTACTAAACTCAGTAAAGCTGAGTGACAGAGGGGAAAGAAGCGTATGAGCCTTGGACGGAATCGGTTAATTTCCCATAAATGATACGTTTCTGATGAGGTAGTCTTGTCTTTTGTTCTTGTTTCTATACTTTCCACTTTCGATTTATTCAATAATAATAATAATTTATTTTGATTGGAAATACATTATATTGTGTGATTAATGTTTCAATCATTCCAAAACTAGACAAAAGAATGAATGTCCATTCATTGTAAGCTTCAAGTTGCAATATGCAAAGTAGACAACCGGACATTTGTTATGAGATTTGGTTCATGAATGAACCTTAAAAGATACGATAGCTAACAACTAAACAACTAACAATTCACATAAATATCAATTCCACAATTAATGGCACACATATGAATGGATGGACTAATGATACATATATGGGTTATAGATCGGGTTGATTTTGAGGTGTTGAGTATTAATTTAGGACGTTTAGCATTACTGAGCTTATTCAATATTTTTTTTTTTTACCAATCTCGGTTAATAACAAAGCCCAATTCAAAAGTCTAATAATACTAGCCCGGCCCAAGAAATTAATTTAACTCATTAATGTGCGAGCAAATCACCGATTTAGTCCCTTAATTATTGGCGAACGGTCAATGTAGTCCCTCAATTCCATATTCATCAATTTGACCCCCGAAATAAATTAGGTTTGGTTGACTTACTCCTTCCGGCTGCATTCCGTCGTTTAGCCAGTGAGGACCCCGTTTAAGCATAAGCAATTTGGACTTTTCATATGTTCAATTCGGCCTCTCTCTGGTCTGTTCTGGAAACTCTGCTGCTTTGTTCATAAACAACGCAAGCTAAGAGTTGACACACTGCTCATTTTCAAGATCAGTGCCACCATCTAAAGCTTCCCTTACAGGGAAAAAAAAAAAAGAAGAAAAAAAACTCCTTCTTTAGAGCTTTCGGAGAAGACGGATAGTCATGGCAGGCAGTAACGAAATCCACGCTAATGAATCCTAGGTGCGTGTGTTCTGAGGCAAGATTTCTCCTTTGTTGGTTGATTGCAGGAAGGTATTTGGTTTGGGCTTGATTTTCCCTTGCTCTCATGATTTGTGTTGGAGGTTGACCTTATTCTCCCCCTAAGAAAGTTTAGGTGTTGGGAACACCCAAAGTTTGATTTGGGAAAAATGTCCAAACTGCCCATGCTTAAACGGGGTCCTCACCGGCTAAACGACGGAATGCATCCAGAAGGAGTAAGTTGACCAAACTTAATTTATTTCGGGGGTCAAATTGATGAATATGAAGTTAAGGGACTACATTGGTAGTTCGTCAACAATTGAGGGACCAAATCGGTGCTTTACCCTTAATGTGCTATTGACTTTTTTTTTTTTTTTTTTTTTTTTTAATAATATATTGAGAAGAGAAAACATGTATATAAAACGTGGAATAGCTATACCGACAAAATCCTCAAATAGCAAATAATAATATAATTGACTCATTGAGAGGCCAGGATTAGAGCCTTATAAATATGAAGTCCCAACTGAAACATCTCAAAACAAAATGTCATCTAGTCTACATACTAATTTGTCTCTCTAGGCCGGGATATGTTGAATATAGTAATCCCAATCGCGTATCATGAGCAATCCCAATCAAAAGTTCACTAAGACTAGCTAGCTGACTAGCTCGGCCCAAAAAAATTAATTTAATTCATTAATGTGTTTTTGTCATTAAAAAAATGATAAGAGAAAACATGCATCTACATGAAACGTAACATAGCTACACCAATTAATCCTCAAACAACAAAAGACTTAACCCCTTGGGAACATGAAGGCATGATGCCGAGTTGGAACATCTCCATGTCATCTAGTCTGCATATCTATTTGTCTTTTTAAGAATATGTCAAACAAAACAATACTAATCGTGTCTCATGAGCTTTGGAGGATCAAAAAAAATTTCTAAATGCATTATTTGACATAATATCCCTAGTATATATAATTGTATCTTATCCTAAAGATACTATCCTTGATGTATGTTATCTAAGAGTTAGAGTTCAATCGGTTTGTTAGTAAGGTTTTTCAATCACCAAAGATGTTACCAGGAGGAGGATCATAGCTGCAAACAGTGGAATACCAGATACAATGTAACAACAAAAACAGTAAAGATCAATTTTAAGAGAAGAAGACTTGATAAGAAAAAAAGAAAAAAATAAATAAGAGTTAGAGGGGAATTTGCCTAAATTATTGCTATATATAATAAACTAGATACGTAATATAGTTTTTGTTTATTTGTTATGGTGGCCGGTTTGGTTGTACATGATTTTGTGATTAACCTAAGCCTCTTTCAATAATAATAATAATAATAATAATAATAAGCCCCGAAGCTCGCGAAATATATCATAGTTGGTTTGTCGTATGGCTTAAAGGAGGCGGGTGTTTGGGGTTCAAATCCCACTGAAATTTACCTTTGCAGTAGCTCTAAAGGCTGAGTTTTGTGGACTTAGAATTAGTCCGGCATCTAAGTCTTGTGGACTTAGAATTAGTCCGACATCTAAGTTAAGAGGTGATTGATGTGGTGGAGCACGATTCTCGACCTCAAATCATGTGTAGTTTATGGACTATTATACATGATAGAGATGATTGCTATTCCTAATAGCTAGTGTAGTAATGCCTATAAATTCCCCTCTTCCTCCATTGTCTTATTCCTAAAAGTCAGGTAAATGTAATTACCTTAAAATTCATGAGTGCTTTGCTGTCTTACTCGAAACATGATTAGTTTGAAGTGTTAAAAAAAAAGAAGAAAAAGAGTGACATTACAAATAAACATAAAGTTTCTTAAATTGCAACCTGTGGGTTATGTTCTACAAATTGGGGCGAGCTGTAACATAGAAAGCCCAAATATGTTTCACACAAACAGAGGCCCAATGATGCCTTTAAGAAGGCATAACTCTTGTTTGGTAAATAATCAGCCTATCAGCCAATTTTGACTTATTTGACCACTATTAGTTGTTTGGTTAATAAGCTTTTTGCAACTCCAAAATGCTAAAATTCAAAAGGCTACTCAAAGCAGCCTTTTCAATTAGCTTTTTGAGAAAAGAAATTATACCAAACAGCTATCAGCTAACAACTAATTAATTTATCAAACAACTTTCTACAATCAACTAATATTATCAACAAATCATATCTTCTAACCCAAACAGCCAACCAAATCAGTCAAAAGCCATTTACCAAACAGGGCCATAAGCTTAATTAATACTCCGTATTTAACATTGCCTATTGTACTGTCAAAACATAAATCCTACTTGACGTGACATAATGACTAATGAGCAATCCTTATAGCATGTATTTTAAAAAGTATGAATTCTGTACTTTAAAAATATAAATTCTGTATGTAAATGCACATGTATTTTATGTTATGAAATTTTATATCTTGTATACCTTAAGAGTATATATTCTGTACGCAAATACTATTTAAAAAGTGAATAAATTATACACAAATGATTTTATACTACGAGTCTACAATTGATATCTGCACCTGAAAAATAATTCAACTATCCTATATTGGATCCCTTCAATTCAGAAGTGACCCCCCAAAACCTAAAATTTATTCTTTTAATATGATTCTTGGTCAAAAAAATCTGTTTTTGTTGGAGCAACCTTATACCTGGCCGGGATTTTCCTTTCCTTAATTAGTAAGGGTTTTCGCAGCCGTACCCAGGCGAATAGTTGCAGGTGGCGAACCATCCGCCGTCGTTGCGGCATTTGATCCTAGCACATCCGATGAACTTATTGTTCTTGCACACCACGCTTTTGTAGTGCCGGCACTCTTGCCCTCCCGTGCAACTATTCGATTTGTAGTCATAATAAGCCTTCTCGTCCACCCACGTTTGCGCCGCCAGCGTCGCCGAGAACTCCGCCGGCCCCTGCAATATGTTCTCCGCGTACGGCCCGTGCGAGTGCTCCAACGCGCAGTCCGCCGCCCGCTTCGCCGCGTACGCCTTCGCGTACGCCTCCAACGTGGCGTTCCACGTAATCGGCGGAACGCCCACGGCGGCTCGGGCCTTGTTGTGGACGTCGAGGAACTCCTTCTGGTCGGCGTCGCCCAGGCTTGCGCTTGCTTGGATCATGGCTAAGGCCATCACGGAGATAATAATGGCGATTGAAACCCGCAGATAAGATGACTCCATTTTTTTTTTTTTAAATTTTATTCGGATTTGCGAATTCTAATTAATTTAGGAAATTGATCGGAGACTTTGAGGATGTTATGGCAGTTGGAAGAGTATTTATAGGAAGAAACTCATAATAGTTATCGTTAATTCATGAGTGGGATAACACTTGACAATGCTTTTATGACTCATAACCACTAGTCTTCTGTGTGATACTCGACAACCTTTGACAGGTCCAATAATATACTCTACTTTATTTTTAGATTGTGGTAGTAATTTCGTATGTTTTATCCTAAGGGTGGTTCTCATTTATATATATATATATATATATGGTCGCCCGTTAATGTGCGGTCAGTGCGGTCGCACCACTATATATACAAATATATACATCACTCAATGTTAGAAAATGCACCACACAAATATGCATCATTAGGTACGCATCACCAAAAAACACACCACTAAGTATGCAAATATACACCACACAGTGTTAGAAAATGCACCACATGAAAGTTATGGTGCATTATTTTGGGTGCATGTGTGGTGTTTTTTTTTGTGTTTTTGTGTATTTTCATTGTGGTGCGCTTTCTAACATTGAGTGGTGCATTTTGTAACATTGAATGGTGCGAACCGCACCGACCGCACATGAAGGCGCGATCACATATATATATATATATATATATATATATATATATATATATATATATATATATATATATA